>CM049850.1:24214300-24814300 GCA_027422415.1 Schizothorax lantsangensis
AAGGAAAGTTAATTCAGAGAGCCTTGGAAATGATATAAAAGGCAAAGTTACAGAATTATTAAATATTGCTTGTGTGACTATGATTTATGGATTGTACAGATTTGCTATATTTTATAGATGAATGTGGGCTGTATTTTCTACAAGCATGTAAATTATAACAGTGTCTTGTGGGACAACACACACACACACACACACACACACATGTAAAATAGTACAATAAGCAATATTTGATAATTTAGTAGAAAAAAAAACCATCATACTTAAAATAGCTTAAGATTCTCTAAACTCTGACTCCTACAGAGATAAAAAAAATATATAGTAATAATAATAAATAAATAAATAAAGAGTGTGTGTGTGTGTGTGTGAACAAGTTTCATGAGTTAAAGGGATAGTTCACCCAAAAATGAAAATTATGTCATTAATTACTCAACCTCGTGTCGTTCCAAACCTGTAAGACCTTTGTTCATCTTTGGAACACAAATTAAGATATTTTTGATTAAATCTGAGAGCTTTCTGACCTTCCATAGACTGCAACGCAACTGACACGTTCAAGGCCCAGAAAGATAGTAAGGATCATCCATGTGACATCAGTGGTTCAACCATAATTTTATCAAGCTACAAGAATACTTTTAGTGTGCAAAGAAAACAAAAATAATGACTTTATTCAACAATTTATTTTCTTCCATGTCAGTGTTTGATGCATGTTCACGAGAGTACCGCAACGCATGTGTGTGGTGCTGCTGACGCAGGAGCCAGCATTCTGACATAGAACGTCCATCTTAGTTAATCATCTGTATATTCTGTTTTATGTACAGCATGCATCTTCCTCTGCTTGTAAACAAGGTGCAGTCAGAACGCCGGCTCCTGCATCAGCAGCACCACACGCATACATCATGGTGTGAATGTGTACGCAACACAGACTGACACGCATGAGAAGAAATTGTTGAATAAAGTCATTATTTTTTATTCTTTGCACAAAAAATTACGGTTGAATTGCTGATGTCACGTGGACTATTTTAACAATGTCCATGCCCATAAGAAACATTTACGAAGCTGTCATTTACCTGACATTTTTATCCAAAGAAAGATACAGTAAGTGCATGGACAGTCCCCTTAAACAAGGTTCAGTGTCATTCTCAAGGACACAATGGTGATCATTCATGGTTTGCTCCTTAAGGGGTTTAAAAATTCAACTAGACGTTGTAAAACCCCATTTTACATCTGATTCAATCGTGCATCTTCCCTCTTGGCATGTGGGTAAAAGTGAGAAGGCTTGGGTTAGGTGCAAAGTGGACAAATCCTATAATCAAAAAGAAAATTTGAAAAACAGCCTGAATTGTTCATGACATGTTTATTTAGGTAAAGCTTTTTTCCAAATAAATGCATCAACAATATATTCCAAAGCCTACTCTGTTGACTGTGGGTGTGCTGCACCCAAGGTGCCCATTGAATCTCTGCTATAGTGCGATGATTACTGCCAATTTCCCCTAAGCAAAGCATCCGAATCATCTTGAACAGCTGTGTTTATGTGTCTAATGAGAATGAATATTCAAAGAAAAGGTCTATTCAAACAACATACCATGGGCAAGGTGCACTGCATATAAAAAGGATTTCATAATCACACTAGAGCGGCACAAAAATCTTACAAACCTTTGTAAACATCAAATAACAGCTAAAGAGTTTGCCATGCAGTCGAATTATCCATCCACTGCTAGCATGGCATGGTGGTCCATGACGTTCACATTTCTCCAAAATTTTGACGCCATGGAGATGCGAGCTAAAAATAAGTATGACACCAAAGTTTTAATGATGACAAACTCCCACATATCAGAATTATATGCACAAATGGAGAGGTAAATTGACACATACGAGTTGCTTTTTTAACTAAAGAGTTAGTTATTTTTTAGTTATTTTTACCTCCAGTCACGCAATTTCATTTTTGCTGAAATGCCTATTTTTGTGTCATTAAATGTGATTACCATCCTGAGATTCAATTTATTCAGAAATTTTGCACATCACCCTTTTTGAAGTACTGGAGTGATGTGCAACCTCTCGATGCCTTCCAAGTTATAAAACTCCAAGACTAAGTGCACTTAAAGGAAACATAAATGCTTTAATAATGTTCCATAAAATTTAACAGGTTTTTAAGGCCATGAGTCCTACCTGTATGTATGGTATTCACATCTACAAACAGTTTTGGGTTCTATCCACATTAGATTGAAAGATAAATCTGAATTTAAAATGCCCTGTTACACATAATTATTTATGAGTTTGCATCCGGAACCAAACGTCAACAGATTTGCTTAAAAGAAAATGAGCAACATGACAAGTTGAGATTAATGAACTGAAGAACGTCTGAGTTTTTGTCCCTAAAGGTTACTTTCCCACAGTTTCGAGGAAGACAAAATTGCCCACAGGCTTTTTTGTTTAACTAAATCACATTTAAAGTCTGTTCAGGCTGAGATTCTGCTTTCCCACAGGACTTGTTGGACTTATTGCAGCTGATAAAATAATAAGGCACTAAAATTAAATGTAGAAGCGTCAGCACAGTGACCTATTGGAGAGGGCCTTTTTTAAATATGACACCACACAGAGTTATAAAACGCTGCAATAGTGTTCTGCACTGCAAGAGAGCCTGCAAAAGAGAGTTCTTTCCTCCCCTTGAGAAAATCATAGCACGCTGCATAGTGTTTCACAAGCTCTTATTAAACACACTCTGGCATCTTCAATTCATTCCCAAACTATTAAAATATCTCTTTACGGTCAGGCCAAAGACTTTGTGCTGTGACTTCCCTACTTCACTTCATTTCAGAGAAACAGTACAGGCAGACCGGAGTCTGGAGCTTGACTTAGTACTAAACTTCATATAAGGAGTTTTTTTTTTCCTGCACACTAGGTTTAAAGAGATTAAAGTTTGTCCAAAAATGAATTCATTATTGTATGACGTTCTTCTTCCATTGTACACAAAAAGAGAAATTTGTAATAATATACTGGGGTTTTTCCATGCAGTTACAATGAAAGGACCCTAAAAGTAATCTATTCAACAAGTGTACCTGAGACTGAAAGAATTGTATTGAAGTTGTCATTCACTGATAATTCTGCTTTCTGGGAACTGGACTAGTCTAGTTTGTAAACAATTCATTCAGTCCAATTCATATGACTCATAGGTTAAGTAAATTAATTGCAGGATGTTCATTTTGGGGTAAAATATTCCTTTAATATCTTCCAGCCATAAATTCTGAACATTTAAGTTAACTTAGCTTTCATATTTACCAATTTCATCCAAATGAATTGCGCTTTCACAAGCTTTTCCATGGAAAAAACAATCAAAACAAAACAATAGTCGCACAATGACACTAAATCCAAGCCTCGTGCATTCCTATTTAATCTTAAAACAACAGACAACAAGCATTACGTGATTTGTTAAGCATAGATCATGGTATAATGTCTTATCTCTGCAAAACAGGTGAAAATGCTTTCGTAACATTATCAAAATATTCTTATCACTGAAAAATAATGGTGCACATGGCTAAGACCTTACAACCTCTAACAAATGTTATTACAGATTGTTTGTTATGCAAGATTTATGTTTTGCTAAACTCTGCTTAAATTTGATTCACTACTTTAAAATGTTTTCAATGTCTTTTTAGAATCCACCCAACCAATGAGCACAAGCTTCTTGCCAAGGTGACTGGAAATTAAAACAACCTCCAAAAGCAAAAAAATAAATAAATTAAAAAATGGCATGGACCCAGACTAACACATCTGGATCAACAGTTAACCTAAAATAAAACATCTGGACTGTGAATTGTTTGGCCTCTGAGACTGACGACCACAGGTTTAAGAGTATATAAAATGCAAATAATTATTACAACATTGTTTGCGTGTACAACACCTGTTTTTCTCTGTGTGATATACTTTATTGCCCCCTTTATAAGAGCTGACACTAAAACCTGGTAAATGTGCATTGTTAACCTTGAGGTCAGAACAGTGTATTTGTACAATATGTGAGAGTCACTGTGTCAGGTGCCTTGACGCTCCCTTGAGTGGGAGATTCCTCAAATCCTTTTAGGACTATAAAGGGATGTATAGCTCAAATGCATCTTCGAGAGGTCTGGTGTTACACTGAAAGCTACAGTACATTCTAAACAAGGCAACTTCACATTTAAAAATTTTGCCTGTCAAAAAAATTATTCCATTATGTTTGAACACATACACTGCCATTCAAATGTCTAGGGTCACTATGATATTTTTTTAAATAAATTAATACTTTTATTCAGCAGGGATGCATTAGACTGATCAAAAACGACAATAAAAGCAAGTATAAAATATGTATATGTCTAATAAATGCTGTTCTTTTGAACTCTCAGTTTCCCCCAAAAATTAAATAATTAAAAAACTTATTAAACAGTACTGTTTTCAACATTGATAATATTAAGTAAATATAAACAATTGTATTATAATAAACAATTCCTGAACACCAAATCAGTATATTAGAATGATTTCTGAAGGATAACGTAAATCTGTAATGGCTGCTGCCATCACAGGATAATAATAAAAAATATGATTTAATATTATAAAATTATATTTTATAATATCTTAAACTAGAATAACAATTGTTTTAAATAATTTTACTGCATTTTTAATATATTTATATATATAAATGTTTGGGGCCATTGTACAAGACTTTTATTCATTTCATGCTAAATTAATTCATCATGCCTAAATTTAGTATGTCCTGCAGCCTCAATTTCAATTTCTGGTACAAGAACCACAGGATTGCAAACCCTGTGACACATGGGGCTGCAAACATGCAGCACATTTTAATAATTCTCTGTATCAAAAAAACAAAACAAAAAACTATAAAGTCAACACAGCAAACTTGTACCATTTCAGCTGCTCAAAACAGTTCTCTACAAGAAAAAAAAAAACTATTCCTATAATATAGAAGCCTCATAGAAGCTTTTTTGCCCTCTGATCAATATCTCATCATATAAAGAAACAGTCCCACAGAGATTACTCTAACTCCTACTTGGGATAAAGCAAAAAAGCAGAACGTGCCGGCATGTCGCAGTGGTTGGAAAATGAGGTTTCTGAATAACTGGAGGGCATTCACATCCATCAAAGAATGGTAAACCATTCAACCTCTTACCACTAGGAAATGGGTTCTTCTTAGATGAGTCCTGTGATATTCAGTGCTTCACATACTCTACAGCAAAGAATCTACAATGCATGCAAATCCACAGGACAGGAAGATGCTGGGGGGCCTCTATAACACAAATGTTTTTTAAAATTGTTCTGGCATCTGTACTAGCACTTAACAACTTAAAAATGTTCCCTAATTTTCAGTCTTATTTAATATTATTACCACAGTGTTCCATTGCTGGATACTTCCATGGGAAAATAACACCATAAAAACTCATCATAAAAAACTATATCAACCTAAACTGCCAACGCTACACCTTATTTCTTTCACCAGCCTCACACGCTTTAGGGCAAGGCTCCACAATTTTATGAGGAGGAAAGGAATCTCAACAACCAATTTCAATGGCCAATTTCAATGATTTGTTACAGAGAAACATTGGCCCGGAATTTGGTAACATTGAATATTGCACAGACTTTTAACAAAATCTACTATATAACACTGTGGCTTCAAATCACCTAAAGGTCACAATACAACACAGAGAAAGACAAAAGTACTGTATATATATATATCTTCCATAATTTGTGATGTCCACCACAGTGCAATTGGATCAAGAAGGCCTAAAATGCATATCTACAAGGTGTCTAGTGACTGTAGACAACGTTAAAAAAGGGGTAGCAGTAACAAGCTAAGCACAAAGTGTGACATTACAATTTTACATTAAGACGTATATACAGTGCCTTGCAAAAGTATTCATACCCCTTCATTTTTTTCAAGTTTTGTTTTGTTCCTGCCTTATGTTAAACTGCTTTAAATGACTTTTTTTCCACATCAATCTACACTCCATACACCATAATGGTAAAGCAAAAAACATGTTTTTAACATCTTTGCAAATTTATTAAAAATAAAAAACTTAAATGATTCCATTGCATAAGTATTCATATCCTTATCTGGGACAGTTGAAATTTAGCTCAGGAGCATACATATTGCTTGTAGATGTCACTACACTTCGAGTGAAGTTAAACTGTGGCAAATTCAATTGAATGGGTCTGATTTCGAAAGGCACATACATCTTAATAAATGGTTTAACAGCTGATATGAATGCATATCAGAGCAAAAACCAAGCCCTGAGGTCAAAAGAACTGCATGTAGAGCTCAGAAACAGGTTTGTCTCAAGCCACACATCTGGGAAAGAGTTCAGAAAAAAACTCTGCTTCACTGAAGGGTCACAGAAGCATGTAGTCTCTGTTACCCTTAATGGAAGAAGTTTGAAACAACCAGGACTCTTCCTAGAGCTGGACATCTGTTCAAACTGAGGACTGCAACTGATGGAGAAGGGCTTTGGTTAGTGTGGTGACCAAGAACCTGATGGTCACTCTAGTTGAGCTCCATGATCATATATGCAGATGGGAGAAATCTACAGAAGGACAAACTTCACAGCAACACTCCACCGATCTGGGCTTTATGGCGGTGTGGCAAGACTCAATCCTCTCCTCAGTGAAGACACATGAAAACACACTTGGAATGTGCAAAAAAGCACCTAAAGGACCCTCAGACTCTGAGAAACAAGATTCTCTGGTCTGATGAACCTCAATTACAAACATCATGTTTGAAGGAAACCATCTGCTCATTACCTGCAGAGTAGCATCCCAAAAGTAAAGTGTGCTGGTAGCAGCCTCATGCTGTGGAGCTGTTTTTCAGCGGCAGTGACTCATCAGAGTAGAAGAAATGCCTAATGCGCCAAAATATTAAGATAGCCTTAATGAAAACCTAGTCCAGAGCATTCAGAACTTCAGACTGGGCAGAAGGTCCACCTTCCAAACCTGAAAATGTGCATCTGCCCCATCCAACCTGACAAAGCTTGAGAGGTGAAGAGGTGAGGTGAAGAATGGCAGAAAATTGCCAAATGCTGATGAGCAAAGCTTGTCGCATCAAACAAAAAAGACTTGAGACTGTAAAGGTGCTTCAGCTAAATATTTAGTTAAGGGTATGAATACTTATGCAATGTACTTATTTCAGTTTTTTTATACTAAATAAATTTATGAATCTGTGACAGTTCTGTTTTTGCTTTGTCAATATGGTGTATGGAGTGTAGATTGATGTGGAAAAAAAGTATTTTAAAGCAGTTTAACATAAGGCAGCAACATAACAAAATGTGGAAAAAAAATATGTATAAAGGGGTATGAATACTTTCGCAAGGCACTGTATATACCACATGGAATCGAGAGAGAAATTAAACTTTACACAACCTACAGCTGTGTGTTTACTCTGGATGTGATTTTTATATCCCACCAAGCCTATACTATATGAGCTCCAAATTGTTTCACAATGTCCTCAAAATCAGCAAGAGAATTAATCCCAAATGTTATGCCATATTATTTGTCAAATCCTTGTAATTGCAAACTTTATTTTTTTAATGCAAGAATACATCTTGACTTCAACTGATGACTTTCCAGAACCCAGTAATCAACCGCTCAACGCGATTCCTGTAAAAAGGTACAACTGCTCTCTCAAAACAGGGGGTAAATGAAGGAAACGGGAGTTTCTAAAGTCCTAGATGCTCATCGATCTGATCTTAGTGTGTGTGTGTGTGTGTGTGTGTGGGGCCAAATGAAAGAGTGCAAGTTTTAAACCTCTTTATGGGGGCCACAAAGTTTAAGGAGACATGTCCACCCTATATTCTGCATAAATGACAAGTCCTATAAGAAATCTCTCTGTCATTACCTGTGGAATAATAACAGGAACAATCTCTGACCACACACTTAATCTATGCTGCCTTTCTAAACAGGTCAATAGACTGCTGTAATTAGACAGTGTTTTACACCTAAGCAATTAGACAACTGCAGTTTTGACCTTTGGAGCTGCAACTGCAAACTCCTCAGAATCTAGCCAAAATGATCTTAACTACCAGGCAACATGAGTTTTGAAACATGAAATTCCAAATCCCTAATGATGCAGCTATATCGCTTTCAAAATATTATTTTTTAAACTTAGTAATACACTAAAAACGTTCACCAATTTGCATTTAGTTAGCAACTTAGTCGAGAGTTCTGGGTCATGGAAAGGCCATTCATACCATTTGTCAACATTCCCAGACAACACCTCTGACATTTCACCAGAAAGTTCACCCTCAGAAATTAGAGGTCAGTTCACTAGTGCTCATGAGAAGATCAATGGTGGGACAAGAGGGTCAGCAAGAATATCTCTCTAAACCATCACTGCAGAAGGTCAACTCACACTGAACCACTATGCTGGGCTCAAAAATTTGTTATGAACCCTTCTGGACACACACAGGAAAGCTGGCATGGTAAATTTCAACAATCTTTTGTAAAGTCTGGTTATCCTGAGTGATAAGAAACTGGACATTATATTTAAAAATTTAATTCTGTTTCTGTTAAAAAACAATGCAAATTAATTTACCAGTACTTTTTTCCCCCAGACCATTAATTCTCTGAAAGATTTTCTCAATATATTCTTATTAACATTCAGTTAATAATATCTGTAAAATCCCTGGCTGAGCACTTAATGTAAAATGTAACTGGAACACACTGCTGAGTGTTTTGTCAAGGCAATAATACCCAGAGCACCTCAGACTGTGCATTTCACATTTTTGTGATTAGCGCTCTAATTTAAGATTGTTGCTCCAACCTGGTGGTCTGTTTGACACGTTTAACACCCATGGATATTTGTGTCATTGTACATAAAAAAAGAGATTTGCTCCAAAAAGAAGAATCAAATCACTTGTTTGTTTTCTGTTTAAAGTGAGCAATCTACAAATTGTAATCCATTACTCATTTCAAATTACATGACAAAAATTATAGTTAACAAATAGAAAGCCAAACACTCGTCCAAAAGTCCAGTAGGCCAATAATATAAGGAGCGTAGATCCAAAAAATACAAAAGGTATAAAGACGAAGGAGATCCAAATTTAGCCCAAAAGGCTTATATAATTTTTTACTCAGAGGTCACAAAATTGTGCAAAAAGGTGCAAAGGTGCAAAAGTGCAAAAAGTTTTCGGGTATTAACCCTTCCTCAGTGCCATGTGCTACCAAGCAAACACCTGCACTCATTAAAACATGTATTACCGTAATACACTTAATATCACGAAGATGCAAAAAATACACATATCTCAAAACATATATCCAAATACAACAAATACATTTACAAATCATCCAAAATGATCCATATACAACTGTATCAAAAAAGTATTCATAGACATATACCAATAAAAATCTCATGACTCCAAACAGAAGTTCTTAGCATCAGTTTTTAAATACAATAAGTAAACATCATACCCAAGTACTCTTTAGCATCTCCCATGTATCCTTAAATTATTATAAAAAACAATTCAAAGACAAATCTTCATTCATACCAAGAGGGTGTAGACTTTTAAGATCAAAAATCCACCTACAATCCTTCTGCAAGAGTCTACGTTCTAAATTCCCTCCTCTAAAAGTCTGTCAACTTTTCAATAATAACAGAATTTAGATCTAAAACTGAATGAGACATCTCAACAAAATGATGAGCCACGGGAGATTTTAAATCTTTCCTTCTATTAGCGCTCATATGCTCAATGATCCGAGTCCTAATTTGTCTATTTGTCTTATCCACATATTGTTTTATTCACGGACAAGATAACAGATAAATCACATTAGTGGAAGCACATGTGACCAGTTGTTTAATTTTATATGTGCGATCAGTTATACAACATTTTTACATGCCGCTCATTTAAGACAAGGATAAAAACCAACATCCTTACTCACATGCCCATCAATACCATCCCTGACATAAGTATCCGATTTAACTAAAAAGTCCTTAATATTCCTCGCTCTGTAATGAGAAAAAAGGGGCAAATCTGCAAAAATCCTTTGGCCCACCGAATCACTGGATAGTATATACCAATACTTCTTAATAATATCTTTAATGACATAACTATAAGTAGAGTATGCATTTATTACCCTCTCCAAAAATGGTAGTGTAACATAATCCATTACATTACACATTTTTAGATTGTTAGGCTGATTACTTTTAGATTACTTTTGACCTAACTCGTTTATCAAATTAAGGCAATCTTGTACCATACTGATATAAAAATACAAAGAGTTGAAAATATATTCCATTTGTTGTAATTAAAAACATAACGTGCATTAAACATTACATTATGTCAAGGTTTCCCAAACTTGGGTTCGTAAAGGAACTGCAGTGGGTTTGTAAGTTTAATGAAAAGCTAATAATTAATTAAATCATAAAAATTTAAAATCTAAATAAATACTTTTAAAGTAACAACAATCAAAACAAAACACTTACTGCAAAAGACAAAATATTTTATGTATACCTGCATGTCACATGACCATTAAGCAATGTCAGAGAACTGTGAACATACAAATGTGATACTTAATTATTAAAATATTTATTTTAAAATCTCAGGGATACTTAAAGGGGTCATATGATGCGATTTCAAGTTTTAATTTCTCTTTGGAGTGTTACAAGCTGATTGTGCATAGATAAGATCCCTGAAGTTGCAAAGACTAAAGTCTCAAAACCAAAGAGATATTCTTTATAAAAGTTAAGACTCTGCCACGCCCCCCTATAACAGCTTATTCAAACACACCCCCACATGTCTACGTCATGATGTGAAATATTTACATAATGCAGCCCAAATGTTCATGCAAAGAAAGAAGTGTGGTTTCAGTAACGCAGTAGTGTTGAAGCAGCCATGTCAGGGAGAAGCTGTGTGTTTCTAGGCGAAAGCAAAAGCACTTTATTTGGCCTTCTGAAAGTAGATGCATTTAGGAATCATTAAGATTACTTACAACAGAACAGCACAACCCAGATGTTATCACAACGCATTTTATGGACGACAGTTTCGTGAACCTAGGAGTGGAGGTAATTCTGACTTTGCTATGACAATCTGGTGCTTCTGTATCAGCGACTGTATGTTTTGATATTAGTTTAAGTATTTGCTATTGACTGTTCAAATGCAGAGTTTTGCGCTTCGTGTGTGTGTACGTGTGTGTGCGCGTGTGTGAGAGATAGAGAGAGAGAGCGTCACAGCGCAGCGTCGTGTGTGTGTGTGTGTGTGCTCGCGTGCGTGCGTGAGAGAGGGAGACACGGTCACATCACAACAGCGGCTTGTTTGCAAATACATACGAGCTTCATCACTGTGTCTGTCACGCGACTCTGTTCCCCTCTCGGGCTTGAACTGATGGTAAAACTAAGGACATTATTAACTGTCTTTACATTTATTTTGAAAGCTAAAGCTCGCGATTATGGAAAGGGGCGTTACATCTCTGACACAGCTTATGGTGTTTGGCCAATCACAATGCACTGTGCCAGTTGGCCAATCAGAGCAGACTGCGCTTGTCGGAAGGAGGGACTTTGTAGAAAATGAAGCGTTTGAGAGAGGCGGGGCATAGAGGACCTACAATAATGTACAGTATTTGAAAAATTATGTTTTTTTGAATATTAAAGCATGTCAACATATTCTGTTACACCAAAATAATGATCTTTAAAAAAAGCATCATATGACCCCTTTAAGATATTAGGTGAAAGAGGTTCAGATGACAAAAAAGTTCAGAAATCCATGCATTACATGGAAATAAATAAATAATGTGAATTTGTGCATTTTAATATGTTTGAAAGACAAAAGCCTTCCAAAGACACAGTAATGCATGATTCAATAACCTACTGAGTGATCATTCAAATAAAAATGAATGTGTTCATCAGTAGTTGATGCAATGTTGAAACAGTTCCCCTTCAGGAACTCGAGCTGCATCGCAAAACACTTTGGGAATGCCCCTGTGTTTCCATGCTCTGAAACATGTGTGTAATCCGTCCGAGGGAATCCCGGTTGACGTCACAGATGGGGATGATATAGGGACCAGGAAGTATAAAAGCACATGCGGTGGAGACAGCGGCAGCTTCTGTTGTTCAGTAAGCTCTCTATGTGTGTTCATTCTATTTATTGTTGTCTGTCTTTGAAAGAGTGGTATCTTATTATCATTATGGCAAGCAAAGATAGGAAAGTGGACAATTGGCAATCTTTCAGGCTGTGTATTCCTCCCTGCCCGTGTTTTATTACGGGTGGGGATACACAGTTTGTGTGTTGCTTGTCAGGGAGCGGAGCACGCTCGGTCAGCTCTCAAGAGAGCTCACTGTCCGCATTGTGTTCGCCTCAGAGCGGAGCATCCCAGAGAGCTCTGAAGCTCACGTCTTATCCGCATTGTTGTTTTCGCCCAGTTCGGGATTGCGGAGCACAATCGAGGAACCTGCTGAAAGAGATGGACGAGGGAGAAGATATTAAGAACGACAACATTGCAGAGCTGCGTCGGGCCACAGATCTTTCACTTCGGGCCACCAAGGAGACCGCCAGAGCTATTGGGCGGTCCATGGCAGCCTTGGCATGGCAGCCTGTGGCTACTTGTCCAACATCCAGGGTCTTTCTTATGGACACCCCGCTAGCGCCTTCTGGTCTGTTCGGCGACGTTGTAAATACAGTCGTTGACAGATTTCAAGAGGCCAAGAAGCAAGCGGAGGCGTTCCAGCAATTTCTCCCTCGCCGCTCAGCATATGGTGCCTGTCTCTCCTCAGTGCCCTCAGGAGATCGTCTCGCTAACCCTGCCACCCCCGGTGCTTCAGGGCAGAGCTGTCTCCAGCGAGCGCAGCTCTCAGCCTCCACCCAGAAATGTAGCAGTTCTGGGAGGCTCGCTACCTCCAAGGAGGTCTCTAGAACAGTTAGATCGGCTGTTCCCTGCTGGTCCTACACTTCAGGGCACCGATTTAGTCATTCTAATTACACCAGAGGTCAGTCCCGAGAGACTGATTCCCTTAGTAGACTATCTGAAAGCATGGAAGCTTCTGCAAAATGTGTCACAATGGGTCCTGCGAACTGCAGAAAGAGGTTACAAAATTCAGTTCGGGTCTTTCCCGCCCCGCCTCCTTCCATCGAGGTGGCCCCTCCTCGCGACAGAGAGTCCGGGTTTTACAGCCAGTATTTCATCGTTCCAAAGAAGGATGGGGGGTTGCATCCGATTTTAGATCTGCATCTGTTGAACCGCTCAGTCATGTGACTCAAGTTCAAAATGCTGACGCTCAAACAAGTTGTGTCTCAGATCAGGTCCGAGGACTGGTTTGTGACGATAGACCTGAAGGACACATATTTCCATATATCCATCCTTCCTCAACACAGGAAGTTCCTGAGGTTTGCTTTCGGGGCAAAGCGTACCAATATCGGGTTCTTCCGTTCGGCCTTGCACTCTCACCCCGCACGTTTACCAAGTGTATGGATGCTGCTCTGGCTCCACTGAGACTCCAGGGCATCCGCATACTCAATTACATCGACGATTGGTTGATACTAGCTCAATCAGAGCAGATAGCGGTTCAACATCTAGAGATGTCGTTCTCGCCCGCATGAAACTGTTGGAGTCAAGACTAAACGCAAAGAAAATTGTGCTTTCTCCAGTACAGAGGACCACTTATCTAGGCGTAGTGTGGGATTTCGACCACGATGCAGGCATGTCTGTCTCCAGCTCGGATCAAGTCGATCCTCACGGCAATCAAGAGAGTAAGAGAAGGCCAGTCACTCACTGTCATACAGTTTCAGAGACTGTTGGGTCTGATGGCAGCTGCGTCCAATGTGATACCTTTTGGCCTGCTGTACATGAGACCCTTGCAGTGGTGGCTCAGGACCAAAGGGTTTTCCCCGAGGGACAACCCATTTTGCATGATCAATGTCACGCGGCTAGGCTTACGGGCCTTAGACGTGGAAGAAACCATGGTTCCTGTCACAAGGCCCCGTGTCGGCGTGTAACACTAACAACGGACGCCTCCCTCACGGGCTGGGGGGGCGGTCATGAGTGGCCGCTCCGCCCAAGGTCTGTGGGAGGGTCCCCATCTCATGTGGCACATAAATTGCCTGGAAATGCTGGCCGTGTTTCTGCCGTTGAAACATTTTCTCCCAGACCTGAGAGGCCATCATGTGCTAGTTCGCACAGACAACACATCGGTGATCTCCTATATAAACCGGTAGGGGGGCACCATTGTTCACCCCCGTCCAGAGTTGTGGAAGCTGAAAGTGTGGCCCCTGAGGGGGTACAACTCATAGCTTCTGGTCTCTCTACTGAGGTAGTGGAGACCATACTCCAGTCCAGAGCTCCCTCCACGAGGAAATCGTATACTGCTAAGTGGCATCTTTTCACTTCTAGGTGTGATGAACATCAGTTAGACCCAGTTAGCTGCCCTGTTGGTCCAGTGCTGGAATTTCTACAAGATCGTTTTGCCACAGGGTTATCCCCCTCCACTTTGAAAGTTTATGTGGCTGCTATTGCTGCTTACCATGCCCCTCTGGGCAAGCAGTCTTTGGGAAGGAACCCGCTAGTAACACGTTTCCTCAAGGGTACCCAGAGGCTGAGGCCTCCGGTACGCCCTAGAGTGCCTGCTTGGGATTTGGCTGTGGTTTTGGAGGCCCTTTCTAAAGCTCCCTTTGAACCCCTGGGAGAGGTTTCATTGAGATTTCTCACTATCAAGACTGCATTTCTGCTGGCCATCTCTTTCTTAAAGAGAGTCTGTGATCTTCAGGCCCTGTCAGTGGCCCCATCTTGTCTTGAATTTGCTCCTGGCATGGCCAGAGCCTTTCTGTATCACATCTGTATGTCCCCAAGGTACCCTCTATTGTTCCACGGCCAATTATTCTTCAGGTGTTCTGTCCTCCTCCCTTTCAGGACTCTGACCAGGAAAAGCTTAATTGCGTGTGTCCAGTCCACAGAACTGCCCTGTGGAGGAAGTCGGATCAGTTATTTGTTTGTTACGGTCCTTATAAGAACGGTCTTCCTGCAGACAAGCAGACCCTCAGCAGGTGGATAGTGGATGCTATCACTACTTCTTACGAGTCCTCTGATCTCCCCTCTCCCTTGGGGATCAGGGCTCATTCCGCTAGAGGCATGGCGGCCTCCAGGTCCTTTTCGTCCGGTGTTTCAATGCATGACATTTGTGACGCTGCAGGATGGTCCACCCCTCAGACCTTCGTCAGGTTCTATAGCCTTGACCTTCAGGCCACTCATGGCTCCTCAGTTCTCTCGACCTAGCTGTGCTGATCCACACTGGTCGGGGATTGGTCAGTCTGGGGACGTGGGCATACTTGTTCCCAAAGTGTTCTGCGATGCAGCTCGAGTTCAGGGGAACATCACTAGGTTACATATGTAACCCTAGTTCCCCAAGGGAACGAGACGCTGCGTCTCGTAGCCATACTTCCTGCATCCCTGCGAGCGCTTCCTTCTCGCTCCAGAAGCTGCCACTGTCTCCACCACATGTGCTTTTATACTTCCTGGTCCCTAAGTCATCCCCGTCAGTGACGTCACCCAGGATTCCCTCAGACAGATTAAAACACGTGTTTCAGAGCGTGGGAACACAGGTGCGTTCCCAAAGCGTTTTGCGACGCAGCGTCTCGTTCCCTTGGGGAATTAGGGTTACATTGAAACCTAGTGACATACTTAAACCTAAAAATGATTTTCATAAATGCAGTTCACATGCTGTGTAACAGCATATATATGTGTGTAAATTAAAGTTTTGTGACAACAAGGGTGAGTAAATGATGACAAAATAACAGAATATTCATTTTTGGAATGTTCATCTTTTTAACATGTGAAACAAACACTGGGTCAAATATTCAAGTAATATTAGTAATATTATCAAGTGAATGATGAATTTGCACCAAAAACACAGTAGTTTGATTGGACACAGTCATCAACAAATGATATGGAAATCTTTTCTCCTTCATTTTACTTCTATTCATCTCGCTATCCTAACAATGCACAATTATATGGTTTGTTGCATTTAGCATTTTTTTTCCCTGCTGTCCTTCCACCCTATCAGAACATACCTGGGACACATTTTTGGGTTGCAATCCACAGTTAAGAACCACTGTCCTATATCACAAAATCAGAAGTAATGAGCCTGCTAGGCATTCTTTCCAAATACTTTGCATTCAGGGAGATTGTGGAAGGCTCTTGTATAACGTTGAGGGTGTGGAATGCTCTAAAATTTCCACTCATTTGAGGATCCTAGGAAAGCCCTCAAAATGAATCACTGAAAACAATGAAAAGACTTGAAACGCATTCTTATTTTTTATCATGTCCAGACCTAACTAACTCACACAAAGTAGAGCATTAAGGGGAAAAAAGGCAAAAAAAAGAGGCATAATTTGATACATAAAATGGGTGATAATGGCTGCTAATCACAAGTTGAACCAGCAAAGGAAGCAGAGAATGATAACAATCTCACAACATATGCCAAGCTCGTCAATTAACTAAAGGTTATGCTTATTTATACTGGCATATACTTCAAGGAGTCAAAAAAATCTGACAGCACAGTCTCCAAATTCCACCATACAATAGATTTCTGTAATGACAGGATGTATATTCAACTCTCCAGGCAGATGTTTAAACTTTCCAGAGGCGTTCAGTTTCATTTGCCTGGAGGCGAGATATTGTAGAACAATTCAAAAAGCAGAGAAACAATGCCAGGAGCTGAAAGAAAATCTGTCAGTCGGATGGATGTGTTTGCTTAAGGAACGTGTTGAAGGAGAAAGAACTTAACTATAAAAACAAATTAAATTACGCTCAGCAGTCTCTTACCTAGGTCTCCTGAAAGTGAGGCCGTACTGCTGGCATGCTAGGCCGACCGTAGGCGTGTACACAATGGGCATGAATCTCTCTATGTCTGAGGTCAAGACTCGGTAAAACAGCTTCTCATTACGGTCCTGAAGGCCCATCAGAAAGACATATCTGTAAGAAAGAACATAAATACCTCAACATGCATTAAAGGACATTTTATAACAATGTTCAGCAAATGCTAAAGGAAAAATGCAACCACAGCTAGAAAGCAGGAAAGACACAAGGTTTGGAGAGTAGCTTCTAGGTTTTCAGGACCTCCTGGGATTATATTGCTCTATATTTAAAGGGATAGATCACGCAAAAATTAAAATTACCCCATGATTTAATCACCCTCAAGCCATCCTAGGTGTACATGACTTTCTTCTTTCAGACGAAAACAATTTGAGTTATATTAAAAAATATCCTGGATTTTGATATAAGCCAAAAGGAGACTGGTTTTCCTTTGGTCCACTCACAATGCGTGTAACAGTTAGCGGAAGCCAGAGATTGTGGTTTCTTACACAAACGCATTGCTTCACTTCATAAGGCCTTTATTAACCCCCGGAGTCGAGTGTAGCACTGTTTATAATGGCTGGACGCAATTTTTTGTGCTTCAAAATCGCGACCACTATTTACTGCAATTACAAAGCTTGGATGAGCCAAGATATTTTTAAACATAACTCAGATTGAAGAAAGTAATTTCTAGAAAGTAATACACCTAGGTTGGCTTGAGGTGAACTAGGATGGATTTCTGGGTAAACTATCCCTTTAACCTGTTAACCAGCGCCCCCCCCTATTGGGAATCACAGCTGAAAATGACTAACTAACTTAAAATGGTAACAGTTCCTGACTTCAGTGTGCCACACACACAATTTTGGTGTCTTTGGAAAGAAGACCCTTTGGGCTTTACTGTCCATCATCCAGAGTTGATAATGCTCAAAAATATAAAAAGTTATAGACACTGAAGTGCCTTGATAAAAATTGTACCACACTGAATGTTTTTTTTATTTCATATAAAAATACATGAAATCAGTCCTGGAGAAATCCAGAAAAGTAATGGGTTGAAAGTCACGTCTCATGAGTTTATATTTCAAATCTGAAGAAGATACCATGAAAAATTAGATTCCTGCAGCCATTTTTCTGCAGCCAACCCTGTTTGAGGAAAAATATTTACCAAATTATTGAAGGGTTCTACTACAAACTATTTAGTCATTATACATGCCACTGCAATTTTTCAATTATAAAACAGTAGACAGAATCTTATCATCGTATCAGTGATTTATTTGAGCACTAGAAAAATACAATAAGAATAATTTTTGAGTGATGGAAAAAAAACAATAATAATAATAAAAAAAAACTTAAGTACATACTCTGATTTCTTGACATACAGATGCTCCTGTATATCAGTAATCACATATTGACGATCATTCATACAGATGGTAATCATACAGATGGCCCATATTGTCAATAATCACATTATAATGGCCTTTTATATAGACTGCATTCACACTGATATCTGTGAACAGTCAGTAATTACATGCTGATTATCAGCCATACAGATGGTAATTATACAGATACAGGCACATTATCCACAAAACACGCAAACATATATGAAAACTGTTGAAAAAAAAAAAAAAGGATTATTTGTCCAAAAAGCCGATCGCTAAGTTACGACCCCATCAGATGACAGGTGCGTCACAGCGTGCGTCACGCGCTGTCACGAGGGAGCGCCAGAATTCAAATAAACAATTGTCCTTGTATCTTTGACTTTTTTTTTTTTGGATGATCTCATTCTGTTTGGGACATTGCCTGCTACAAAATCATGCTTTTTTTTACCACCAAGACGCTGTTTTTGAGCGTAATTTGTTCCATAACGGACACAAACAATAACTCTCCCTGAAGAGATGAGACGTAAACAAACGAATAACGATCCAAATTACAACGTTATTGTTTCGTTGGACTAAAAGTGCTCGATGGGATGTTGTTTCGTGGACCCTTATTTCTCAAACTAAACCGGGATTTATAGCAGTGTATACGTTTGAGAGTCGTTATCAGGATGAATCTGGTATGTACTGCGGTTTTTTTATACATGTTTTGATGTGTACTGCTTACACAAATTTAGCAAATACATTCCTTATAAGCTTTCCATCGAAAAACAGCGTTCTGTCGTCGATGCTTGAGGCTTAGACCTTCAAAATGATACATAGTTTGTCAAGATTAATTTTGTCCAGTTTCATTTTATCGATTTGAAAACAATGACATGTGCAAACAAAAAGCAAACAAAGAGCTTTCAGTGCGCTGGCGTCCTGGTGCATGTTAACAGGGTCCCTTTAAGGGCGGTTTAAGTAAACCTACCCAACCATTTAAATTTGGAATCACAGACTTATGTTTGCAAAGACTGATGAGTAGACTGGTAAATTTAATGTTAAAGTTTGCCAAAATGGGACTTCTGAATACAGTATGTGACAGGGAATTGTAGGGAACATCAGATGCATTGGTTTAATCAGTCAGACCTATTTAATTCTTAATCTGTGATTATGGAAGAAAAGGGCAAATTTCCACCACCAACCACAGTCAGTAAGCGTGACATCTCCTACCCGTATTTGAGCCGTCACAATTCAGCTGGTGTGATACCAGTTTAAAGGAGGAACAGACATGCCCACATCCACAAGAGTGTGACAAGGTGTATATAAGGAAACAGAAAATATGAGGGCTGAGGAGAAAATGTGTGAGACAGAATGAAAGAGACTAATAATACCCTAAATTTTAAAAGAAATCATTCTGACACACCCCTTCTTGGTGACGATGACACCAAAATAGTCACCGTTTTTTTTTTATTATAAAGGATTTAATTTAGCATTATCGTTATTAGTATTAGGGTGGCTACTGTGGCAATGTCGGAGAAAAACAGACTAAACCGCTTCCTCTGTCTTTAATGAAACACCCAAGCTTGCTTGTCTTTAATTTTGTTTTGTATGGTGTACTTATTGAAGTCAACTCAACATTTCCTTTACACATTTAGCATTATATAGTATTATATAGTAGGCCCTATAGAATTATATACAGTATATATTCATTCATTACAACGATAACAACAATTGTTTGGGTTTACAGTGTAGGCAGAGGGACACATATTAGGAAAGAAATTACATGAAAATGCCAACAAATGTAGTACATATATGACCAGACTGTCACATTAAAAAGTCTTGACTGCTCCTTCTAAACAAAGCTCAAGAATAATTGGGGATTTTCCCTGCTTATGTCAAAAAGCTAGGAAAAATACACACCGTGTACAAAAATGCCCCCAGAGAGCTTAGACACAAGTTTCTTGTTATAGAAATACGTTCAAGAGAAATACGTTCAAGTTCTACATCTGACCCAAATTAACAAGACCGCGTCACATTCCCCATCAGTCCGAGCGAGCTTTCCATCAAGGCAAAAGCATAATATCTCTCGTTTGGCTCAGGAAAAGCGTGCCCACCTTCCTCAGGCAGGAGGAAACAGATGTTTACCAGGACTGTAAAAGTGGGTTGAGAAGAAATCGAACTCTGCGGGAATGTTGTCAGCTCTGTCGTGACAGTCACGATAACTTAGACCCCAGCGTTCTGACAGTGTTTGTAAGGGTGAAATGTGTGAGTGATATTTTGCCACCTTGTTACCTAACTGTGTCTCAGGAGAGTCAACCAAACGTCATTCTTGAGACTCGGCTACACTGGCTGGATTGGCCGTCTTCTATTTTGGCAAAGCCAGCTGCTGTTGTAAAGCTGTATGTATTCCCAATAAACTGTTGGAAGTAATGGCTTTCATAGAGTTTATACTGTTCCTGCTATATGTGGTGGCATTGTGAAGGGGAAGGCAGTACTTTAAAATGAGGTGCTTAGACTATGTTAACAAGCGTGATAATTCTGGAATATTATCCTTGCATACGCTTAAATCCGATAGACATCTTCTTTCTCAATGCATTTCTCTTTCTTTCAAACTTTTCCAACCAAACTTTCAAACTTAAATGTTCTTCCTGATGTGAAAGGCTCCACAATACTGCAATAACTTAAAGGAGTGTCTATTTACACTAAGTGCAAATAGCCCGCCTTGCTGGCAGAAGCTATTTACACTAACTCCGCCCACCAACGTGTGATTCGGCTAGTCAACATTACAAAAGACGGATGCTAATCATCAGCTCTACTGGCGCAGATGGTAAAGCGTGTGTTATACACCTTTTGACGCACTCGACCCGGGTTCGAATCCGCCTTTTGGTGAACTTTTTTTCTCCCTTTTCAAATTTCAGATCACATCAGAAAAGCATTTATTTTTAATAAAAAATTAAGGAATTAATCAATAAGTTGAAAATAAAATATCGGGTAGGGTTTGGGTAGAGTAGGGAGGGCTTTTGTCCCAATAAGATGGCATCCATTTAATAATTTGATTTAAAATTAAAATTTACACTCAATAAGTTATTATTGCATACTGTTTATAAGGGCTTTTGTCCCAATAAGATGGCATCCATTTAATAATTTGCAGATAAGCATACTGCCACTTTTGCAATACTATAATAGCAGAACATGCCTGCTATTTGCAGTGTAAATATAAATAGTAGCTATGGACTTTATCGCTAGGCAATATATGTACATCACCTAACTTTTGGTGACGATATATCGCGCATTATATTTACTTAAAATGAATGGTGACATCGGCCATGTTTTTGTGCAATATATTCCACTTGCGCCTGTGTCTTTTGCAGCTTTGTACATAATGTGGTGTAGTCATGATGGGTTGCTAGTTCAAATTTAAAATATGCTTCTACACAAAAGTTTCATCTGCAGATATGGTCTTGTTTAGGAATCTGTGCCTTTGTGCATACGGACATCTGACTGCTATAGTAGTGATTGTGTTTTTCAGCAATAGTGTGCACCCTTAATTTACAGAGAAAAGAAGGTCAGGGAAAAAATCTCCATACAAGTTCTTTGTGCATGTTTCTTTTTTCTACTTGTTATTTTACACGTTTTGTTAGAAAATGTTTATTTACTATTTATTCAAGTTTTTTAAGGTATCTAATATTTTGATACTTAATTTCCATGATCTAAATATTCTTAAAAATTAAAAGTTTGTTGTCATTTGGAAGTGTGTAGGCCTTCTTGCATTATTATGCTGTTACATTATGATTATATATTCAGTGGCATTAAATGGTCTTTAAAATGACAATAATATCGCTTATCGCAATTATTTCTGGGGCAATATATCGCACAACAAAAAGTTGTTATCGTGACAGGCCTATCTATAGCTATTTGCACTTAGTGTATAGCCGCTGCCATAACTTAAATATCACAATATGATAATGCTTTCAGTGAGTGTACAATCAATTTAAATTATATTTAAATATATTACAAAGCTAAATGATATAACCAATACATGTTCTTTTGGCACTAGGTCATCAGTGGTGGGTGACCTGGGCTGACTCATCCTCTCAGAGTAGTATGCTATCAGAGTATCATGACAGCTTGTTAATCGTTCCGCATATGTTATCAGATCACACACACTCAGATGAAAACAACACACACACACCACAAGTTTTGTGGCCAGTCTAATCTCAGCGATCGGCGTTAACCAAAAACGTTGACTTTTTGAAACCGTTTCAAACATTATAATCATTCAGTTGTCGCATTCCATTTCCATATGCATATCATAATATTTGCGATATTTCAATAATTTCAATATTTTGCATTTCCACTGATGTGTCAGCCCTTTTCCTGTTGTTAAAAGTCAAAAGGAAACAACAATCGCGTATTACGGCAAAACACACATCAAGATATATAGTATTCTGTTTCCCCAAAATGCTTTCTCCAAAATCACTAAAGAGTGACATTACTTACATTCAAAGCTCAAAACCATGCATTTACAATATTTACATACTGCACTACACACACACACTCACAAAAAAATAAATTATGAATGTCACACTATTCCTTACAAGTCACGACATTCCATTAACTCTGTGCCTATACCTGTGCATTTAAATACCAAGTGCCAACAGTCACCACTTTTTTAATTTATTGCCCATTTGTTGCAAATCACCACCCTATTTATGAGCTCATCCAATCATCATATAAAGAAGCCAGCTTCTAGGCAGGACAAAAATACAGTAATTAAAAGCCCAATGTATGATAATGAAAGCAGATCTCAAATCACACATCAATACTACATAAGGAGCTTTTATTTAGTTTATTCAAATGCCTAGAGAGAGAGAGAGATTATGCATAATCAATGCTTTCTGCAGTCTCCGCTACTTGATATTAATCAAACAAAGGATCAGAATGAGAATCTGTGTATTATGCGATGAATTAGCTCTGTTGTGAAATGTCTACTCACTACTGTTCCTCAGTCCACTGACCACTGCTTATGGCAGAGACTGGTTTCAGAGGCCAATACTGTACTTGGTCAACAAACTGTCAAAACTAGTTGTCTCCCTAATCCAAGCCAATAAATGCTTTTACTCTCTTTTTTCATCTTTGACAAAAATACCCTTCAAATATTTTTATTAAAAATGTTTCTCGTCCCTTCACAAAATTCAGGCAGCATAACATCAAAATAGCTCTGATAGTCTGGGAAAGAATCCCTCATTGCTCCAGCAGTCAGTAATATGCATGCCGAGTTCAGGGTCAATTGACTGAAAGAGACCCATCCAGAAATAAATCGCGTCCACTGTCTGGCAAAGACTGTTATGCGACTAGTAGCCTTGAGATATGACAGAAACCTAATTTCCAGGCCTGCAAAACATGGGAACAGATCCCCTACTGCTTTGGGAGTGGCATAACAGCAGGGGAAATGCTAACTGACAAGATAGTTGAAGACCTATTGCTATTGATGTTATTTAGATGATATTTTGATGATGCCTTTTATGTCCCGTCAACCAGCAGGGGTATTCAGCTCTTGATGTCCTTTTTCTTTGGAGTTCAGAAAAACAGAGGAAGCAAAAAAAAATCTCCTTGCTGTAACAAAGGATCAACTTTTATCGTCCAAATGTCAGCAACAACAGTAAGTCTAACATCTAACATTATTTCTGTGATCTGATAGGTGTGAAATCTAGTTACAGAGAACAACAGAGCAATATGAGACAAAGAAATTATAGTGGAGTAGGACTGTCTGACAGCAACATGATGGATGCCAGTACAACATTTTCTCACCTGTCCAAGTCATCCTTTTTCAGCTCGTAGTTTCTGAGGACACGCAATAACTGCACATCCTGGCTGAGGAAGCAAGGAGGCAACAAGCCATGAATTCCAAGCTGCAAGCGCTCTTCCAGGGAGAAGGCCATCCCCTGCAGAGAGGACACAGAAGAGTCAACTATTTTAATTTTTGTTTCAAATTTTAAGTTTATAATTGGAGTGAAGTGAATGTTGGAATCCATTTTATTTCCATAATGTGACATTTCAAAATGAAACAGCATATTTAATAAGTTACAATATATGACAAAGTGTGATTAATTCATTGGGAATTGATTAGATGGTAAGAAAAGTGGGTGATACACATTTTTCGGCACCATATCAGCATATTAGAATGATTTCTGAAGAATCATGTAACACTGAAGACTGGAGTAATAGCTGCTAACCTCATAAGAATTAATACATTTATTATATTAAAATAATAATCATGTTTTAATATTACATTAAAACATTATGATAAT
This sequence comes from Schizothorax lantsangensis, assembly GCA_027422415.1. Lineage (NCBI taxonomy): Eukaryota > Metazoa > Chordata > Actinopteri > Cypriniformes > Cyprinidae > Schizothorax > Schizothorax lantsangensis. The sequence goes on from CM049850.1 coordinate 24,238,770, forward strand.
GAATATATATTAAAATAGAAACAGTTATGCATGTTGAGCATAAAGGACTTATTTCATAAACATTATTTTATATAAATATGTATAAATAAAATATTATTTTATAGAAACTAAATAGGGCCAATGTCAATTTCTGTTGATTTTTCCTGTTCACATTTACATTAATTACACTTGCATTCTGTGGAAATATGTAAAATCTCTACAAGGGCTACTAAAGTAATAATAAACATATATACTTTGCATTAATTTCAATAATTAATCTTTACTCAACTAAGCCTCTGCAGCTGTATTATTAAAAGATTGTTTGGAAAAGCTTAAATAAATCCGCATATTTCCCTTCCATATGTCTCAGATGACTAAAAGGCCTTATGTAGCTGCTCATACAGCTCTATTCCCAACTCACTGTTTGCTATATGAGGAAGTCTGTAATGCAAGCAAAGCCAAGGAATGGTCACAGAGGTCACAGTTGGATCACACCACAGTGTGGTGCACAACCAAAAGGGCAAGACTGCTGCTTTGCTGCTGTGACCTTTGACATTTACCCTGACCCTGAACTCTACAAAACTAATGCTACAGCCAGGGGGCCCTGAGTTCATATTACCAGACTCCACATGTGCACTGTTGAGTAAGACTGTGCTCCACAGAGATGGATGCCTATTTAGGAATATCTGTGAGGACCAAAAGCTGTGGCATTTGAAGCAAGCCTGTCTTTTCCTTAATGACAGACTTGCATCATCATTGCCACGCCTCTGGCTGCTCCTTCAGAGAAACCACTAAGGAAGGCCCAAAACCCTGAAAGGCTGTGCTAGATTTGCTTTTTAAACAAGTATATGCAAGTTTGGCTTTTCAGCCCTTTTTCATCTGGTTATGTTAAGTGGACTGTTTGTAAAAATGATTTTGGCCTTGTAAACACATGAAGACTAGTCTGCACACGTGCAATAAGATGTGGTGTTATTGACACAAGTGAGACCAAAAGGAACTTGCCATATAAACATTCTGAGGATTCTGCTGCTGCATCATGAGATAAAAATGAAATGCTATATTTCTGTAATATCTGCAAGCCAATTTAACTTAATTACATCAAAACAATGCAAATTAGATCAAAACCAGAAAAGCCGGCAAAATAGACAACCATATATTAATATTTATGTATAATCTAATAATTATAAAAAATGCATCAATATACTATTTAAAATATATATTAATATAATACTTATTGAAACTTCAAACACTCAACCGTCCTCAGAAAATGTCTCTTTGTGATAGCTACAGTACAAATACAACCAACAGCCTCAATAAACATAATGTAACAGTACTTTTTGGCTTCTAGAAAGATGCTGTGGCAAAAATACAGTCATATTATTCAGTAGCCATTGGATGTTATTTGTAGTTTCTATCGTGTCTGTCATCTTCTGAAGCTAACTGTGCACCACTGATGGTCTGTATTTAAGAGCTCTGCCATGTCTGAATTGCAACCTTTGCGATTAAAAACGGACATTCTATTTTGCTCGAAAAGCTGGTGGTTTATGCAAGACTATCCCTAGACACTTATGATTACATCAAATTTCCTTTCTGTTGGTTTGTAGGGTTGTTAAAACACTAACTATACCGTATATTAGAGACTGGAGAGCTGTTGAAAACATATCCAAGACAACTTTAACTTAAATAAGCATTTCATTGACCTTTACTGACACATGCAAATGGCTAAATGTGCTTTAGTGGTGTCTACAAGCCAACATATTCCTGTAACTATTGATTTGAGAAGATTGATGATGAGTCGAAAGCAACAGCAACAGATATTCTCAATGAGAACAGCTCTAACTAATCAAATATAATTACTCAGACAGCTCTACGAACACTGAATGGTTCCTTGTGTCATGTGTGTAATGGAGACATCAGTGGAACCGGGCCCAAGCGGCAAATTAATGTCTCTGACAATGGAGCTGCGGGCGGAACTCCGGAGGGCATGTCCACAGGCCCCAGGACTGGCATTCTGATTGTGGCCACGGATGGCTGGACTTGGGAAAGTGGTCTGTTTGATGGCATGCATGGATGGCAAGATTAGAGCAATGAGTCCCGGAGCTCCTGGTGGGGCTGGCGTGGGAAATGGTGAGGAACTTGGCACTGGTTAAGAACAATGCTCCGTTGCCAAGATGCCAAGATGAGTGCGAGACTTGCGAATCTTGCTTTATATAGAGAAAACACAACAGTACCACGGCTGTCTAGATAAAAAGGATTGTAAACAATAGGACATGAAAAGAATGGCAAACAGAGTAAAAAGTCTATGGATGCATCATTTAAAAGCACTTACAGGGATAGTTTACACGTTGGTGAAAAACCGCAGGAAGCCTTCAAAGCCACAATGAAACAGAAATAGAGAGAGAACTTTTCTCTGTATTGTGGCATATACGAGTGAAACAGATTATCGAAAAAGAAAAAAAGTGTTTTTTCTGTTTGTCAGTACTTCTCATTACAAGTTTGGAAAGACGGTTGCACATGCACATTATAAGTGACCAAAGCTTAGAGCAAACGGAGAGATAAGTTTGTGTGGAACAAAGACGCAGTGCATGTAGTTAAATAAATCTAAGCCTTTGCAATTTCATGATAACACTAAGTTATATCACAATTTCAGTTTTATTGTGCAGTATTGTATTGTGCAGCCCTACAAACCTGAATAACTGTCTTTCTTCTTTCTGTGGAACACAAAATAAGATATTCTGAAAGTCAATGGTGTTCAAATAACACTGAAACATCAAAACATCATCTTTTGTGCTCCACAGAATAAAGAAAATCACAGGTTTGCAACAACATAATGATAAGTAAATGAGGAACTATCTCTTTAAGAGACAAAATGCAAAGAAATGCTTATATCATAGGGTCTGCCATGTTTTGTTGGCTCAGATTATTACAGCTTTGCTTTTTGTAGCAGTAAAGGGACAGGCAGAGCAGGAATGTGTGAACGCTTCCACATGCGTAAAAACCACAATAAAGTGTGTGTGTCTTGTGCCAGCGTGTGCTATGCCCACACAAGCTCAAGAAAGGAGAGCTAATGTGCATGCCAACCTGTAATCACAAGATCAATGCCACCACCCTTCTACTTTGGCCATGACCAGCACCACCCCAAACACACAGCACTAAGTACTCGGTGGCAAACATAAAAGCCTTGTATTAGACCTGACAAAAGCCAGTCTACAGCCTTCAAAAGCTCTTCTAGACTTCAAGCAAGAGGTCACGCTGAAGAACACAGGGATTCCAGTTCAAACAACTCAATCCGAATCCTGAAATTCCCGGTACTTCTACACGGAAAATGTTGCAGCTGGTCCATAGTGGTGCCAAAAAAGCACCAAGGTAGAAGAAAAGCAAAGCAAGGCTGTTCTTCAGTGAAACTTTACAATGGAAGTGATGTTTTCTGATCCTGTAATGGAGAATACATTAGAGTCCGTTGAAACTCATCAGTGTCAACAGCACTATAATGAGCTGCTTTAGAAGAAACATTGCATATTCATGTTCTCAATGGTGAGAAAAGCTGAGCCATCTGCATAACCTCTGCTATCCAAAATCGTTCCTTAGAATTTGAATTTTGACTTTTCTTATCACATAGTCTGGACTGACGTAATGTTCTTGGAGTCAGACCAAAGCACTGCTCAAGGGAGTTTCTTCAACTTTGGGCAATTTTATGTTCCAGTGGTTGGTTTTTATTTTATGAAAAAAAATTTTTTTTTTGTTACATGAAGAAAATTCATTTTTAGAACAGTTTTACCCAGACTTTAAATCTTAAACAATGAAAAACCATCATCATACAAATTAATTACGTCTAAACAACAAGAGCAATAAACAATTGAAAATATTTTAAATAATTTCCACCCTGATGAAATTTTGCTCCTAATATTTTTTTTCCCAAAAGTTAATGTGGTTTATAAAGTGTTAAAGAAATACAAGACATGGTACAAGTAAAGACAACAAAGAAAAAACAAGGTAAATATCACTAATAGAATATTTATATTGAGTGTCATTTACAAACAAGCTTTAACTGTCAAATTATCTAAAAAATGTATAAAAAGTTATAAAAATGCAATTATTGCAAAATCATACATTCTGGGATGCAATGAAATTGGAAAAATCACTGTGGGAATTTTCATTACTGGGAATTGGTTGGAATTATCTTTACTTTTAGAAAACAATGGATTGTGAGAGTGGGAAAAGCATGTTTTAAAAGATTATATTATATATTTATTATATATATATATATATATATATATACATATATATGATATATATATATATATATATATATATATATATATATATATATATAATAATTTTTATTTTTTTCCTAATATTTCACAGGGCCAGAAGTGCCTATAGTTAAAAAAAATAAAACAACACCCCTATATGCATATCTGCATGAACAGACCAACAATTACACATCAAACATAACCCTCATCTTGATCCAAACACAAACCATGGTTTGAAATTTGGACCATTTCAGGACGTGAGAAAGGAAATCTTTCATGTCAGTCAAATACACAAACTGGCTCTCTTTCTCAGAGATCAGAGGCTGAGTTTTTGTTCTGATGTGCTTCTCACATTCTCACATTTCTCCTATGACCAAGTGAAGACACTGAAAAGTTTTTTGCTAAGAGAATGCTTTGACCTGATGCAACAGCCATGTGAGTGATCAGACACAGAGGCAAAAAGTCCCAGGCTACCTTACATCAATTAATTGTACCAATCACATGATCCACCTCCAGGTCCAGCGGGAGCTGTATGGGAGATTGCTCTGGCATTGATGATGACAGAGGATGTTTTTCCCAGCTGTCTAAGACTCAGTTGAGACTGCCGAATCCAAATAAAATGAGAGTGGGTTTGTGCAGGAGTTGTTTACTGATCTGAGAAGATTCAAATCATGGGTTTGGGTTAAAGGGTCATTTTAAAGGGTTAAAAATGTAAGCAGACATAAACTATGAATGCTGGGGGGGGGGGGAGCAAAAACACAAGACTGCCTGGTTTGGCTGCCTGATGGTGAAACCAAAAAAAGAGTTTTTCACATAGTTCTGATAGAAGCTGTCACAGGGTACAACTCAGACTAGACCTTTCCAGCTGACCAAATAGGGAATGTATGAACACATGCTATTCTCATAAACACCCTCTTCACTTAAATTGCTGTATTAATGCCATATGCATCTTCCCACGCTCTAAATTCAGGCCACAAGCAGCCATTTCAGAGCTGCTAAAAGAGCCAAGACAAAAACAAAGGATAACCAAAGAAAGGAACTTATGACTTTTAGGACACAAGCAGAAGGTCAAGGGTGGAGAGAGTGTGGTGAATGTGGCATAGCAGTTAAACCTGATTACTGAATGTTTGTTGTTCACTTCCCTCCAGAAGCAAGCCGTGAGACATCAGCAGTGCTTGTGCTAAGTTAAAGGGATAGTTCACACAAAAATGAAAATCTTTTGCAGAACACAAAATAAGACCTTATGAAAAACTTTTCAACCGTTTTCACCCATACAATTGTATGGACTAAAAAAGTCACACGTATGATTTTGGGATTATGTGAGGGTGAGTAAATAATGATAGCATTTTCATATTTGGGTGAAGTATTCCTTTAATTCTTCTGATCTATGATGACTTTGCATGAAACTCTTAGAAACAAATTTAATTGCCTCTGGTCTGTGTAAACAAACTCTATAAAAAAATCCCTCAAATGACAAGAAACCAACTAGGCAAGAAGACAAGAAGCAAGTAATCTCAAATGCAGAAAGACAAACACGTGTGAACCTTGAGGAAAATGCAATGAGCAAGATCCACATGTGCACCATTAATTCGTAAGATGACTCTAAACGGCAAAAATATGTACTTGAACAGTGAGCAATAATAAAGTACTGAAATTAGAGTCCTTTAACAGCTGGAGGAGGGCATGACTCACATGCACAAACAAAAAGAGAAGGCTGCGTCAACAAAAATCAATGTGAAACAACTTCTCCAAAACATCAGCAAAAGTACAGAAATCCCCCTCCATCAATATTAGACTGTCTGGCTTTGAACCAACCCTGTGTTTTATGAATTGTGGTATCACTTTTTAGTGGTAAGCAAACTATGGTACCAGAAGCATGACTCAGATTCTTGACTTCCCTGCTTGATACTTTCCACAGAGATCGCTCTGTTTACACACAGCACTCTACTGAAAGTTCAATGACAAAACCATCAATAAGTGAACGGACACACACTCACATAACAATCACTTCACCACTTATCTCTCAACACCAACAAAGAGGAAAGGAAAAAGGATTGGCATATAAATTGGAGAAATAAACAGTGATGAAAAGCTGATGAAGAGCTACTCTCTTTTAAGAGTAATACTTCAAGTTCAGGTAATTCTCTTGGATTGCTTTTTTATAACAAGCTCCTATAATTCAATCAGAGCCACATACAAAACGAATAATCCAATGGAAAGGTATCATTTTAGATCTCTTTATCACCTTATTGCTTCCCCGTGGGTTTTCAAACTTTTTAATGGCACAAATCTCCAAATATGACAACCCCCTTCTAAGAAATCCCCTAAAAAATATAAAAGCAACTGTATTTTTTCACGTATACAGATCTATTTATATTGTGAAAAAAAATATATGAATGTTATAAATGTGTAAAATATTATTCTGAAAATATTTACTTTTTAATTTGACACTGTCTTTTTTTCCTATCCATCAATTAGAAATCGAACTGAAACATAAAATAATCTTTCCCTGTTGCATTTTAAAGCTATAACTCAAAGGCAGAAACCCGCATTAAGTAAAAAAAGCAAGTATTCAGACGGTTCCACAAGGAATCCTATGAAAAGGTTTTTATGTAAAATATCTCTAAATATTTAGTTCAGCAGTGAAATATGTATGTCTTCTGCTACAGCTGGATGAGACAGCAGTCAAATATTGAAAGCCCACATTAGATGTATAAAGTATGCTGACAGCTCCACAAGGAATCCAATGATTAAACTCATCTTTAATTGACATCACTATCAGGAATGGTTTGTGAAGTGTTTGTTCATATGTGAAGGAGAAAACAAAAAATAGAGAGATGAAATGAAAACACCGAACGGCTTCTGTTCCCTGTTATGTGATCTGCTCTAAATCAAAGGGGTCCTGAGCTCAGGGTCCTTCTCCAAAACAAACTATGACATGAACAAAAACTTTGACCCTGAACACCAGAAGACAAATTTCTTCCTGCACAAATATCTTTATTATGACTGCTGCAATCTCTCCCTAAAGTTAAGGGTTGCGATTTTTGTTATCTGTTTAGCTGGAGAAAATCACAGTATCTATCTACACTCAGCTGAATGAGTGAGACTTTTTCCAAAATAGCAGCCAAAAAAGAAGAAAAAAAGATCCTCCTTCCACTCCAATATATTTTGTTAATTTCTTTCAGGAGAAAAACCAAGACACTGACAAGTTGGCACTACCTGACATTGGTATTTTTCACTGCGCTAATTAATTGTGACCACCATAGACACTGCTGTGGTGTTTGCTGGTCTTTTCAGCAAAGTCAAGCCATTGTGTTGAAACTGAAAAGATGTTGTCAACAGCATTGTTTTCTTTTTTGCCCTTATTTTTATCTACTTGTTTTTATTCTAAATGTCAAAATACTTGAGAATTAACTTTTCATGGAAAAAACTAAGGTTTTTCAAGACTAAAACACAAAAACAAAAAGCCAGACACACACCTTAACATCATTTATCTTTCTGAATCATTTTTGTGGCTGACTGAACGTGGGTATGCTAATATTAAAGTACACATCTGCACACTGCAGCATTGTTAAAAGCTCTGTCAATATGCTTCTAATCTAAATAACTATTCATATCTGAGAAGCCACAATCCGAGCAACAGAGCAGCAAATTGACTAAAAACAACAATCCAGAGCCATCTGTTTCCAGCGAGGCTAGTGAGGATTTAACTAATAGACACAAAGCTAAAATACACTTTCTTTTGTGCTGCTTTTTAATTGTTAAAAGTCACACTCTGACTTTTGACCCTGCTATGTTAAGTAAGATGACTGTTAAGGAGGGTTGCCATAGCTGTGGGACACAAACAGATCACAAACAGTGAAATTCCCCTTCTTCTGTATTCAATTCTACTTTCAAAACAGTCACCATGTTGTCCACAAAGGTACCAAAGGGTTGTAAAAGGGGGTAGATTTCTATGGTTTCTGTTAAAGTTGTAAAATGTTCTTTCAGTCCAAGATGGCTGGTGGACTTTTAAACAGCAAGTGAAATCTTTACAGGCCTGGATTGCAGGTGTAGAGCTTGCAGTGAAAAAAATATTCAGTCATGACCTCTAACAATGGTACAAAAGCTGTCTAATCTAACACATTAAAGTTTAAATCTTGTTAAATAAAAATAATGTCTCTATTTGTGTTAAGGTGACATTTACAAGGAGATTAGTTATAATAGATAGCTTTTATCCCTTGCTGCTTTTATTGCTTCTCATTGTGCCTGTTATCATATGAAAGGGGTCATACCCTTTTTTCTAAAAAGAAAAACAAAGATCAGTTAAGTCACAGTGACGAACCATTTGCTACTTGCTAATCACAGTAGTTGCTCTTAGAGACAGTCCTATTCAATAAAAGTTTGATCAGACAAAAAACTGTGCAGAATGAGTCATTAATATTTGAGTTTTCCCAAAAAAGAAAGACATTTAAATGTGTCTGCTAAAAGTCCATCAGAACTGGAGTTCAAACAGCAGATAAAATTATCACAATAATCCACATGACTCCAGCCCATCAATTAATGCCCTCTGAAGTGAAACGCTGCATGACAAATGCTTCAAACCATCGCTTCTTGCTAAAATATGAATCCTCTATTCATAATATTGCTTTCTTCCTTGGAAAAACCCGTCTTGCCTAAATCAGGAGATAAATATGGACACATCAAGCACATTTTACAGGTGAAAACAGTCCAAAACATTACTAAACAAATATGGATTCTGATGTGACAACAGGGGATGGATGTTTTCACTGGAGGAAACATTATTATGGATTATTGAATGGTATTTTGGCCAGAAACAACAGTTAAATTGATTAATGAATGATTTGTGTCTTACAAACACACAGCTTTTCACTTCACAAGACATTAAGTGATGAAACAAACTCATCTTGGATGACCAGAAGTTGAGTTCATTTTCAGCAAATTTTCATTTTTAGGTGTACTATTCGTTTAAAGCAAAGACATATAAGATTAAACACCACACAACTTTCATTTCAGTTTTGAAATAGAAGTAAACAGTGGATATAAAGGTCGGGACATGCCACAGGCCAGACTCGAACTTCAGTTCCCATGAGTCAACACCCCCCGACTGGGGTTATTTTAGTTAAATTAGGAGACATCCTTTCTTTTATTAAATTAATAGACTCCGAAGATCCAATTGCATAATGGATGTTAAATAAAATTCCAAGCTCTCATGGCCAAGAGCGAGTCAAGGCTGGGTAAATATGTAGTCAATTCCACCAGACACTCCGTAATCAGACTCATGACCTGTTCTCAAGTACAACAAACCTGACACTGTTTTTTTATTCTTCATTTCTTTTAAATGTGCACCACTTTCCTTTATCATTCTCAAAAGGGTCTGTCATCATCTCTCTTTGAACAAAAAAACAAGCATCCCCAGCTGTATCTTTTCATCAGAGCCCTGGGGAACAGAATCAGAACAACTACAGAAAAGATTAAATAGGAAACCAAAGAGGAGAGTTTGCAAGTAACAGAGAGAATGACCTAGGTGACAAGGCAACCTGAAACAAAGCATTCTGTGTAATCTAGAAAATAGCTGGACTTTGTAATATGAGACTTTGTGGTTGCTATTCAGAAACTCAGAATATGGATGGATATGAGAACTCAAGTGACAGCAATGATCGATCGAAAAACAATTCTTGAAAAGCTTAAACTTAAATTTGCACAGATTAAAGGAGAACAACTGCAGAAAACAGAGTGTTAGGCTCTTTAGACGTGCTACTTTTCATCTTGCTACTTGTCACTTTTCAGACTTTGTCAGTGTGCCAAAGTGCAAATGATACAATGCTGCAAAACAATACAATGTATTTTCTGGTTTGGTTTAAATGGATTTAAGGTAAATATCGATTTAATCCGGCTTTCTTTTTGTTTTCTGTTTTTTAATATGGTAACTGCCATGTTTTGACAGATGAAAAACAGCTCCAAACAGCAGTCGTCCGAATTAATTTATTTTAGACTTTGCAAACTGATTCAAACTGTTATGCTAGTTTGACCGACTCAAAGAACTGATTCAAAAGAGTGATTTATTCATGAATCTGGTATCGCTAGTTCTGATTCTAAACAGCCGACAGAAAATACAGGCACATGACTTTATTGGTGAAATATTGTCACAGAAAATGTTGTTTGGGTCAATATGGTCATTTGAATTTCCACTTCACACCAACAGTTAATTTTTTGAATTTACCGCGAATAAGAATTGGGAATTTAACAATTTTGAGACCATCCAATATATTTTTATGGACAAATAATTTAATTACAGCACGAATAATTTAATTGCACCATATTCACAGTAAAGTTTTAAATGAGTCCATATAAGAGGGTTCAGAATTCATATGTGGAGATCTAAACAAAACTCACTAAAGATTATATAAGATACTAATTCCCATGACAACTTTTAAATAGTTGTATACATAATGTCCACTGTTGAGTCATGCTCGAGGTTTATAGGGACATGTCAAGTTGTGAAATGAATATAGCTAGTTACCATTAGTTACTATGTTTAATTCATTTAATACATATTTCCACAAATGTACATAACATTAGTATGCTTAGGTCAAATGTTTTGCTGCTGCTCTCTTTCTCAAAACATTGTTTTTTTTACCTTGGAAAGCTTTCATAACCTAGTTACTGACATCTTTAGAATGCCTCATGTCCTCAATACAAAAGGTAAATTACCATCTGCCTGTCAGATGAATTCCTCCATAAAATGCTCATTTGTCAATCTTCTTTCTAATAAATATAATATTTGATTTAATGACTATCATTTTTATTTAATAAAAATAATATATTTGAGTTAATCTTGCCAGAGCCATTTTGTTCTTTGCATCTGTAGTCTTGATCTAAGAATCAAAGACAATTTAAAATGTGACAAGCAGTCCAAATACACAGACACAGCAGGAGCCATAACCATGATCAGAAGCCTTTCTCAGTGGACACATACTGAGCTCAAGGAAGATAATTCAACTTTTTATAGATTCCAATCTACCACAAAAATCGCATATGGTAAATATCAAACCATTTTCTGAAAGCTTTGAAATATTTTGGCTTTCATGTATTAATAAAGTAAAAGGACAAACAGAAATATCAAGCAACACCCAGGTGCTTTCAAAACAACCTTGATGTTTAAGTTGATGCAGATGAGTGGTACCTAGAGGCAGGTTATTTTGCTTAGAGATTCAAATGAGTAGGAATGGAGCAACAGTTCCTGTGATCATTATAAGAATTCTGGGTATGTTCTTTAAAAGCATCTGTCAAAGGAATAGATTCAATTTAATGTTCTCTGCCAACAATCAAAAATAAAGAAATGTTAAATGAACTTGAATAAACCAATTCCACAAAATTAAGTAAAACCTTTTGAACAGACGTTGGGACATGTACTTACTGATGCCTGTTTCCACCACAGAATTAAAATAAAAAAGTAATTGAGACTTTTTTATTACAAAATTCATTTTTGAGGGGAAAAAATAGAAATGAGGGATACTGTAAAAACTCAGAATTGTGAGATATAAAACAAATTTACTGTTTTTTTCCCCCCAAGAATTCTTAGTTTACATCTCACAATTGTTTGTTTCTGCCTCGGAATAAAAAGAAAACAGTTGTGAAAATTTAAACATTTTTACTTTTTATCTCACAATTCTTACTTTTTTTGTTGCAATTGTGTTTATATTTTAGAATTAGACGTTTCTTCTCAGAATCGCAAATCTCACAGCGAGAAACAAAGTGAGATATAAACTCAGAATTGTAAGAAAAAAATCTGAATTGTGAGATATATGTTCTTGTCTTCTTGTATGAACCTGAATTTATTTTGCACTGGATTGCTGACAAAGTGACTGTAGAACCTCATTGCTACACAGTATCAGCATCGCTCTCCCTTTGGGGCTATATTGTGCCTGGAATTTAATTTGACACCATTCATTCACATCCTCCTTACATCTAGTTAAGTCATTCACATGCCAACCCACAGGGTGGCCATCCATGTGAAAAACTGCACATCTTTAAAAAAACAAAAGGCAGTGGGCTTAAAAATCCTTCTCTTTTTCTGTGAGCAAAGACTGTGACCACTCTCCCCATTCCCCATGGGAAGTCTGAGTTAAAAAGGCAAGCAAGCACAAAATCAGAGCAGATTAAAAATCCCATGATGCCCTCAAAATGAGATTACTCTCACCCATTCCTCACAAAACACTCTGTATATGTAATCCATGTAGAGTTCTCAAAGTGCTGCACTCAAGTTGCTGTTAACATAATTGATTTTTTTATTTATTTGCTCATTCCCTTCACATTTCTCATCATATTTTAACTGCTCCAGTGCATTAATAATGAAAAAGACTAGTCAAAGCTTATAACAGATATTAATATGACTGTGTTGTAACTCCCAGATATGTTGGTTAACCTTCAGTTGTCAAGACCTTCCAGAGCATATGTATCAGATTAGAGCTGTACATCAATACTGCCTTAGGTCTGGCATCATTTATTAAGTCGTTTTATTTAATTCATGAGAGATAGAAGCAAAGCCAAACTATTTGGATTTTAAATCAAATCTGAGAACCAAAGGAAAAATCTTGTTAAAAATCAATAAATGAGATTTGACAGCTGCAAATTCTTGTACCGAATACCAAAGCATACGTAACGTTGGTTTTATAACAACATTATTTTGTAATGTTTGTTGCACATCCACTTTGATTAAGGTTTGTCAAATCAAATTATTCATTATTCAGCGTGATTCAGGGAGTGGGAAACAGAAAAAACGGAGTGGGTCTACAGCAGAATGACTGAAAGTGCGATAACAAGATGTAAATGTTGTACATTTTAGATACGAATGAAAATAATTCCAAAAGCCACAGCCAAATGAATTGTTTTGGGACTCCAAGCAACACACGGAGGTGTCTCAGTGCCGAATGAATCAGTGTGTTTGAAAAAAATTGATTAAGGGAATAATTCACTGAATCATAAAGACTTTATAGTTCTTTAATTCATTTCTGAACGAGTCAGCATTTTTAAATGAATCAATTGGAATGAATTCATTGACTGATTCATATACAGGTAATGGTGTATTGATATAACCTGCAGAAAAAAGTCTGATTCTAAAGAATCTGACTGTAAATTAGTTCAAATGTCCTCAAAGGATTCACACAGAATGAATACATTTACATAAACTGCATGTAGGCTACTAAAAAAAAAATGGAAATAATTATTAACAGAGGTCATTACATTCTAGGAGAACTGTGCTTAACTGCAAAGCATATGATGGGCTGATTATGTGGCCTTGTGCACCTTATAAATAAAAGACATTTTAACTACATCAAATCCAATTAAATTATGTTTCATCAGGTTTCTTCCTATTAAGAAACTTGGTATACATTTTACCTCAATATTTGCACATGAAAAAGCCCAGCCATGCTTAACTTTTTGCTATTAGGGTCGTCCAAAACAATCAGTGTATTCAGATTTGTATTTTTTATTGTTCAAACACATTAAAAATGCACTCTAATATCTGAGATTAACCATTTCCAAGCTAAATGACACTAATGAATTGCATCATGTCTCAGTTTTAAATACTGTTCTGCTGAAACACTGTCTGGAGTCTAACAATTTGTCAAAGAGAAAAATGTGAAGGCCAAATAAGCCTGGAGATTGTGATCAGAAGGCGGTCCGAGCGATCTGTGCATGCACGCATGTGTGTGTCTGTGTAGAGTTGGATAAGGGTGACTGGCACTTAATCTCTCTGTGAACAGTAGAGCACTTTCCTCATTTAACCACTTCACTCATGTGACGTCTAGTGCTGGAATGCTTTACCGCTGCCCTGTGGGTGGTCAGTATCTCCCATATGCACCTGGGCACACCTGGACTGCCATACATACATACACACTGTTGGAGCCCACCTAGAAAGAAGTGACCGACAGCAGCACCTGACCCTCCCCGAGAGATTGCATGCTCTTCAGTCCAGACAAAACGAGTCCTGTTTCATCAACTTGTCATTAGCATACAGACTCTACACACATTTATAAGCATCTCAGTTGAATGTATATAGGCACTGTCCTAATAATACCCACACATGAAGTATTCTGTGATTTAAGGCTTGATCGCACCAAGAAAGTTAACTATAAAGACTACTATGTCGCAGCGTCCACACCAATACATGATAACGTTCTGTTTATTATTTTATTATATTATAGTAGACTCTTTGATTGTTTTAAATTTAAAATTATTTTTTAAATCTATATCTGTCATTATATAGTTATTATCTTTGTTGTGAACGGGTCTCATCAGCACAATCCATCAAAAGAAAAAGGATCTTTAATATAACATGACATTATGTTGCAGCCTCAACTCCCTGAGAACATTTCTACAGCTTATAGGCTAGAAGTGAAACTAATTAAAATGTTTGAGATGCCATCTGTTAGTTTTAATGTTAGAAACAATCTCATTAGTTTCTGGCATGGGAAATTTTAAAATCAGGTCCCATTGTGGTTTAGCGTAAAGTTGGCTTTTTCTTTCATTAAGATTTACTTTATGCACCCTTCTGCAACTAAAGATGAAAACATTAGCATTGAAATAAAAGCACTTACATTCATTCAATTTTCTGAGCAAAACACCTACATTTCTATTTTAAAAGCATCTTGCAAGGAAAGAGATGAAAATGTAATGATATATGCCAACACTCAATTATATAAAAAAAGATTCAAGGAACATAATTAAATTCAGGAACGTTCTTTCTATGGAATTATATTGAACACAATGGAAATATAAAGGACTGAGCAGAATTCAAAAACACATCACAGCGCAACATATCAGACCATGAGCACTGCCTTTCATTGATGAAATCATTCCACTTAACACAATATTTACATTTTTATTATTATTTATTTATTATTTTTTGTAAATTGGCAAGTAGGTTTTTCTGGTTTTGAACAAGATATAAAGTAATTTTTCATTTAGCATAGTACTAAATTAAACATGAATGGATGAAAATATAATGCATGAATCTCCAACATGTTTATCTGAATGTGCATTTCTATACATTCTATTATTATTATTATTATTAAATAATTTTAATTAAATTATTCTCCTAATGCCAATGACTAAGTAAAGTTACATTTTATGAATTTAAATTGATTCGTGCAGACAATAAAATTGTGACAAATTGTGCAACCAAATATTACTGATCTGCTTTACTTTATAGTGGAGAACTGAAAAGCTCTGTGCTTGGTTACACTTGACAGCCTTTGACGTTTTGCTTATTTTATGTACCTCGCCCATATTTACCTTCATTTAAATGCAAAACTAACCTCAACCCCCTTCAAGATTAAACATTCCACATTTGAAACAGAACAGGACAAGCATGTGTGCTGGGAAAACAGCAGTAACCATGCTAACTAGTTGTGTCAATGCTCTAGTTAGCCTATTCCACTTAGCCCCTGCTGGTAGATGCTGGAAATACACAACATAGCAGCAGAAAGAAGCATTTCTCCATTCAATTTATCAGTGAATTATGACTAAATAAATAAATACAATACTATATTATATACAGCACAGGTTACTGATAGACAGATTTGAGTTATCTTTTTTTTTCTTTTTTTTAAATGAACCAGATAAAGTAGAACACGTTTGTCAGTTGATGTGGAAGTTTGTCTGCATGAATCAATTTAAGTTTACTTAACATTTGCCATCAGCTTTCCTAAAGATTGTAAATCACGTAGCTACCTCCACTGAAATGAATGGGAATGCTAACAGACTAATTTCCCTCGATATTCCAGACCTCTTTTAGTCTCTAACAATAGCTCAGTGACACTTGGTGGCAACTGGCACACATAACAACCACAAGGGGGCCTTAAAGTCTCCAGTGCTCAGCCCAAAAGGTGCCACATTTCCAACTGAGCTCTTGTTTTCCACCGCAAGTTGAATGGGCATCTGTTAGTCACCTGTGCTCCTAAAAGCACATTTCCCCATGTGAAACAGGATCTCGGCTTGGATGCTAGGAGAGTTTTGTGCTGCGTTGTTTGAGTTTTTGGTCTCTGGCATGGCACGGAGCCAGAGGCCAGCGCTGTTGGCCTCGATTCACACAGGCGGTCATTAATGAGAGATAAAGCAGAGACACAGAGGAGGTCTGTGGAGAGCAGGGCAGCTCCCTTTTTCTCTCCTTTGCTCCACAGAGACCTCTTTCTCCTCACTCGTCTCTTACTGCGCAAAGCTTCCCTCAAACACAAGGATAATATCCTGCCTGCACTTCAGGCAGAGACAGGGAAGGGCTGTTGAGAAGGGAGGAGGTCAGAGGGGATACCGGGGAGGGGGGGCTGAGAGTAAACTCCAGCTTGCGGACGTGAGGCCTCTACGCTTGCAGTCCCCACAGCATCAATTAGCATGTTGTCCTCTGCTTCTCTGCAGCTGAGAGCGAGAAAACAGGAGAACACTCAAGCACTGTGATTGCCGGGCCCATGGGAAGGCAACAATGTGCCACTGGAGAACCACAGTGTACCGAGTGTACGGCCTCGCACAGCTCCTCTCAGGGGTCATTTCCTACCTTCTCTCTTAATTTCCTTGTTTTGGGTCATGAGTTCTGGAGGTTTGCTTTTCACAGAGCTGTATGAAAGAGCAAATGTTTCACTCGATGTGGGACTGTATTTACAAGCGAGTAGCACTATCTAAGCGTGAAATAAGACCCATCAGATGAATGATTGATATGTCATTGATTACACAAACCTCAAGCTTAGCAATGTCCAACTGACACATCACAGTCCAGAAATTAAAAATGCGTAAACAAAGACGTAAGCGTTTGACCAAAGTACTGTGCGGTAAACAGTTGCGTTGGTCTGGCGGTAACAAACCTCAGTGTGTTTTTATTCAGGTTAGTTTTATATAAATATTGACCTTATCTATCCTTATCTATCTATTTATCTAATGTTGCGTAATTCCAAATAAATAGATTATGATCCACAAATAAATGTAAAGAGATGAACAAAAATTAAACATATTGACAAATAAATAGAAAGAGATCCACAAATAAATCTTAGAGTTTCACAAACATTAATTACATTCACAAATAAATATATATATATTTTTATGTCACAAACACAGCTTTGCCTGGCATTCATTTGTGAATCGCGTCCTGTGCATTTGTAGATCGCTGCTCGCATTTATTTGTGGATCTCATTCTAATTATTTTCCAATGTTTAATTTTTGTTTATCTCTTACATTTATTTGTGGATAATAATCTATTTATTTGGATTTACGCAACAGTTCTACCCCCATCTATCTATCTATCTATCTATCTATCTATCTATCTGTCTGTCTGTCTGTCTATCTATCAATCAATCTAATCAAGGCAAGATCCAAAAATTTTCCTAACTTTTCTAAAAGTTTAAAAATGTGTGTTTCAAAAAATGTTCATGTTATTTCCTTACATTCTAATTCAACATAATGTAATTCTTTATTCTGCATCCATTCTTAATTCATCCCTAAATGGCCTAAATTTGATAATCGCTCTGATAATTGTGATATCAATCGCGCACGGTCTTTTGTGCTGAAGGTTCATTCTTTAGTTTATGTAATCCTCTTTCCTTTATAATGTCAGAGATTTCGCATTTCACATAATTTTCCTGACGCCTTCAGCAAAGGCTGATTTTCAAGCGTACAAAGAAACGGAGCAAAACCCAAGCCTCTCTTTTAATTAATCTCATTAAATCACGTCTCTTGTCTATAAAACAAGACAATAACACTGAATTTAGCTCATTAGAGTCAAGGACGTGGGTGGAACTGGAAAGCTGCGTCATAAAAACATGAAAGCGTTAGAGCTGCTCTCACACCCCGAAGCACCACATTAGCTTTAAGTTTGACACCAGTCTGGCAACTTCCAGCAACACAGACACAGGAGCCGCATTAATGAGAGCCATTATTTTAAGATTTTGTTTGATTACAGGAAAGGGGACCATGGAGGGTAATAAAGTGTCACCTCTAAATGCAAAAACACAGGCACTGTGTTTCGAAATCATATACCATCATAAGTTATTTTGTTCAAATTTTATATAGCAGGCTAAACAAAATAGCACATCAACTGAAAATACATTGAAATCGACATTGTGCCTGCAACGTGCCCCTGAGCCACGTCAACCCTTAGTTTATTTTGCAGTAAGAAGCGTTTGAACTCAATATCCAAGGTTGATTATAAATATTTAACATCTTGCCGTTACAGAAAGACCTTTTCAGATTAAAGTGATCTAAAAACACAGCCTATATTCTTCAAAAACAGCATCATGACCTCTATAATGAGTGGGTCACTGAAAATGTTTTACTTCAATAGGCAGTCTTGATTAAAGAGTGCCTTTGCATCATTTATAGGCCTACGAAAATGTTATTTTTTAACCGGGGCCAGCATAGCTGAAATGACTGGAGTGTGCACTAAAAAAAGACAACACACAGACCCGTGATCTTCATACCTCAATCAACCCTATGCATTCATGTATACATAAAGACACCTTTCAGAGCTTTCTGGTAGTGTGCACCTGGACTGAAAATATGACCTCATTCTGTGGCATCTCTTGTGCAGATTAGAAGTCATTAACCTTAACGACAGGCGGTGTGCTGTGTTGTCATCAGTATCTGACCTGTGGCTGAATGCCAAGAGACGTGACGTTTGATCAGACTATGGTCCTTCATTTCAGCACGGTAAACTGACGCAAATGGTTCAAGTGGATGTAAAGTCCACCTTAATGAAACAAAAGTGCAGAGTGCAGGCCCACGCAGCAAACGACTAGAAATGTCCAAAGAGAAATTGACCAAAGATCAGCGACAGCAAGTTACAAATGAGGGTCAAACGGTGACATGATAAACTCTAAATATAACTGCTAATAAGATAAAGAGTAAATACATTGGTAGTATTTTAAATATATATTGTGCTGGCTCAAAAGCTAACCAGGGATTGGCACTGAAAGTGAAAAAAGCCTACTTGCATACTTCATAATATTCAAATGTGTGCTTGCAACTGCAAGTTATAGTAGTGATATGTTGCTGTCAGATAGTGTGTAGTGAATATAAAGTGTTTTTATAGAAAATCATCTCTGAAAGCCATGAAATTGAAGGAAACACTAATTAAACTAAAATGAAAATCTAGCATAGCAAACAGTAGACAGTTAATAAATATGCTAACCTGTCAATGTTATGATATTGTGTACATTATTAAACAAAAAAGCATGTTACAAAAAAAAAAAAACTGAAAATAATTCCGAAGGGCAAACAATGCTCTACCCTTTAAGTGGTTTTCTCAAACCACTGGTAGTTTGGTAGCAGATTAAAAATAAAACACATAGTGAATCATAGTCATGTTTGGGAGGTTTGGACTTCACACTGAATAAAGAGCAAAAGCTAAACACTATCAATGTTAAATAAACAATAAATACACCAGTCAATTGGCTAAGGTCAGTAATGTTTGCATTCAAGGCCAGAATGAAAAAAAGAGCAAGAATCTGCTATTTCACTCTAGACTCGAGTAAGCGTCAAAAGATTTTCTATTAAGCATTTCTTTGAGCTGCCAGAAACTGCTCATTTTAAGGTTAAAAGAGACAATGGTCTGTACTGTAACATTATAAGTTGGCACTGAACTAGCAGGTCTTGCAATTTTATTTGACTAATTTTTGGTACACTTGAGAGTTCCAAAGAGTGAATATTTTAAATAAAATATAAGAACTTGCTATAGTAAATTGAATTCTAACCCTAATATAAACAAACATTTTTTAGTTTTTAATTCAGTACATATATGATACATACAAGCAAACAAAGCACATATTTGGACTCTGCAGCATCACTGTTCTTAAGGTGATGCCATAGCAACGACTGGTCAGCACCTTGGACAGAGGCTGCTGTTGATCTTACCAAAAGATTATAAACATAAGGATTATAGGTCTTGCATTATTCTTTATTTTGAAGTATAGCGTGATTTGAGTCTAATAACCAAATTTGTGGAGATCAAAACGGGTAAATATAGACTATATTAAAATAAAACACCGTGCCCTGATCCTGAAGGTGGCACGTCATGACCAACGTCAGTTCACGAGCACCTGTAAACTACAAACGGCCTTGCTTTTGACACAGACAGCAACTGAAGTGTGTGGCCCTTTAAGTCTAAACATAGTTCCTCTCGAAACTGATATCCACTGCCTTGCTGTCGTATTAGCAAACAGTCAACACAAAATGTTATTTTTTAAAAAACGTTGTAAAGTTACTAAAACATTGTCTTTTTACCTTATTCAAGTGGGGGTTGCGTGTAACATCATACCCCCTCTTCTTTGTGTAAACAAAGGTCTTGCTTTGGTCTGCTGACTTCTGCATCTCCCACTCGACAGATTCCTGTTTGACTAAAGCGTGTGCCATGTTGCTTCCCCTTTAAATAGCGCTGAACTCAACAAGTGCACGCGCTGCATCAGACAGGAAGAGGTTACACAGAGAGAGTGTCAACAGCGGTTGCGTTTGTGCTGTTATCGCCAAACTATTAGCTGTAAAAGTCGATAATAGACTGGCCAATCTTATCTGAAGCAGAACATAAAGGTTTTATGTAAGATTTTCACGCGTGGTTTCAAAGAAACTTTCCCATGGCATGAACAGGGGAAAAAAATAGACCTGGGCTAGTTGTCACAGATTTATTCGATACACAAAAGTGTTTTCGCTAGAAGTGGTTTTATATGTTGGTTTTAAATACTTGGTTCAATAATTGATTAAATTAGAATATCTTTTGTAAATTTTACCTGAGACTCAGCCTCATATTTTTGCTATAGCCAAGATGTCAGGTAAGCAATAAAATTATTTATGTAATATGTAAATACATACATAATTATTAGTAGTAGTATTATTTGACCTATACAAATCTGTTTAGCAGCAGGTTCAGTAGTGACAACATGCCCCATGCCCTGCTGATATTTTATTTGACTTTAATCATAACAATTTGCTATAGGTAATAATTTACACACAAAATTAGTAAAAATAGGGCACACTGTATTAATATGAAGGAATTTTCAGTAGTTTTTACAGGTGTTTTATCTGTATTTTGAATTGTGCGCTGAATTGCATTGTGTTTTAGAGTTAATGGAAATATCCAGAAAATTAATGGATAATGTCCTGGCAGAAAATTACTAGTTCTTTTTTTTTTTTTTACAATGTACAATGTTTGAACAATTTTATATAAAAAATAGAACCAAACTGGTGTGTGGTGGTGTGGTATCAGGTGATGACTAGCAAAGCAAGGTCACAAGTTCGCAACAGAAGTTCGCAAATAGCTCCAGATGAGGTAATATGGCTTTGAATAATCCAAAATTGCTGAGTAAGACATGTACTGCAATATGTCTAGGTAAAAGGTAGTCTCAACCTCAGACATACTGCACACAAAACTTTATTGCATGCGTGGCTCAGTTTGCCTCTTCATCAGATTTTTGAATAGACAAAGCTTATTGCTCCCAGTATAGACTTTTAGATAGTGTGTGTGTCTTTGTGTCACTGTGAGCATTACCTCACTCACCTTACAGTGCACAAGGCCATTGAATTAGCTGAACTGTCTCGTAATGATAAGAAGGATCATGTTTCACAAATGAGCATGTCTGAGAGGAGTGCTCCGGCTAAATCCTGGCCTACAGTATGTGTGTGCAAGATATCTGGTTCATACAGTAGGTTATGTACATTCTTACAGACTTAGAAGTGGTTAGGGTCCTCTTACAGAGACGCTTAGTCACTGTGACTGCTTTGAAAGGCCAGAGCATTTGGCCCTGATCCAACACTGCATGCCAGGGGCAAAAATGTTGAAATTGCTTGCGCATAGCAATTACTGTTCCCATATGAACAAATATGTAGATAGGAAATCTGTCTAGAATGTTAATTTACAATGGAATTTTCTGGATAGATACCTATAGGGCACATACCTATAAGCATAAATGAAGAAATATCATGCAGCATTAAGGAACTGGCTCATTGGGGAAGCTAATGGATATTCGGTGACCTTCACACACTTCCCTGAATGTATGAAGTGTGACTCAAGGGCAACTTGTTCAAGTGCATTCCTTCTAGCCCCAGGCCCATGTTACTTTATCTTGGCCTTGCACAGGCTAAATGTGGGTGATAGTGAAGTTAAGTGCACTCAGGAAAAAAAAAAAACTGACAACAGAGACACACTGCATTTTAACACTACTTTTCTTCCTGCTGTAATAAATGCACAGCAGTTTCATTCTACAGAATTACAGTACTTATTTTTAACCCTAAAAAGCTAACCCCATAACCCCTTTAACCCCTACACATTTATACAAAAATAATAACAAATATTATTATTTATTTTTTTATTTACTCATATGAAATGCTTTTTATTACATAATACAAATATATATATAAAAAAAATAGATATAGAAAATATTACAGAATATTATCTAGATCATTCTCTGTTTAAATAGGATATCATTTGCTTCTTCCATGTATGAGGTGACTAAACATGTCAGAAATAGACTGGAAATGATTTACAAGAACAAGGTGCAACCTAGACTCTGACACGCCAGGTTTGAGATAATGTCACTAAATATAATCCTAGCTTGCTAAATCTATCAAATATTTATTCTACTAAGAATATCGTAAACGGATGGTTTTTCAGAGAGGCGCAGGCTTTGCAAATTATATGACAAAAAGACAAACACTAGCTGTCCAAACACTGTCACACAGAGTTACATACAGATAAATGGAGCGATAAATTGGGCAAGAGTGTGATATAGAGGCTCAGATAAAAGCACAATGAGGCTCAGATAGGAGCACATTCAGTCCATTTTTCATTACACTCTACACACCAACAGGGCAAGATGATAAAGCTAACAGATACAAACACCACAGGTTTAGGGGGAAACAAACATGTAATTCGGTAAATGAAGAAATTTTATATTTAGTAATTTAGCGGACACTTTTTATCAAAAGTGATTTACAAATGAGAACCAGCATGCAATTGCAGCGAAACATATTTCCCATAAAATAATTCTCATAAATTCTGGTCAAAATATATTACAAATATATACAAAATGTGCTTTGTAAACAGTGCAGCTTAAGTAAATATATTTTTAATATGTTTTTTAAACTTTCAAATGCCACCATATATTAAAAATGCACTTCACGTACATTTACAAACTTTTTAAAGATATTTTAGAGAATATTTATTATATTAAAAATATATAAAAAATGTCCAAAATATGCAGAGAAATATAAGTGAAATATGTTTAGGTAAATATATTTTAACATTTTGCCAATTCTGTATATTTTAAATTTTAAAAATGCATCTAAAAAATATTTTTACCAAATGGAGTACATAATGCCAATGAGTATAAGCTATTGTATAAAAACAAGGTAATAAAATGAATGCTATATATTGTTAAATGCTAATGAAACAAAGACAGTGTGTAAGATATATATAGTATTAAAGCAGTAAGGTATAATTTTATTAGAGAGCACAGAAGCTTTTTCAGACTGTTGAATTATTTCAATTAATTGTTTTACTGTTTGCTGAATTGTTTCATTTAAAACCATGAATTCTACTTAGCAACAACAGTCTATGGAAATAGTCTTACCGGACAGCCTTATACAAACTACAAGGCTACAACCTTGTGACACAAGACAAAGCAGTTTAACAGCGAAAAGAAAAAGCCTCAGTTTCTTCTTTTCTTTATCTATGCTTCTTCTTCTCACGTGAGGAATGGTAGTTTCCAAAAGTCCAACAGTCAAGCTAGTCCTGCTATTATTTGCGCTTTGAATTTTTTTTAGATAGGATCTAACATCAAATGTAAACATGCAATTTTCTGTGCACACTCTGCGTTATCTGGTTCATAATAACAGGGCTTGCTTTCTGCTGTGTAATTATATTTGCAGAGGTGTTCAGTTCAGCGATAAGGTTTTGTGATTCCATACAGGAATTCCAGTGGCCTTCTATTACACTCTATTCCCAGACCTAGGCTGTTTGAGCCTATTGGGTCTTTTATACAAGACTGGACTCTCACTGAATCATGGAAGCCACAACACTGGTCAGCTAACAGCAGGGTGGGAGAAATATCTAAAAAGGACCAGAAAAGACAGTGAAGGATGTTCTTGATTACAGAGGATTGCTGAACTTCCTCCCTAACCTCTGAAAACCAGCACCTGGTGTTGCTGAAGCTGTGATGTATGGCATTAACACACACACACCCGAATAGTGTGCACCAAAACACCTAGACTTCCAGGAATTAAGAAATTATACTCCCTGTGCCGTGATATACCTGCCAATACAAACTCTATCAGTGGAGAGTTTTCTCAATGAGAACCTGCTGTGGGAGTAAGGGGATCCCTCTGCACTTATAACGGAAATTGCATGGATAATTTGAATAGGCTAGAACTGTGAATTTGACACGGCATATGCGCTAGAAAGTAATACTGTATTTAAGAACAAAGTGAAAAGATTTAGCAGTTGGTGGTTTAGGAAGCAGCAAGAGAGTAATTGAATCAGAAGAGGTGGGAAATGGAAAGAACAAGGCTTTAAAATGTCAATAAATGTGTCTTGCATTTTCTCCATGCTGTTCACTTAGGAACAAAACAATGCACGAATGTTTAGTTCCACTTTAGACAAATGCATAAACAAATTGTCTTAATGAAACACATTGTAGGGTCCTGCCCTGTGGTGATTCTAATAGAAAATCCCACTGAGCTGCATCTCAAGAGGGAAACATTCAAACACAATAGTTCCCGGTGAGGGATTTCTGCTGATTTTAACAAGCACAATCATTATCTCCCAATAAAAACCTCAGCAGGGGTGAGCCCAGGGGAACACACACCTCAGATCCTGGTGAGTTTCCAGAGAACTGAAGGAACACACACAGACTTCTGAGTTCACCTGGTGTCAGTGACAGAGAGTTCCAGACAGAAATTATCATACATTTTATATTCAGTTTTTCTGAAATGCAGACTCTTAACTGATAAAAGGGCACTTAAAGAGCAGGTGAGTGAAGTTGGAGCTATATGTGTGTCTGAAGAGTGCAAAAGAAAGGTCTGAATATGAATTGAAAAGCCCAAGTGTCATGATGCTTGACCAAAAACTGTCCAAGTTACAGAATAAGTTGCAGAAAGATAGGAAGATATGTAAAAGTGACCAAACTTGATTTGCTTTCACATGCAGTTTAGGGATAAAATAAAATAATGTTGCCATCGACATTTATTTATTTATATGTTATTTGAAGGAGAAGTGTGTCGTTTCTGGCACTGAAATTTCATGTAATCAAAAAGCGGGTGAAAATTTATTCACTTTCAGAGTAAATCGCAGTTATGTTTAAAAACAAGGTATTTCTTTAGAGTTTATTAAAGAAAAAAAAAATTAATGTTGAAAAATTTGTCTTTATGCATGCTTAAATTAAATGTATTACATATAAATAAATTATTCAAATAAAATAATAAATAACAAAAATAAAAACTTTCAAATTCTGTAAAAACACAACATTTACAAAACATTTCTGTCATTAAATCTAAAATTTTGATAAAGAAAAGATTATTTCACAGTCAGAAAACATAGCAGTAAATATTGCTTGTAAATATTGCAAACGAGTACCTAGCAAAACTCTGAATATCTTTTATATATTTCAATGCCACTAATCTGGCAAATTCTGGCAAAACCACTGACTTGTTCTTTATAATGCTCAGAATCTCAGCATGAACATTTTCCATCATTGACTATGATGCTGCTATGATTAATCATCTCATGTGATCAAGCAAAGTGTTTGCACGTGTTTGGCAGGGGCTGACTGGGTTATCAAGCATGCTATCACACGAACAGGTGATTCAAAAAAATTAAATACAAAATACAAAATGAGACAGACTGAGAGATAAGGAGAAGCACAATGAAACCAGCCATACAACGTAATGAGACTCGCCTGAAAAATGCAAGGCAGGTCAAAGGTCACCCAAGAGGAATAAGAGCTGCTTTTGAACTTGGTTCTTTGAAGTGATCTAGCACAAATAGTGAGGCCAATGTGATTTAGCTATTTACCGCTATATGTACATACTTGACTTTCTGCCAGACAAGAAGCTTATTGGCAGTTATGCGGACGTCATTATGTAATTCAAGCACTTTAACTTCTGATTTCTTGTCTGGGTATACTGAATTCTGTATTAGCATTGGTGTTTGAATAGCTTTTTTGATCTCAAGCAAAGGATGTGTGTGTGTTTTAGGTATTTGACTATTTTTGGTACCTCTAACCCAGAAGTTCTCTGAAGACACCTCAATGCAAGTCTCCAGAGTCTGACTATGAGTGCTTTGTACAAAAATCTTGTATATATTACACTTAAGATTTAGCAGAACAACTAAATAACCTGTGAGCTCACTCAACAGGACCCTGACTGTGAAACACCATAACAGACTCTTGACACTGAAACGCTGAAGGCAACAGTCTAACCAAAACTCTCAACCAAAAATGGAAGTCAACATCTATTTATCCTTTCATTGTAAAATGTTGAACTTGTTTCAAGCTACTGACTTGAGAACACTTACATGTTGAATTGTAGACCAAGTCTGGGCCAATATCAGAGCAGCATGACTCCCTGTGCCAAATCGGTGTGTTTGCTTAGGAACCATTTCTGTTTAGTTTGTATTAGCTGTTTGCATGCTTGAAGTGCTCTGCTCCTCTCTTGTGTATGTTGGCAGCTTCGCCTCGAGCACAGGAGGTCATGACTCTTAGAGAAGTCTGTTCATGTGTCTCACTTTAGCAGGAGTCTTGATGGGCTACTTTTATCAAGACATTGGACATCCTTATAACTTCCTGTATGCATGAACATCTTAAAAAAAAAAAAAAAAAAAAAAAAAAAATTCCTCCAGAGGGGAAAATGTGATTTGAACCACAGTGCTGGATGTGTAACTTGGGCATGGGCAAAGAAAAAAAAAAAAAAACGAAAAAAAACATTGTATCTTTGATACAGATCTTGTAAAGTTCCAAGTGCCCAAAATTATTTGAAATAAATGCAATTATATGTTTATTACAATAAATGTTCTTCACATCTGTCTTCAAAAGAAATATATTTAATGCATACATTAAAGTTTTTATTTATTTATTTATTTTTAATAAAAAAAATGGGGGGGGGGATTAATACATTTATTCAGCAGGGATTCAGTAAATTAATCAAAATGGCAGTAAAGACTTCTATATTATGACAAAAAAAAAAAAACTTTTGAACTTTCTTTAAAGAATCCTGAAAAAATATTTGACAGTTTTCACAAAAGTTTTGAGCAGCACAACTTTTTAAACATTGATAATAATAAGAAATATTTCTTGAGCACCAAATCAGCATATTAGAATGATGTCTAAAGGATTGTGTGACTTTGAATTTGAGTAATGGCTTTTCAAAATTCATCTTTGCCATCACAGAATAAATTACTATTCAAAATATATTAAAATAGAAAACAGTTATTTTAAATTGCAATAATATTTCACAATATGTTACTGTATTTTTGATCAAATAAATGCAGCCTTGGTGCACATAAGACACTTCTTTCAAAAACATAAAAAATCGTACCGAGCCTAAACCTTTGAGCAGTAGTGCATACGTACTGTAAACATATGTTTGCTGCACTGCTTGTATATGTTTGCTATATAATGACACTGCAGACTGACCTTTCACACTTTTGAATGCGTCTAAATATTTGCTGTCAACAAAATCTGTAGGGCTAATCTAATGTTATCTTCCAGCTAGTTTACAGGGCAGAGGGGGCTGGTTAGGAAAGCGGCTCCCTGTAAATGGCTCTCTCTGTCTGGCAGGAAGCTGTAATAAGCCATGGAAAGGTGAAGGCCTCCTGAGATGGTTTATGACCATGACCTGCATAAATAAACACCTGACTCTTTAATCTGCAGTGCATAGCCTTCATCGACTCTCTAAGGATGTGCCTGAGCAACCACTCAACACAACACTCACGTTCCCTTAAACTCAAGCAAATTGTCTTCTTTAGCATATAAATGGAATCATGGACGGACTGTTAGCAGCGTGAGTGAAATCTGACCACATGCTGTTAAGCAAACTGGAATCCAGTCATGGCCAATGCAAACCTACTTGAGAGGAGATTAATCTGTTGTTTTGCCTACTGAAGACTATCAAGATGCAAAGATGCAATGTTGGTTTGAATCTCAAACAATTATTTTGAGAAACGAATTCTCAAAGCGAACACTATAGTTGCAATATTCAGTGACACAATCTTCAAACAGCATATGCTTGCACAAAACCTAGCGGTTCACCCCGGATCATGAAGAGCTGATCTTCCTGACAATGAACCTTCTATGGAACCAGTGTTTCGCACAACCATGAGCAGAAATACCACACAAGGCCATTCCTTTCAGAGTGACACTGCCAAACACTCATGTAACAATTTATGGGTTCTGCTAAATATGAAGTGTATTTTACATTTTAGCTATATCAACATAAGATGCTACAGACAAAGAGAAGTGGCTCTTATTTAGGAGACAAGAGTTTGATTCCCCTTACTCTGCCTCCATCATTTCGTGTCATGATAAAATAAAATAAAATAATGCCAATGTGTAAAAAATAAAAAAATAATTCACCTTCTATTGAGAGAGAGCTCATGATGATAATTGTAGGAGCACATTCTCTAAGCTGGAGGGTGGAGGCCGCAGTCTAAAGCAATGAGATCACCTTTCTCTGTTTAGACTTGACAGAGAACCTCACAGGGTGCTGATGTGAGCCTACAGTGTGGAACCTGAAAGACTGACCCTTTCCCTGAGTCTCTGGGGAAAATGAGCAAGACTGAAAGGTGATTTTAAGACATGTGGCATTGATCGAGAATTAGAAAGCAGAAACAAGAAAAAAGGCAATATACCTGAATGTATGACATATCACATGTGAAGTCAGTTCTTGCATCTCAATGCCTCTTTCTTGTTCCAGCAGTCACTTCAATAGGAAAGGAATTTGTGCATTTCAGTCTGAAGTGTCTACACACAACAGTATTGTTTGGTGGCTCTTTAATTTCATGGAAAAAATAAAACCCAGTCATTCAGATTCTCAGAGCTCCCGCAGCTCATTAAGTGGAAAAATTAACACTTTTGATAGTTAATCTCACAGAATGAATAAATGGCAAAGAACAAACTAACTATTCTAAACAGACTGCGCACATATGAAGTGAAGGGTGAATAAACACAAAACCTTTACATTTGCATGAGTCAACGACAAATAAGGATGAAGAACAGAAATGTAAAGATAAATCAAGAAGTTTACAACATATGTAGGTTAAAAAAAATCATGAATATCGCAACATTTTCATTGGGTTACTTCATTTGACCTGAACACCTGATCAATAAAAGATCAAAAATATATATTTATAACAAAACTTTACTAACCTTAACACAGCTGTGGCTACTGGGCATGCGCACATCAATTTTTGTCACACTACAATAATTACTATTGTTGCATTATTGTAAGGGGTAGGTTTAGCATTGGGGTAGGTGTAGACATCAATAAAACACAATCTAATAGGTAGAAAATTAAATTAGTTTCCGGTCAGAGCTGTATCCCTTCTAGCCACGACCCACAGTCGAGAGAGTGCACAATTTCCTGTTCTCTTGTCACATGACACTAAAATTGCTTCCTACACGTTCATTTGGCAATACAAGTTTTTAATTATAATTAAAAAAATTGAAAACACATTCGCCACAGAAAGTCGGGTTTTGAATGACATGTGTACGGTGGCCTATTTATGTCATTTGTGAATAATCGAATAGATAGCCTACAGACAAAAAAGGAGCGTGACGTCATCGACCCAAACAAGAATCTGCATACATGTGCAACTTTGAAGGCGTTCTTTTAACTGGCAGCAGACCCCCTGCTCGCGTGTTTGCAACATCATGTCCACGGACACAAGTGTCAGTGATGTGGGAACGGAACCGAACCACAATAAAGCCGCTGCTGCGCTATTGTGCTCTCAGTGGAACGAATCTGTGGAAAGCCCCTTTGAATTCTGGATATAAGCGACTCTTTGAAATGTCAAATAAAGATTTATTCAAATCCCACGATTCATTAAGATTAAGTGGTGAACGCTCTCTCAACTTCACTTTCTCCGCTCCATCGTTGCAGAGCAACGGTCCCTCCCCTATACGAAACTCTTTGTGAAAATCTTGTTGGGACTTTTTTCCTCCCTTTCCCTTAAACGTCAAGTGTAATTCATACCAAGGGCTTCGTCTCTGAGCTCTCCCTGTCTTGAAGGTGGAGCAGATATGAGAAGAAACGGACTATCAGCCAATCCAGCAGAAACCCCTCTGAGATGAAGTAACTTTTAGACGGTTCTTGCTTAAATAACAAGCATCTGTTTGCGGATTGAACACCTCCATCAATCGAATGATAGCAGGTATGGCGAATTTCACCTTCAGAGAGAATTATCACAGCTGCTATTTATTTATTTTATTATAAAAGTTTTCATCTTTATATATAAAAAATGAAGTTTAAACACTTTTTGCACCATTCTAGCCTTTGGAAAAATAGTGTCATGATCTTTGTCATTATCACTTTGAAGCATCTCAAGTATAGTTATTGATTGCAAAGCTTCTATAAAAAGATGGACTATAATTAACTTTTTTTCATGAAAGTTTAGGCAGTTCGTCAAGTTATGAAATGCACTGAATACTTTAAATATATATCTGTACATCAGTAATGATACAGTTAGGATATGTTAAAGACCTCTCATCTAACAAAATTTATTTTAACATCAGGCCTTGCACAAAAATAAAATAAAAAAATACAGCCGAGGTCTTTTTTTGATGGAAAGTCTGGTTGTCATAGTAATTTTTGTGCAAAGGAGACGATTACCAATGCAGATTACTATAACTGTCAATGCAAATATTCATGCATCCATAAATGATTGACGGTGAGGGAAAGACATGCACTGAAAGATCTGGCAACTTTGAATGAATTAGTTTTAAACTTAATTGTAAATGGGACCATTAGCGCCACCGTTTGGTTGATGAAGCAGGTTGAAAAGTTTGCAAGATTGAAATTTCTGTGCCTTGTATGGAAAAATGGGGTGATGCTGACATGGAGGGGAATTTTCTACATCTACTACAGCCAGTTTGTCGCCACTAATCTAAGCATCTCAAGATCTTTTTGAGCAAGGCAGATGTGTCTATTACAGAAAAGCCATCGAAATGTCATTGGAAATGTCATAGCGATATTTCAGCAGTGATAGAAGAATGTCAGACTGCAGATGCTCATTTTAGCAAGAGAACTGTTGATAGAGAGATCAGACCTCATGTCAGACCGAGTTTGCCTGAGTCTGTCTGTTTTGCAGACTTTTAAAGGCTCAAGCTGTCTGCACATTTTACATCATTCTTACTGGAATTTGTTTGGACTTTTGTAAGTGCTTCGCTTCTCATGGCCCTCTCCAGTAGGGATACATAAGATTTGTCATTGCCTGGATCCATAACTTCCCCGCACATATTCATGCACATATTTTCCCCTCACACTTCCACTGAGGTCACACAGCACTGTCTTTAAAGATTGATTCTCACAGACAGAGCGGCTGATCCACATCGACGGCATGCCATAGTGAAGTGTGAGGTGAGAGGACAGGGATTTCAGCTCCTCAGGGAAAGTACTGAAGCAAGAATGCAGCAGCAATTTATATTCCAACCCACCCTCTCCACCCCTAAACTGACTACTGATTAGAAAATGTTGCAGCAGTCAAGGTTTTTCTTGGGTGCTCAGCAATCTAACATATGATGAATGAGAGAGAGTGGTGGCTGTGAAACACTTGGGGTTGTGGTTTGCCTTTTTTTTTTTTTCTTTGTGTGACTGGATAATCATTTCTGTCGTGTTGTGCTTATAGAAAGACTAGTCCATAGAAATACATTTGGACTTGGGGCTTATAACTCTGTTTATGGATGCTTTTTTGACATGGGATTAAAAAAAGACAGTTGTGACTTTTTGGATCAGTGGGATATAAAT
This sequence comes from Schizothorax lantsangensis, assembly GCA_027422415.1. Classification (NCBI taxonomy): domain Eukaryota; kingdom Metazoa; phylum Chordata; class Actinopteri; order Cypriniformes; family Cyprinidae; genus Schizothorax; species Schizothorax lantsangensis. The sequence goes on from CM049850.1 coordinate 24,270,992, forward strand.
TGAGAGGGAAAAGTCAGAATTGTGAGGAAAAAAAGTAACAATTACTTTCTATTTTCTATGCTGCAGCAGAACAAAACAAAAACCAGAATTGCGAGATATAAGCTCAGAATTACAAAATTCAGGAATTGCAAGAAAAAAAAATCTGAATTGTGAGATAAAAAAATCACAATTCCTTTTTTTTTAACATTTCTTTTTCCCACATGGTGGAAATAGGCTTCAGTTTTGGGTTTAGTAATGCTGGTCTGATTCTGAGACATAGTAATTGTAACAGTGCTAATATATTGCTCTTCCTTTAACCCTCTGGTGCTCTTCGATCACTTTTGACCGTGAAGAGCACAAGTGTGACTCCGAAATGAGGAGATCCAAAGGGTTAAGATTGAATTGGTTGCATGTTTGCATTTTTGTCTTCACTTGCTTTGAATAAGTATCTACTTAACAAATAAATGTAATTATCTTTGCACTTATTACAAGGCTCTTTGGAAATACATTATCCTGACTGCTAAATCAGGGCATTCAGTGTTTTCATATTGCCGAATAGTCACTGTTGTCCATGGCAATTCTGTATCAGTCCACACATCCAGGTAACTGAAACTAGCGCTATTTTCATGTATCATATCACACAGGTCTTGTGTCGTGATCCCTTCAAATTAACGCAAATGGGACCATGTTGTCTCTTAGTTAATGATTATGGTGTAACTCCAGGGGACTTTATTGTTACAGTTTTCACCTTGTTGCAAGGCGATGTTTTGTATGATGTAATGGAATTCAATATTCCAACTTTACTGGTTAGTAGCCGTGTATTAAAGCTGGATAATGTAAAGTCAACTGGTCATTACTGCAAAATAAACCTGTCGCTCTAATCAGAGCCCTGAAAGATCTCTTAAATCTGCAAACAGGGTTTCTCATTGACATGGAAAACCTGATAATAATAAGGATACTTGAATAAAATTGTGATTTCCAGGTCTGGAAACATCATGGAAATGTATACAATATTTATAAATTCATTGAAAATGTATTATTCATATTTATGCTCAAGTCTCTATTAAGTGCATTTGAAAATCCTTGTCCTGCAATCACGAATGCCTGCAAAAGTCATGGAAATGCATTGAGAACCTTGGTATCCTTTTAAAAATCACTACTTTGTTCCCATTATTTATGTGGTGCGTGATTCCATGTGTGACCTGCGTGGAAGAGTCAAGCATCTTTTCATCACACTGCAAACTGATGGTCTGGTGGAAAAATAAAATGCACCCATATCTAAAACTTTTTCCAGTTAGAGCTGTACCTGACACATAAATGAATGCAGAAGTAGGCTGCTGACCGCTTTGTGCATTTACTGTATGTGTGTGTGGGTGCATGTGTGTTTAGATTATCATATCATTTTCTACTCTGATTTACTGGTAACAGTACCAATTGCATTACCATCCGCAGATCCTCAGTATATACTTAATACTAATTTAGCAAGACAGTAGGAAACGTTTCCAAACCACTGACTCAAAATACTCAAGTCAGTGCCGACAGGGTCAATATTCATACAATCCCCGCCACAAACCTCCAGTCTCCACAGGCAGCATCATTTTCCTCTAATGGCAGATATTTTATCTCAGCCGGAGTCGTTTAGGGACTAGTTTTTAAATGCGAGCATTTTTGTATGCTGTTTGACTCATTTGTTTAGTCTCTAAAGCTAATGCAGCAAATCTGGCTTTCTGTAATTACTTGAACTATTTCTTTAGTGATAACATTTTATTGTGTGTCTTAAAAGCAGATTCAAAATTTGTGTTTTGAAATCTGTGGGAATACTGTTGTTGACTTAAGAGGTACATTAGGATTGGATCTAAATATCTGTGGAATGTGATGATGGGGAATAAGGTGAACTGTACAGTATATACACACAGATTCTCAGGGGTCTTGAAATAGTGCTACAAAGTATTATTATTTGTCTCCCCCTAGTGGTCATGACTGTATTAATGTAATCCTCTGTTCCTGATTTCAATACTTCCAGCTCTGCTCTTCCTGATGCCCCCTTAATATAATTTTTGCATAAGAGCTGATGAAATAAAGCAGGTTTGCTATATAATTAAGACATCCAAAATGCACAGTGCTGGCACCAGAAATGAGATACACTAATTTATAGGAATGTCTGTAAGAAATTTGTTGCATGCATGATATTACTGATTGCATGCATGGTATACTGCATGGGGTGATTTTACTGATACAACTAATTGGTGTAAAAAAAAAAAAAAAAAAAAAAATTGAAGCACATGCTGAAAAAGCACGCACTGGACACATATCCTAGCGTATGCATAAAAATCAAAGTATGGGCTTTAGATGACTGAAAAGTTCATCTGAATGTAAAAAAAAAAAAAAAACATTACGGAAATACCAATAATTTATAAGATCAGAACAATGTGTTCTGATATTTTTGGCTCTGACTGTTCTGGGCTTTTGTAAGAAAAGCTGAATATGTTTTATCAAAAGACAGTACATTTCTTGAAACTAAATGCGTCAATATGAAGTCTTACATACCTATATATAAAGTGATATTGATTCTTTGTTTTTCTTTCTGTCTGGTCTAGGGGTCTCTCTGCAATGGGCCCGGTACCCTTAACGTTCCTGCTTTGCGTCTCAGCACTGGCTGTGCTGGTGTCTGCAGCAGTGGGCGATCCCACAGGTGACGATGACTACACCTGGCCACAGAGGAAAGTGCCACTGGTACAAGAAAAGCAAACGGTGCTCCTGGGAAGTTCTGAGTTTTTGGCCAAGCCGCAGACTGAGCTCCATGGAATATGTGGCATTGAGTGCCAGCAGGGTCTCCCGGAGCCCAGCCTGGACGATCTGGAGCAGCTACTGTCCTACGAGACCATGTACGAAAACGGAACCCGCACGCTCACCAGCGTCACAATACAGGAGCTAAATGTGAGCAACGACTGGATGGGAGGTTCTGGGTTACATACTCGGCGCAGACGAGAAGTCTACGGCACAGACACACGGTTTTCCATTGCCGACAAGCAGTACTCTTTGAAGTATCCATTCTCCACGTCTGTGAAGATCTCCACGGGGTGTTCTGGAGTGCTGGTGTCCCCCAAACACGTCCTGACTGCGGCTCATTGCATCCACAATGGTACGGACTACCTGGATGGGGTACAGAAACTTAGCGTTGGTGTGCTGAAAGAACGTTCTCGCCGGAAAGGGAAGGGACGGAAAGGGAAAGGACGGAAAGGGAAAGGCCAGAGGAAGCGTAAGGAAGAGGAGGAGGAGGAGGAGGAGGAGGAGGAAATCAATGAAAATATAGAGATTGTAGAAAAGCAGGAGCGTAAGGGAAAAGGCAAAGGCAGGAGAAACCGTAGTCGCCGCAGCACCACCTCCGAACAGCCCTCGTTCCGATGGACCCGGGTGAAACAGATGCAGGTGCCAAAGGGCTGGTTTAAAGGGGTCTCGGAGAACGTTGTGGCCGATTATGACTACGCCATCCTGGAGCTTAAACGGGCACAGAAGACCAAGTACATGGATCTAGGTGTTATCCCCTCCGTCAAGAAGCTGCCCGCAGGACGTATACATTTCTCTGGATTCGACGACGACCGGCCAGGCAACCTGGTGTACCGCTTCTGCTCCGTGTCCGAGGAGTCCAACGACCTGCTGTACCAGTATTGTGACGCCAAGCCTGGGTCCAGCGGCTCGGGTGTCTACATTCGGCTCAAAGAGCCTGGCAAGAAGAAGTGGAAGCGGAAGATCATTGGAGTGTTTTCGGGTCACCAGTGGGTGGATGTTAATGGGATGCAGCAGGATTACAACGTGGCCGTGCGAATCACGCCCCCCAAGTATGCACAAATCTGCCTCTGGGTCCATGGGGACTCCAGCCAGTGTCGGGGCACCTGAGAGACTCCATCGGCGGCCCATCTGACTGCCTCTGTCCCGGCTCTCAGCAACCCTTGTGCCTCCCATTTGTGCACTACACAAACTGCTGCATTCATCAACACTTAAGACTAAAACACACCTACCATTGAACTTTTCCAAGCTATTTTGATACCTTAATTTATTTGATTAGACAACTTTTGTTATGAATCAGTTAGAGCGAATGTATTTCTAGATTCAGTTGTCCTAACGAGAACTAATTCTGTCCTAAACTGTCGTTTTGAATTAGAAAATGTACTTTAGTCAGTGTTGTTTGATATGGGAGGCATTTGTTTTGTCTGGTAATCTGTCTGGATACCTTGAAGTAGAAAGCTAGATGACTAGTTGACACAAGAAAAAAGAAAACTTTTTTTTTTTTTTTCTGAGAAAAAGCTTTGAAGTTTATTTGTGGATTTTACTTCCCTTTTTCTTCTTGAAGAACACATTTGAGTATCAATATGCTGGTGTTCTTTGAAACCCTTTGTTCTTGTTATCATTATTAAATGTTATGATTGTGTGCCATTGATAACATAAACTGTAACCTGTCTTCATGGGCTTCCATTTACAAAAGTTCTGCTTTTTGTATCACAGTGCAGGCAGTTAGTTGGAGGTTTACCCTTCAGATTCTGATGCCCATGTTGACTTTTGGTGCTATTTTCATTTTAAAATACAAAACATCAGAGGACCTGTCGGAGTAACAGTCTACTGTAGAACTGTAAGTATGTATTTAATATAAGACTCGTATTATGAGTTTCATATGATCATGTCGTTCTTAAAGAAATACACAGGGTTATTTAAATTTAGATATGGTTAATGATACATATCACTGTAATTATGATAAAGAGTAAAGCAATATAGCTTGATAGGAAATAAAAACTGAAAATTTTAATATAAAATTGATGTTTTGAAAAAACAGCTCACATACGTTTTCAATTTGTACAACTTTTTCAAAATGTTTGTTATTGGCCAAATAAATTGAGATTTATATGTATTGGTCTATGAGGACAAAATCTTGATTTTCATCAAACTTTGTTTTGCAATTTAAGTTTGCTTTTAATTTTTAATTTCCACTCTTGGTTCTTTATTTCTCTATTATATATATATATATATATATATATATAATTATTATTATATTGAAAATATAGGCTATAAGAATACATGTTGTTGTTGTTGTTGTTTTTTTACCAGAAACATTACTGAATAATGTTACAGTCTCTTTTTTTAATTATCTTGTGTTGATACAGAGCTATCCTTCTGAAAACAGACACAGGGGGACGCAGGTGGACAATTCTTCCCATCAGTGTTTATTGCATCTCAGAGGGCTTACATGCACTATGTAGGGATGTCAAATATTAATCAATAAATCAAAATATTTTTTCTTTCAAGAGAATTGCAAAAGAGAGATCCAAAGATCTGCCTTTGTCATTTCCACGAGATCCAACAGGGAGAGTGAGTTACAGAGGCTTGGCTATACAGGGCTGTCAATCAGACCTTTCTGTAACACTGTTTAACAGTGACCTCCTGAAAAATCGTACAGAGTCTATCTCTGCTAATGAACCTACGCTCTGTTTTCTATGAACTCCGGTATTTTCATCCAGTATATCTCATCCACACTCTATTTTGCTGTGCAAACTACAGTACCATCACTTACCAACAGAGGGAGCATGAATCAACCGTTACGTTAAAACAAACAAGGGTCAGGGTTTATAATGTAGCATGAGCGGGAAAGACTGAGAACCAAACATGTGGATGGGTTCTTCTACAATTATACAAAATAACACTACACGTACCAGCTTCAATTTGGATTTCATACAAGCACAAGTAACTATGAGACTCAAACACAGCATTCCACGGACTACAACTGTGAAATCTTGGGGGCTTTTTGGGGGAAACATAACCAGTTTAACAAGTCGCTGTACATTTGTTATGTCAAGATACTGCAAAAGGCCTTTCTTAGAGATCATCTGAGATTTGTAGCACTGAGATTTATTGAATTAAAGTCCAAATTTGTTATTTTCATGGGGAAAGTATGTAAACCAAGAACCGACAATTAAATTGAAACAAAGTTTAAACTAAAGAATCAAAAAATATACGTATATATCAGAAAAATAAATACCAGTTAAAATACAAAAATGACATGTAATCACCAAGATGGTTATCTATAGAGGAGCCTGGATATGTTATTAATTTATACATAATTCATATATATTTAGAATTCATATATTTATTATTTGTAAACAAACAAATGTCAATCAATGATGGGAGATGACAACAGCATGTCTTATAATCCGAGTACCAGGTTCACATCAATAAGTTGTACACAGATAAAAATTTGAGCAGAGGAGAGACCTTTTTTGGTCAATGAGGATAATATACACAGAGTACCTTCTGCGAATCATGATACATTGCACACTGCTCCAAAATTAACATACAACAGAAAGGGCTTCAACAACCTGTTTAGGACCTCTGACCCCAAAAGGGAAGTCCAAGAGGAATGAGAAGTTGAGGGGATCCACATACACACATCATTCAATTCAGACTTAAACACTGGAAAAGACATACATACATACGCATCTTTTTTTAATCGTTCATTTTCATTTGTGTGTTTTTCTTAATTGTATTCTGTTTCATTCAAAACAAAGAATAACATCGAAATAAGCACATCTTCATTTTTCAGCTTATTTTCTCTATGATTCACTTCACAGTTTGTGCTACAACATGACACAGGAAGGCTGGGCGGGGTTTGGGTTGGGGGCGGGGTCAGTGGACATCTAGCTGCAGGCTCCTCAGGCTTCTGGGGGGTGTAAACAGACAGCAGACTTCTCTCACTGGAGCTCAGTCTTTGAGAAAACAAATACTGCAAACAGAGCATGGAGAAAATGTCATGGTGCTTTGTGATTTAGTGTCTCATTTGAGTAGCTACTAGAAAGATAACGATACCTGGGAAATTATAAGAAGTTCTTGATGTTCAGATCTGCAAGGGGGTCCTTGGTGGGAGGTTTTTTGAGGCTCTGAGCAGCTAGCCCTGGAGACAACTGAGAAAGTAAAGAGTGCATGAGGAAATGATGATGCAAACTGATTAAAATATCACTCTACTGTTTGGGGTCAGTTTGATTTTTTAAATAAAGAAATACTTTTGTTCAGCAAGGATGCTTTATATTGTGAATGCATTAAAAAAAGTGTCTTGAGCACCAAATAAACATATTAGAATGATTTCTGATTGATGTGACACTGAAGACTGGAGTCATCAATAAATTACACCTTAAAAATACGGTATGCAATTATATGATTTTTTTAAAATCAAATAAATGCAGCCTTGGTGAGCGTAAGAAACTTCCTTATTACAAACCTTACAAACTCCAAATGTCTGAGTATATATGTATTATATTTTATGTTATTTACTGGTGCTCCGGGTGTTCCTGTTGCTGCTGGCCCTGTAAATGGTGGTCTCATCATGGGCTGACCCATTATCACGGGCTGGGGCATCATGGGAGCTCCCCCTGCTGCTGGAGCCTAAGTAAACAATAAGAAATAATGTAAGCGAATAGTGTAAGTGCAAAATACAGAGATTCTTTTAACATTTTAAAAGTGATTTCTCACCATGCCAAAGCCAGGCTGTGCTCCCATGGGTGGTGCCATTGCTCCAGGTGGGGCAGCAGCTCCAGGGGCGGAGCCAGACTAAACAATTAGAACAGGACCACAATTAAATATATACTAAAAATATTTGGTGTAGAAACAATTTTCGCTCAGAAATTGCTAGTAAATTTCACAAATACTAAGAAAACGGCAAGTACACTGAAAGAATTGAAGCAATTTTCAAAAAGTTATGACATGATTCCGCAGTGCTTTAAACTAGTTTAAAAGCAGATGAAACAACACTGCCATTCTCAACAACACTGATGCGGAAAACAGGAGAAATACTGTGCGACAACAATCAGAATACTTTTCAATCCACAAATTAATATTTACAATGGATTTACTGTAGTAACACTAAACCTACCCAATTAATACATTATTATTAAACACTCGTTAGGCAGCTGATTTCCACTTTTCTGATGAGATATGTGATGAGAAAAGCGAGTTCGGCAAAAGATGGACTCAAACCCTTGTTGACCGCATCATATGCTACATCCATGTGCATTACTCTATATTACGAGTTTTTTTCTCAAAATTTAAAGAGTTGTTTTCTTGTAATTTATTGAGTTTATTCTCAACATTTTATTTCGACATTTTTTCTCTAAATTTAACCATTTTTTTCTCGAAATGTAACAATGTTTTTCTCGTAATTTAACAAGTTTATTCTCAACATTTTATTTAGACCTTTTTCTCGAAATTTAACAAGTTTAATCTCAAGATGGTTTTATTTTTTTATTACTGCTTGGCTCTAATCCTATTCTGTAAAAATTTACATATTGAATTAAATATAAAATGTTGAAGTAGGTTGGTGCCAATAGCCTCGTGGGAAGTGCGCCAACATATAATGCCATTGCACTTCGGTTGTCCCGAGTGCGGGTCCCGGCTCGCAGACCTTTCCCGATCCCCTCTCTCTCCCACTTCACTTCCTATCAATACTTAACTATCCTATCATAATAAAAAGGCGAAAAAGCCAAAAATAAATCTTTTAAAAAAAATAATAATTTGAAGTTGAAAGACTGAGACATTTTTTAATTGTGTAAGAAAAAAGTAAGTGCTACCATCTGAGCGCCAGGTGTGCCCCAGCTAGTAGGGGCGAACTGAGGGGTCCAGTTAGCTCCTCCTGTCAGCTTCTTCTCATTCCACTGGTTGTCCCTGTACAAAACAAATAGCTGTCAGCCAACATAATATGTGTACATCATTCTTCTCAGTTCATAAATACAGCTCTAGGGCCACAGAAAGTGAACATGATTAAATTGTGCTCCAAGGGAGAGCGAATCAATCAAGCTGCCATAACTGTCCAAATTAATTGTCAATACGGGTCAGGTTGAGTAATTCATGTCCGTGAAGAGATGTTATGAATAAGTGACAAGATTAATAGGTGTCTGGAAACAACATGGAGATGCACTGCAACAGACACTGAACTTACTTCTTTTGGCTTCCCATCCCCAAGTCTACAAGGGAGGAAGAAACAAGATGAGTCAGAGTCTGCAATGATGGTGTGTAAAATGACTCAGTCCATCATTACTCCATACGTACTTCCAACTAAATTGGCAAGTGAAGAGTCCAAGTCTCCTCCGATAGGTTTGATTGGTTGGGCAGCTGCTGCGGGTGCCATTGTTGGGGTCATTGCTGGTGCCATGGCCGGAACCATTGTCAGTCCAGCGATGGGCACAATTCCAGGTGTCAACGGTGTGCTCGCTGCAGCCATGGGGGTCCCGCCTGTGCTCTGAGGCGTTATGGCTGGCATCAGAAGGTCTCCTAATCCGTCAAACACTGGTGTTGGCACAAAGAAGAGTGGGTTAATATAGCCAGGATGGATTGAGACCATTTTAGCCTAGACTTGATTTGGATTTACTGTACAAACTGTCAGCAATCTCATAATACAACATTCCCCAATTGTAAATCGCTTTGGATAAAAGCGTCTGCAAAATGACTAAATGTAAAATGTAATACACTAAGTCAGATGTAACAGGAGTAAAACATAAGACAGAAACAATAAAATAAAACATATACACTACCTTTCAAAGGTTTGGGGTCGGTAAGATTTTTTAATGTTTTTGAAAGAAGTGTTTTAGGCTCACCAAGGTTGCATTTATTTATCAAAAATACAGTAAAACCAGTAATATTGTGAAATAATTTCACAATTTAAAATAACTATTTTCTATTTTGATCTAGGCAGAATTTTAAGCATCATTACTCCAGTTTTCAGTGTCACGTTGTGACACTGTCACACAAAGACACATGTTTTATACCGCTCAATATGTATTAAGATGGTTTTATACCTATATATTTGAGTTTTAATGGTTTTACATGTTGTCTTAGCCATTTTAATCCTCTTAATTATTTTATGTGTGTATGTCTTTAAATGTTCTTGGGTCTGCCTGTCATGTGATCAGTCACATGACAGGAATCAGGAAGTAGACCAGTATAAAGCAAGCAGCATGTCAAACAATCAGGGTGACTGACCAAAGGAATGCACCAGCTGGATTGAGGAGTTGTTTTAAGGACTTACCATTCCAGCATCTCACTTGTTTTGGATTATCACTTTCTTTGGATTGTATATACACCGGTGGACACTTTTACATTGGAACTTACAGCACGCTGGATTTCTTAAGGACTGTTTTAACGGTATGGAACTGATAGACTCTGTGCTTTTAACAGCCTAGGATTTCTAGTTTTATTGTGTTGTTTTAAGTTCTTTGTGAATTCTGTAAATACACTATTTATTTCTTATACTTTTGTTGTTGTCTCATCTTTTTAAAACACTTATTTTACCTCACACAGTTTAATCTGACCCCTTTTAAATCTATGTAAATCGGCCGATAAGGTCGATCGTTACAACGTGACCCTTCACAAATCATTCTAATATGTTGTTTGATCCTCAAGAAACATCTCTCATTATTATCAATGTTGAAAACAGTTGTGCTGTATAATATTTTCATGGAAAACGAGATACAATTTTTTCAGGATTATTTGATGAACAAAGTTCACAAGAACAGTTTTTATAATAAATGTATCTTGCAATAAAGTCTTTACTTTCGCTTTTCATTAATTTAATGCATACTTTCTAAATAAATGTATTCCTTAAATACTTACTGACCCTAAACTTTTGAAAGGTACTGTAATAATGTTAAAAAAAATTCAGACCCATACATTTATCAAAACATTCATGAGGTATTCAAAACTGCATCCAGGAGTGTTTACTACATGCATTGGAAAGTCGCAAACTGGCAACACACATCAACACATCTTTATACACAGGATTTTCATTGCATTACAACACGGTTGGACACATTCTGTCAGGCACCAAAAAATGATCCTCACTGAAGAACCATTTGTACTGGATGGGGAGATGGGCTAAGATCCAACATCTGCCAATCAATGACCCAAAATTTTAACCCTAAAAGCAAAGGGTTAGGGTCCTCAAATTTTTTTAAAGTGCACCACGTATTTTCATCTTACAATGACTTAAATGCAAATTTTACATTTAAAGAAATTAAGAAAAATACGTTTTTACAAATGTTTAAAAATGCACACCCTAGAAAAACATGAAAAATTCACAAATTATCTAAATATCTAAAAATATATAAAGTTTAACATTCTCGTCATTTTGCATAGGAGTTTTATTCACATTAACATAAATTTAATTAATTAAACAAATGGACTAAAATGAATGAATATAACATGATGAAACATTAACAAAAATGCAAAAGGTGTTTTCTTCAAAATACAAAACCATGACTAGGACAAAAAGTGTGTAAAAAAAAAAAAAATCACACTGATTGTCAAATAGACCTACATTATGGCACTAGTATCCAAACACCTTCCAGGCCAACAGGTGTCAGTATTAAGTCCAAAACCACTGTCAAAGTACCTAGTGCACCTTTTATGAAAAACTATTTAGATACCATTTCATTCTAATGCAGTAATGCACAAGATCTGTAACATGGGCAAGCAGGGAAAATCCGCACACAGAGGTTAAAGGCTAAAGATGTGCACTGAAATAACAAACAGCGCTAGAACATTCACACCTCCCAAACCCTTTGGTGCGATTTGGTAAAATGATACATGCTGCAAAGCCCTGAGTTCTCTTGCCAACTCACCAATGGCACAGCAGGAGCAAGCAATGAGCCAGATCAGTGCGCATGGAGAGATTTATCAGAAACAAAGCGCAGAGAGAGATGACAGAAGAATGCGACAGATGATAAAGTCGAGAAAAGCAGAATTACAGTAAGAGAGCAAGAATGGACAGAACACAAAATGAAATGAAAAAGGAGAAAAAGCACAGGGAGAATGCATTTTATAAGCGCTGCAACATCCTCTCTGTATTATTTAAGAAGGTCAGCAGATACAGAAGTGCTCATGCAAGGTAAAAGTGTGCTGAGAAGCAAGCAAGCCTGAAAGATTCCTCACTGTGTTCAAGAGAAACCAAAAACAGTTTTGTCAAACAGATAAGTATTCATGTTTATTAAGAGTATAATTATCTGGGAGATCACGTGACCCTTCGACTTCGATGCACGCGTAGTCTTTTGCTCTGCTGACTTTGTCAAATATTTTGTAATCATGTCAGTAAATTTCGAACCACTTTGCATCGGACCCATCATGAGTACTTCAACAGTCAAAGGCGATCGGAAAAGAGAGATTGAGCAATCGCCAATAAAGAAACAATTCAAAGATCTCCAGAGAGGATCTCAACGATGCTATCGCTAATGGTATCAAGCTAGCACGTAAAGAGCAGCAAAGCACTTTGGATTCGGCTGTGGCCTCGACAGTAAGAGATGCGGTGGATTCCGTGCTGACCCCAGCATTGCGTGAACTGCGTGCGGACATACAAGCTACCAACAATTCTGTTAAAGAGCTAAGAGCGGAGCTTGAGGCGCTAGCTAGCGCGACGAAGCAGACACGTGACCGGGTCGATTCCGTTCAAGCAGCTGCACGTGAGGATAGGAGGACAGTCACAGACTTAAGAAATCAGCTGGAGCGACTCACCGAGAAGATGACGGATATGGAGGATAGGAGCAGGAGAAATAACGTGAGGCTGGTGGAGTTGCCAGAGGGGGCGGAGGGCTCCAACGTGGCTGGTTTCCTCAGAGTTAATCTTTCCAAGTGGATCCCTTCCCTGAAAAGTCGTAACATCGAGATTGACCGGGCACATCGCGTGTATGATGGAAGGAAAAACTCAGATCGGCCGCGTACTCTCATCTTCCGTGTGCTAAGATGGCATGACAGATCGGAGATCCTGAAAGGTGCTCGGCAGGCTTATCCGGTGAAATGCACGCAGGACAATGTCACGCTACTATTTTTTCCTGAATTTAGTCCAGCCACAGCCGCCAGGAGAAAAAGCTTTATTCCGCAAAAGCTTTATTTTGAGGACGATGACGGCGCTTGGTCTCCAGCCCTTCCTCGCTTATCCGGCGGTAATTAAACTATGGCACAAGGGTGAACAGAGAAGTTTCGACTCTCCTCGGAAAGCGGAGGATTTTATCAGCTCCCTGTCACAGAAGAAGACATTTGCTGCGGCTCCACAAGGCAACGGGAAGGTGGCGACCGCCATCTCTTCGGCCCGGCGGGAGGGGCTTGATGGCCGGGATAGAGGCAATGCCGGCTGCCCGGAATAAGATTGTGGCGGGAGGGATATGGATGCTTGCTAGATCTCTTTTTTCTTTCTTCTTTCCTCTCTCCTCCTGGGATATTGTTCATATTTATCCGATACAATTGTCTCTTTGCTGGTAAGACTAACACCCCCTTTTTTTCTGGAGGGGACTAATGGAGAGTAGGTTTAATTACAATAATTTTTTGGTTATGTGAGCCTTTTGGGAGGCTCGTTTTGCACTGAAGTGGATTGGTCACGGATCATCACTAATTTTTGTTGCTCAATCAGACCTATGTTCTCGGTAGCGTGCGGTCTGAGTTGTTTTTTGTCTATAGTTGTTGGTTATTTCTGTCTGTGTTGCTTTTATTTTTTACAACAGATATTCATACTTTTATTTACTTTACCTTATTTCTAAAGGGATTTTTCATCTAGGTGGTTTGATATCTAGAATGCACACTAAGGTTTACATGTCATTTACAGAATGGGAGTGCTTTTGCTTTTCTTCATTTACTGAATACAATTTTGGGATTATGAATATTTAATGCATACTTTAAATATTTTATCACTGAATGTGGCTGGCTTAAATTCTGCTGTTAAACGAACCTGTGTGTTAGAACATTTACACTGTAAATCTATTTCTGGTGCCCTGATATGTAACACTACATCATCAGGTACTTTTCTTCATATGTTTTGGGAGTGTCCTGTTGTCATTGATCTATGGACACATGTAAACCTGGTTTTATCCTCCTCACTACAAACTGATTGCTTTGCAAATCCAAGTTTGTGTCTTCTTAATGATGATTCTGGTCTCTTTATAAGCTTAATACAAAAGAGAAGGTTGTTTGCTGGTTTTGCGGCTGCGAAGAGGACAATGATACAGAACTGGTATATGCCGCACATGTGTGGAAAAACATATTGGATCCATAGCCTCCTGCAGGTGGTGACTTGTGAATGTGCAACAGCACGAATCAATGGGGCCAAGCCTTTCACTATTGATGCTTGGCAGTGTTTTTTTTTTTTCTGTTTTTTTTCTAACATACGTGATTATATAAAGGAAGGATGTGTTTTGATGTTACTTTTTCCCTCCCTCTCTCTCTCCCTTTTGACTGGACCTTTAAAATATGGATTATGTGTCTGTTGTTTTGTTTTGTTTTGTTTTGTTTGTTTTGAGTGGATGTTATGTTGTGATGTTGATAACTAAGAGTATAATTATCTGTTCAAAACACCTAGTTTGATTTCTCACCTGATACATCAAAGCCACCAGAGGGCGCTGCGGTGGCAGGGGCGCTGTCTGCCACCGCTGGTGTGGTGGATACTGGCACAGAGCCAAAGGCATCAAAAGCTGACTCCAGCAGGTCAGCTGAGGCCAAGGATGGCACTGGTGCTGGGGTTGGTGTAACCGTGGGGGCGACCGGTGAAATCAGCCCTGCAGACATCAACAGATAAGATGCCAAATCCGCCACAAATCCATAGCAAACTTTCAGATTCTTAACAGTTCTTAAATATCTAAACAGTTTATTATGGTCCAGTCAAGAGCAATTTCAAAACATGGTGTTTCTGAAATAAATTACTGTTTAAATGTACATAAACAGTTTTTTTAACATATTCAAGCTAAGGCTATCAATAAATTAAATGTAACTTAATAAGCAGTGGGGTCCAAATAACTTTTTTTTCGGTATTATTTTAGTATTATTTATATACTATTATAGTTTTTATTAATATTATAAATTAGCTTTTATTTTTAATTTTAGTGTCACCGTGTGGTGCAGGAATGATGCACGAAGATGAAGAATAACAATAAACAGTCTTTAATAATCCACATAGGGGTAATCCAATACAGGAGGGTAGCGACCACACGTATACATCGACGAGACCAGACGAAGAAACACTGAACTGAATGCAACTTATATGAGGAACGTAAATGAGGATAATGACTAGACACACCTGAACACAATGACACAATTAACGAGAGACAGAAACTAGGTCACAGAGCACATGGGGAAAGAAAACACAAACAAAAGTCCATGACTGTGACATTTAGTTCATGCTTTAGTAATTTTGTAATGTACTTTTTTTAGGTTTATCATTTTTAAAAGTATTTCTATATAGCTTTAATTGATTTCAATTTCATTTTTAGTAGTACTTCAGCTTATTTTTTTTAAGTTTTTCATTTAATATTTTATTTTAACTATTTCAATTACTGAAATTATTTTTAATGTTTTTAATTATTTTTAATAATGAATTATTATTAATTATATTTAGTTAACAATAACAACGTATTTTTTTCTAATTTAATAATTTTCTAATTTTAATACATTTCCATTAAAAAGCAGCACATCAATTTGGGTTAAAAGTTCAACTGAAAAATGAGCATTAATTTAAATACGTTTCTTATTATTGGTATATATTGGTATATCTCCTAGTTTTAGCTTCTAGAATGATATATTATTATTATTTTTATTAATATTATTTGGGTAAAATTATTCAAATAACAATAATAATAATAATAATAATTGTTATAATAATTACTATTAGGTACTAATATTTCTCAACTAAATATAACATCAATAATTATAAGTAATTAGTACTTTTTTATTATTGATATATCGTGATAAATCATTCATTATTATTATTTATTTGTTTATTAGGCATTAACTCTATTACATAACAGCTCTTCGGCAGTGCCATATCTAACTTTTCATTTCATCATCAACAAAAAAAGAGCATTTTCCTAATCAGGATGTGTGACCCATACCTCCAAGCAGGTCACCTGATGGTGCTCCGTGAGCAGCGGACTGGGTCTCCCCAGTAGTGTCACCAAATGTGTCTATTCCAGAGACAGACGTCCCACAGCGCAGCATGAAGGAGGAGAAGCATTAGTCAGCCTTAAAGCTGCATACACACTGAGAGAGGGGCAGATGGAGAGAGTGAGCTGAGATCATACAACAGGCAACACACTCCCACATCGCAACAAACACTGACACATGGATATTCGATCTGTGTCTTCCCACACTTACAATGTACACTTGACAGCACAGCATGCATATACACTAAACTCAAACACACACCAAACAAATCTCTCTCTTCCCAAACTCATCATCATCTGCTCACTTAACAGACAAAACAAACTGCAGAAACTAGCCACAATAATTGAAAAACTGGGCTTTGAAACAGCTGGTGTATACTTACCACTTCATAAATTTAAATGTCTATGCTAAGAAAGTGAACTTGAACAAGCTCAGCACAAATGAACAAGCTCATCAAGCTCAAATATTGTGCTGTCAGATGCAAAAACCTGGGTTACACCACATATGACATATGAAATCTCTTAATTGGTCTTCAGGATTGGTGTTTTGTATGAGCGAGTTTAGACACACCAAGGAGGTCCAGCACAGGTACAGGTTCGGCTTTAGGAGGAGAGACAGGAGCAACTGGAGCAGGTGTAGGAGCCACTGGAGCAACAACTGGAGCAACAAATGAGTCTAAATGGAAAAGAGAGAATATGGGGTGATTTTGACATCTCTAAATAAAATGTAGCTAATACTAGTAGTTTGGAATGTAACAGTAATGTAAAGTGGAAGTAAGAGTGCATTGGAGGAACGTAAACAAATATACAATACTAAATAATTAAAGCAATCGTTCACTCAAACATGCATGACTATCTGTCTTCTGCATGAATGGCAAATGGAAGAGAAAACACCATAAAACTATCATAAAAGTGACTCATATACTGTAACTCATTAACTATATTTCAAGTCTTTTGAAGTAATTTAATAGCTTTGTGTGAAAAACAGACTGAAATTGAAGTTTTTAATCTTCCTTGTACCCGCTGTGATAAAATCATTGACTCAGCGAGCTGGATTTGATCAAATGACTCATTGAAAAAAACTCAAAAGAAATGGCTCATTTACTAAGTGAACAAAGTTTCAGAAAATTAATGCTTAAAAAAATCCTGGAAAAAAAATGTATCTCCAAATTTTTTCCTTTTGTGTTATACAGAAGAAAGTAAGTAATACAGTTTTAAACAACATGAGGGTAAATGCCAAAATATTCATATTTTTGACTATTGACTATTCCTTAAAGTATCATAATAATAGTAATAATTCATAGTACTGAGCCATATATAAATAGATTTAATGGTATTATTCAATACTTCAATTTCAATTTTTTTTTTTTAATACAAATATTCATTACAAATTAAATTATTAGCATAACAATCTGGGTTAAAAGTTGACCTGAAAAATTAACAAAAATGAAAAATAAATATTAAGAGAAAAATCATTAGTATTATTATTGGATATTATTGTTGGATAATATGATATATTTAGTATTAATAATAATAATTTGATGAATTATTAATTAACATGATTTATTTATTCATTATTAATGATAATATAATAATTCATGGTAAAAGACAAAACATGCTCTATTTAGAGAGATAAGCAGACTCACCAGACAAGAGGTCACCAGTCACACTGGCCTCAGGCAAAGGTGAGGGCCCGCGTGAGACAGCGGGAAGATCTTTCACACCAAAGCAAAGCAGGAAGAGGAAGTGGAAACGTAAGAGAAGAGAAATCAATAAAGAGCACAAGCATAGAAAGAACACAGAGTCGTGCTTTTGAGGGCGCAAACATGCACAAGTCCACGTTCCACTATGAGGACAAACCAAGACGGAGTGGGCCAAAAAACAGATGAGAAAGAAGAAAGATGAGACTAGAAAAGACAAGACGTTCAACAGAACTACGGTAATCAACTCCTGTACCTGCACCAAAAAGGTCTACAATAGGAGTGGTTGCTTTGGGCTCTGTGGAGGAGCTTTGCTCAGGCATAGAATCAAACATATCTATAAACAAGGACACACATATGCGTTACGCTTTCAGTCAGAGCATATCAAGACAGCTTCAAGTGAGAGAGAGGAAACACCATTTAGATTTGAAAACATTTAGTTTTGCTTGCTTTTTTCCATAATCACTCTGAACAAGTAGCCAAAGAGACTACTCAGTCAAGTCTACAAATGACAATGCAAACCACAGCATTCAGATTTGGTCAAAAACACCAGAAAATGATTGCAGGATAAATGTGGTCACTGCAAATCCTGGATTTTGACAGATTGCAGTGCAATTTTAGAGGCCAAATGTGAATCAGTGACATTGACCACCCCTCTTTATTGGCAAATATAATATTATTTTACATTGTTATACAATAGCACTATTTACAATTATAGCTATTATTTTACAAATATTTTAAATATGTACAATACCGTTCAAAATTTTGGGTATATATATATATACATATATATATATATATATATATATAAGGTAGAATATAGAATTTGGGTATATATGGGTAGAAATATATATATATATATATATATAATTATATTATGCTTAAGGCTGCATTTTCTTTGGTCGAAAACACAGTAAAAAGTAAATTTGTAAAATATTATTACAATTTAAAATAACGATTTTCTATTTTAATATATTTTAAATTGTAATTTATTCCTTTGTCGAACCTCAATTTTTAGCAGCCATTACTTCAGTCTTCAGTGTCACTTGATCCTTCAGAAATCATTGTAAAATAATGATTTTAGTTCTCAAGAAACATTTCTTATTATCAATGTTGAAAACAGTCACTTGATATTTTTGAGGATTTTTTTTTCAGCATTTTTTGATTAGTAGAAAGAGCAATTTATTTGATATACACATTTTTTTGCTGAATATTAATTTCTTTAAAACATTTTTTGAACGGAAGTGTACAATTATATCTACATTTACAATTACAGTAATTTTACATTATTATTGTACAATTACATATATATATATATATATAACATCAAGAATATTCTTCAGCACTGAAAAGGTGGTTAAGACCATGATTCACAATCCAGAATGACCAAAACATAAAATATAAATCTAAATGAGAGGAATCAAACAAAAGAGAATCTTAATAATGTTGGGGAACTAGCTTAGCAAGTTAATATTGTCATAATGCAGAGTAAAGCAAGACAGAGGCAGAGTTCCAGCAGAGACATTACCACTAAAGAGGTCTAGTGTTGGCAGAGCCACGGACTCAGCTGTAGCGGATGTGGTTGTGGTAGTGGTGGCGGCGGTGGTGGCAGTAGCGGTGGGAGGAGAAGGGGTAGCTGGGGCTGCTGTTGGCGAGATGCTCGGCTCGGCACTGGTAGGAGACGCTGCGGCAGCGACACTCTCTACCGGCTTCATGGCAAAGAGGTCCAGCCCTGGGGCAATGCTTGCACTCCCCATCGGATGTAGCCCAGGGGTCTTTATTGGGAAGGGTTGGGAGGTGAAAATGGAATGGGGAAGGTTTGTTAAATAACAAAAACTGCAAAAAAAAAAAGAAAAGCTCATAACTTCAGGAACACTGAAGTCACAGAGAGAGAGGATGGATTTTACCTTCAAAAGCACACTTTAAGACACCATTAACCTTAGTACTGCAACCACCATTAAAAACACTATAAATGAACATCCTAGAAAAACCCAATGTAGTTTTCATTCTGTTTTGTATAATTATACATACCTCAGGATGATCTATGTCTATAGAGAAACCATTAATCATAAAACAAGAAATGCAGTCTGGATGCCACAGGATGCAGATTTTTAAGTCCTAGCAGTAATGTGGAAGCAGAGCTAAGTTAATGTTACAATAAAAGCACATATAAAGGTAAAAGTAAGTCTTTTCATGTTCAATGACACAGTAGCTGCATTATGTAAACACAACCACTAAGCTTCTGCTCTTCAGACTTCATGAAAATAAAAGTTAAGTTTGTTAGAATGAATCACTGATACTGAAAATATACACTGGAAGGGAAATTAGAAGATTAATGTGTGCAGCTGAATTATTAGTAAGGTTAACATAGCAGAAAGTAATAATTTTCTTGAAAATATTTTGTCCTGTTTTCAAGTGAAGCATCTAAATATCCTTAAAACAAAATAAATTGAGAAGCAACTCGCCATACATCTTCAGAAAATATATCTTAATTTTTTTTGTTCATGCGTTAAAGTTTTATGCTTAAAACCAAAAGAAAACAAAATACATGCTACAAGGTAAGAGAAATAAACAAGATATATTCTCTGAAAGTCATATAATCAACAATGTTGCTTTTAATGTTTTAAGTATGTATACATCTTTTGTATACATGTAAAACAAGACAAAAACAGTGAATAAAAATGTATTTTGCACTGTAAGGACAGAAATGATCCATTGTGCCTGCAGAGAACAGTGTATGTGCTCAGGCAGCTCATGAACAAAATGATTTTGCTGTAACGTGTGGGCAAAAGCAGGGTTTAATAACTCAAGTAATGCAAACAAAATTGCATGCACTCTCGCTCACACACACACACACACACACACACACACACAGAGATTGCTGACCATAGCGGTTGTTGGATTTCATTTTTCCATTCAAGCATGCACCCATACACACAAACCTTTCACATCCATCCATAAATACACAGGCACACACAAATAAAAAGCAGGGTGGATCTTGTGTATGGATGAGCACCCACCAGATCCGGCACATGCATCGGCAGCAGCTGCAGGGGCCACACCCTCGCTCGGACCATCGCCTGGGGAGGGGGCAAACGCATCTGGCCAGAACCAGACCAACAAAACCCAACAGAGAAAAAGAAACGGGGATGAAGAGGCGATAGAGAGAGAAAGATTACAAGTAAACAGAAACACTCTATACAACCCAAACGGCGGTAAAATATACCAGTGTGGGTTGTATACAGTTGAATTCAGTGTGTCCACACACACACACACACACACACACCAAAGGAAATGAGTCAGGCTGTGTGAAACATCCTGTCAATGCCATCAGGACCAACAAGTGAGCAGAGGTGGGTAGTAACGAGTTACATTTACTTCGTTACATTTACTTGAGTACATTTTTTGGGTAACTAAAACTTTTAGAGTATATTTTAAAATGGGTACTTTTACTCTTACTCAAGTATATTTTTTGAGAAAAAACGGTACTTTTACTTCGTTACTGTGGGCGACTCTCCTCTCGTTACTTTATCTTAATGAAATACAAGTTAAAAATGCTTCAGTTTATTCCAAACGCGCCGTCTACTTTTCTCTGGGTTCTAATGCGGTTCACTCAGTTAACACCGAGAGCGATGAAGACGTGGCTGCTTTGGATCTACAGTCAATTGAAAGCAAATCTGCAAAGGCTTGTTTGCAAGAGCTATATGAAGATCTTTTATTAGATGAACACCGCGTGTGCTGTCTACTTTTCCACAGGTATAGGCCACGATACCACTATGACATTACCAGTTTGTTGTAATTAACTTACATGTACCTTATACATTAAATACAATGTATAATTTATACATTAAATAAGCTGTCACAGAGTATGAAAAGAACACCCGCCAAACCCGCGTTAGCTCTGTGCAGCGGCGCCCGACCTGTTCTAGACACAATTAATGTTCATATTTTTACAATATTTACGCTTGCAAAAATATAGGCTACATTTGTTTACATTTTGCAGAACAGAAGATCCGTCAATGTGCATTTGTTTCGTTATGTTCAGAGCAGTCATGTGAGGAGTTTTCAGAGGTTTCAGTGTCAGAGGTTATAGAATAATACATAATTAATTTACTTTAAAATATAATTTAATTCAGTGATGCAAATCAGAATTTTCATCAGCTGTTACTCCAGTTTTCGGAGTCATATGATCCTTCAGAAATCATTCTAATATATTGATTTATTACCAGTGTTGGAAACAGTTTTGCTGCTTAATATTTTTTGGAACCTGTCACATTTTGTTCAGGATTCTTTGATGAATAGAAAGCTAAAAATAACAGCATTGATAATAAATTAACATATTGGAATGATTTCTGAAGGATTATGTGACACTGAAGACTGGCGAAAAAGGCTGATGAAAATTCTGATTTGCATCACTGAAATAAATTACATAAAAAAAATAAAAAAAATCTTTTGAACGGCAGTGTGTGTGTGTATGTATATACTGTATATATACACACACACATACACATTACATAAATGTAATCTATATATCTAAATAAAAAGACTATATGCAGTATATGATCCAAAGTAACTAGTAACTAACTACTTGAGTAGTTTTTTTATCCGATACTTTTTTACTCTTACTCAAGTAACTATTCAGACGATTACTTTTACTTTTACTTGAGTAAATATTTCTAGAAGTACTTTTACTTTTACTTGAGTACAGTTTTTGAGTACTCTACCCACCTCTGCAAGTGAGTAAAAGAACGTGTTTGGCTTTGACAGCATGGTTTCTGTTAGCTAAAGCTGAGGCAGTGATGTGCATAGTGGCATATAATATTTCAAACCCCATGGAGACCTGCACATCCAGGTATGAATTAATTCATTTATTAGCTGAGAGAGAAAAAACAGCTTGGGGTTGTTTAACTGCTGGTTGATTTAATTAGAGGAATATTAAATCAACAGACTGCATAGCTTTGTACGAAATGAGCCAACATCCTATATAACAGAATTGTTTTGCATTTGAAAGAAATGCATTAATTCTGCATAATACTTCTGCATGTACTTAAGTGTCTTATTTCCAAGCATTTTCACATTCAAGTGTCAAGGTTAAAAATTATAGATTTGAATGGAAAACAAATTGTGGATGATTTATTCAGTGATCTGTGTCTGTAATGTTGTGTGTAATGACTATTGTATAGACATTACCAGCAGAGTTATTATAGTTATTAGTTAACTCAAACTAAAAAGAAAAATAAATATATATGTTATAATAAAATATATTAAAAATGTTTAACATTTTATTTTCAGCATTTCTCATTTTCATGTAGTTTAACTTCATGTACTAAAAAACCTAACACTAAAATTGCTATTAGAATTAGTAAAAATTATATAGACACATATATAATATATATATATATATATATATATATATATAAAATATATATATATATATATATAAATTATAATAGTATCTCATTTTAAATTAAATTAAAAAACTATTTAAAATTTTAATTCCATGCTCAATGTGTAATTAATTGGTTTTCTCCAAACAAAACATAAATGTTATATTTATATATTTATCCTGGCAGACTGAAACTTGAACTGGCCTGGGTTTACACATTTACAAGGCATCAAATTTGAGACACTTGCCTGCCATTGACCTTGTATAATCAAAGCTGAAATGTCTGCTGTAGGAGACATAATTACTGAAAAACATCCATGCTAGCAAGCTAATCTCAAGTGAGCTAATCCTTAGCTTTATTAGTAGTTTGCATAAAAAAAATGAATCAACTCCGATGTATGGAAGGATTAATAATACGTCTGTTCTTTTCTCTTTTGGCTTAAACCTTGCTGCTTATACTGTTGTCAAAACCTTCTGGCAAATGAATAAATATATAATGGTCTACTGAACTAATTAGCTTTTACCTACATGATAGTAACTTTAGGCCACATATTGGAGAAGCTATGAAAGAAAGGGTAATTTAAGATTGCCAATATGGCAAAGGGTGTTTACTTGTATATCAAACTGACAAGTTACTGTACCTAATGTCAGCTAAGTGACTTCAAATAATACCATTATCAATGCATTTACACAAACCGACCAAACTGACTGCTTAACAACCCATAAAGTCCCATTCTTCCCTGATAGTTAAGCCTGGAGATGACCTGACTGACCTCCGAACAGATCCATGTCTGAGATGGTGGCAGCGGGGGCAGGCACTGGCAGCGAGGCAGCGGCCGGGGCAGCGATGGCGTCAGCTGCAGGTTCGGTAGCAGAGGCTGCGGCGGCAGAGTCAGCCTCAGAGAGGGGCGCTTCAGAGCTAGCGGCAGCAGCGGCAGGAGCAGCCAGAGAGTCTGGAACCCCGCCACAGCCAAGCCACAACCAAACCACAGCATTCACAAAGACAGAGGAGGAGGAGAGAGAGACCAGGAAGAGGTGTAGACAGGGTAAGAGTTTTTTTGTGGAGAGATTTTAGCACAATGACTTCCTAAATCTACAGCTGGATCAGAAGTGTGAAGATTCGGACAGTGAACAGTTTGTTTAGAAAGTTCCTTGTAGACAAGATGCAAGAGTGTCATGCCCATTCAAATTTTGAAATGATTTAAAAAAAAAAAGTTTTTATGACAAAATAAAATGTATTTAAATTTAAATTAAAAAATTGAATTCAATTAAATTAAAAAATTAAATTAAATTAAATTAAATATGTTGATTTTTGCAGGTTAAAAATGTTTTGGGCAGAACCTGGATGTATTTGCAACATGATAATTATTTTTACTCACCCTCACCAAGCAGATCTAAACCAAAGCCAAAAAAGAGGATTGAGAAAGAAAAGAAGAAGAGCATGTTAGATGAAAACAGATGTTTGATCTGTTCCTGGATCAGCTGATTTCTACAGTACTTGGATAATTTGTCTTTCTAAAGAAGCTGCAGCTTAAAACTGGGACTTGACAAGCTTGGGCAGAAAAGCAGAGGAGGAACATTTCCCATTAGTCTGTCATTATAACTCATTAGAGTGCCATTCAATATATATTCCCCTAATTGGCCTAATTTGGGTAAAAAATGTTATTTGCATTTTAGCTCAATGGATTAACTAGTATATAATGGTGATATGAATCATAAACACATGAATAACAACCTAAACCTCCGGCTTTTTACTCTCTATAACAATAAATGCTGGGATTTTTGACACACTTAACCTGAAATGTGATCACTTGACCAGACCAGATAAAACAATATTAAAGAATGTAATAAAACAACCCAACAACACTCTACAAAACATACTAAATGACACCAGCTCACCTCCCCATGATGCTGTGGGAGCTGCTGAAGCCCCTGCAGTTGGAGCCAACAGATCAAAATCCACTAGATCATTAAAGCCGCTGCTGTAGAGAGAAAAAGACAAGAGAGAGTGATGCATCTACAGCAAGGACATTTCAAGGATGCTTGTGTTTTATGTATGATGACACATTTTTATAAATTTTTTGATCTTACTTGATGGTGGTTGTCGCTGGTGCTGCTTTTGCCGGCTCTGCTGCGGCGGTCTCAGTAACGGTGGGCTCTGCGCTTTTTGCAGGGGTTCCAGGTGTTCCATTATTTGTTGGAGATCCCTTCTATATGTGTCATGGTGGGTTTCCAGCCCCATATATTACATTTAATACACAATAACATGAATAATGTCTTATATTGCTGTATAATATTATGCAGAGTAATATAAGCTACTGTTCAAAAGTTGGAGGTCAGTAAGATTTTTATGTGAAATAAATTAATATTTTTATTCAGCAGGGATGCATTAAAGTGCTCAAAAGTGACAGTAAAGATCTTTATATTATAAGATATTTCTGTTTCAAATAAATGTGAACTTTCACAGAATCCCGAAAGAACATCATGGTTTCCACAAAAAATATTAAGCAGCACATTTTTGTTTTCTACATGGATAATAATAGGAAATATTTCTTGAGCAATAAATCAGCATATTTCTGATGTGACACTGAAGACTGGAGTAATGGCTGCTGAAAAATTCAGCTTTGTCACACAGGAATAAATAACATTTAAAAATGTATTAAAATAGAAAACATTTATATTATTTGTAATAATATTTGACAATATTACTCTTTTTACTTTAGTTTCTTTGTGAGCATACAAGACTTTAAAGACCTAAAAAAACATCTTACCAACCCCAAACTTCTGATGTTTAGTGTTATACTGCATAATTACATTTTAAAAAATGTAGTTTTATTCTTTACTCACCTTAGTTGGTGACCTAGTGATAGAAAATGTAAAAAAAAATAATAAACAAGTAAATAACTTTTACAAAACATCATACTCAAAAGGTTAAATGATGGAATTATATAATTCATGACATTAAGAAACATTTTCAAACAGCAGGCAGGTCAACAAGGCATTGTTAATGAAAATAAAATATTTTATTTCTCTGCTACTTTTTATTTTATTTTGTAGAAAATATAAACAATTCCAAAATATCCCCCTCCCCCAGGCATGCATTGGGGAATATGGAGTATTCAGTTGCAATACAAATATGCACATGACACTGAAATTCATACTGAGAAATCGATCAATTCATACTGAGAAATCAATCAATTCTGTTAGTATGTTAAGTTCAGTCTGGTTCAGTTTGTACAGAGTGAACTTAATTATAAAGCTAGACCAAAACCAATTCATTCTATAGAGAGAGGGAACTTCAGCATTTTAAAATGCTGAAACTTAAAATTAAAGTTCAACCATCCGTCTATAGAACTTTGAACACCACAATGACGACAACAACATCATTACAGTATGAAAAAATAATCATGTCTACATACAAGTTATTTCTGCAGAAATACTTACTCATCACTGTTAACACAAGGAAAGGAGGAACAGTATTACTTTTTGTAATAAAAGTAGTTATTTTATTAGCAGTAAAATGGCTTTGTTTGTTGAGATAAAGCAGAGACTCATTTATTTTAGTACTTCATGTTATTCAAAGGAATTAAAGCACTTACACTTTCTTCCCCTCAAGCGTGTTGAGATGTGTCTCCAGAGATTCCAGAAGACTCTCGGGGGCCTACAAAGCCACAAAACAATGCAATGTTAATAGTGACCTACCACTAAGGACACAATGTTTGAGACTGCAAAACAAAAAAAGACAAAGTCAAGCTGATAACACTAAATGAAGACAAGTAGAGGACAAAATGTACTAGAAAATTACTATAACACTTTTTAAGTAAGACAATAATTGTATGCAAGCAATAGACATATAGACTTTTTAAGTAAGGTTTACACTGGTTTGGATGCAGAGCACAATGCCTTAGTTCACAGACACAGTGGGGCCCACAATGCACTGCAGCATGCTCACTCATGCATTCAGGCACAACAGAAAGATTCAGAGCACATTATTTGTTAGACATGCAACATTATCGCAGCTGGGTGTATCTCATGGGTAAAAATGTCATGCAGTTACAGCTAAATAGGCCAAACAAATCACATAAATTAAAGTAATATATAAAAACTGGACCATTTTTGTGGTTAATTCATGAATAACAGTTAAATAAAAGCCTTTGGCCTAGGGCAATATGATATGATGAGCCGTAATACGTAATCCACAGAGCATTTATTGATTGTTTAGGTCTAGTTAAAATACACACATCTAACATACATGATATGACAACTGATGCCACAAAACCTTTACAATTCTGAAATTCATCTTGAAAATGAAATACATTTGATCAGGTCTGTAATCATATCATTATTAATATCATAAAATCAACTATACTTATCATTCACAGATATCATGTTCGAATTTGATGACCCTGCTATATATGCCTGTAGCAGTTTACATAAAAACAAAATGCATTCTAGATTATGAAGTAATTTTGATGATAACAGAATAAGCCTGCAGAATGTTAAAGCAATTCTGTGTAAAATAGAGCAAGATGGCATGTTTGACCAATCAGAATAGAGTATTCCAAAGTATGATTAATATATGCTTATATATGCTTAATATATGCTGTTCATCAAAATAAATGTATGCTATTTCACACAGTAATACCAGCAGTGGCAGCTAAACCAATCCTTCAGGGCAGCACTCTCAGACAATTATACTGGCGCTCCAGCGGACAGATTAGTGATTTGAGAAGCGCCTCTGAGGACTGAGGATTGAGCTGAAGTGCTGGTCAAATACAGCAGTCCTCTAACCTCAGGCATACCCTCAATATCACTCACCCCCCTGTCCCATTCTCGGTCTCTCATACAGTCTCATACATACTGCCACACAGTTACACACCGTCATACACATTTACAAAGGTATAATGAAGATTAATTTGCATTCAATTAATCCATTAATTACACTGTAGTGATCTTTAAATAGTGGGTTAAACACAAATGTGTGCAGTTAAGAATCTAATGACCTAAGAACCGTAAGACTCTAATGCTGTGTCTCTTTAACTCTTGTAAGAGTTTTTTGTTGTGACACAAATGCTTAACTGTAATAATGCATGAGTGTTAAAAACATTTCTTTTGATTACTAATTGCAGTGGGAATGGGAGACTTTTATCAAACTCTGCAAATTAAAATTCTGTTTGGTTATGTAGATTGTGATTGCATGCACAACTGATTATGTAAGAAGCTATGATCCATCAAACTTTGCAAAGCGCAGCTATCAAATAATTCCCTTTAAACAGGGGCTAAGGGAATATCTAAATTGTGTGTGAATATTAATACACCCTGTAAAAATGCATCAACTTTCTTGATCTACACAGGTGTGCATCTCAGGCCAAAACCCAATTACAACCACTGCCAAATCCAGAACCCAGGCAGTCATGCACGTCTCCCTCCAGCATGTCCTGAACTCCGCCGTTGATCCAGAATATCTGAAGGCAACAATCCTGCCTTAACATCACACACAGCATGCTTTCAGAGCAAGCCTCCCCCATTTCTGCCAGCATGAAAACCTTCCTAATCTCATAACAGAGCTTCCACAATCATAAAACCAGTAGAATGTTCTGTTTTATAGAGCCCGATTAGTTTCACAGTGTTGCTATTTTCCATGAATAGGGTGCAAAACAAAAAATTAAGTCACTAAGTCTTTTTCAATAAATGGTAAGGTGGTTATATTTTAGGTCAAAAACTGTATATATATCATTTATATATATGATATATAATTTAATTTATATATATATATATATATATATATATATATTTAATTTATAATAATTTTCTAATTTAAACGTGTATTTCCTATTAATTAAAAAATTATATTTGCTTGATTTTGTAGGTTACAGTGTTGAAAGCTTGACAGAGGCAGTCAACAACACATCATTTGTAAAAAACAAACAAAAAAAACCGTAAAAATATATATATATTTTTTTAATTCTGCTGTAAGAAAGTGTTCAAAATATTGCTTCTTGGGAGTCAAATTTGAACAATATTTGAAAAAATAAAAGGAAAAAAATGACCATAAAAATAAAAGCTGTATGAAAGGTTTATATTACTTCATGGGCGTCAAATTTACAAATTCAATTTTTTTTGTAATATGGTGAAAATAACAAAAAACATTTGTGCACAAAAAGCCAAAATTACCAAAATCATAGCTCTTATAAAGGAAAAACATGCAATTTGTGCCTGTAATACTTAAAAAAAAATCTGAGAACACTAAAGTGTTCCATATTCATGGAAAGTGCGTGTTATTTTCATATTTTGCTCATATAAAATGGAGCCACCACTCTTAAATGTCAGTTAAATACTCCATTAGAGAGAAATTTACTTAAATTCCCCAAAATTGTCAGACGTCTTTAAATAGTTTCTATGCAAATTGCTTTATTTGACATGTTACAGGGGTCTTAATGACTGTGGAAACTCTATTCTTGGCGATTATTCAGCATTACTGAGATGCAAATGTGACCGCAGCTTGAGTTCTCGTCTCAGACAGCAAGCATCACTGCTACTCCGATCATGATCCTTCAGTCGCATCCAAGTTCACTCTAAAATGAGATTGTGTGTGCAGTTTATTTGATGAGCGCTAATGAGGATTGACTTTTGCTCTCTCCTGAGCTGCAGGAAACTCCAAAGTGGAAAGCTCCACAGGCTACTCACACTCTCAGCCCGTGTGATCAATCTGCACCGCTGAAATAAGAAGATAGGTACAGAATCTGTCAATCAGCCTGAGGGAAAGGGACAGAATGGATCCATGGAACACGTCCCATCTGATAAATGCCCCATCATGAGAGATAAATGACCTTGTATATGTAGCACATGGATGTCTGTGACTGGCTCAATGGCCAGGGAAAGGTAACAACCTCTCAATTTTGCTAAAACAGCTGGGATTAGAGGGCTGCGACACATGCAACACATATTAAAAGAACACCACAATACAGACATGCACTGTTAGTACTGACGTGGAGAGTGTTGGCATCATGATGAATGGAAAAAAGGCGGAAAATGCTGTTTAAAAAGAGCCTTACCTGCGTGAGTTCAGGAATATCGTTTTTGTCAATTCCCACTTGCTGTTGAAAGACAAGGCAAGAATATATGAGATAACCTTTGAAACACAAATGCAATTTTCAGTGAACATTTTATAATTAAAGCAAACATATAAAACACTGTTTACCTCAGCAATTTTGAGGAACTCTGAGACTCTGGTCATTCGTGTCAAGAACCTTTTATAGATTTCCAACGCGTCTTTGCATTGTCCTTTTTTCATGTGGAAAAATTTCTCTAAAAATGAACAAGGAAATCACAGTAAATCATATAGTTGTGCCAAATCTTGCAGATGTCAAACCACCATCTTTGAAATCTCAAAACTTCTCGAGACTTGCCTAAGAGATTAATGATGCCATCATTGTAGCAGGCATACAACTTGATCAGATCCTTGAAAAGCAACAGGAAGGCAGCGTTGATCACCCCGTTGACAAGATCTTTTGGATGAACCTTAAACAACAAAGCAAGAGAATGAGAGGCAAGTCAGAGAAACTAATGTTTCTATGAGCTGTAAATATATTTATTCACCAGCTGTCAAAATTAACTAGCTACCTTACAGCACAAAAGCTTTACTGAACATAAAGTGCAGATTCTGAAAACATCATTTAAATGTCAGTATGTGACAGATTCGTATCTTGCAAGAGTGTATCCTAACTAGTCAAGTTTGAAGCCTGTGTAAAAGCATCAGGTGTTAATACAGCCTGTGATAGTGACAGGAAGCAGACTCACATCAAACTCCAGCAGAGCATCGATCTGACTCTGCAGAGTGGGCATGCCTTTCAAGAGCTTGTCTGTAGACATTGTTCTCATCACACCATCGGCACTGAGTAAGACACATTCACATGCCATTCATTTCAAATAATATATGTAAGTGAACATATTCCAAAGAAGAATAACAATTCTTGGGTTTTTATCTAACATAAATGTTACAATCATGTGTTCAGCATATTAACGTATATAGAAAGCTGAAATAAAATGCTTCTGGGAATTTTATATCTCATGATAAATACCTTTAAACCTTAATTTGTTACACTGTTTAAAATGTAAAATATTTAAAATAAGCTAGTGAAAATTGTAAAAAAAAAAAAAAAAAGTAAAGGAAACAGTGATGAAAGCATCTAGAATTTCGCATCTGTTTGCATTTCAATTTGAAATCTTAATAAAGTTCTTCAACATGTTTGATATTAACTACCTATATACTGTATAATAATATAGCAAAAATAAATGATTCTGCCAAATATGTTGGAGCCATTTTGGAGAGTATCACATACTACGTAAACAACGTATGCAACATAAGTACGCGGATACGTTGTTTATGTTGTTCACGCTTTGATCTGAACGTAAACACCGTATCCACGTACATTCGTTGTTTACGTATGTGATACTCTCCAAAATGGGGCCAGGGTGACGCGGAGGAGACGATTTGTTGGATGAAGTCGTTATTTTTGTTTTCTTTGTGCACAAAGTATTCTCATAGCTTCATAAAACTACGATTGAACCCCTTATGTCACATGGATTATTTTAACGATGTCCTTACTACGTTTCTGGACCTTGATCGTGTTAGGATCCTTGCTGTCTATGAGAAGGTCAGAGAATTTTCGGAATTAAACAAAAATATCTTACTTTGTGCTCCGAAGATGAACGAAGGTCTTATAGGTTTGGAACGACATGAGCGTGAGTAATTAATGACAGAATTAAAATTTTTGGGTGAACTATCCCTTTAAGGCTCCTTAACACCATGAATGATAACTATAAAGATATCGAGAACTAATGAGAACTATAACGACAATTATTTTAGCGTCCATACCAATGCATGATCACGTTCTGTTTTTTATAAGCATGTGCTGCAGTTCTGTCATATGCCGCCTTAAATGCTTAAGCTCTTTAAAGCAGGATGGATTCTGATTGGCTGTCAATATTTTTATTCTTATCACCACATTCTGAAAGTAATTCCAATGAGTCGACATCTTTCCACTGTGCCGTTATCATTACAGTTGTGGTGTGGACTCTGTCACTCTACTATTCTGTTTGAGTTGTTAGCCATAAACTGTCATGTTCAGGGTGTCTAAGCAAGATAATTCAGCCAATTTATGTGTTGTAGCTCCTTCATTGTGCCTGCAATGAGACCTTGGTCACAAACATACAGTAGGCGGCCTGTGAGTAATGCCCCATTTTACTTAACAAAGGTCTTGCACACAGTATTACCAAGGGAGCAGGAAACTTGGTGAATATAACTTGTTTTCTACAGCAGCAACACAAGGCTCTTTTCAGGGACTAGAGTTTGTCCTTGATTTCCCAGCATCCCACTCAAATCTGTAATTGCTCAGTAGCGTTCCAATGCACTAGGCACACTTGTTAACTCAGGGTACTACAGCCGTGTAGCAGAGGACTCATTTACCCTTTCTTCACTCGGCCGAAGTCAAAAGCCATCTGTCTGTAGGCAAACGCCTTCTCGTTCAGATACCTGCTGTAGCGTCTGATAAACGTTGACATGTCGTAACCTGAAAGTACAAGCATTTCTAAATACAACAGACTGATAATATTTTACTTCATAGACAAATTCAAATGACAACAAAGTTGACAAAATAAGAATTCTCAGCAGCTAATTTAAGAACTGTGCATTTAATTATAGCTCGCATAACTTTTCACAGTGATTTTATGTCAAACAAGAAGATTTTGATCAGCAACTAAATTCACTGTATGCAATACTACTTACCATGAGAGCCAGTTTTGTCCAAAAAATTACTAAGATTGAATAGGGTGTTCCTGGAGGCCAGGTACTGGATAAACCTCTGAAGAAAAGAAAAAAAAGTCATCTTTTTCATGTGCATTAATTATTATAACTTGGAATATGGAATAATTCAGATGTTGTTTTTCACAACACGAAAGACTACAATTTCAGTACTGTCCTTAATAAATAAATAAATAAAAAATGTCCAACAGCAACTGACAGAGATAGAGTGATAATAAGAAGAAAGGCATAAGAAATGCAGAACTGTAGGCCTACATGAAAAACGCACTTCAGTGAAGAAAAAAAATCATTTCTACAAACCCGATATCACCATCTAATGACTAATCACTCAGAACTCACATTAAAGCTTTGAGTGGGAGTGAATGCAAATATGGAAATAATAGCAGAGGTTTTATCAAGAAAAAACAGAACACTCACTGCATATAAGCAGTGAACACTGCCTGAATTCACAAACAAATTTATGCAGCTTAACACATTAAATAAAAAAACTGTAGGCAAACAAGACAAGGAAAAACAGAAATGAGTAACGAAAAGGAAATGTCCTGAAAATATTAACTAAAAATAATTGGACAGAACATACTGTATGATTCTATGTACAATATAAAGACAAAAATTGAAGTATATTTGTATAAGATGAAATCTTATCTTATTTCTTAGCCCATTGTCAATTTTATTCTTGTTATATATATAAAAAAAACACCAAAGAGGTAAGGTGTAAGGTAAGGTAAGGTAAGGTAAGGTAGAGGGCTTAATTTTAGATATATCTACACATATCTACAGGAAGTATAGTTTTTTTTAAATTCATGATTAGATGTTTTACTTGAAAATGAGATAAAAAATACTGATGAAAGAAACTGATTTATTGCATTTTTGGTTCATGAATTCTAGAAAAAAATATTAAGGTATATTATTTTATTTACTCGTGCATGATCTTTTCAAAGTGTGTTTTGCAAACCTATCCTAGCATTACATCTTCTCTGCTGTGCCTTTTCAGTTCTGCCTTTCAGAGTTTAACTGATGTGTCAGCTGATCAATACAGAGACTTGTGGGGAGATGAAGCTATGTATAATGTTCCTAACACTTTTAATCATCTAGCTCAGACTACTAACCAATTCAAATATCCATATATCAGTATGTGACCTGTAGAAACACATGATGTTAAAGAACACATATCCTGCAGACTTTTCCTCCAGAGTGAGAGTATAACAGTCTAATCACTTCCTTTCTGACTATCAAGCTACACCTCTGTCTCTCCTCACTTCATATCCACAATAACGAATTAAACATTAGGGGGAGGATTATCAAGCAGCACTTCTGTCCCCTCAGACAAAGCAGTCTGGCAGGTCACATTCATAATTGAATAGCTCTCTTTAATTAGAATATTGGAAAGTGAGCTCATCTACTATATATTATTGTTATGACATTTTCCCTCATTGCACATTCAGCACAATGGAAGGCAATGCTTTTAGAAGTAATTAACACTCTGTATTTTACATAATATCACATGCATATGGGGGACCAACACTTTGAGCCATGGATGATTTTATTGACCCCTCTTACTCAAAACTAAACATCACAAGATGAACAAATCAGTCTCTTTCTTTTTAAATGCTAACCTATTGATTAATCTGTAAGTAAATAATCACTAGATCAGCATTGGTGATCTAAAATCCCAGAACAACTAAGTTCATTTAATCATTTTGAAAGAAATTAATATTTTTATTCAGCAAAGATGCATTAAATTGATCCAAAGTGACAGTAAAGACTTCTACACTGTTAAAAAGATTT
Source organism: Schizothorax lantsangensis (assembly GCA_027422415.1). Classification (NCBI taxonomy): domain Eukaryota; kingdom Metazoa; phylum Chordata; class Actinopteri; order Cypriniformes; family Cyprinidae; genus Schizothorax; species Schizothorax lantsangensis. Next base: position 24,305,615 of record CM049850.1, read on the forward strand.
CCATTTCAAATAAATGTGATTGTTTTGAACTCAAAGAATCCTGAAAAAAATATCAGCATATCAGAATGAATTGTGAAGGATCATGTGACACCGATGGTGGGAGTAATGGCTGCTGAAAATTCAGATTTGCCATCATTATCATAACAGAATTTTTGATCAAATAAATGCAGCCTTGATTAGCATAAGAGACTTCATCAAAAACATTTAAAAAATCGTACTGCCCCGTAACCTTTTGTATTGTAGTATATATATATATAAAATATGAGGTTGTTCAATTAATTGGGCAAGAAAGTCTTATGAGCAACACCTTTGCCATTCCATGATGTCACAACTAGCATGTCCTTGTGGACACCTCTATAACTGTCCCTGACACTATTTATAACATGTGACGCCTATTCACACGCAACCCACATACACGTAGCTTCATCTTTATTCAATTATCCTTTGAAGCTGCACCTCTCCATCTCTGAATTATATCAGTTCCTCTCAAGCTCTCAGTTCCTTCACCCTCCCTCATTTTATCATCCATTCTTCTCGCTCTTTATCTCATTCTGCCTTCCACTGCCATCTGCCTTTTCACTCTCCGATGTCTCTGTCACTGCACAGCGCCAGCCTTGATTGAAAGAGTAAACTGCACATTCAAAAAAGAGAGAGAGAGAGAGAGAGAGAGAGAGAGAGAGAGAGAGAGAGAGAGAGAGAAAGAAGAGAGCTGGAGCATCTGCCCGCCTGTCTGTCTCTGCTCCTATTGTTAGTCTGATGGGTGTGATAACGGTAATAAGAGGGCTTTGAGTGCAATAGGTGGTCAGCTGTAGGGATCAGCTCCTCAGAAAACGGTTAAAATTCAAGGCAAGACTTCATAAATGTTTGTTGCACTGTTAGGTTTAAACAACACTGTTGATGTAGGTTAAATTTTATGCAGACCCTGCATTAACGTCTTTCAGTAATGCAGACATCTGCGACCCAAGCCAGAATCAATTAAAAAAAAAAAAAACTTTTCCAAACCACTTTTTAAATTGCATTATTGAGCCATTTAATACATTCTGAGCTGAAATGGGAATTACTGTATGTGCCAGGTCAGTACAGTAATTTTCACAAACAACAAAAGTGACTGCTTTCAGCTTTTAAGTATTTGCCCTCTGTCCAATGAACATTCACTACCATTTAAAAGTTTTGAAATAAATTTGGGTAATAAATAGTTAACATAAACTAATAAAGCATTTATTAAATCTTAGTTAATGTTGATTCCCAAATTTACCAATAGATTATTCAAATCAAAAAGTTGTATTTATTAATGTTATTTAATGGACTTGAGCTGACATGGACTAACAATGAACAGCTGTATTATTATTAACTAACATTAACAAAGATTAATAAATACTGTAACAAATGTATTGCTCATTGTTAGTTAATGTTAGTTAAGCATTAAATATAGTTAACAAATGGAACCTTGTGGTAAAGTGTTACCGAAATTTCTTATGCTTACCGAGGCTGTATTTAGTTGATCAAAATACCATAAAAACAGTAATATGTTGATTTGTTGTACAAGTAATTTTTTATATTATTATCAATTAAAATAGTTGTGCTGCTTAATATTTTTTATTGAATTGTTAAAAAATTACCATTAGTTTGAATGATAAAACTACTGCTTGAGAGGTCACATATTTTGGACATATGAGTCCACAGACAGACTCCATCTCAGCATATACACCACAAACATCTATCCATTACCATACCAGACGTTTTGTCTTTATAATAATTATTACGTTCATTCAAAATATCAGGACATTGCCTTAAGTCTTGTTTACATCAAAAGTATCATGTTAATAATATTACAGAAATCAATTGCTTGCTTCTCACCTCATTGCCATGAACCATCAGGTGGTGAGTGGTGATCAAAGCCTTGAAGACCACAATCCAGCTGGCATTTCCTGCTCTCTCAAACAGGGTATCAGCCATCTGGGGAATATTGACATTGGACTCTTGGGTTGCCTGGATCAAGTCTGTGGAGGAATATGAAATATAAAGATCAGAGCTCATGTAGATCTTTAAAGCTTTAACACATTTAACAGTTCCTCCTGTATTATGGCATTCTGGGTAAAAACAGCAGGCACAACAACACATACCAGAACATCAGGGTAAGAGTAACACACAGGACCCAGTGCTAGTCAAGTGTTGTCCTGCATTCAGTTTCAGTCTGTTTCTGAACTGTGCTTAGCATGCTAGTGTAACAAACATACTATTAAAAGACAAGTCATTATCATTTAAATTCTTAATGTAGTTACAGCATATAGCATCCATAAAGAGCAGCTAAGGCCCAATAATGCAGATATGAAAGGAACATAACAGGTTATTAATATTACAGTGCTGTCATAACATTGAATAATGCAGTGTGATGGGAATTCTGTGGTGCACCAGTGCATGACAAAATGGCTCATTTTGACATTCAATGTGACATCTGACAATGCCAGCAAAATATGTTAAAGGGGAGCAATAAAGAGACATGGAGGATAGGTAGAGAGAGAATAAGTAGATAAACAAACACAGACAGCTAGATAGATAGACAGGCAGACAGCTGGAGAGATGAATGGATAGACCAATAGTCTGATAGTTAGATAGTTATATCAACACAGATATAGTAGTAGAAGGTTAGACAGTTAGACAGACAGACCAATAGATAGTTAGACTGTCAGGCAGAAAGATAATTGGTTAGATATTTAACAAACATATAGAGTAGTCAGAGAGAATGTTAGATATGCAGACAGTTAGTTAGATACTAATAGTTAGAAAGACAGTTTGTTAGACAGACAGAGAGTTAGACATAGTCAGACAGTTAAACAGACAGGCAGTCAGGTAGACAGATAGACAGACAGATACATTTTCAAACAGAAAGAGAGATTTTCAGATAGATAGTTAGAAAGTTAGACAGACAGATGCAGTAGACAAATCGACCAGCAAACAGATAGAAAGACCAAGAAGGAGAATGACAAGACCGACAGAAGGAGAATGTTGAAAGGTTAGACAGATGGATAGACAGACATAGGCCTATAGTTAGATACACTGTTAAACAAATAGTTAGACACAGATAAGCAGATTTTTCATTTCTCAGTCCTTCTCTTTTTCTTTCTATCACACCTTCACTACAGGAGGACGTGCACACACTTACACACACACACACACACACACACAGATTTCTATCAGTATCTGTCTCTAAGGAGATCATGACAAAGCAGCCTGCTCTCCTCCTACAGACCACACATCCGCCATCCATCCTTCATCATGAACTACACACATCACAACACATATCCTGAAACCACAGCAGTGTCTGGATTCAAAGATTATTTTCACATAATGACAAGCACTGTAACAGAGTCTCAATAATTCTGATATCGTTTAATATGAGTATGATCCAATTAAGAGACTATGATGTATATTTCACAACTGAACAACTTGCAGGCTCTCCTCTCATCACTTAGGAAATAAAATATGATTTAATGGCGAAATAGGGTAGAAAAACACCAGGGGGCTGTGGGACGCAGTCACCTTGACCGAAAGAGGAAGGGTACGCACACATTCATGTACAAGATGAGATTACATAATCACAGAGACCACAATAATAGCCCATTCTCTAAAAGGCTTACAATTTAACATCACCCTGGTTTGGCACCTTAAAACACATCAACACAGCCTGAAGGGACAAAATGGGAGGTCAGAACCACCTTCATATGTTACCTGAACAAAAAAAAAAAAAACCTAGTGGTACCCTAGTTCTTTTTCTCATAATATTACATAGATACCTCAGGCCATTGTATTCATATTTAGATTTTTTACACTGCCGTTCAAAAGTTTGGGGATTGTTTTTGGGGATAACTTTATCAAATAATACTCTTTTCAACATTAATAATAATAAGAAAAATTCTTGAGCACCAAATCAAGCAAGTTAGTATAATTTCTGAAGGATCATGTGACACTGAAGACCGGAGTAATGGATGCTGAAAATTCAGCTTTGCCTCACAGGAATAAATTGCATTTTAAAATATATTAAAACAGAAAACATTTTAAATGGTGTGACAATATTTACTGTATCAGCTTTAACAATATTACTGTTTTATCGTACTTTTGATCAGTTAAATGCAGCCTTGGTGAGCAAAAGAGCTTTCTTTCAAAAACATTAAATAATACCTTACCAGTCCCTAAATTTTGAACAGTGTACATGTGTTCCTTCATATCATTTTCAGTACCCAGTGCCTACTGCTAGTAATGATACAATTAACCCAATGACTTCTTAAAGAGTTTGGTAAGGTTTGTTCAGCCTTATAAACTTTGTAAGCCGTTAAGTTTTTTTTGTCTGAATAATTGAATTCGCTCGATGCAGAGAAGCAGAACATCTAATGTACTTTAGGCCAGCAGGAGCATTTTTTGTACTTGAAGCCTTCACTAGGGAATTATAAAGCCTGTGCCTAAAACAATTACAATCTCGTATGAGTCATACTGTACTAAAAGTTTGAGTTTTGTGCAGTAGTATTTCAAAGGACACAGTATCTCTGACTTAGCCTACGCTTCCTAAATTATTTACGAAGACAGATAAAAAGTTGGGTGTGGATAATCAGTAGTACAGTCAGATAATGAAACATCTCACAGTTCTCACTTTACACATGGCAGGAATGCTTACACATGCGCAAAATCCTAAAAAAAAACAGGCAAACAGATAAACACCTCGCTAAGCTGAAACGCTGCACACAAGTCACACTGTAAATGCAGTGAGAAGCAGCTGCACTGCCAGCTCATATAGCAGACTGAAAACTACCCTGCAGCCTCATGGCCTCTGAGCTCCCCGACTATTATCGACCATCAGCTTGGCCCACAGGCCACTTTCCCTGTTCAATAAGAGGGGCAAATTACAGTATCGGTGGCAGACCACTGGCCACACACACACTTTTGTTTTTTCTATCATGGCGGGACTTTCTAATGACTTCTATTGTTTTATATTGAGCTTAAGATATTTTCTAAACCTTTTGACCTTTGTAACTGACGTCAAAGTCAATATTTGAAGCCTGCCCTATTTCTGCTAAAATGTGTATGTGTGTGTGTTAGGGATGTTACGATTACCGGTTTGACGATAAATCGTGATAAAATTCCCCATGGTTAGTATTACCGTTTCATATTTTAATTATCATAAAAAACCGTATTCGATCACCGCGATATGAACAACTCACGATAAATAAATACTGTCCAGCATAAAGCAGTTTTCAGTAACAGTCTCACGTGCGCACAGCAGCAGAGTAGTTTCGTTTTGAGTGAAAATAGGGCGGAAAAGCTGGGAGGTTTTAATGGAGTCCTGAGAGAATAATACAAATGAATTAATTATATGAATGTACCTCTGAAGGTTCTAACTGTCTTCAGAAACGATTTGATGGCATTTTGTTTTCATCTTTGCTCCATGTAATACATAAAGGAAGTGTTCTTAATCGCAATACTGCTTTGTTCACGGAGTTCACGGGAGTTCAGCCTTTCTTTAAGCGCTACCTGCTGTCAGAGAGTGGATTTACAGACACTTATATTTACATTCAGCCTGTGTGCAATTTCTGTCTGGACTAAAAACGGACCGAATTTGCATGCCCTGTTGTAAATTTTGACCGGTTGATGAAAAACAAGCTTATGTGGATTCTACACATTTAAACAATTCAGATATCTAGAATTATTTATGGAGCAGATAAAATACATATAATCATTTATTAATCAATTATCATTTTGACTCAACTCTTTTCTTTATTTAAAGGCTGAAATGTGAGGTTTACCTTTTTATGAAACTTTTTCAAAGCATTATTTGAACATTTACATTAGATATTTGAACATGCTAATAAATTGTTGTCAGTCAAATTGTCATTTAAAATCCGAACATCATTGGTAACGTTATTGTTTTAGTGATTATGCAAAGAAAAATAATTTTATTTGTTGTTTGTTGATTTTTAAATATAAAACTTGCTGAAGTGATTTATGTGTCAGTACTTTTTGAACATCTCCAGCCAAGGGCGTAGGTTTGCTTCCCCCCCCCCCCCCCCGGTTATAATTCATATAGCTTACAGAGTTTTTTTTATAGTATGTTTAACATCCTCCTGAGACCCAGCTATGGAATTTCTCTGAGACCTCACATGTCATAGTTTTAAGTCTGGATGTCCTGTACAGAGCACATTCAGGGCTTTATAGAGATACTAAATGATGGATGTTTCACCATGACCACACCCTCTCCTAGGTCTTTAAAGATTGCTAAATTTAATTTAGTGAAAAAATGCACATCTGTATGGAAATATGATTATATTTTGTAATAGTCATTTAAATCTGAATATTTTTTAAATTGTTTATCATAAAGCAACATTTCAGGAAAATGTTATGGGTTTTCAAATTCAAATATGACTTCCTGTTGTGAAACAGGACATAATTTCATACATGTCCACTGCAGAGGACACTAGGACTAAAAGCATGTTTATTATGCATTTTGTGAGACATAACAATTGAATAGGAAAATAAATTATATATCAATTTGCTTATGAAATATTAGATATTATTATGAAAATCTGGCCAATTATTACTCCCATTATGACAATTATTTTTTCAACATGCTGTCCCAACAGCAACACATTAATATGCAAATTAGATACAGTGTATAGATACACTGTGTTTAATACCAGTTTATGGAAATTTTTACACACACACTGCATAAAACAAAATGGTATATCAAATCATTTTGTTAGATATTTTATAACATAGTTGAGAATCATCCTTAAACAAAGTTTAGTATAAAAAAATCCTGAAACCTAAAAATTGATTGGTGATTCAAAAAAAAAAATCCCATTGTTTTTGCCTTTTTGATGTCCATTCATGCCATTTTATTTTTAGAAAAACTGAGTCCTAGTGTCCTCTACAGAGGACATAGAATAAAATATGAATAAAATATAATTTTTCAAAAATGTTATTTTTCCATTTTTTTCTTATGCTCTAAACAATGTAATGACATGAAAATGACATGGGGGTCTCAGGAGGTTAACAGACAATAATTACACAATTATGATTTTGTGAACCAACAACATCAGCATCAGAGCGCTGGGTGTCTTAAAGGGATAGTTGATGAACATCTCAAAAATGAACATTCTGTCATCATTTATACTCACCCAGTATTTCCAAACCTGTATGAATATCAAAGGCAGATATTCTGAAGAATGTGGGAAACAGAGCAGTTCTGGGGCACCATTGACTTCCATAGTACTACTATGGAAGTCAATGGTGCCCCAAAACAGCCTGGTTACAAACTTTCTTCAAAATATCTTCCTTTGTGTTCAGCAGAACAAAGAAATTCAAACAGGTTTGGAACTACTTCCGGGTGAGTAAATGATGACAGAATTATAATTTTTGGGTGAACTATCCCTTTATTTGAATATTAATTGAATTGGACCCAGACCTCTGCTGTTGCTGTAGTAACGAAACTGGTGTGCATTTGATTGACAGATAAACTGCACACTCATATATCAGTGTTGTTTTTTTATTTTGTGGATATTTCAGCTAACAGTTTGATTTGTACATTCAGTTGAACAACATTAATTTAAAGTTAAAGACTGTCCGCGGCGACTCAGGATGCTGTTCCAAATCCTGCTGCACCACAGAGTGCCACTTACATAGTTTACCAAAAAAAATAAAAAAACATTATATTTGTCCCAAATTTTTGTTGATGTTCATGACTTTATCCTAGGCTGAAAGATTGTGTATCTTTCCACACAAAGTTTGTCTTTCTGTCCGTATGCTTTATACAGGGATCTAATAATAGCCATAGATCGCGCGTTCTCTTTCGTTTGCTCTGTTTTGTCAAACAAACACCACTTCAAACTCATCGATGCAACTTTGTTCATTCCTGAAGTGGGCTTTTATATGAACTGTTTTGGACTGCTGTCTTGAATTGGGTGCAATTCCTGTGAGTTGTTCTAAACGTGGCTATGCTTCTCCGTCCGGTGTGTGACTACATTCCGCTCATGTATTAAATGCGTGCCCTTGAGAGCGTGCAGTTTTCTAACGGTATTTACTTTAACTTGTTAGGTAATATCAATGATATGACATTTCAGATGCGTCTGAAATGACAAAAACATATATTTAATTATTTGATCAAAATATTGCTAGGGACAGTTTGGTAGTGGCTGGATATTGGTAGGGACATGTCCCTAGCGTCCCCCCCTAATTCTACGCCCCTGTCTCCAGCACATTTTAACAATACCGTGATAATACTGATAACCGTGATAATTTTGGTCACTATAATCGTGATAAGAAATTTTCATACCGTTACATCCCTAGTGTGTGTGTGCATATATTTTATATTTAAAGAATGTGAAATATATTTTTCGCCATAAAATATTTTCTTAATACCATAAATGACTCTTCGCAATTACTACATCTCAATTATCAGGAGAAATAAAATAAATAAAAAATGCACTCACCAATAAAAACATGCATGTTTCTGAAGTTTTCTCCAATGTATAATAAATACAATGCATATATTTTTACCTGACAGTCCATTTTAATTGTTTAATTATAACTGATTGTAATTCCTATTTGATTCCCAATTTAGCACAAACCTGACCCCCACATACATATTAAATATTTATATATCCACTCATACGAGACAAGAACAAAAAGATGCATATATTAGAGAAAACCTGCTGGAAACACATATTCATTAACTTTACAAACTAATCAGGAAAGATATACACATCAACACACCACTTTTTATTTATAAAATCACACTTTTTGTCACTGTTTTGTAAATTATAGATGACTCCCTGGTGGTTTACATTTCAACCTTCCAACACAGAACTTTGAGCAAATAAAATCACAAATTCATAACAGCCTGCTCTATGGGTTCATAGTTCATATCTTATTTTTAACATAAGAGTGGACATGGTATAAACAGTATAAACACTCCATTATTCTGCTTTATATTGAGAAATTTAATTTTTTTATCATAATTTTAAATGTATTAACATATTCATAAATTGGACACTGGACACCTTGAGTACCACATGAAGTAACCATTAGTAGCAGAGAAAGCTAGAACATGCACTTCAGACATTCAATTAACCTTCAGAGGTGTCATTACACAAGCATTTTCACCATCATGCATTTATGCACGCTGAGATAGCTTTTACAAACTAGGCACCAACATTGCGTAGGTATCATGCCATGTGTTAAAATGCACAGAGCAGTCCATCGCCAAGCCAGTCATTTTCACTCTTCTAAAGACATGAGTAGGAGGGGAGACTGACATGCCTAAACCGCCTGTTTCCCTGGCAACCGCAGCACTTAGTCTGGTGTCGGGAAGCCAGGTCTCCTTTGTTGAATATTAAGACACGGCAACATTTAATTAAGCAATGCACACAGCCATGGAGCGAGACAAGAGGCCAGTTAAAAGCCAGTTAACAGTGAGTGTCCTCCTAATAGAATAGCTAAAGACTGTAAAAGAAAACCCACTGCCACTTCCACTTGATCTAGCAGCATGTGTACAGACCGCTCTGATCGGGGCTGTGACTCAACACACAACATTATGCACAAATGCTCTTGAACTTGATAAAAAACACTTTAGTTTGAAGGGCAAACCAATCAATGAGTGGTTGACATTTAATCATTAAAAGATCATAAAGAAGATATTAATATCATATACATTATTTTGCACTAGTATTTTAAGTCCTGCTCAGCCATTTCAGTGAATTACAAATCAGCATTCTGAGCATTGCTCATTCGTTTTAGTGAATTACCAACACTACATAAATCTGTTATCTGTAACATGATCAATTTAGGGCTATGTTTACCTAATTATAGCAAGCAGAAATACAAGAGTAAACCAAGAAAATTATCAATAAATTGATAATAACTTACATAACTTAGCTATTTAAATAAGTAAACACTATATAAAAAGTGTGCATACACACACACACACACACACACACACATATATATATATATATACAGTGCCTTGCGAAAGTATTCATACCCCTTCATTTTTTTCACATTTTGTTGTTTCTGCCTTATGTTAAGTTAACCAGCTTTAAATGACTTTTTTCCACATCAATCTACCAATACACCATATTGACAAAGCAAAAACAGAATTGTCACAACTTTGTAAATTTATTAATAAATAAAAAACTGAAATAAGTACATTGCATAAGTATTCATACCCTTAACTAAATATTTAGCTGAAGCACCTTTACAGTCTCAAGTCTTTTTTGTTTGATCATCATCATTTGGCAATTATCTGCCATTCTTCTTCTTGCCTCTTCACCTCTCAAACTCTGTCAAGTTGGATGGGGGCAGATGCACATTTTCAGGTTTCTCCAGAAATATTTGATTGGGTTCAATCCCAGGCTGTGGCTGGGCCACTCAAGGACATTCACAGAGTTGTCTATAAGCCACTCTTGCTGTGTGCTTAGGGTCATTGTCCTGTTGGCCCGGTCTGAGGTTCTGAATGCTCTGGACTAGGTTTTCATTAAGGCTATCTCAATATTTTGGTGCATTAAGCTTTTCTTCTACTCTGACGTTTCCCTCAGTCCCTGCCGCTGAAAAACAGCCCCACAGCATGAGGCTGCTACCAGCACACTTTACTTTTGGGATGCTACTCTGCAGGTAATGAGCAGAGCTGGTTTTCTTCAAACATGATGCTTGGAATTGAGGTTCATCAGACCAGAGAATATTGTTTCTCAGAGACCGAGGGTCCTTAAGGTGCTTTTTTGCACATTCCAATTGTGTTTTCATGTGTCTTCACTGAAGAGAGTATTGAGTTTGGCCACACCAACACAAAGCCCAGATCGGTGGAGTGTTGCAGCGATGTTTGTCCTTCTGTGGATTTCTCCTATCTCCACATATGATCATGGAGCTCAACTAGAGTGACCATCAGATTCTTGGTCACCACAACAAAACAAAAAGTGAAAAAAAATAAGGGGTATGAATACTTTCGCAAGGCACTGTATATACACTATATTGCCAAAACGCTTGTTTGTTTGCTGGTGGAGACGCCCCCTTCTAATGAACAGGTTTGACTCGTTCTTTCAAGTAATTTCTATGTCAGTGTCTGCACAAATCTTGGCCTTTTGTTAAAGCATATAATGATATTCTAGGAAATTGTGTCCAGCTTCTAATATTATAGCAACAGTTTGGACAGGACCTCTTTTCTATTCTAACATGACAATGCCTCTGTGTATGAGGCAAGGTTCAAAAAGAAAATGATTGATTCTTAGTCTTAGTGTACCGCGGAAGAACTTGACTGGTCGCTGCATAAAACCAAGTCCTAATCCCAGTTTAACACCTCTGGTGTGACTGTAAATGCAGACCTTGAGCCAAAAACTCATCACCAAACACCAATGACTTGAGAGACATGACTGAAAACATGAATGATCGCTTTTTATTTTCCTCTTTTACTATGTGGTGCGCTGTCACGCTCTCTATGTACAAATCAGTTTTTATAACCAAATTTCTTCATGTAACGTGAATGTCGTACAGTCTCTTGCTCTTACTTAAAAAAAAAAAAAAAAACGAGAGCTTATACTGTGAGTTTGGCAGTGTTGTTTTTTCCGCGAGCACGATTCGAGACGGAGTGAAACATGGACAAATGCGTCTCATCCACTACCCATCCAGCGCCTCTCCATTCTGAATTTGCCAGATATATATATTCCAAGTATGATACACATTAGTAAAAGGATCTATTTTAATTTTTATTTGTCTATATACACTTTGGGCGGCCGCGGTAGATTATAAAAGTAGCCCGAAAAACCGCAACCTATGGCTCTGTAATTTTTCCCGCAACGGTATTTTTGGCCACTTGTGCCACAGCTGCTACCCTGGCAACACTGTTCACTGTATCCTCATCACACACTGATAGATTACCTTCCGTGCTGCGATGACGGGAAGAAGTTGGGGTCAAACCTTATCAAACGGTTAATTTGCATAAAAAAAATATTAATGCGTAACATTTTTTAGATTAATCACATGCGTTAACGCGTTAACGTTGACACCCCTAATATATATATATATATATATATATATATATATATATATATATATATATATATATATATATATAATATATATATATATATATGTATGTGTGTGTGGTTGTACATACACATATATATATATATATATATATATATGTATATATATAGTTGTTTTTTTGGTGTTTGGCTTAGTGTTATGTTAGAATCATTATTATACTCTTATACCTTTTGTTCTTTAATATTTTGAATTGTTTTTAGCTTTATTTTTTGTTTTTCATTTAAATGTTAAGTTTTGAAATTTTGTTGTATGCATTTGTCATTTTTATGTAATTTCTTTATTTTTTAAATGTGTATATGTCAAAGAAATATTTTTTATTTAATATTTATACAGTTTTAACTTTTAGTTAAAGGTTGGATCAGAGTTTTTGAACAAAAAAAGTTGTTTTAATACTACAATTGATTACTTCTGTACTAAAAAAATTGTCCTCATTTGTAAGTCGCTTTGGATAAAAGCGTCTGCTAAATGACTAAATATAAATATAATAATATATAATATATATATTTCCATGTAGTACATTGACATTACATTAATCTATAAATGAAATGGTATACTTTTTACACACCAGAGGCTTTTAATAATTGTGAACTAAAATTCTGGAGAATTACAAACAGTTAACAGTGTTTATGTCAATCATTTGAAAACAGTTCTGGCCTTTTTTTTTTTTTTTTTTTGCTAGTTAGTTCTAGTTGTTGTTATTCTTGGCTGGATGTAAAAGCTTTAAAATTAAATATGTAAACAGTTTGTATTAAATGAAAACAGTCAAATGTTATCTCCTGTATAGACTTTCAAGACTTCTGTTATTATCTAACTCAACTTACAGTGAGTGAACAATATATTTTTACAATTTATTAATGTTTGGAATGTTATTTAATACAAAACATGACATTGTTCATTGTGCATTAAATAATTTTAACAGATTGAACTTTGATTGATTTTATGTATTTGTAAATTTTGAAATTACTAAGAAGAATAATTGCAATATTCTATTGTTTATGTTGTCATGCTATCTAAAAAATGAACAAAACTAAGTTTCCTTCTATTTGATATACACTTGTCTTAAAATATATAATCTTATCTAAATTTATTATAAAACTGAGGTTTGTTATTTACTGAAATGTTATATTTTAGCTGGAGTCAATGACATGTTGCATTTGGTCAGATAGTCCACTGCTTTACTTATATTATATTTTCTTTTACAGCTGCAGGAAGATTCTAAAACAGATAGTTTACTTTCTGCTTGTTTACTTTTTTTCATACTTTTATTAATTGTGGAAAAACTTGAAATAATTTTAAATAAGCATAAAAAATGGCATTGTTTTCAGTTTATTTTTGTTTAACTTTATTAATAAAAATGTGTTTTTTAATTGCATATTTTTGTGTTTTGCTTTGTACCGTGGTACCGAGAACCGTGATTTTCACTGGTATTGGTACGAATATTGAAATTTTGGTACTGACACCCTGCTGTGTGTGTGCACTTGGATGGGTTAAATACAGAGCACACATTCCAAGTATGGGTCACCATACTTGGCCACACGTCATGTCCATGTCACATCCTATAGTACATTCTAGGCCTCATTATCTACCCGTTTCCTGTGTTTATTGTCATGTTCATGGATTTACCTACCTCGATTGTTCCCATGTGTTTCTTTAGTCTTTAGAGTTAATTATAAAACAACAACTCACCAATCAATACCTGGTTACACTAATGTGACTAATGCTAGACACAGGACCAGGGAAATGTGTGGACTAAAAATACAAAAGAGCAACTGAACAGGAACCAATCACAGGCCATGAAATTTCAAAATAAAAGACATGACATGAGAACACAAAGACACAAAAAAACTGTATACTAATACTCCGAAGAGAGAAAGTTTCATATCCTAATAATTCAGATAATGCTGCAACAGTGATATTTCAGACTAATACACTTGCTCTGCGTCTGGGTGTGTTTCTGACTAGCTTTGAGTTCAATTACTCACACAAAAAAAATAAAATATGTGAAATGGCTGTGTAGGTGCATTCTTTGTTAGTGAAAGTGTGACTGAATTGTGTGTAATATTGCATGTCGTTGATGTGAGTAACCATTATTGAGATGTCTACTCCCAGAAGTGTCATTTTCTATTGTTACGAAATATTGTAAAAGCCTGTTCTGAGATGTTTCATTTCACAGAATGCTTTTGTAGTATATGCTATCAATGAAATCTCAAACCTGCACAGTGACTGAGCACCCAAAAATAAGTTTCATATTAATCAGCTTGCTAAGTTGCGTTATGCTTTCCAATCAGCCTTGTATTACAGTGGTTATATCAGACCATAAATAACCTGGCTATGGTGTAATTATCAAATTGTTGTACACAAGTTTTGACATGTTTGTATATCTTTACCGAAATTCCTCATAACGCTAAACGCTTGTTTTTGTTGAAATGACAGTTTCTCCGTGTCCATTCTGCAGAGCTATGCAAACTGATGAGCAGGCTGGAATGAATATGGGTTTTAAAGTAGAGCGTTTAAGTAAAATGAGAGCTGAATATGTGTTTCGAGAACAAAAACAGCCATATTCCGCTGCACATGAATGAAGCCTGAAAAGCTCTATTTATTTATAGGCCTCTCCCTGGAGCAAAACAACTGAGAGATTGCCCATGTGAGCCCTCACTGGCAAGCAGCGCGGCGACGTAGCATCCAAGAAGAAACCAGTGTAAACCAGTCTGTACAGGAGAATATCTTCCTTTCTGTAGCGCAGATGTGAGTATATATCATGCTTCAATAATATATTAGCATGATTAAAGTAATAGTAAGAAAACCTGGCAATTTGACAATTTTATTCCTGCTCAAGGAAATATTTTAACATTTTACAAATATTTAAGTAAATCACCCTTAACTTCCAGCATGATTACAAGACAATTTGCTAATTATATTGAAAACAGTCTAATGCCCAAATACACTTAAGAGTACACATCCCAATAGTTTACTATAAGACTTTAATTTTGCTTAATGTGTTTAAGTACGATTCAATTAAAAGATATCTGCTGTAAAATCAATATGAAATCCAAATGAAACCCATTTATTACTCTTAATGGATAAATTCAAGTCTCACCCTACATTTTTTTCTATAAAAGAATAAAATGAAAATATAATGTCACTTGTGCTACGAAAAAGTATTTTTTAATCTTCTCTCCAAAAAGATGTTATCAGACTGATCTGTGACTCAAAATGTCTTTTTGGTGAAAATATTAAAGGGCATTTCTATGGAGCAAATGCGTTTCAAAATCAGGTTTTAATTTTGTTTCTATACGTTTTGTGCACCTATATTTAGGGATGCACCAATATTATTAGAAGCTGGCCAATACAGATTAGGCGTCGATAGTTAATTTCATGTTATGGCTAACAACCGATATATGGACAATATATAAAACTATATTATTTTGTCTACATAAATAAATTAAAATCAATCATTTAAATACTACAAGTCACAGCATTATAATGTGCAGAATGAAAATGCATTTTCAATTTGAGATTAAAATTATGTTTAACAGTGTTATTGAATTTTGGTTTAAAAGATACTTTTTTAAGAGAGTATTAGATGATAGCAGAGGTAATCTAAATGTAAAAACAGAGGGAATAAAATCCAATAAATAACCCCCTTCTAACCCCCTTCCCTATTGGAAAACCTAATCTCACTCTCCAGCATGACACATAAAATCTCAGTCAGTTTGACTTCTACTCCAATGTGAGAATCAGTACCATTCTATGTGGCCTAATCTCCCGGTCAAGATCATCGCACCCTGCTCTGTCTCTTAAATCAGATTACACAGGAAACACATCTCGTTTTGCATTATTCATGGCACAGCGGTGTACTAACAGCACCCATTGATGCCATGTACACGACTGCCAGTGTGATTTTAGCCTGATTAACCGGGCGACAAATTTAGCACTTTCACCACTAAGCAAGCAGCACTGCAAACATCTGCGCGATGAATGGACAGAAGAGCATCTCTCTCTCTACACTCAAGTGCAACTATGTGCACGTGCTTGTACGAAATCATAAATGACTGACTCATTTTGGAGTTTTAAATTAGCATGCACAATGACTAATACACAATGAATAAGGCTCCAAGGACGCAATGACCTCTAAGTCAGCTGTGTGGGGGGAAGGGTGCTGGAAAAATGGGACTTGGCAGAATATAGGAATAGAAGGAGTCATTAGTTTGGTTGCGATGGGGGTGTCCCTGTCCAGGGTGCTGAAAGCACTCTACTATGCTTCGTTGTGATTGGCTGAAAGCTGCATTTTAAAACTGTGACATCACAGCACTGCTGATTTCTCTTGCTGAGTGACATCAGTGCAGCACCAGCTTTCACTCTTTTAGTTTCACACACTGCAGAGAGAGTATTGCCAACATTGCACCATTTGATTTGTAGTTGCTGAAAGACAAGGACAGAAAGAGCAAGCTAGAGCGACACAGACAGAAGAGATAGAGAAAGACAAAGAGCAACACAGAGCGAGACTGATTCACAGAGACACACGGAAAAATTCATCTTAGCCAGGATGCATTATTCTCTCTTGAGTAATGTGGTGAGTTTAATGTATTTCGTAAGCTAACGTAAATTTTACACTGATTAAGCTTTAAGAGAAGCTCTTTAAATCAGCACTTTGGTTGAAATGACACTCTGGTGGCCTCAATAGGCTCTTATTTTTTCTTGTGAAACTCCAGATTAATTATTTCCTTCTCCTTTAGTCCCTCTCATCTAGCAGAGAGTCAGTCATATATCTCCTTAGGGTTATTAGACAAAATTAATCTTTATCATTATACTGTTGATGTTTGAAACTCAAGTGTAAGTTTGCGCTTGACACCCTGCCCAGTTTGTCTGGCCCCATATGGCCATTCTACCTTCAGTCTCCATGAATGAACCAGATGCCTATGAATATTTTTCATTCCTTGATTGGCTGACTCATCTATAAATATACAGAGTACCGCAAACATGCATCCTATTAGAATGAGATTATACTAAACAAAGCAGGACAAGCAAAATATCTAGTCAGCAGCCAATGCAAACATCATGTTTTCATATAATTCAGATAATTAAGCATCCTAAAATTGCTAATATATGCAGAGATTTTGGCTATAAAATGCTTATATAATAATCAATAATAATATAATAATCAATTCAACAGCACTGGGATGTTTCACGGTTTGTAGTACTCCACCGTTTGCGCATTCCTGTGTCCTGTGTGAATCTTTCTGCATGTTACATCGATAAGCCAGTAGGTGGTGACAGGTGATGGTCTTTATGAGTGAATCATTAGCCAGGTTTCCATCCAAAGTTGCAAATTTAACTTGTGCGCAAAATTTGAATATTGCATAAAACATTTGCAAACAAGCACCGTTTCCATCCAACGAGTCAAAGAGAACAAAATAGACAGTTCCTGATAAACTATATATAATAATATAATAATTTTCGTATAAATTACTTGCGCCTCAGAGCAAGCAGACGAAACATGCATTTCTATTTCCCATTATTCGCATTTACCCTTTTTCGCACAAGTCAAAAACCTCAAGCAAACGTAAAAACTTTTTTGCGAATTAAGGGATTTTTATTAGAAATTTGCCTTTTCCATCACTTATTTCTCATGCGATACTTCAAAATGCGCATTAAAATAGGGTGATGGAAACATAGCTATTGTAATCATTCATTTAACTGATTCATTCAAAACGCTAAATCATATAGGAAGGAAGCAAGTGGCTGTCTTTTTGAGTCTTTGAATCATTCACTCAATTGTCATTCACAAACATTGATTCAGGTCCGAAACACAGCTACTGTGTTACTAGACGATGCGCAACAGTTCTGCTGGGCTTCCTTTGAAACCATATTCGTTGGTGGAGCAAAAACATAAAGAAACTGCCAGTACTGGCACTAAGTTACTCAATATTACGGTAACTCCTTGTTTTAACTTTATACAAAATAGTGGTTATTATCAAGCAATTTTTTTGCAGAACAGTTTGTTCACATTCACAGGTACTGGGACATTTTCTGTTTGGCTAAAATAGTTTTTAGGCTCTATCACATTAGAGAATTTTTTTCTGGCCAAAAAATCAGTTGTTTGTTGTCAATAGTGTAGCGATATAAGCACAGCTTGTCACTTTCTAACAGCTTTCTGTTACTGAACATGCTAAATATGAATGACCATTTAAAGTCAACGCAAAATCTGTATGGAAATTTTTTTATCCTCAAGTGAAATTCACGATCAAATGGATTCCTATTGAAATGACTGGATTTCGTCCAGTCGAACAGCGGTATTGAGTAGAATATCTATAGTTAATGTAATGATCTACACCTGTGGTTACTGCTAGGACAGTAATGATACTGTGTGAACGTTTACTTCATATATCTACTAAAATCACCTTAGCACCAGTTGGTAAGACATAATTGCAAAAATAGTTGAGAAAAGTGAAGATAGTTCTGAGAAAAGCTCTAGCATCATTTGTTTGCAGATCCTAGTTGGTTTGATATTTCATTATCTAACGCAATGATACTAAGACATTTTAGTGTCAGTCACATACTGTTTCATTGCTACTGCTTCTGATGTCCCTTAATGACAGACAGTTCCAAACACAGAGCTGATATAATGAAGCCTTTAGCCCAAGATAATGTTGAAATAAACATATGTGCAGTTTCCCATGTCACTCGACATAAAACTAAGGCAATAAACTGCTTAAACAGCCCAGGGAGAGTTTGGAAACCTCAGAAATTATGTAAAACAAAAGTCTCTATGTGCACCAATTCAGCAGCACAATCCACCCAGCAGGTCTGACCTTCCATGCCTGATTCCATTCAGTTGAAATGACTATGTAGCAAAATGTGTATATATAATATATATATATATATATCAAAATACTAAAGAAATACATAAACTGCAAACAAAATCTAAAAAATCAAGATAAGCCATATTATGGTACTGAAATGAGTGTACATTACAAAATGGGAGGTGAACTAATGAGTCAGCACATTAAAGAGATTGCTGGCGCACTGACTGAATGCTGAATGGTGCATACAAAATAATACTGAACGGTTTTAAACTATTAATAAACTGAATAAATATTCAGCACAGGAAGAGCACATGGATGGAAACCAAAGAAAAAAAGCTTTCAACCATGTGATTTTGTCCAAATCCACGCAGATAAATTGCTTATCTCTGGTTTAATTGACGTGTTCTGATTACCCATGCTCCTCTGAGACAGATGTGGGTGTGTCACTGTGCTTAGGAGCTTGGGACACCTGCCACAAACGGAGACCTTTTGTGATGCTGATCAGGACTGTTTGAAAGCCATTGATTTTACACAATGCACCATATTTCAAAGAGAAAGTGCTCAAATTTGTATGAGCCCATTTTAAAACCTTTGTATTATGTTTACTTTAAATATCACATGCACTTTAATACACAACTCTTGTTGAATTTGGCAGATTGAATTTGTCTGTTTTGTATCCAACTGCGGACAAAATTTGGGTAAATAACGTGCATATTTTTCAATCTGTAAGATTCTTTTACATGACACACAATAAGACTGAGTTTTACACTTCAATCAAATTTCAAAGGGGTCAAACGTCAGTATCAAATGCTCCACTTAATGTTCTTGGTGACATCTTCACCTTTGACCTGAATGGGGAATGTATAATTCAGCAGGGGTGAATCTGAGAGGCAATGAAAGTGCACGGGGCTGCCGAAACCATTCCAGGCCACCTGCTGCTGGAGGTTGATTACTTCGGCCTTTGAGTGCACTTCCTATCATGCTATCAACACTGAGTACACTTACAGTCAGTAGACAAAAGGTTCTAGAGTATATTGTTAAATACCTTGGCATTCAAAGTATGCATTCCTCCCTATATTGTCCATGATTGATAGATAGATAGATAGATAGATAGATAGTGGTAATATGTATCACTTACAGAATGTCAGAAAGATAGATAGATTGGTAGATATATAGATAGATAGATAGGCATAATTTGCAATATGAGTGCATATGAAAACGCACTCACAGCAAATAAATGACTTGACAAACAAATTACTTGGAAGAGTGAGATAAATAGTCTGTTTTCTTTCCAGGCCATACAGTGGACGGAAGCCATGTTCTCTGTTCATTCTGCTGTCTCTCTGCTTAGTGACAGACACATTGTGAAATGAGGGCCCATTAGTCACAGAGCAATTGCTTATCTCCATTCCACAATACTGACATTAAAACAGCACCTTTATGCCCTTCTAACCGATTCAGTGGTGTCTGATGACCTTTGAGGAGCCATTGCATGAACATGATGGGCAGATAAACCAATAATGTGTGTATAGGTGACCAGACCCATAGTGTAGGTATATTTGATAGGCATCAACAAGGCAAAGAAAGGTGTAATCTTAACCTGAACCCACTTACATTCGAGATGTTTCTTTTTAGGTGCCATCACCTCATGCGTGGTCGCTTTACACACCGCACGAGCCACTTCGGATCCCGTGAGGCTGTACTGCGCCGCGGCGATGCGGTCCGTCAAAGTCTGACCCGACATCTTCCTTCTCTCGCGGATTCAAACGCCCTTATTCCCGTGTAAAGAGACGCGTCGAGTTGTTCCAAAGCGTCCACAAGGATGAGGCCCTTTAAAATGGATTCTCGAGCACAATTTGCGATATTAATATGATGTAGGCTAATGGTTATCAAGACCAATCTGAGATGAAGTCTTTATCATGGATAATGAGCAACGGACATATTTAAGGCAATACTAGAACATACAGAGAGACGCTCTGTGTTTACTACAATATAATATAAATTCCAGGTCAACGCCTGCGCCGTGTATTCGCCTCGTGGGGATGCGGGAGCATATAAGAGACGCGTAACGAGTATTTCAACCGCAAATAGTAATTTATAAAGAGTAAACGGTGAGCATTAAGGTTATAAAAGACAATTTTATGAAGTCTTAAAATATATTCCTCGTTATTTGCGCGTTGTATTGGAAGAGAATGTCACGATGATGCTCGGCTCGACCAGTCGTCCTTCTCTCCTCCTCCAGATCAAGGATTAATCTTCCTGACAAACCCCGCTGGATGTGCAGTCACCCAAACCTTCAAACGGCTTGCGTTGTTCTCCTCATCTCTAAAAAAACGCTCGCCTTCCTTTTCCTTCACCCCGTGGCTATGTCCAGTTTCGGACAATTGCTAAACAAGGAAGATGAAACGCAGCGATAACGGGAAGCCGCGGTCCCTGCTGGACTCAATATTTATTTATTTGTGCTATCACTCCGCCCCCACGCATGAGTCAGGTCACACGTCATTAAAAACCCAGATTGCGTTTTAATATCTGCGCCCAATAAATGTGCTTTTTATTGCTACGGTGGGAATTTTGATTCATGTTAGAGCCTCGAATTTTTTCAGTCAGTTCACCCAAAATATCCATTCACGGATTAGTTCAGTGGCTACTATGAATTTCCTTATCAAGTTTGTCATCTGCTTGGTGTGACTTTTATTAGGCTATGTAAAACTACAAAATGTCATTAATAAATAAAATAAATTGAATATTTTTTATTTAAATAAAGTACTTGCATCATTTTAATGGTGCATTGTTGTACTGTCTCATCTTACACATTCATAATCCACCACCCCTTGCGAATTTGAGCAAATTATAATTTTCGTTTGTTCAGTTCACAAACAAACATTTCAGTTCATTCCGTTCATTCACAAACGTTATGTCTCATTCAGACTTGAACGCCGACTCGATTAGCCAAATTTGTTCGAGGCTAATCACTGAAATACCGAAAGAATTCGAATCCTTTAAGTCAATTAATCGTTGTAGGTGAGTAGTTCACAGTAGACCTGGCACATTACAGTGTGGTTTGCTTAACATAAGTATTCTGTAAGGTTTATTTCATTACATTTGTTCAATTAGATCACAGTTTAAAAAAGGAAAAAACAGCTGTGGCGCACGTGAAACATTTCTGTTTTATTTCCTCTCTCCCACTTACTCTGATAAGCAACAATATATATTTCATTATGCTTTGATCATTTCAAAGCAACATGACTTTTAACTGTCCACGTATATGTATGTTTTTTTCTTACACAAAAGGTTTTTGCTGACACCATTGAAAACTAATCCAAAAGGAAGTAAACATTAGTGCAAGTTTGATTAGTTATGGACATGAGGTCTGCTACAAGCCTTTCTGTGGATGAGGGAGTTCAAAAATGTTTTAAATTCACATGATATGTCTCTTTATTAGGCAAGTCACCACAATATGGAATGGCACAGTATCATCATACTATCCTATAGGCTCAAACAAATGAAGAAATAATCACAACGGGCCATATTTACAAGTAAAAGACTTTAAATTAAATAGTATAGCTTTTGGGGAAAATACATTAATTAGAAATGCAAAAAACATGTACAAACTTCTTTTTTTGTTGGTTTGTTCTCTTCCATTTTTAAAAGGTGAGGTGTTAGTGTTTTTGCCATAGCTCAATAGTTTTCACTTTTTTGTTCATGTCAGGTCACGTTTTGATGAGTCCCTCAAGGAAGTCCTTCTCAACCATTTCCTCAATGTTCTGTCTGGCCCGGCTCCAGAAGACTTTCTGGCTCTCCAGCTTGCCATCCTTGCCAGGGAATGGGCCATCTCTGGGAGTGGGGCTGTGATATGGTCCTGAGCGGCTGTTACCTTTACTGCTGAAGACCTGACTGAGAAGGTTGAAGAAAGGGAGGAGCTGCTCCATGCTGCGGATCACGTAAAGGGTGAGCAGGAGCTGTCCGGGCTCCCAGGACAGAGTGCGTGTGGAGCAGTCTTCCTCTGGATTTTTCTAGAGTTAATGGAGGTATTCCCATGAGAGTAATGAACATCCTAGGCTTAAAGGAAAACGCCACCGTTTTTCCATATTCCAATATGTTCTTCCCTCAACTTAGACGAGTTGATACGTACCTCTCCCATCTCAGTCCGTGCACTTAATCGCTCTAGCGCGCAGCACCACTATGCTAGCGTTTAGCTTAGCACCATTCATTCCTTAGGATCCAAACTGGGATAAATTTAGAAGCCACCAAACACTTCCATGTTTTCCCTATTTAAAGACGTTTACATGAGTAGTTACACGAGTAAGTATGGCGACACAAAATAAAACGTGGCGATTTTCTAAGCAGATAAAAATGATAACTATAATGTGTGGCGGAAGAGCACTTTGCAGCACTTCGACCTCGGCGCAGTAATATCATCACTCCTGAAAACTCTCCCTCTCCCTCTTCCGTCAATACAACCAATGTGGCCTGCACTATCACTATCAGGGAGAGGGAGAGGGGGAGGGGGAGTTTTCAGGAGTGATGATATTACTGCGCCGAGGCCGAAGTGCTGCAAAGTGCTCTTCCGCCACACATTATAGTTATCATTTTTATCCGCTTAGAAAATCGCCACGTTTTATTTTGTGTCACCATACTTACTCGTATAACTACTCATGTAAACGTCTTTAAATAGGGAAAACATGGAAGTGTTTGGTGGCTTCTAAATTTATCCCAGTTTGGATCCTAAGGAATGAATGGTGCTAAGCTAAACGCTAGCATAGTGGTGCCGCGCGCTAGAGCGATTAAGTGCACGGACTGAGACGGGAGAGGTACATATCAACTCGTCTAAGTTGAGGGAAGAACATATTGGAATATGGAAAAACGGTGGCGTTTTCCTTTAATAGATTTCCATCGTTAAATGTAGGTCAAATGTTATATGGTAGTATTACCTTGGCCCTTTTTCTCAGCAGCTTGGCCAGTCTGACAACATAGGGCTTGAACTCTCTCTGATGGGTCCCCTGCCTGCGGACCTCCAGACCAGAGTCATCCGAGGCTTCAGGGACGAAAGCCCAGCGATACCTGTGGTATAGAGTATTATTATGTCTTTCACATGAAATATGCTCAATATTTGTAATAAATTTTAGCCATGAAGAAAAACAGAGAGTGCTGGAACAGTCTAAACTGAGTTTTTTTTTTTTTAAACGCAGTCTTGAGAATCTACTTGAACTGAGTGAACAGCACTTGTGAGCTTAGTGTAAACAAAAGAAACAGCTATTCCATTACGTTTCAACAAGAAATATTGCTGCCTTGTACTAAAATACATTTCAAACATTCAGTGTGTAAAAACGTGCAAGGACACCCACATCTGAAACTGAGGCAGACTCTCAGAGGGCAGAGCGAGGGCCAGGTCCAGCAGCTTGCAGGCAGACAGGTAGAGGTTAAGCCAGCGCTGGCTGTTGTAGGAGGTAGAGAAGCCGTTGCCCCCTGAGTATGTTGTCTCAAGCCCTGCAACCGAGGGACCTGAGGTCCTGGAGAGATGCCAGAAACCACATCAGAATTCAACACACAGAATCACCCATAATGTCTTAAACTGAACAAGATTCTACTTCTCAAACAAAAACGAAAAGATAAAACAGCTAAAATGTTGAGGATTGCTACAGATTTAAATAATGAGTACCTGGTGATGTCTTCATCTGCAGTGAGTTCCTGTTCCATGAGTAAGAAAACCTGAACCTGAAGGAAGAAACAAACAAGCCTACTGAATTGTGCTAAACGAATGAGACAAAAAAGTCCACCAAACAACTATTCCTCTTTAGATTGGACCCTGGGAACTTCTGTTATTTCAGCATCAGAGCTTACAGCTTGCTTGTGATTATATGCAAGTGTGCAAGGTGTGTCACATCCTCACCAGCTCAGTGATCATAGTGGGCCAGAGTGAGGTCAGGTGCTGGGGGGACATGCGCAGTAGCAGCACTCTGAAGAAGAGGAAGACCTGAGCATGGAGGATGGGCACTTGAGGGAGTCGTAAGCTCTCCACAAGACGCTCTGAAATCACATCAACATATTATTTACAGCTTATTTTTATGCTTTGACAGGGTACTAGTGCAATTGTAGGGTCTTCACACATCAAAACTTGGACAGGTAGAAATGATTAAGATCCATTTTGAACAGGGGTGGCCGATCCTGCTCCTGGAGGTTCACTACCCTGCAGAGTTTAGGTCCAACCCAAAATAAACAAGATTTCAAGATTACTAGGGCTGTGTCCAAAACTGCTGCCTATACACTTATAGTGCAGTAATTATGGGGCAGCCAATTGTAGTAGAGTCCAAAACCATAGTGGACTTTAACAATGCACTTATTCAATCCCATGCAATAATAAGTGTACAACCAATGTGCACTCAACCTCCGCTTGAGAATACCTATACATTATGAGCGTCATGCTAAATGAATTCCCATATCTCATCAGAGGATGCCGCAGAACTTTTAGTGAACAAAGTGCTCAAAGTGTCTAGGGATACAGCCCTAGAATTTTACAGGCAAGTCTGTATGATATCGGCCCTTAATTTTGATGGTGTGGAAAGAGCCAAGTTAGTTTGAAGTCAAGTGAAAAATTAGCATGTTAGTTTTCCCGAAAGCACATATATCACCATCCCCATTGAAATCAATGAATGTGTGTACCTTGGATGTCTGGCAAATACTTCTGGTACTGGTCAACCTCGCTGCTGTAGATGGTGAAGGCCAGTCGTTTGAGTAACATAGCTCTTTGCTCAAGCTCTGCATCTCGATTGGTGAAAAGACTCAGAGAGCTGCTCTGAGCCACGGCAACTCGGGCTGCACATATACAAAATGTTAGAAAGTTCCTCTCTACAACGCTCAAAAAAGCATCAGCTCGATGATGGCAATAAAGCAATAAGATGGGTGCAACTGGATAGCCCATTTAGTAGAAAGGGAAGACTCACTCATCAGGTCTCTGAAAGTGGTTTTGTCATGAGTCATCAGGTGGTCTATGATTGCTCTCCAGCTGAAAGAGAAAGATGTGGTCAACTAGAGGTCACATTGCCCTGTGAGTGGCAGTAAAACCACACCGACAAGAAGAAAGGACATGTTGTGCAGTACAGTACTCACTGGCTGACGCAAGAGGAGTCCATCTGGAAAAACGTATGATCCATAAACAGGTCGAAGGCTTCTTTCTTCCAAGCTCTCCGGGTGTACTGATAACCACTGAGACTGCTCAACAGCTGGATACATGCACGATAACTGGGGGCATTGTGAGCACTGGTGGAAAAGAGTACAGACCAACAAGAATTTGATCCCTATAATATATTTGAATTACAAAATCCAAGACACTGAAGCAGCTTCAGCAACTTTGTGACCAATTAACTGTCAATTCCTCATCCTGTGTCTGCAACTTTTGGATTTTGAAGACTAAATACCTATGGTTGCGCAGATAGGGCACAACATAATGCATAAGGTTGACCAGCAGAGGAATCACTCTCTCCTTCTCATCACTGTAGAAGACCATATCTAATAGATGAGCCAAGACCTGCAAAGACACCCATGCATACATGAGAATATTAATGCAATCCCACAGAAAGCCAAATTAACACAACAAAGCAAGAATACAAGACAAGTAGGGCAGGGCAAGGCAGGGAAGAGCACATCCTTTGGTGACCTGTGAATGTTCCTGGTGTGCTTGATACCAATGCAACATTCCAGTTTCCCTACAAATGTTATCTGCTGCACCAACTGTGGTAGATTTGGCTTTGCCGTGTATTTAAAAAAGGAAATGAGCGTGGATTTAACATTCTGTGTTTACCTCAGCCAGCAATGTGAGGGCATGAACGCTGTACACAGATGGAGTGAAGCTGGAAGCCTCCATCACTGTGAGCATTAGATCTGAAATGCACATAGTGTTAGTGAGAGACTCGCCATACACTCATGCCGATGTGCATGCTAACATGAGTCGACGTACATGGGATATGCCTTACATAAACACTGATGCACAGTCACTGACCTTCTACATCGGCCTCCAGATTGGCCCCGTCCACCATAATCTGAGGGGAGGGTTTGACCTCCAGGTTTCGCCTCAACCATGTGGTCTGTTCTAAGGATGATCCTGCAATCGTGCTAATGGCCTCTACGATCTTATGGGTCACATCCTGTAGAATCATGGTTTTATAATTTAATGTGAAAATAAAAAAAATAATACACCAAGTCAAACCATGTAAACCACATCAAAAAAACATTGTACTTTTAATGGAAGTAAGGGTGGAGAGTGAGTGAAATGTCACCTGTAGCTCTCGCTGGTCCTTCTTGCTCTCCAGGGTGGGATTCTTTAGAATAAACTCATTCAATACTCTAAAGAAAACATTAAAATTAATTTCTAATACTTACTGTAATCGTATATGTGTCTATTTACGGTTTCTTTTTTAACATCAGCAGCAAATGCTATTTTTATGGCAAACTTAGAGTGTAGAAATTTATAAACAAAACAATAACTACAATAAAGCTTCAATAAATTATTGAATTATATACTTAATATAATTTGTTATTAGACACACTCATTCTCTTTTATTTCCCACCATTTATAAGTAAAACCACTAAATGAATGTACTTTTAAAATTAAAGTATGGCTGTGCTAGTGAGAAAGCACTTACCCTAGTATAAGGAACTGTCCTGGAGCAGGCAGACTGAGCTGGACAGAGTCCTTTAGCAAAGCCAAGAGTGATGGCCAGCTATCAACCAGACTAGACACTGGAATTCTAAAGTAGACAAGGAAAGAGCAGTGAGACTGACAGAGTAATTTAAACAATACATTTGGCATATACTGATATTAGTATAGTTCACTTGCCTCTGCACATAGGCATAGAAAAACTGAAGCATGCACACTTCCAGGGAAAGATGCTTCTGTAAAATGAGAAAATGTGAAGGTGAGTCTTAAAGCCACCTATAAAACCAACAGCAGTAACTGACAGTGACTGGAGAGGAATTACGTGAGTAGTCGGGGTGTATTTGTTACTGTACCTTCTCTTTGGCGATGGCTGGGGGCTGCTTTAGAACTTCCTTCACTGTCTGTATCACCGTCTCAGTTCGCATGGCACTTACTGAACGAACAAGTTCCACAAGGAGAAGCTGTTCCTCACTAGCTATAGGAATTACCTAAAACACAGGCACACAGATGAAATATGTTTGTTTTGTAGTGTCAAGGTACAAAACTAACCACTGACTTCTGGTGTAGCTCAAACCTTGTTCCTGGATGAAGTTTTAGCCTGCTTCCTTTCATTCCACACATAGGCAATAGCGGCCATGAAGTGAGCCCCGTGATTCATTGAGATTGGACCCAGCAGGTCTAGAATTTGCTGCCTGAGATTCTGTGAACAACCCATGAAAACAATTCTAGTTAGCACAGCACATAGACTACAAGAAGCATTAAAGCACAGTCATCACATGTCTCAAGACACAAGTCCAATCTCCTCATGGTACCTTTGTGGATCCTAGGTTAATATTGGAGGTGGAGCAGGCAGAAGCTTCAGCTGGCCTGTCAGAACTGTCAGCCAGATAGAGAACGCCACACAGCAGGGTTACAGAGGACATAATTGTGTGCAAGATGGAGAGAATCCCCGCACGGGCCTCCGCAAGGTGCTTCTGATCTACATTTGCCTGCAGCTGAGGAATACATGCACATAAAGATTAAGAAAAACACTAATTCAAAACCCACACTTAAGCAGTAAACACAAATTAATACTGAATAAAATCATGCACTCATTATTATATATATACACACATACATGCAGTATATAAAAGTATCATTCACTTATTTTTGTCCACTACACTCAGCATTTAGGAGCCATGAAACACAAACATGGCTAGCTAGCTCCCTCACCTGGTGATATTGTGATGTTGGGTCCAGCAAACAATAATGAATTATGGCTGTCATTCCTTCTAGTACGGTCAAAATCAGGTCAGGAGGGATACACAGTGCCATCCACTGGGGCCTAAAAATACACACAGCGTATAAACAAACACACACTGTATTTCTCTTCATAAACAAAGTATTACTTCAAAAGTGCATAGTATTTAATTTATACTACCTAAAGTGCCTTTTAAAGCCTGCCATGACGTTGTTAGGGCAATTAAGCTGCCCTATCGGCAAGAGCTGATAAAATGTAAAACTGTAACTTGAATGCAATGTAAGTCGCTTTGGATAAAAGCGTCTGCTAAATGCATAAATGTAAATGTAAATGTAATTATAACTGAGGAACTGATGGTGAACAGTGCCCTCTTGTAGATGTAAATATACTACCACATGACTTCAAGCCAAAATAACCAATTAGTTTGTGATTATACTCTTTATTAACAGTTTAAAGATTTAAATAATAACATGATTTGCAATATGACTCTGTTTCTCTGCTACATAACTGAAGTGGACACGTACCTGGTGTCCGTGAGTCCCGTCTCGTAGCGGTATTGCTGGATAAGGTTGTCAAGGTTTTTGCACAGCTGAAGCGTAACAGATGCAACTACTTGCCGAAGGACTTTTCCCATGTATGGCAGAGAGGCTGTAATAAGGCCAATCCACTGTGGGTGCATCTTGCAAGCATGATGCTGATGCAGGGCTCGGATCACAGCGCATAGAAACATGCCCTGAGCTGTGATGGGTTGCCCATGCAGGTATTGCAGGGAAGTCATAGGTTGTTGCGGGTTGACATGCTCTACCTCGTCTCCAATCAGCTCAAACCCAGCCCCGGGGCCATTAGGTCCTCCACTAGACCCAGTCGACCCCGGACCTCCCTCACCACCCTCTTCCACTGGGATCATCACACGGTGTTCCAACACCACCAGGCTCTGCAGCAGACGCAGGAATTGTGACTGTATGGCGCTGCAGTTGTCCAACTGGTCCTCTGAGAGATTGATGACGGTGTCTTCTGAAAGGCCCTCCTCAACCACAGCCACGTTGGTGCCACGGACACGGTGTTCATGCCACTTCTGTACACTAAAGATAGTGGAAAGCAAACAGTGTAACACTACCTTCTGCACCTTGCATTTGGACAGTACGTCACAAATAAAGCTTGCAAAGCCCTTGGCTGAGCCTCCAGTGACTTTGACGAGCTCACTGAAGAGCAAAGTTAACACCTCCACGCTGGTCAGTTGCATGGCATGGTTGCCTGCCAGGTCCTGTGATGTGGCGGCCACATGGGCTGAGTAATAGCTGCGCAGAAAATAGAGGCAAAGGGAGATGATGACCTCCAGGAACATGGCACTTCGGAAGGAGTGAGAGTGCGAGTCCTGCGGGATGGGGCAGTAGAAGTCTTTGCCCATGACAGAGACGCGATGGCGTGCTAGCAGGTTCTGCAGAAGAGAGAGCTGCGGCGTGTATGTGTTGTTTATGCTGGTGGTGGAGATGGCTCTCACAAATCCTGCTGGTGAAGCACGTAGCATAGCTGCAATGGCAGAGAGTGCATGCAGAGTCCGAGAGGAGTCATAAAGCTGAAGGTACAGCAGCACATGCTGGTATAGGGGATGGATGTTAAAACGAGGAGGTGACCCAGAGGTGTGAGATCCTCCTGCCCCACCAGCAGCCCCACCACTGGGTGAGCCTATGTCACTCTCAATCTCTGAAACTTCCCCTTCCCCACAGCTGTACCAGTTTTCCAGGTCAAGACTGTCACCGAAGAAAATGCTGGGTGGCCGGCTCTTCTCGGCATGGTTGGTCTTGCGTCTCTCATCATATTTCCTCTTGACCTTTTTGATTTTGGGCTTGGCTCCTGGGGATTTGTCAACCAGACGCTCCATAATCTTGCCCTTTAGGCTGAGCTGGGTGCTGCTGTGGCTGCGCTTGCGGTGGGGATCATTAACCTGGAGACTCTGCTCGGTGGCAGCACTGCCACCACCATCGGGCAGCGTAATGAACGAAGGAGAGGAGCTATGGCGAGCAATGCCTTCCCGATGTTCCTCTTCCCCAGAAGCATCGATTGAAGCCACAGCCAGGAACTCCAAGGTTCCCCCTGCAACCAGTTCTGGGAGCGTTCTAGGTTGGGTGTTGGAGAAGGGGGCAAGGGTGATGCATGGGCCATTGGACAAATCGGTGGATGAGTTGGAACTGTCAGAGTCTGTCTGAGGCCAACCATCAGGAGATGGTGTCTCAGAGGACTCTTTCTCCACCATTTGCACCACCCTGTCCACTATATCAAAAAGCACAGTAGACACTGCTTTGTGCAAGGATTCTTCCTCTAATGAAACAGATTGACAAAGTACAGGATCAGATATATTAATAGTGCTACCACCTCCCTCCAGTTCATCAAAGCTGCCATTGTCTACAGTGGATGACTGAGAGCCACTCGAATCTGAGCTCTGGGGCTCCCCCTGCTGATCAGGAGGTTGATATTCGCCACAGAGCTGAAGGTTCTCACTGCTGAGGCTCAAGAGAGAAAGACTGTCACTCAAAGGGTTAACTGTGAGACTAAAGGGTTCCATATCATCCAATGGGAGGCATCTGCTACACGCTTGGACACCCCTGTGGCCATCCCCTGATATCTGGTTATAATCTGCGGAGGAGACAAATGCATGTTTGTTAGCATTAACTTGTTTTGGTAAAAAAATGGAGATGCTAAATCTATTTAAATTGCCAGAAAAACCCTCTTACTTTCAGTACAGCCCATATCCCTCATGTAGATAGGTTCAGAGGACTCTTGTTCCGGAGGGTTGGGAAAGACCTGGGTCCAGTGACGCTGTGCTTGAACCCGTTGTATGGATACACGGTGGGTTTTAGGGTGCAGCAGCAAAAGCAGTAGAGGTTCTAGAACACGAGCTATGTCATGTCTCTGCAAAACCTGGTTCAGCCAGGCCCTGCCAACAGCACTTGCAGAGCCATCCCAATAACTGAGGCTGTCTAACATGATAAACAGAGACCTACAAGAGGAAGAGAACAGTGAGGTGACTGAAAAATAGTTTTTGTATATTTAGACTTCATCTACCATAGAAGTGAGGTTACCTGTCAAAGGTCCGATTGAAAGGGGAGGACTTGGTGATATTCAAGTCTCTGGTTAGGTGCCAAAGAACTGAAAATTTTACATGAGCCTCCAGACGTATTCTCTAAAATAAAATTTGGTAATAGATGTGAAAACAAATCTGTGCATGTACAGTTGTGCAACTCTATGCCAATTTTTAGTGGGGTGTCTATGGGGTGCATGTATGACTGACCCTGTCCCGATGCATGAGCTGCTGGCTAATGACATCTTCACAAATGCTGGGTGAGGGAACCAAATTGTGAAGCTGGTAAAAGAGTTCCACACTGCGCTTGTGATGCTGGGGGGTCTCCTCTCCCAACTGATCCCATAAAATAAGAGCTACACTCTACAAGACAGAAGTGAAAACGTGATCAAGATAGAAGAGACAACAAAAGAATGCAAATGAGTAAGGAAATAATGCACACCTTGAAGAAATTGGTTTTCTCTGCAATGTACTTCAAGATACCCGGTGTGAGTGGCGGTCGAATCACCACTGCAACACGCCCCTGGCTCGGACTCATTGGCTGGCCCGAGTCTGGACTTGCCACACGCTCAGCTGTCACCATAGCTACAGACTGTGTGAGTCCGACAAGGTCCATTACAAGTGAGATAGCCACCGCTTGAATACTGAAATCAGCTGCTGAACAGCATGCATCCATCAGGGTCTGAAGCCACAATGCTGACTGAACACTCTCACCTGTCGGGCAAGCATTGGCACAGAACAAATATGCTACATAAAAGGATTTTGAGTGTGAAACAAACTCTGTATTTATATAAATTATACTCATTAACTGCCCCAGAATCCCTTTGCATTTAATAAAGGTATAATCCATGTGAAAAAAACATAGATTTTAAAATTATGCATGTAAGGAATGTATACTGAAGTGATAACAAACACTTTTTTCCTGAGTTATGTTTCAGGGAGGCAGTCAAGCAAAACAATGTCCTAGTCACACCTAGGTAAAGAGTTAAAGTTAAGA
The DNA here is from genome assembly GCA_027422415.1 of Schizothorax lantsangensis. Lineage (NCBI taxonomy): Eukaryota > Metazoa > Chordata > Actinopteri > Cypriniformes > Cyprinidae > Schizothorax > Schizothorax lantsangensis. Next base: position 24,338,471 of record CM049850.1, read on the forward strand.
AATGGCAATAGAAGGTCATTTTTACCTGCCTGCTCCTCTCTAGTGGGTGATGGCTTTAGGTTTCCCTCAGCAATATAGACTGGAAAACTAGAGCACTCCAAGAAGAGCTGGCAGGCAGCAGTGAATGCAGCCAGACACTCCATCTGCTCAGAAGACATCTGCTCCTCAAACCCACTTTTATCAGCCACCACAGTTAGAGTGTCCATTTCTGCACTGCAGCTCTTCCCTGCCTCTGTCTGACCACCTGGGGTAATGTAAAGCCTCACTAAGCAAGAAAGAAACTGCTGGAAATGCTCAAGGCAGCATTGCATCACTGGCTTGTCCTGGGGCTTGATGTGGGCTGAACTACTGAGCCCAGATTTGGGTTTAGGTTTGGGTTGGATAGGTACATCTTCAGGGCTGGATGCATCATCTTCGGGATGTTGCATGTTATCAGGTTGCTCCCCACGTTCTGCCTGGTACTGGATGAAGTCAGTAAATCCACTTTCTGACAACCGGCTGCTAGAAGCATTCTCGCCATCATCAAATACATCAGTGCTCCCAGAGACTTCAAGGGTGACTGGTAGAGTCTGAGAAAGATAGGGAATGAAAAAGTTTATATTCATTGCTCTCCAGTAAGACACCACAGTGCAAAACCTAAACAGTTTCACAGTCAAGGTAGTTTCATTAAGTCAAATGAAATATATTGGATTAATTTCTGTATTTTTAGGTGTGGTACTTTTAGTTAGCTTGCAGACAACTTTATCCTTCACTGTTTGCACAGTAAAAGTAAAAACTTTTTTTGGCCTTTTTCATGCTTTTAGCGGACAGTACAGTAGAGAATGACTGGAGAGCATGGGGTGGAGAGTTGGAAACGGGATTGGCAAAGGACCACGTGTTGGGACTCGAACTCGGGTCTCCAGAGGTGCAGTTGCACTATATGTCAGTGCGCTAACCACTAGGCTATCAATGCAGAGGAAAACTAAAAAAAAAAAAATGTAACCCTTTAAAGTATTGTGTTATATCTCAGACAGTTTTTTTTTCTATAGCTTATCCCGTTTTTTATTATGGTGAGCTCCGTGCAGTGCTTTTTTGTTTTTTAAATACAAGTATCCGTCTTGTGTACACATTTGGTCAAGTAAGACTTAAAGCAGTTCCTATTTGCATCATGTCGAAAATATTACATGATTATATACTTATAGAGACAGCATATACGGCTACAGCGATTTCTATGCTTGTCAAATGAGAGGCCATTTTTTTCCCAGAACACATCTCAACTCAGCTCAATTTTATTTATAGAGCACTTTCAAACCATTAGAATGGACCAAAGTGCTGTCCATAGTTAATAAGAATACTAAAATTCATACAACATAAAATAACAATATGACATAAGCCAATCCTTCACAATTCTCCAACTCAATTAAACACCAAAAGCTTGATAAAAAAGATAGGTCTTCAAGTCCTTTTTAAAAATGTCCATGCTTGACAATAATTTTATGGATAACGGTAATACATTCCAGAGTGCAGGAGCCGCACCAGAAAAAGCGCGGTCTCCACTACGCCTCAACCGAGACCGCGGGACGGTTAGGAGCATATTTTGAGAGGAACGTAGATGACGTTGGGATTGATAAGGGATTAACATGTCATTTATATATTCAGGAGCCTGATTGTGCAGTGATTTATAGACAAACATTAACACCTTGTATTGTATTCTGTATTTCACAGGCAACCAATGAAGGGATATCAATACAGGCGTTATATGATCGCGTTTTTTGGTGTTTGTCAAAATTCTTGCAGCAGCGTTCTGGACATACTGAAGACGGGCAACCAAGGATTCACTTATGCCTAGATAGAGAGCGTTACAATAATCCAACCGTGTGGAAATAAAAGCATGCAAAACAATCTCCAAGTCCTTATATGAAAGGATAGATTTCAGTTTAGACAATTTCCTTAACAGAAAAAAGGATGTTTTCACCACGCTATTAACTTGCCGATCAAAGCAGATTTCAGAATCAAAAAATACTCCAAGATTCTTCACATAACTATTATTGGACAATAGTCCATAACTTTCAATCAGGTCATTTTCAGGCATTTTATTCCCAAACATCATAAATTCAGACTTATTCTCATTTAGTTGTAAAAAATTATTTGCTAACCATCCCTTTACCTCAGTCAGACACTTATAAAAATTAGCAAAAGATGTATGGCCATCACTCTCCAACGGAAAATACAGTTGTAAATCATCAGCATACAAATGATAATTAATATTATATTGCCTAAAAATTGTCCCCAGGGTAACATATACAATGAGAATAAAGTCGGACCAAGAATTGATCCCTGAGGAACCCCCCAAGTGATAGTCGCAGATGACGAAACATGATTTCCAATTTTAACTATGCATGTCCTGTCCTGCAGATAAGAAGAGAACCACTTAAGGGCTACACCCTTAATCCCAACATAATCTCTACGGCGTTCTATTAAAATCGCATGATCTAAAGTATCGAAAGCTGCAGTCAAATCCAACATCATTAAGGCAACACGTTTCCCGGAGTCAATACTTAGCAAAATATCGTTTGTAACCTTTAATAATGCTGATTCTGTGCTATGTTTGGTCCGAAATCCAGACTGAAAAATATCCATTATATTGTACCCACACAAAATATCAGTAAGTTGATTATGGACAACTTTCTCTAAAATCTTATTCATAAAAGGTAATTTGGAAATAGGCCTGACATTTTTTTAATCCGTTGAATCTAAATTAATTTTCTTTAAGACCGGTTCGATAACGGCGTGATTAAACTCTAATGGTACAATGCCGTGAAATAAGCTACTGTTTATAATCAATAATATATTGGGACCAATAGTGTCTACCACGTCCTTAAACAATCGGGATGGAAGAATGTCATGAAGAGAGGTAGTCGGCTTTAAATGCAATATTATTTTTTCCAACTGAGCTAAAGTAATCAATTCAAATCAACATCTCTTGCAGTCCTACACTTTTACATGATGGCCCTTCCCATCACACTGTGGGCTGGCTATAAAACATTCAGACATCCACAACTAAGTGGTTCCAATCACAGAACCGTGTAGCAGCACAGAGCCAGACTCAGGTGGCAAACAGTGTGCTGCATGAGCCCCAGAGGAGGAAAAGGCGAGAGCTTGAGAGGTTGAAGGCCATTTTCACCTGAGTGGAAATGACAGACTCTTGGGCCTTAGAGGCTAGACTTGGCTCCCACTAGAGAGGGGAACTCAGCTGTGCATGAACGTCTCATCCCTATTCCCCTGCTTTCTCTCCCTGCATGCTGGCACCATCCAGGGAGTCTGGCATAATTTCGATGAAGCTTCACTTAAGATGGAGACACATAGTCCTAGTAAGGTAGCAAACAGGTCATGGCGCACACACACCCTAACAATCTTATGCCATGAGGGAGGACCATCCTGTCTATTGGCCCCATAGCAGGGAGTCAGTGGAAGACACACACCATCAGGCAAAAGGATGGTTGTTTCCAGGCCAGTGCTTGTATAGCAAACAGGCCATATTGGCTTGTCTTTAACAGACTAATGCTGTAGAGACCGTTTTCAAAGACTTTAAAACAATTAGAGACATTCTAAGTTGAGAGAGTACTGTTGATATTGGCAGTTAGATAAAGTACTGAGTGATGTACAAAGTCAGTGCAGAAAAGAATACATTTCAGCACTGAACTCTGAACATTTAAGTCAAGCTACTGTTTAATCTACACTACATATTCCCTGTGAGGAAAGCCTAAACAAATTGTACATGAAGCACAGAGCAGAGATGAGAGTGAAAGTTTTATGTTTCAGTCTAGCATCACACTCTGTCTGTGCACTGGTGCCAATGTATTTCCCTAGTTGGGTTTGAATAAAAGCTTCTCAAAGCAACAAAAATTCAAATTGGATTCTATTACTTTCTTTTGATTTATTTCTTTAGTTACGAAGGGAAGCGTAAATAGCTGACATTTACATGTTTAAAAAATACTAATAAATAACTCTGAATATTCATTACTAATCAAACGTTCACTGAAATCTCACAATTCTCACAGTCACAATAAAAGTTTATAGAAATGACAGAAATAAAGGAGGTCCATCTTCCTGTTACCTGCAGGTTTGATTACTGGACAGAGATATTTTTTTTTAAAAAATATACATCACAGCAACTGCATTTACAAAGCAACTTTGTTTTTCATTACTTTTTAAGATTGTTTCATTTATTTTATTTTATTTTAGTTTAGTTTGTATTTTTCATGACCATAGGAACCCTGATAATTACTGGATACAGATTTATGAAAATAATTTTCAAGATAGCACTCAAAAAAATTCTAGATGATGATTAAATATTTTAGAGCTGCTAGAAACTTGAAAAAATTACATTCTATTGAAACTTTTCCCTTTTCCAGGTTTGTCCCCAGTTTTTCCATGACTGTGTAAACCCTGTATATAGTAAGCTTTTATAATGATAAAGATGATATTTATAATAACAATGTAATATCAATCAATATCATATAATATCAATCAACATAATATTATATGATAAAGATGTAATTTATATAGAAAGTCAGTCATATACACTGCCCTCCAAAAGTTTGGAAAACTGGCAAAGTGTGGTTTTGCATATAGCATAAATCCTTATAGTTTTTTGGTGCAAATACATTAAAGTAACTTGACATATCATGAAGACCAGCAATAAATTTTGATTACATAATATATTTACATGTCAAATCAGACATGCCCCTTTGCCAGCTGTGATGCCTGGTTATGTTTAAACTTGGCCCAGGTTTTTAAAAGATTTTTGGGTCAGCACACCTTAAAGCTTCAACATTGATTGCCAATTGAGTTTAGAATACAATGAACCAATAGAACACAATTTAGGCAGAGCTGTAAAAGCTCTAATGGTGGATATTTTGATGAATCAGTTTTTTTCTATGTATAACTTTTTATGTAATAAAAATGTTTTCGTAGTTTGTGTTGTCCCTTATGTAATTTATACAGCCAAATTGTTCAAAACCCCACTTTTCAGGGCGTTTCAGCTTTTGGAGGGCAGTGTATGTGAATTGGCTTGGGGTATGTATTCACTGAACATGTTTTATTAATTTGATTGTCTGCTCTCACCCTTTTCTCATCTTTGTCTCTAGCGGAAGGGGTAGTTGTGGCAGATGGCGCAAGGGGCGACACCAGAGGGGGCTGGACTTTGCTGAGGATCTTCGAGCAGAGGCGCACACAGTGGGTGAGCTCTCTGAGGCCCAGGGCCTGCAGGTGTGTGGTAAGAGCAGAAACCATCCGAAGCAGCAACTGAGGTAGGTGCTCTGTCTGGATCTCAATGTACGTCTCCTAGACAGCCAAAAAGACAGGAGTGAGGTTCAGTTCTTTGTTAATATTGAGGCAGCTATATCAATAGATGCCTCAATATTAACGAAGCTAATATCAATATTTCTTCGTTAATATTGAGGCAGCTATATAATATTGAGGAAGCCCATTCCTGCATTACAGTCAGTACTATACATTACGAGTGATGGTTAACAAAACTGCAAAAGCAAGTAAGAACAATTTAGGCTTAATGTGTGGAGTAAAAAGGAGTAACAAGCTTTTTAAATTGGTGAGAACATGCAAGTTTACCTTCCGCAGCATCCATAGATAAACATGAGCAATGCTTTTGAGGTAATCATATATCATAACATTTTAGATATAATTTAATATAACAGCACAGAGACATCTTAATTTTTTTATCACTCCGCTCATCTGTTTTCATGCCATTTCAGATCAGAGTATGTGAGTGGTGTGAAGCTGAAGTGGCATTTATTTTTGTCAAGAGTGAGATGCAGGATTTTTTTTAAGCAAGCAGGGAGAAGGAAATGGAAAACCTGAAGTGATTACAGGCACTTTAATATGGATGTTTCTGGGAAGGTAGCCAAACAATTAGAGTGAAGTGAAGGTGAGGTGAGGTGAGGAGACAAGTAAGAGCAGTACCGTACCTGGCAGATAACCCTCATGCTTCTAGTAGGCTTCGAGGGAAGAAAAAGAGAGCAGAGATTTTCAGACAGACAGAAGCGAGCAGAGCAGAGGCCAGAAAACACACTTCAGAAACCCTGATTGGTACATTCACAACCAGTGTTAGAGAAACTAAGACCAAGATGATCTCTGAAACTTTCACAAGGACATCAACACACATAAACATTTGTACACGTTTAGAAAATGTCTAAACTATGAGGCTAAGACAATCCAAGTGTCACTAAGAAGTAAAAGTCGTTATGGTAGGCTATTCAACTTATAGGTTTAGTTGCCTATATCTAACATAAAGAAAAATGAATGGAGATTAGACCATCTAAATCTCAGCATGTTTACATGAATTACTGTTTCTAGCTATCAAAAAGTCACTTTTTTTAAAGTAGAAAATGGATAACGGAAATAATAAAGCAGTGATCTAAACATTTCAATTGCTAAATTATTATTTCTAAGTGTAAAGTTTACCAACCAAAGATACAATGTCCAACAAGAAGTCCACCAGCTCACAGAACTCAACCAATGAGCGTGCTGACGTCTCAGAGCTCATAGTCTTTCCAGGGTTATGACTGCTCTGAGTCCACCTACAAAAAGAGAAAGAGGTTAAGTAAGAATGGAACAAAAATACATTATATTTTTCTCCCATTATCCCACACACACCTGCAGCACTCCTCAAACCAGCATGCAATATAGTCCCACATGTAGTAGGGCTCAAAGGAGTTAAACAAAAGGTTGGCGGTTTTAATGAGCTCTGTCGTTTTCTTATTCTCTCTGAGTTTGCTGAAAAACAACACCACAAAAGATAAATTTACACTGAAAATAATGCAATACAACTGTATAATTGTAAAAACTATTAGTGAGATAAAAGTAGTGCAGACCTGCTAAGCTGAGTTTGGTCTTTGCTGAAAGGGTTTTGGTTCTGAAGGTCCAACTCAGTGCGGCACTGAGTGTGCAGGGTGCGAAACACTTCGATCAGAACATCCTCTAAGATTGCTGGGCCTAAATAAAACAAAAAGGCATCAAGGCAATTGCAAGCACTCTTTCTGTGAGTCTAAGCATTTGTCTACCATAGACATCATGTAGTAATGGCTGTACCCAGCTCAGGCTTGTCGAGAAGGCTGATGAGAATGCGAAACGGCTTTAAGTCGTGCATCAGGATGCTCTCCTCCTCCCCTCCTCTAGCCTTCCCCTGCAAGATTCCCACCATGGCCTACAAACACACAGATAGACAAATTTAGGCATGCACTGACAATAAAATCCTGGCCAGCAACAATAATAAACAATAATAATAATGTACAGTGTGAAAAACAAATCTTTGCTAAAGATTAATTGTAACAGTGTTAGTAAGTAAATTATTATAGTTCTTAAAGTTGAAATGAAACAGAAGTAGCTATATATTTAAATGAAATATATGCAGTACATAGGGGAATCATTCACAATCTACAGTGGTGGCCAAAATGATTAGAACACTAGTATTTTCACCAGCTAATGACATGAATGGAATGACATGAAGAAATAGAACAAACTGAGACAGACTAAATCCAGAAGAACTGTGGCAATGTCTACAAGATGCTAAAAGAAACCTGAAAAACTATGCGCAAGTGCACCTAGGGCAAAAGCTGCTTTAAATGCAAAGGATGGTCACACCAAATGTTGATTTAATTTAGTTAATAGAAGTTAATTGATAAAGAAAATCTATTTATGACATTATTTTTGACAGCATCCTCATTTTACAGCATTTTTAAACAAGTGCCTAAGGGTGTATTCACACCTGTCTTGTTTGGTTAGACTGAATCGAACTCAAGTTTGCTTCCCCCTTTGGTGTGGATCTTGTGGGCAGGTGTGAATACAGCAATCGCACTCGGGTGTGGACCAAACAACCGTAACGAAACCCAGCTGAAGAGGTGGTCTCGGTCCGGTTCCAAACGAACTCTGGTACGGTTGAATGGATGAACCAATGAATGGATGACCTTAGCACACGTGTTGTTTTGTTTACAATTTCTGGTTCACTTGCAAAAAGAGCAGTGTGAAAGCAAACCGCACCAAAAAAAAAAAAAAAAAATCAACATTGTATTTGGTCCGGACCAAAGCAAGTGAACTAGCGGACTTTCCTGGTGTGAATACACCCTAAAACTTTTAACAGTACTTTAGCTTTGCAGGTAGGTTTCTTGAAGCATCTTGGAGACGTTGCCACAGTTCTTCTGGATTTAGCTTACCGCTGTTGTTAGACTCCTTATGCAAACAAAAATCTCACTGGATTATTACAATTAATGGCAAAATGAATGTTTGGAAATGTAAACTGATATTTCCTACTGACACACTACAGCAAAAGATAGAAATAACTGACTTAAAACCATTTTTAGCTGGTGAAAATACTAATGTTCTAATAATTTTTGCTACCACTTTATAACAAGATATAATATGCATTTAAAGAACAAAAAGACAAAATAGGGTGACTTTTCATTTCATGCCAACTTTAAAAATTAACTTAAAGTGAGCGTTAGATGACAGCAAATGTAATCTAAATGTAACAAAAGTACTCAAGATGGATTCCTCTGCAGTACCCTTGAGAAAAAAAGTTATCTCCATTATACTGTGAATGCCTGTGCAAGTGTGTGCGTTTCAGCTCTTTAGGGATTTCACACTTGGTCTAACGCATGGCTGCACAGACAGAGGAACAGACGGTCCCTGCAATAACCTACTTCCCAAAAAAGCGAGATCCAACAAGTTGGCCAAACCAGATGGTACGCAATCAAACAATTCCCCCTCCAATAAAACAAGAGAGGAAAATGCCAAAAACAAAACTCCCCCTGCTGAAGCCCCAAACTCAACCCCAGGGGTAGCAGGACGGTTTAAACGCATGGCACTGAACAGCTCTGTTTGTGCCAGCACTGGGACCAGTGTCTCACTGCAAGCTAAACCATGCATGCAGACCACATGGAGAGAAGTGAAGACTCACAGAGTGGCTTATTGACAAAATGTGTGCATGCACCTGTGTGCCACTGCAGACATAACAAAAACAGTTTGATCTTACAACAAAAGGAAACTCAAACAAGAAAGAGAACTTTTGAAGTTTCTTCACTGCTTTTGATTTCTCTGTGTCTGGAAATATTTGTTTAGAGAACTGTGAACACCAGGGATTTCTGATGTCCCATTGATGCTCAGAGCCCAAAACAACAAAATGAGCCACATCAATCCTTCTCAATTTGAGACATAAAATTTGGATCGCACTCCTAATGCTACATTCAAAAAATGGATGAAACTCTCACTGTTTGTACTTTATACTCTGCTTTGAACTTCTAGGTTTTACCTTACCTGAACAAGCATGTCCTTGGAGTGAGTGTTAAAGTAGTGTGTGACGTGCTCTTCTGGATTACTGAGTCGGGTGCTGCGAGGGCCTGCTTGCACACCATTGTTATCAAAGCCTGAAAACACCACCAAGCACACAATTTGCACATTGACATGAGTACAAAGATGTTCAATTTTTGTAATCATTTTTGTAGACTTACAGAGATACAAGGAAATAAATGAGGACATGTTTATGAAAATTTGATAACAGGCTACTTGTAAACATATAAACTTACCGCAATATTCATCCGCAGCATATTGATAGCAAGTAAGAGACAAAATAAGGTCAACCAAAAATAAAATTCAGCAAATTTTAGTTGTTTCTATCAAGTTGTCAAATTAACTATGGCATGCACTGCAACTAGTTAATTGTAATTGTTCATTAACTGTGTCTTTAATAAGCAAATCTTTTCAGAATTGCTACTGTGAGAGTTTTCCAAAGCATTTTGTTTGTTTTTAGTGCTAATGGACATTACCATTCAAAAGTTTGGGGTCAGTAAGATCATTTTTAAAGAAATTAATATTTTTATTCAGCAAGGATGCATTAAATTGATATAACATTAAAAACATTTACAACATAACAAAATATTTCTATTTCAAATAAATGCATTTCTTTTGAACTTTCTGTTCATCAAAAAGTCCTGAAAAAAAAAATCCACAAAAATATTAAGCAGCCCAACTGTTTTTAACATTGATAATAAGAAGAAATGTGACTTGAGCACCAAATCAGCATATTAGAATGATTTCTAAAGGCTCATGTGGCACTGAAGACTGGAGTAATGACTGCTTAAAAATTATTCGCGATCACAGGAATAATTTAAATTTTTTAATATTTTAAAATATTTTATAAAACAGTTATTTGTTATAATAATTCAAATATTATTCTTTTATTGTAATTTTGATCAAATAAAAGCATACTTGGTGAGCATAAGAGACTTCTTTCAAAAGCAACTTTTGAACGGTAGTGTATCTGCTTGGATATATGCAAACACAAGCAAAACATGACTAAGGAATGCCATATCATTGAAAGCTGGGACAAAAATAAAAAGGATGGATGACATACAGTTTGTGTATGAAGCATCAATATCTCACCCAACAGCCAAGCATACAGTCTACGGTTCAGAGACATGTCTCTTCTTAGAACAACATGAAGTGCTGCAGACAGAATTCTGATCATGTCTGGACGAGTAGCCTAAAATGAACCACACAGTTACAGTGTAATGTTAGTGTTTCATTTCTATGTCAAATACTTTAAACTAACATTTCTATTTTGTGACTAGTGAATAACTCATAATTAAAACCAAATCTACAAATATCTGTTTTAAAGGTGGACAGGTAACTCTGCCACCTGAGAAGCAACAAAGATGGATCTCGGAGAGAACTTTAGGAAATGTTCCTAGCATTGGGACAAATAAAGGTGAAAGAAGTCTTAAATAAATCAGTATTGTTACCTGACTCATGTGGAAGGGAAAGCAGAACAGGATAAGATCCAGGGTGCTCCTCTGCACTAGCACACTAGAATCCTGTACAGATGTACTGACTGCTTCCACCTGATAAAAACAATGATATAAACATGAAAAAAACTCAGTGGCGGCCAATTGAACAATTTCTATATTTTGAATCCTTCATTATTGAAGGCTGTTTTGCTTGCATTATGTCTATTGATCAGTGTACCATCAGTTCGATGTCACTGCCAATGATGTACAGCTGGTCCTCCATGGATAATTTTCTGTTAAGGTGCAGTAAGACGAAGGACACTCCAGGCAAGCGCACAGCAGGGCTGGTTAGGATGCTGCCCCACAGGGCACTGTAGAAGGCCTGCTGCTCCACAGCTGCTGCCACCTTTTCTAGCAGGGTATTGGTCCTTTAGACAACAGGTGAAATAAGATTTAAGATTAGAGATGCACCATATATCAAGAGACATATCAGTTGTCAGTTGATATTGGAAATAGTTTTTGTTTATCTGTATTAGTCGATACAGGATATATTTTGGCCGGTATTAGATATTTCATTGCACATGCTCATTTGCCCTATTAATACCTTAAAATTTCAATCATTTAACATTTATTATTATTTTTTTAAGAATATTTGAAATTATTAGAATATACCCTCAAGGTTTGGGGTCAGTGAGAATTAGTTTTTTTTTTTATGAAATTGTTTTATTCAACAATGATGCATTAAAATATGTGACAATAAACACTGTGAAAAAACTTTCTGTTCTTTTGAACTTCTATTCATCAAAGAATCCTGAAAAAAAACCATCATGGTTTCCACAACAAATATTACACAGCACAACTATTTTTAACATTTATAATAAGAATAATTTTTTCTTGGGCACCAAATCAGCATATTTAAATGATTTCTGAAGAATCACATGACACTGAAATCTGGAGTAATAATGGCTGCTAAAAATTCAGCTTTGCTGTAACAAGAATAAAATACATTATAAAATATATTAAGACTAGTGCTGTCAAATGATTAATCGCATCCAAAATAAAAGTTTTTGTTTACATAATATATGTGTGTATACTGTGTATATTTATTATGTATATATATAAATGCAAACACATGTATGTATATATTCATCAAAAATGTTAAATATATTAATATAATATAAGAATATAAATATATGCATGTAAATACATGTAAATATTTTCAAAATATTTACTGTATCTGTGTGTGTGTGTATTTATATATACATAATAAATATACACGGTACACATGCATATATTATGTAAACAAAAACTTTTATTTTGGATGTGATTAATCACGAGTAATCGTTTGACAGCACTAATTAAAACAGAAAACAGCTATTTTAAACTGTAATAATATTTTACTATATTTCTATTTTTACTGTATTTTTGTTCAAATAAATGCAGCCTTGAATAGAACAGAAGACTTAAAAGAAGCATAATAAATAAAACATTTGAAATTAGTACATTCTAGTTTCAAAATCTTTTATTTTACCTGTCATAATACTCTGAGCCCTCCTCCAGACCAGGCAATACACCGGTCAGGAGTCCCTGCAGGCCTGGTTTGAGAGTCTTTCCCAAGGGCAGGTAGTAGGTCTCATATAACACAAGTAATACTGGCTTCACAGACATAGCAGCATTGGATAGTAAAGGGAAGAGGCCAGAACTGAGGAGGGAGGGTGAAAAGGAACATATTAGGCACTAAAAGTCACTGTAGCAGAAAAATCAATCTTGGACAATCTCTACCTATAAAGGAAAAGATCCTTCGCCAGGCGCTTTGGTCCAATGATCTTGAAGATGATTTCGTAGGTCTCCAGGGCCTTGCGGTGAACCCCGCTGGGCAGCGCCGGGTGGAGGCATTGGGCCAGACGCTTTCCAATAGTCAATTTCTTAGGCACAACCTGATACTTGCCATTGTTTTGCAAGACCTGTCCACAAAATACAGAAAAATAAGATCAGTAAAGCAACTGCCACATTTGGAGGAGCTTCTAAATGCGATCAAGGGGGTGTAGAAAAAGACCTTGTTGAGCTTCCCAAGCGCTGAGATCAGATCGGCCCATTCGCTGGAGTACTCAAAGTTTTTAAGGGCCTTATCTACCGCTGCAATATAGTTTCTGTATTTCGAGTCACCGAGGAGTTCCAACTCCTCTGCATTCATCGTCCTACACAATGGGACTAAAAGCCAATTCCAAGGTCACGTACGAACATCACACCTTCAGTGTAAAGAAACAGAGGGAAAAAAAAGCACAAAGGTTAAAATCAATCAAAAGGAGTGTACTCAATGAGTAATATTGCAGTGTAGATCACATGCTTGATAATGGGAAAAAATAGCTCACACCCAGATTCCAGCATACTCAAGATTAAAAGGATAGTTCACCCAAAAATTAACATTGTTTCATGTTGTTTCAAACCTGTATGAGTTTCAAAAGCAGTTATTTTGAATAATGATAGAAACCAATTGATGATAATCATTGACTTCAATAGTATTTTGTCAATACTATGGAAGTCACTGGTTACCATCAACTGTTTGGTTACCAACATTAAAAATATCTTCCTTTTTGCTCAACAGAAGAAACTCATAAAGGTTTGGAACAACTTGAGGGTGAGTAAATGATGTCAGAATTTTCATTTTTGGGTGAACTATCCTTTTAAGCTTCACTGTGTGGAATATTTTTACACTCAACCAAACACAGCGGCCCTTTAGTGTTCAGAAGAGCTCACTGTCACTGGTGGAAACGCTGTTGAATTATTAACAGGTATGACTCAGTTGCAGGTGAGCTACTTTAAAGCTACAAACGGCAAAGAATAACAATAACAATAAAGCACTGACTAGGGAAAAAAAATAATACTTCCATATTTTACTGCACTGTAATCTGCTGTTGTTATTTCCCATGTTATTCTTTCAAAAAAAACTACAATATAAATTAAAACAATGCATTAAATTGACAGTTCATCCCAAAACCATCACTTCCTCACCCTCATATTGTTCCAAACAATAGGAACAGCAATCTCAGTCGTCATTCACTGTCATTTTCTACACTATAGAAATCAATGGTGACCGACGCAGTCGTTCTGCTTAAAGGAAAACGCCACCGTTTTTCCATATTCCAATATGTTCTTCCCTCAACTTAGACGAGTTGATACGTACCACTCCCATCTCAGTCCGTGCACTTAAATTCTCCTTTTGTCATACCGGTTTAGAAAACATGAGGGTGTGTGAATGATAACAGAATTTCTATTTGAGGACGAACTGTCCCTTTAAGATGCACAATAACAGCCCATAGATTTTACTATAGCCAAAACCAAAACAAGATTGTAAACATATTAATCTGAACCCTTTTTAAATCTTACACATTTTTTCAACTGAACTAAATTCAAAAATCCAACAAATTGTACACAGTATCAATGCATTTGGCAGGCTGGTTGTCATTTCCCATGATCAGCTGATAGGGAACAAGGGACCATTATGTGATGAGAAGGCCCCTATGAGGTCCTACAAAACGATTTCCCAGTGTGACAATGACGAATGAGTGGTTTATGGTAAACATATCTACAAATATCTCCACTCGGTACGACATCTCCCACACACGGACAGAATAACCAACCAAACACGATCAAATGTCATGAACACACGCTAACTGCTAAGCTACTGTAAGCTCGTTATAGAGTAACGTTAGCGGATCATCTCCAGTGAGCTGCTGCTGCTGCTGCTTACCGTTGTCAGTCGGACGGCGATTTTTTGAGAAGGTCTGAGCTGTGAGGGGCTGAATGTTTTTGTTAATCTTGTGAGCAGATGAATGTATGGATTTATAGATGGGTGAATGGTTGAATGGATAGGTTGTGAACGATGTACGGTCAGATGCGACGTCGGTGATGGGTATACTAACAGCAAGAAACGCTTTCCCAGATGCCGCTGGCGAGATCACATACATGCTTTTAGTAAAGCCATTTGTTATACAGCAGCGTTAATGTTGACATCAGTCCAGGTAGCGCTGACACTCTGCGGATGAAACCATTTTTTGATGAAAGTCTTTGACAGGTGAAACGCATCATTCTACGCATGCGCCAGCAGTTCCTGGTTAAACAAAAAAACGTCACTCTTTCATAATAAAAGTCCCCGTGTTGCGCTGGAGTCACTTTGTACGCAAACCCCGGAAATATATTTTTTTTACTGTCGATTTTCGATTTATGAGTAAAATAAGATCTGTACGTTTGCTAACATTACTGAAAGAGTTTCACATTTTGTTCTACAATGTAAATTATACACATTCATACCGCAAACGTGCGTTTTGAAGACAGAGTTTTTAAATGTGGAATACAAACTGAAGCGTTTGTAATATCTACGACTAACGTTACTTTTAGCTCAAAAAAAATCTCACTATTCAGGCTGTATTAAGTGGTTTGAATTCAATTTAAATTATTGAAAGGTTGTTTCTTCAAAAAGTTACGTCTGCGTCCTCGAAATCAGTAATGAAGCTATACATACTGCCAGCTGATGGTGCTGTCGAAAACAAAACCGAAACCACTGCATTCGACGTTGCGCACTTTAATTTCCAAAGCGATGTTAAGCGAATTTTATTAAAATACGTTATTTACAAGACATTTGCTTAAATAACCACATGCTACGAGGCAGGGATGAATTGAATTTGCTGTAGGGATTACTAACTATTGCCCCCGGATGATTTATAATTTTGTATTCTTTGCAGTAGTTATAATAACTTTATTATTTACCCTTTTGTCCTGTTGCTATCAGGGTAAAGCAAATACTGCAGGCTTACCACAGAATTTAAACAACAGAGAAAATATAATCACTGGCATTTGTAATATACAATAATTAAGTTGACATTGTTTGCCATTGCGAACTAGTGCAAGATGTTCATGATACAAGCTAGTTTCCTCTGTTGCCTCAATTTTGTTTGTAATAAACTTGGCTTCAAACGAGTAAGGTTTTTTAATCATGCTCTCTAAAGCAAACATCACTTCTTACACCAACCATTCATTTCCTGCATGTTGTAATTTTTTCCATCTCTTCTTTTTTGGTCTCGACTTTAGTCTGCATTGACATATTTCATAAGTCATTTGCCTGTTTTGCTGTATTGTAATAATGCAATATAAATGTTTAAAAAGTACCTAAGCATATTCAAATCTTTCCAAAGAACTTAAACATTTTCTACAACTCTTAAAAAATGTTCTATTAATGTCATAACGATAAACTACCTTTATATAACATATCCAATAGGTGCTGCTGTCTACGTGCAGAGACAGAGTTCTTGTCCAAATAGATGATCAGTTTCATGGGCCACACAGTAAATGATTTCAAAACTCTGGGCCGAAGTCCAATACAGTGTCAGGTTGTTCTACGTGCCCTGCTGCTCGAACTGGCAGTAGTGTTTAAGATTGTTGGCAAAAACAAATATCTGTACATTATTAAAATAACTTATGAATTTGTAACTCTTCAAACAGCAATACATACTAACATTCATCCGTTTTTAAATGTTAAACTCTCTTACAGATCAAAAACAGCACACACAAAGACAGTACTGGGGGGGAAGGGAAGGGATTTTATTCTTTTCTTTTTTTTGACAACCAAATTAAACAATATTTTAGTACATACCAATTCTTACCAAAAGGGCTTTCGGTTTGCATTTCACATGACATTTTCAAGGTTGGGATAAATTCACAGCCAATTGTTCAAGATAAACAAATTTAGGAAAAAGGACTTTTACACATTCCATTAAAATAATTTACTTTTTACTTTTAAAGGTTTAACATTATCTGGCATTCTGAAGGTAAAATGCAGCATCCCTGGCTTCAAACATTGGCCCGCGGAGGAAAGACCAATGACTTGGGGCAAATGCAACACTGCTTTATGGACTCTGGACAAAGGGCAAAATAATGAGGGTTATATCAATGTAAAAAAAAATAATATTCTATTTGCATAGGCAACTCAAAAACAAAATGTATAAAAGTCCCTTTCAATTTCAAAACGTTTTTTTCTTTTCCTTTTTTTACTTGCACTTAAAGCTCGCTCTGCCCCTACATGGTGCATTATACAAAATAAAAATATAATGTGCAAGATCACTGCAACTAATCACACAGTGCAGGGGTTTTCACGCACTATATGCAAAATTTTCTCTTTTTTTTAAACAAAATATTCTTCAGCATTTTTAAAACAAGCCACGTCCTTAGCGTGACTTTTACATTCAGTGTTATTACTAAAAATACTTTATCTGCAGGTTTCAAACATTCCTGCACAAATGTACAATATGCTACAACATTTTATACATTTCATTATTTACATGGCTCTATTACACATATCAAAACTCATCAGCTTTGTTCTGTTATCTTTAAGATAGCTATTAACATCTGCGAGAGGTAGCTTCCACCACACTCATTACTAAGTGGGAAGGGGTGCTTCATCACATATCCACAGTTGAAAGAGCAACATTGTCTGAAACTTGAACACAAATGAACAGCAGTGCAAGAATAACAACAAGTGAGAAAGGGCAGTGTGTGTGTGTGTATAATGTCGGCTGCCTGCCTTCTTATAAAACAAACAACGTAAACACGTCCTCACTGGACTTGCGCCCTATTTCTCAGTTCCCCCGTGCCATAATACACACATTTCATAACAAAATGCTTGTATCAAAACAATCACAGAGCAAACAAGGCTATGAGACGAGACCAGAGAAAACATCCATCCTATGTTCTCACATCATAACCCTCCTCCGCATATTTGCTCTGTGATCATTCCAAAAGTACAGCAAAGTAAAAACAAAAAAAACAAAGATGATTTGTCAACCAAAACCTTGATATACGCTAATGCCTTACCCGATGATTTATGGCACTTGTAACCAGATCTGGTTAAGTAAGGGGGGTTCCAACAGAAAATTGCTGATTTCTTAGCTTTGGTAAACATTAAAAATCACACTTAGTTTTCTTAGCTATAACACAAGGGATGCAAAAAGAAAGTTTAACGCTGCAATAGAGCTTGTGAACCTTAATTTCAACACCTATAGTGCAATGCGCACAGCGCCATTAAAAAAAAAAAGTACAGGTGTTGAAAGCACAAGGTCCATTGTGCCACCTCATTAGGCTTGAGGTTAGTCAAATGACCTATATTCACTTAAGTTGTTCCCCTTCATATTCTGTTCATTTAGGTCTCCCTGCAGAACGAAGTCGAGTGGCTTTTACTTCCCAAAAAGCAAAATAAAAATAGATGCCTGGAAATGCAGTATGCACTATAACGCTACAAATGCTGCTGTGCTTAGCACCTAGAGGTTTCTGACACTCCCTGCATGATTAAAACTCAAGCCGAGAGTATGCATCAAACCTCAGCAAGCAAAAAACAATGTGAGGAAATGGTGTAAATATGGTCTACTTCTAGGTCTGGTTGAGAAGAAAAAACACACTGACTGTCACAAACAGCCATCAAAAAAAGAACAAAACAAAACAGGAGCATAACAGAGCAATGAGTTATTAAGGAGGACATCCAGTTCATCATTTGTCATGGCATACGGCTCCACTAAAAGATCTCGACCACCCCTTAAGGCTACAGCGACGTAATAACCATTGGAGCGGTTTGCTTTTTTTTTTTTTAAAAAAGTTAGGTGATGAACATCAGGAGAAACATCTGCCTGCCAAATGGTCATCACCTTATTAAGATGCAAATCTAAAAATAGCAGTAAAATATATTACGCAGCTGGAGCATTCAAGAGGAGGGAAAGATGCCCAAGCGGAGCCTTCGTTAATATATTGGTTTAAGAGAGCAGCAGTGAGTGACCTTCTTAGGCCTGAACCTTCAGGATGCTCTTTAACTGAAAGGTCATTATTTCACGATGATCGCAAGTGCCCATGGGAAGAGACACCCAGTGGCTTGGGGGCTTGGGTAGCACACTTGGGGATGGGGGCTCACTAAACTTGGCTCCAGCATAGTTCTGACCACACTGAGCTGACAAAAGTTTGTTCAGATGAGACATGGTGCCCTCCCAATTCTGATCAAAAGGTGTGGCAAAACAAACCGAGGCATTTTTCTTGTCTACAGACGCGGCCTGCCGCGCCTCAGGAGACCAAGAATAGCTGGTGCCCTTCTCACCCCTGCGATAGCTGTGGTGATGGGGCACCCCTAAGGCTCCTGAGGAGGCGGAATGCACCATTCCATTCTGGTCTCGACTTCTCTGCTTGCTCCTGCCAACCTGGTGGCTCTTCTTAGGTGCCGGGCGATCTGGAATGTTGTATCTCTCACCACCTCCCATACTGCTTTGACTGGATGTCACCTATCAGAAGACAAAGAACTTTTTTAATGAAAGAGAAATAAGTAGAGGCTAACGGCTAAAACGGACTTAAAATAATTATTAGGCGTCCCTTGTTGCAGACTGACAATAACAAAGGGCTACGCGCAGCCAGCGCGTCCCCGCCCATCCCCCACTCGCTTTCTCTGCTTACCTCTCTGTTGTAGAAAAGTTGAGTGCGTGGTTCTCGTCACTTTTTAATTTCTCTTCACCAATCGGGCTCCAGGTCCTCGAAGTAGTTGATCTACTTCTCGCTGCACATCTATGTCCAGCAAGATCTGAAGTTTTCATGTGCCAATGAGCGTTGTTTTTTCGTGGAACCGAGCTGAACATGAATTCACCTCGGCGCACGGTGCTCTAGAAGCCGTGAATCTAACAAAAGAAACAATAATATAATTATGTTTCTTTCCAGTAAATGCATTCGTTTTAAATAATATTTAGTAACAACTATTTTCTTCATGAATATTGCGTCATTAACTAAACTATTTGTTAGTGTGAAAAAATTAGTGAAAATAGCAAAAGTGAAAAATAAGTTAGGGTTAAACAATAAAACAATGTTGCATATAATTTGTAATTTAAGCAATGACATATTAAAACCTCGACTAGTACGAAATATTTTGTGAATCTGGTATTACATAACATCTAATGTTAATCTTCCTCCATTGTGCTAAATGTCTTCACGGTTGTTATCCATTAAAAAATTACATTTTCAGCTAGTTCGGAATTGCAGGTCATTTCTATAATGTTTTACTAAAAAAACTGGGGTTTTAAATGATAAAAACAAGGGTATTAGTAATGTTTTCTGGCCCCGTACCAAAACAAAGACTCTCTCACTTAACATGGCGTCAATACCGTCGACGACTCCCTATGTCTTTAACTTAGTAGAAAACAACTTACCGACTTCCTCAGGCTTCGATGGAATAAGCCCTTCGTCTTCTCTCGGTCTAGTCTGTCAGCTGTAGCTGTTTATGGAGAAAATATTTCTCGATATGCGAATCTTTGTTCAAATCCGATTCTACAGCGGAATGGTATTACTCTCCTTCTCCGGTTTGTCTCCGTCTAACAACAAAATGGTTCCTCAACAAAGCCTAAGTAGTTCGGGCTTGTGGTGTGCTGACCAATCAGGGAGCAGCACTGCGGACGTTTGACCAATAGGAGCGCTGAACACGCCTGTTGCCATCCTTCCTGCGTCACTGAGCTATACGTGTTGTGGGGAATTTTGGTTTTTCCGCGTTTACTGTAATAACTCGAAGGCATAAAAAATGATCACATGGTTTCTTCCGGTTGGTTTAAGCTCAAAACAAAACACTTAAACATTAACCTACTAATAAATGTCCATGGCATTACATCGAAGGGCACAACACTGGTATACGTGTATAAGTCTTTTGTCAAATTCTGTTAGCAATGGAACAGGCTTTAAAAGTCCAAATGGCTTATAAAAGTAAGACTTTTAGGGATATTACTTTTAAGAAACACAAGTAACAAGGACACATCTGATCTACTTATGTCGAGTATGTCGAGATGCTGTTAAATCCATCGTATATTAATAACCCAATAAATGAGAATGAGAATGAGCTTTATTGGCCAGGTATGTTTACACATAGGAGGAATTTGTTATAGTGACAGAAGCTCCACAGTGCAACAGAATGACAGCAACAGGACAAGACACAGATAATAAAAGAATAATATACAAATAGGCAATGTACAAAATAGCAAAAACACAATATATAATATAGACAATTAAGTGTGTACATGTCTGATATGTGCAAATTGAAATGAAAAATATGTATGTGTGATGAATAAATAATGTAAATAGTGTTATGTGTTGTGTTCCACGTTTAATGTTAAGTGTTCATGAGATGGACTGCCTGAGGGAAGAAACTGATTGTAAAACATCACAATCAGAGGATAGGTGTGAGTGGGATACAGGAAATAGGCCTAGCTTGTCTTGAAAACCAAGAAGAAACGTGACACATCCTTTAAGAAGTATCACACACCACCTGCTGGCATGTGACAACATGTAGATAAAAACCTGTGAAGTGGTATCTACTGCCAATGACAATGGGAGGAAAAGTGTTTGAAAAGCTACAGATAGAGGTGTTAAGTTGGGGGTGTAGTATCTTCATAAATCAATGAATGGGCTTGGAGGAGGCATATGGGCCATTTGGTGTTCTTGAAGCAAAATGTCTGCTTAGATTGTTTATGGCACTCGAACCCTGAGAATGTTTTAAGTTGAACAGCTTAAATTTAAACCTTCTCTACCTGTTAACCTGCTCCAACCTTGTTTTACCTGAACAGCTCCAAATTAATTAAACTGAAATTATTTAAACTAGACTGATACCAGAAAAAATATGTAGGCCTATTTAACTTATGTTAGACATTTGTTGTTTGACCAATTTGACAACATTTTATTTGTGTTTTATTGTGACACAAAACTAGGTTTTTAAGCATGAATTAAATGTTTTGGGTGAGTTATTATGAAAAATGTGATGTCCCATAAAACAGTTGTGACAATTACATTTAGAGAATTTTCATTCAAAAAATGAGCTAAAACTTTTCTAACTTCTAAAACTTTTACTGTCTCAAACGTTTGAAACTTTTCAATGTTTTTAATTACTAATTATGATTGCTTTCTCATTTAAAATCCCCTCATCTGTAGATTAAATAGGCATACTCCTGCTTATCCCTTAAGCAAACCTGTTGCATAATGTAGTACTTGTTTGCCTGTTTAATCAAAATCCGTATTTGGGGACGGAAGTGCACACCCTCTGGATGCAGCCTTGGTTTAGAGCTTTCCAGGGGGGCTTGGCCTAAGCTTGTATCCTATGTTTGGAAACTAGGTTAGGTGGGAGGCTCTTGTCGGTCACACACAATTTGAGAAGAGGTCAAATGACCAAATTTGACAATGTTCTACATCTACATGTACACAAAAAGCAAAACATGCTTTTATGATTTTGTTACACCCAAAAGACAAATCTTGTGAAGTATATATTATGCATATCTATGTTAAAGAGCTATATTATGCTGTTTTGTCAATGTATTTATAGATGAATAAATATACTATATAATAGATAGATAGATATATAGATAGATAGGTAGGTAGGTAGGTAGATAGATAGATAGATAGATAGATAGATAGATAGATAGATAGATAGATAGATAGATAGATAGATAGATAGATAGATAGATAGATAGATAGATAGATAGATAGATAGATAGATAGACAGACAGACAGGTAGATAGATAGATAGATAGATAGATAGATAGATAGATAGATAGATAGATAGATAGATAGATAGATAGATAGATAGATAGATAGATAGATAGATTGATTGATAGATAGATAGACACATTCTCAGACTTGAGCCAATTTGAAGTACTTCACAAGCGCCACCTGTTGCTTAAAAATAGCACTACACTCAATATAGAGTTTAAGAGTTAACCCAAGTTAAAGAGTTTGAGAAAATATCATTTTAAAGATATCACAGACATATATTAATCTTTTCGTAGGTCTGGACAGGAAGATATTCTTTTTTTTTTAGTATGTATGGATATTGTTGGGTTACACTCGCCCAAGAATAAAGCATCAACATATTTCTTTATTTATTCATTAGTACTAATGAATGTATGTTACTGGGAGCTCAAAATGGCAAAAACTCAAAAGCCTTGTTTTTTTACAGTTCCTCACAAAAAAATCACTTCTCAGCCAAACCCTTTCAGAGAATAAGCAATTGGGATGAAAATGTATTAAAAATTGGGGACAGCTGCAGTGAGAGGTAACCGATATTTCACTCCACCATCTGCTCTCCATAACAAGAGTACATTTGTGAAATGGGTCAGCAACAAGATGAGGAAGATGTGGTAAAGAGAATTGTTTCACCACTTTTTTACACTATTGTCATCTTGTGGTGATGAGACATTTACAGAAATGTTAAGAACATTGAGACACAAAGAGGTGGCATGGAGCGAATACGCTTTGGGATGAATATGTGGGAGAATAAAAACTTTGATTGTAAGGAAAGGATTAATAAAATGATTGTGGACAGAGGGAAGAACATCATGAGGAAGCTGTGGTAAAGAGAAATATTTCAGCATTTATTATGCGTATGTCATTTTGTGGAGATGAGACACAGAAAGGTTCCTCTTTGAGTGTGAGTTTTCATCTCTGAGAAAAACAGCTTTGGTACTTTCCATCTGTTGCTTTTCTTTTTCCAATAATGTGTCCTCGTTACTTCAGTCTCTTTAATCACATGCATCTCTGCTCATTAAAAAAGAATACAGCACATTTTGTGCTATAACAGTGTAATACTGAAATTGTGGTTCTCTCTTTCTCTCACGGGGGGCGTGGTGTATGCTCTCGTGTTGAAATCATAGGCTTGAGATTTGTGAAAGACATATCTGCCAACAGCAGACAGTTTTACCAACAGCAAAAAACGAAGGTAAGAACCAGTTCATTTGATCAATATGGATTATATGCTAAAATCCTGTGTGAACTGAAACAACTCTAATGGGTAGAATAATGAACAGCAGGTTTTTCTTGCCTTTTTTGTAAGAGATATATTATAGTGTGTTAATAATTGTCAAGTATTTTATTATGAACTTCTTATATTTCACTTGTGAGTGTGAAAGATCTTTAACCTGAGGGCGTTTTTGTGAATTTTACACTTTATTGCATAAAGTATGCTTAAGTTTACTGATAACAGCTTCTGAAAGCAAAACTGTCTTTTGTACAGTCCTTTGTCTTATTATGTTCAGTTCAAATCAACTGGCACTTTTTTACAAAACACTTGTTCTATGACCCTCAGTGAGCCACCAAAGGTGAAAATGGTTAGGAAAAATACACGAGGAAGGAATATTGGGAGGAACCAAGACTCTGAGGGGAAAGCCCTATTAGAGAAGTGGCTTTAACCAAAAAAAATCCAGTATTTACTGAAATTTTAACAACATTGAGACACACAGAGATAGCATGGAGCTAATACGCCTTGGATATGCAGGAGGATAAAAAGAATGATATTAGTGCTTCTTGTAAGGCAAGGATTGTGGAAGGAGGGAACAATGAAAAATAACCTCTGTGTAGTGAGCAGGCTGTTTAATTGAACTACTTACAAACTAAACTGAGCAGTCTTTATTCTATACTAGATAAAAGAGCGTGTCTGTTTCCTGGACTTTGCTTGTAACGCAATTAAACATATAGAAACAAATCCTTAATCTTGCTTAATCTTTTCTGTGCTGTTTTTTTTCTTCTTCTCTCTAGTGGATACTAGTGAAAATACAAACTATTTGTCAATCCTTCTCTTGCAATAATCTTGTGTCCTCTTTTGCCCAGCAGGGGGCATTATCTAACTTTATCTAATCTATTGAACAGCTTTAGGTCAGTAGCCAGTAGTTTATATTCAAAAATGACTAGAATAGACCTGTGGGACAAACTGATTATTTCATATTAAGGATAACATCACGTCTCTTCCAAATCTAAGCCATGCAGTCTGAATAATGCAGTTTTATTTATAGAATGCATTAGCCTAATAAAAGGTTGCTTGGAGACATGTTTGACTTTAAATGAGTTTTGTGAGTGTGGTTTATCTCTCTCATGTCATATTCAGAACTTCAAATTCAAACTTTTTTTTCTCTTCATGTT
Source organism: Schizothorax lantsangensis (assembly GCA_027422415.1). NCBI lineage: Eukaryota > Metazoa > Chordata > Actinopteri > Cypriniformes > Cyprinidae > Schizothorax > Schizothorax lantsangensis. The sequence continues at coordinate 24,363,211 of CM049850.1, forward strand.
ATTATTGGCAGTAGTCACATGAGGCACATGAATAATTGTGTCTGCTTTTTTTTTTTTTAACCATTTGTCATTTATTTTTAACAGATCATTTCTGTCCTGGGGAAAATGGAGACAGAATTGGAACAAGATCAAGAAGCTACCACTGCGCTTTATTTAAATGAAAGTACACCAAACATTACAACCACAGGTATTATTTCTCATAAAGATGTTCTATGATCTGTCTGTGACCAGGACATGTCTTTTCAAGTTTTGTTGTGATGATTTTACTAGTTTTCACATTTAAACATTAAAAGATAAAACAATAAATAAAATAAAAATAACGCTATACCTTGCAAAAAATTAGTAAGATTTATTTAAAACTAAACCAGTTATTTTATACCGTAAGAAAGCATTCATCAAAAGTGAAAGTAAAGACTATTACATTTTTATAAAAATTAAATAAATAATCTATTTCAAATAAATGAATTTATCAAATAAATGTTTCATCAAAGAAACAAATGTATCACAGTTTCCACAAAAAAAGCAGTTAAGCAGTTTTCATTGATATTTGATAACTGTTTTCATTGGTAATAATAAGAAAGATTTCTCACTGGAGAAAAGGCTGCTGAAAATTTAGCTCCATCACAAGAATAAATTACATTTTGCAATATATTAGAATAGTTATTTTAAATGTTAACAATATTTCACAATATTACTACTGTTTTACAGTATTTCTGATCAAATACAGTAAATGCAGCCTTTTTAAACATTTATTTTAAAAACATTAAAAAACATATACTAACTCCAAACTTTTGAATAGTATTTAAAAAAATAATTTTAGTTAAATATTTAATATATATATATTATTATATTAAAATGTTCATCCTAAATATGATTAAAGTGATTATTTTGATCCTGTATTGTTACAGATGCAAACTTGTGCAACAGCCTACAGTGTTACATGGTCCTGACCCCAGCAGAGAAGAAAGCTATTAGCACAATCTGCTTGCTAGCTGGCCCTGTGACGTTCCTGGAGAACATTTTGGTCCTGTTGGTCATTGCAAGCTCCATCACTCTGCGCAGACGGCCATCGTACCTGTTCATCAGCAGCTTGGCACTGGCCGACACCTTTGCCAGCTGTTTTTTCACCATCAGTTTTCTAGATTTTCATCTTTATAGTCAGAGCGACGGCCCTAATATCTATCTGTTCAAGCTCGGTGGAGTCACAATGGCGTTCACGGGTTCTGTGGGAAGCCTGTTGCTGACAGCACTGGACCGTTATCTCTGCATCTACCAGGCTTCCAATTACAAGGTGCTACTGACACGCACTAGAGCCAAGCTGGCTATTGTATTATTATGGTGTGTAACGATTGTTATTTCATTTCTTCCTCTGATGGGTTGGAGGTGCACAACCAAGTTTGATCCTCCTTGCTCCCATCTCTTCCCTTATGTGGATCATCACTACCTGGCCTTCTGGACGGGCCTACAACTTGTGGTGCTCTTTCTTATCATAGTGGCTTATGTTCTCATCCTGTGGAAAGCAAATCGGCATGAAACAGCTATGGGTGGACCAAAGTCGGGGAGGCAGAGCGTGAAAGGACAGGCTCGAATGCGAATGGACATTCAGCTCGCACGTACCTTCAGTCTGATCCTCCTAATCCTTGCTGTTTGTTGGCTGCCTGTCCTGTCCTTTATGATGGTCGATGTCACAGTGGCCCTTACGAACAAACAACAGCGAATGTTCGCGTTCTGTAGCACGCTCTGCCTGGTCAACTCGTGCGTAAACCCGCTTCTATACGCCCTACGCTGCAAAGAGCTGAGAGGAGAAGCGTGCGCATTGTTAGCATGTTGCAAAGCATGCAGGGGAACGTACTTTGGGAAACGCTCAGGGCCAAAGAAATGAAAATGGTTCTGGCATTAGCAAAAAGAGCAAAGATCAGGCTGTTAGTGATAGTAACCCGGATACTATTTCTGAAAGCGTAGACAAGCAGTAAAACAGCATATAAATGTTATTTAAAGTCCTATTGATTTGCCAACTTTGAATCCATTTTAAATATTTCGCAAAATGTAGTTCTTCAGGATTATATTTTAGGTTAGCATTCATTGCATGAATACTATAGGTGTATATATATTTTTTGTAGGTTTCCACATTGCAGAAAATGTTGTTTTGTGATAAGAATACAGGATATCAAATAAATAGCAGTAAAAATTTGGAAAATATGAAAATATCAAACAAGAATTTAAGAACTTTAACACACACACACACACGCACATTGAATTTTACTGCTTGAATTTTACTCATTATAAATTGTGTTTTGTATATATTTAGGAGTAGAATGAGAAGACTTCATTTTACACTTTAAGAAAGACATTAGCTATTATTTTGTAAACAGTCTAAAAATGATTTGAAAGTGTATTTTAAAAGTGTCAAAAATGTTATGTTTTTTTTTTAGGAACATAGGTCTATTGTGAATAGGTGGCTGTTGTGACCATCTATCCATGTATAATGCTGTTTCTCTAAGCACCATTTTACAGTAGTGAAATAAGACCTATAAACACACTAAGAGAGAGCTAACTCACTTACATTTCGACCCAAGCATAAAAGACGCCAAAATATATATAGATTACACTGTGAAACAAAATACCCTCGGCTTTATTGATGACTGCTAGCAAAAATTTTGCTTCACCTTTTGGATAGATTGTACATTATGCTGTATGTTGTACTATATTAAGAAGAATAACTGTTATGATACACTAAGTATATTCTTATATGTTGGAAAGAGTGCTATGAATGCAAAATGCTCTGTAATTGTTGTTATATTAACTTCTTATCTTGTATTAACTTCAATTTGAAGAGAAGTTCTGCTGCATTATTGTATGTATTGTATGTTAAACCAAATATAAAATACTGTATGTCATAACAAAATGTACTGCTACATTGTTTAAGAAATGCATGCTTACTCTTTGTTTCATTGTCATCAATAAAAACACATTTCATTTTCTGGATATCAACCTTCAGTTTATTTAAACAGCATAGTTTGAGGAGCTCTATATTGTTTTAGATACATTTATTAAAAATGTATTATATATATATATATTTATCAATTAGGCCTACATCAATAGCAGCTAATTTTTTTTTTTTTACATTGTATGTTATTTTCATTGGATTGGGTCAAAATTGACAAATGTTGTTAACCCATAAGAACCCACGGTGACGCGAGTGTCACAAACACTGGTGATTATCTGGAAAGGTCTTTTTAAAGCATTATCCCTCACTTTCAACTCAGGAAGTCCCTAAGTGACATATAATGAACACCCAGGTTCAGTCATGTGACAATGTGTGCATTTTTTGTTGCCATGGCAACATTTCCAAAATGGTGGTCTGTCTGGTTAGCACATGTTGCAGTCTCAGCAATTTTTAAAACGCTTGTTTTTGTTACTAAAGGTATGTTTCAACCCATGCAACAATTCTAATATTTTAATAACATTTCCTAGATTACTCTTAACCTGATTTTAATACATTTCTTGAACAAATTGATATAAAACAAGTTACAAAGATATTGTGGTGACATATATGTCACATCGGGCTATTAACCTTATAAAAGTAGGTGGAATTTTGATGTGACGTATTTGTCACATTAAAGGGATAGTTCACCCAAAAATGAAAATTTGATGTTTATTACCCCAAGGGCATCCAAGATGTAGGTGACTTTGTTTCTTCAGTAGAACACAAACGAAGATTTTTTACTCAAACCGTTGCAGTCTGTCAGTCATATAATGGCAGTCAATGGGACCCACTGCTTTGAGAGACAAAAAAAACATACACAGACAAAACCAAATTAAACCCTGCGGCTCGTGACGATACATTGAGGTCTAAAGACACAAAACGATCAGTCTGTGCAAGAAACTGAACAGTATTTTTATCTTTTTTTACCTCTGATCTGCCGCATGGATATCGTCAGGAGCCGCAGGGTTTAATTTGGTTTTGTCTGTGTATGTTTTTTTTGTCTCTCAAAGCCGTGGTCCCATTGACTGCCATTATATGACTGACAGACTGCAACGGTTTGAGTTAAAAATCTTTGTTTGTGTTCTACTGAAGAAACAAAGTCACCTACATCTTGGATGCCCTTGGGGTAAGCAGATAAACATCAAATTTTCATTTTTGAGTGAACTATCCCTTTAAGAAAAATAGTAATGAGCTGCTCAATTAATTAAGCTGATTCAATTATTTTAGTGTTATACATTTTCTGCTGCTCATTTCAAAGCATATTTTAACAAATCTACGTGCATGTTTAACATGTTGACCTCCAGTGTGAGGTAGTTGTTTATTTTTATGCAGTTCGCACATTTTCGAGTTAAAAAAATCAAAAAATCTAAAAATTAATTTCTGGTTAAACCATATACCTGAAAAGGTAGAATTTTGATATGTTACAAAAGAGTTGTTGTAAAATTTAATAGTCACAGTTATGTGGTTTAGAAATATGTTGTGGCAAAGCAAATAAAATACAAAAACTGTATTACTTCTGAAAAAGGTTTTTGTTTTATCTTCCCAGAAAAGTAATCACTTTGATATATGTTGTGGAAAAGCAAATAAACAGAAAAAAAATTGTTATTTAGCAAAAAAAAAAATTTTTTTTATTTTTTTTTCAATTGAGAAATAAATGCCCAATGTAACATATGTGTCACATGAAAAAAATATCATAAACGCCCAATGTGACATATATGTAACATTACAGATCTTTCACACGGAGGGGTTGCATTTCAAAAACAACTGCAGAAACATGTTATAAGTGGTCCATTTGGTTTGTTTTATATGCCCCATAATTTTCCTATAAGGAGAAACTGGTCTGGGTTAGAGCATGTGATATTCATATGGAGACAAAAGTGTGAAATGGCCTCACACTGTATATTTCTACAGAACATCTGAGATCAAAGCTTCTCAAATTAAAAGTTTTGTTTCTAAGAGTTATGAAATACTGAACTACGAGTTTAGGTAAATTAAAAGAGTTCAGTATGCCTGTAAAGACAGGCATACTGAAATGAAAAAAGCTAATATTATATCATGTTTATTATATTAATACAAAATGTCACATTTATCATATATAACGCATTCATATAGTATATTTAGCTATTTAATAGATACACATAAGATGGAATAATGATCGTATATGGAACTTAATGTTAATATTATGTTAATTTATCGTAAAATTATTTTATATTCAAATAGCCTGCACATAAACGTCGGTGCAAGAGGTCCGTTTATACAGGAAAAGTGAAACAATGGCAAGCATGAACCTGAGTAAGTATTACTATCACTTTCATTATTTATAATCGTTGTGAGACGGACCAACACATCACTGGAAACTATGTTTAAAAAAGAGGGCATCAGTATAGACCTGTAATCACAGGTTGGGACGATTATCACTGCAGTAGATTTACTAATAAAGTAAACATTTTTTAACATTTGTCTTATATTTATGCACTATGTTTTGCACCGCGTGTATGTTTTTGTTGCTTAGTAACAAATTAAGTATGATTTAATGTTATTGGGTGAAAAAACAACCCTGTTTATAATATGAACCCCCCTCTCTGCGAATGGTACAGTCCTCGGCTGTGTCGTTTTAGCATTTTTGCTACAAATCTGGCACTTGGTGTTTAAACCGGTGTGCGATCACAGGGGGAGCCACCGAGATCCTGCGACGCTCAATAAAAACCCCGAGAAAGTCGATTTAGAAAGAGAATTCGACGTGTTTTAATATCGAAAAGGTGTTGTTTTACCGTTGGTTTTGTTTATTGTCTTATTAAATCAGCGATCATGGCTTGTGGCGCGACGTTGAAGCGATCTATGGAGTTTGAGGCCCTTCTCAGCCCGCAGTCCCCCAAGCGGAGGAGGTGCAATCCTCTACCGGGGACTCCGACTACTCCTTCCCCGCAGAGGTGCAGTCTTCGCCCGTCAACAGAGAGCCCGGCACACTCGATGTCACCCCAGTCTATGGGTGGAGAACATAGGCTAACTCCAGGTGATTCTCGCCATTTAACGTCGGTTTGTTTGACATGGAGGAGGGGAATGGGGGGGTTGTTTAATCTCAGCTAACCAGCTAACGATAGTGGGTATTTGCATTTCGACAGTCTGTTAATTTCGTTCCCCCTTAAGCTGTTATGCGTAATGATTTGAATGTGTAAGGGTGTTTCTTGATGGATGGTGCAGTAGTGGGCTTGGGCTGTAGTAAATTATGCAGTTTGGATGAATAACGTTAGCTGTTTTGAGCTCGGCTAGCTAGGCTGAAAGCGGCCGCTAATACAGACTAGCTGACACAGAGCTTCATTTAACTCCCATTGCTTAGTGTGAACACACACAGAGTCATCGACCATTACTACCAAAAACAATACACATGCCAGTCTTAATACAAACGCCTAGTTCTGGCCTGGATGGTTAAAGTTTATCTCTGCGCTCAGCCAGTTAGTTTATCAGCAGGATTGAACCAGTATGTCCAAACAAAGAGGAAAGGTGTGTATGTGCGCGAGAGTGCAATTGCATTATTTCATTTTGATTGAACAGTATTTTTTAAAAACATAAATGCTCATTTTGTGTGTAAAGAACCTAGGGAAATATACGCAAACTAATAATTAGATTTATAACTTTAATTTCTTGAACGTAGTGTTTTTTCTTAATATAGCCTGTAATACTTTTACTGCTTTATGCGAAATTTATAGACCCTTGACGAACCCGCCCAAATCTTGCCGTTTAGAGTTTGTAAAACAGTCACAGCTTTTATTACGTTTAAAAAGACGCCACAATGAATAGATTAGTAAAGTATGGGTGAAATGAATAACACTGGTAAAGTTAGAGGCAAACACTTGCGCTTTGCTCTTGGCACTGCACCATAATCGATCATTTCTTAAATGTAGGTGCTGAGGTTCGGCTCTTACATCAGTAGGATTTGGTATTGGTAATGTAGACAATTTATGATTTAGGTTCAGATTTTTCAGATTCCCATTCCATTAGCAATTGTTCTAGTATGTTGGAGGAAATATTTGCTAAAAGAATTGAAATACTTTGAGCCGAACATGATAAAAGTAATCACTTGTGACTCAGTGAGTGATTCAGATTTAACCCTTTATCAGTCACACTAAGAAATACATTTGCCAAAAAATTATTTATTGTTAAAATTGTGTTCCTGACACCACAGTAAGCAACTTTTCAGTTTTTTTTTTTACAGATGACCCATTCACTAAGCGGATACACAAGTCAACCAGCCGGTTGACTTGCCCATTTAGGGTAATTCTCGGCATGAACTAAAAAGTATAATGCATTAATGGAATTTTTCATTTGTGCAACTGAAGTTTAAGGTTTTTGTGTATAAAAACATTACAGACAGTAGAATGTTGACAATACCCATGATTTTATATATATATATATATATATATATATATATATATATATATATATCTGTTCTTATTATAACACAATCCACTTTAAAAAAAAAAAATTAAATGTAATAAAAATCTAATAATTTAAAGTAAATAAACAAATACATCAAAACAAAATAATGAAAATAAAAACAATAAACATGATAAAATAATTATTAAATTACATTACAAATAATCAAAATAGATTAGTGACAATCTGAATAAAATGTAAGGTAAAAGGCATATAGTCAATATATATAGATGTGTATGTATGTATGTGTGTATATAACAGAAATATAATAGAACAAATTATTAAAATGATATGGTGTGACATGTAACAAAGCATTGGCTTTTGTTCAAAGGAACAATGTCATCTATGATCTTGTGCAGTGCTATACCGAGTTATGATCGCGTTGCTGAGTATAGCTAGCGTTCAGTTCATTTTACCCTGACTGGGCAACTAAACCGAGCGGTTGAGCACTTTTTCTAAAGTAAAAACAGAGATACATTTTATCACCATGTTTCTGCCATTTAACAAAATATACCGTTAGGAGGTCTAGAACATGAAATCCGATAAAAACATTTTTTTTTCTCAACTTTTAGCGTCATTTGCAGCTAGTGTTAGAAGGGAGGCGTCACATCAATACATTGTCGGCTTTTCGGCAACAATATATTTTTGCTGCAGTGCCACCCAGTGGATGTAATTGCAATAACACTCTATTCAATGAGGGGTATAAGGACAAACAGCCAAAAATGGGGTTAGGCGAGTTTTAATTACAGTAATTTGATCGCAAAAAAAGGTCAACCGTGCGGTTACAATGCACGTTAAAGGGTTAAGGCCTGTTCACACCAAAACAAATTTGGTGCTATTAAATATGTTTTGGACCAACACAAACATTTACATGTCATCAAAGCCATTTTAATCAACAGAGAGAACTTCTGAATTATTTTCCATCGCAGTGCAAAGAAAACTGGCCAACCAATAAGATCTTCACTTTTTGTTACATGACCAGAGCAGAACTATAGGTGCATTCACACCATGTCATAATGATGAGATTCCGACTTCTAAAAAAATAAAGTATTTGTTCACGTTCTTGTAGTAATTATGAGAATTACTATTTTCTGGGAGCTCCGACTTGTGCCACTTGACCACCATACCACCTGACCGCTGCAGATTCATTTGTGACCTGATTGTGGCATTGGTAGGGTTTCCATAGAAATACATAATTCTGAGTCCAAGAATGTAAACGGCTCTGAGTAGAATGTCAGAATGTCAATTGATAAAAACCATAGCAGAAACTGAAAATACAAAACTAATGTTTGACTTTCTACTCTGTGACAAGTGAATTAGAAACAAAGTTGTGCTGCTTTGTGTACCGGGGTAACCACTGTATTTAAGTTTACAGACAAATCAAATGTGAAAAATGGGGCCAAATTTTTGTGCAAAACGTTTGTGTTGGTGTGAACAGACCTTAATTCATGAATCACTTTGATTCATAAGTTTTTACTGCTTATTTCCCCTTGTTTCCCAAGCATGAGTTTTTAAGATTATCAAAATGGTAATTTGTTGTCCTAGCGGGGATAGTATCTTGCATGATACTGGCTAGACAAACATTGTGAAACATTTTTAGAGAGCTTATTCTCTGTTCCCAAGCCTGCTCATCAGTGCCTGATTGAAATGGCTAGGAATGTAACTGCCCTTAGAGCCCACTTTGGTTTTTGATAGTCTTGCCTTTGTGAAACCAAATGCCCCCTATTGTTTTCATATAACAGTCCTCATTTAGGTTTATGTCTCTAGATGGGCAAATTTGAATAACATCCATTTATGTCCTCGATCAGCAGCTCGCAGGTTCTCTCTCTTATGAGCCAGTGTCTTGATATTTCAAGCCATGTCTGAGGTAGTCTCGCGTAGCCAGACCTTCAGACTGACGGCTGAAGGTCTGGAATCTATGGTAGCTTTCATTGGCCAAGACCCGCCCATGAGGCCGTTTGACCGACATGTCAAACAACCAATCACAGTTCGTTTCGTTCAGCGTCACGTTTCGGGGCGTGGAAATGTCGCCACAATAACAGACTGGTGTGTAAAACTCTCGGACGTATTTTAAAGATTCCATGCCGCGAACTTTAAATATTTCACATACTTTTGAAAATCCAGCGTTTAGTTGATCTTGATAAGCGCTCGTCGTCACAGTTGTAAACACGATGGCTTTCTTCTTTCGTGAGGGGGTTGGGCGTCACGGCATCTTTGTTTCCAGGCAGAAAGTTAAAGAACGCGACACGCACGTCTCCCGGAAATCCTGTATAATTCAACCAATCTGACGATGACTACGAAACTCCTGAAGTGTTTCCACTTTTGTGTGCCATATGCATCAGACGTTTAGCCAATGTTTGTGGGCGTGACGTCTGAGGCCGAGACTATGTCTGAGGTTGCTTCATCCTGTTTGTGCTGTTCTAACATTCAAACATGAAAGCCTTTTGCTTACAAATAACTAACGTGATCGTCTACAATACATCGAATCTCAAACAAAGCGAATCAAGCTCCCTGTAGGAACACACCCTGGGCTTGAGCCCCTTAGCTTGAGGGCTCTTCCTGCAAGTTTGGGGTTTTTAAATTCCCTCCTCAAAGCCTCGGCAGTGTAGTGAATAAGACGCTGCAACTCTACACACACTTGCGCTCCCCTCCCCCCAGTCCAGTCCAGTTCATCCCACATCTCCATTGTGGTCGTATTATCCCTGTTCTGTGCTTTTGGGCCTTGAATCGCTCCCCATCCTTACTCAGGAAGCCACTGTGATTGATTGCTTGGTTTGACCATATAAGGTTACAGTTGCTAAGTAACCTGTTGGACCTGGTCTCAGCATTTGGCAGCATTTGATATAGGCAGAGGGGCTCACCTGTCATTCAAGGGGGCTGGTGTTGCCCATTGACTGTCACAAACAAGTTTTTGCATCTTACTGTAACTGTATCTAAAATTGATTTTTGCATAATCTAAAAACTTGAATTAGTTTACACAAGTGAATTTGATCTCTTTCTCATTCTCATGGCATCCAAAACCTGTTAGACTTTGGACTGCAATAGGGTTGCAACTAATGATTTTTTGATAATTGATTGAATAATCTCCTACTATATTGCACTCTGTCTGTTTGACACATATGCACACCTAGTGCTCATTTACTAAAGTGTGAAGTTTAACAGAGACTTAAAGGGATAGTTCACCCAAAAATCTAAATTCTGTCATTAATTACTCACCCTCATTTCGTTCCAAACCTGTAAAACCTTCATTCACCTTCGGAACACAAATTAAGATATTTTGATGAAATCCGAGAGCTTTACTGTAATTTTTAACCATAATTTTATGAAGCTTTGAGAAATGCACACGCATGCATCATGGTACTCTCGATAATGGCGGAAAACCTGACTTGGAGGAGGAGAAATGTTGAATAAAGTTATTTTTGTTTTCTTTGTGCACTAAGTATTCTCGTAGCTTTGTAAAATTATGGTTGAACCACAGATGTCACATGGACTGTCCTTACGTTTCTGCGCCGGGGAACATTTCAGTTATGTTGCTGTCTATGGAGGGTCAGAATGCTCTCAGATTTCATCTGAAATATCTTGTTCCATTTGTGTTCCAAAGATGATTGAAGGTATTACGGGTTTGGAACGACATGAGAGTGAGTAATTAATGACAGAATTTATTTTTGGATGAACTCTCCCTTTAAGTGACTTTCTAGTATTTACAGATAAGGATACAATTGTAAAATTTAAGTTATGCACTGAGGACAGCAGATAGACGCAATTAAATAATCAGATTTGTTGTTGTTGACTATTTTCATTATTGATTTTTATTGTTTAGTAGTTGTAGCCCTATTCTGCAAGACACAACTTTTCACCATGCAAAACAACACAGGATGCCACTCACCCCCAAAAAGCTGAGATATTTTTCTAAATATCATCTCTTGTTTCACAGAAGGGAGTTATACAGGTTTGGAATGACAAAATGTTCATTTTTGGGTGAACGTATTCTATTTAATCTGGCTTATTTTTTGTATGTTTTGTACTGAAACCATTCAATCTACATTAGCAATGCTGTTGTCAACATGTAGCACCTCTATTGTGAGGAAGAATCCTCATTATAAGATTATCTACACTTCATTAGTGAGTCTTTTGCTTCTAAAATACTCCTTTCTAGAGTGAATGCTGGTGTAAAGTTGCGCTTATCCCCCATAACACCCCTCTATTGGAAACGCAAAGCCTTCCTGTGTTTAAACAAATAAAAACCTATCAGATGAGAGCTACATTGTAAACACAGGAAGTCTCTTCTGCAGTGTGGTGCTTTGTTAGGTTGTAGCCACACTGCTTGCTTTGCTGGAATGCATTATCATCATGCTAGAGAAGCTGGCACCCCTTGAGTTTCCCCTTTTTTCGTCCTCTAGTTGAAGGCCGATGGTAATAGAAGGGGAAACTCTGAGCTCCCCACCCAAGATAAGTGATGCAAGTGTCCTCCGATAGATGTCCACCCTTGAAGCTTTAAATGACCTACATTCAGGAAGTTAAGAAACTCGCCCTCCAAATACTCTCCTTTGTGATAAAGACGACCAGAGAAGAAAATCTTAGAGTTTAGCACATGGAAGTCGTGCTGGTTTCTAATTCTCAGTTTTGAGTCATTCACTTGTTTTGAAGGTTAAGACAAGGGACTAAACTCAACCCAGTTTTTCTAGAAAGAGACTCGGGATGTTCCCGGTTGCATTGCTCCCCTCCGCATTGCAGTCCTATCACCCAGATTCGGTTTCCAGAAATAAGCCTGACCCACCACAACGAAACTAACCTGCATCCTAGTTTGAGCCGATTTAATTTGTTTGTATGCTATGTAAACTGAACAAACACTGGCCTAACGATCGTATATTTTTAATTCTTTGCACTTTCGCGATAGCAGTGTTTGATGACGATCTACCGTGAAATTAGAGCATCTCATAATGTCATCTTCAGAATTAACATGGCTGAAAGCGTCCTTGAAAAGAGAGCTCAAAAAATACTTGGTGGAACAAATCATCTTTTTTGGACTTTTTTTTTTTAAGCCGTCCGCTCGAATAGCGCAGCAAATTATACTTGTAAGTGTGTGTGGGCCACAAAGCAATATTCAGCTAAAGAACATTGGTAACACGACTATCGTCTACACTCAAAATAAAAATGTGTTCAAGATCAGCATTCCAGCCAATGCAGCCAACCCAAATCATACGAAGAGACAGACAGAAAAAACAGAACTGATCCAACCTCATCCAACAGTCATTTCAAGGTACTCCTTTATATTAGGAAGAGCCCCGCGTTGGATGAATTACCAGGTGAATAATGTTTATTTGTAGAGAGACATGGTCCCTTTTCAAACGTTAGAGAGACCGCATTTAAAGCCATTGATACAGGGGCCATTATCTATAGTTATCCCGATATGAGGTGGCCAGCCGCAAATACTTCACAGAAACAGAGATGCAAATGTATGCGAGCTCGCGAAAATGTTGAAAAGCTGTGTGACATTGAAATACTTGTAAAACAACGGACTGTGGTGAGCCGTACCATGGAGCCTTTCTCAGTCGACCATTCACATAAATAACGATGATTGGAATGTGGCAGCCGGTTTTTGCAGACGTTCGTACTTCCCGTGAACAAAGCCGAGGAGATCGCACAAGGACTCAAGGAACGCTTGAGTCATGGGGTTTAAAAGAAGAAGCCAAGTTTGCATTACTCTGATAACGTAACGAACGTGGTCAAGCAGCATTCTGATGATTGTACCAGGCTGCAATGTTTTTGACACAGGCTGCACGCTCGCCATCGTGGTTTAACATTTGTGCCATATGCATATTTTATATTTAAATAAAAGTTATTAAATAAAACCCCATTGGTATTAATCATTAATATATAAATTATTTGTTTTATATATAATATTTATAAATTATATATATTTTAACATTATACTGTAATATTGCCTATTTACTAGCACCAGTAATGTTGCATTTGCGTTTAGAGATTATAATTTGCCTCTGTTCAGTTGTATACAATGCTATTTTATGTTGCATTTGTGTTTAGTGATGTTCATTCAATCTTAATCAAGCATTTCATATTTGTAATGATAGTTGTTGATGTGTGGGGGGAAGAGAGAGAGATTACAGATGAAATTACTAATAAATATCTTACAAATTTGTCAACAGAAAAAAGTGTGAAAGACCCCCGAATTGACGTGCTGTTGGCGTGTGGCAAGAAGATTGTGAGTGCCTATTTCATACCTGAGGAAAAGAAGAAAAAGTTGAAGAAAGCCCAGCAGAGCACCTTTCGTTCATCGGCTCATCACAGAACCCAACAAGGTGGGGTCACGCCAGATGATGATCCAGGGGTTGCTTGAACAAGAGAGCTATCAAGTACTGAAGCAGACAGGAAAACAACACTGGAACCCAACTGGCAATATACAGATGTCTGAATCTATAAGCCGGACCCTCGGCACAGCAGAAATCACAGACGCGCTGTCTGATAAGATTAAGTCAGTGTGTCGTACTCAACCAGTTCTCCATCTTTTTCAACAACACTGTTCTTGCTGCAGCTTTGACGACACAGAGCTGACCAAGACTGAAAGAGTCATCTAAGTACATTATAAACGAAAGTATCAGACCAAAACGGTTGACCTGCTGGATATGGCCTCTGTCGACCACGTTTAAGAGCTATATATGATGACCGCCAGGAGCTTCATCAAGACCAGAGCGGTTAGCAGAAATCGTCACTGTTGGAGGTGCAATCTGCAACGGTCAGAGAGCCACTCCCACACCAAGCACATAAGCTGCAGCTGTTGTGCTGATGTGCTGACAGCTGTGAAGGCAAATCAAAGAAGGTAAAACGAGCTTGGTGTAAGCTTTTTCAAAAAGGCTGCCGATGGCACAGTGCTCTCGCTGAAGAGAGGCCATCGAATGGGGCTAAAAAGTTACTGCAGACAAATGCAGGTTGATGGAGAACTGACCCACTGGACTGGTGGCGCTGCACCAAGCTTATATTCAAGGGTGGCTAGACTGGCCCAGAATAATTCTGTATCCCGCCACAAGTGCTCCTCGGAAAGGGCAATTAGCTTTGGTGGCAACATTGTTACAATCCAGTCTCTGTTGTTTGAAGCCGAGACTGTGGACAAGATTGTGTTTCTGGCTATATCTTAGGCTAACAAATGACAAATGTGTGTATAAACAAAATCTAGTGAGTGCTGATTTAGGATTCGTATGTTTTGCTTTTTAACTGAAAACACCTACAGTTTTTTCTGTTCTTTGCTATTTGTGTCCTTTAAGAAAATAAGTAAAAATACATTTGCATTTATTACTGTATACGGATATTGCATGGCACTCTGTGTAAAGAAACTTTATACATTTTAAAATTTTCTTATAGATTGACTAAAGTCCCTTATACTGGAAGTAATTTATATTTATTTAATTTTGTGATTTCATAAGCACTTTATAATGTTTCATTTGAAGTTCTCTGCACTACACTTGAGAAATTTTCTTTATTTAAAATGCCATGCCATATACTATGGAAGTAAATCCCTAATCAGTGTCCGTCCTTTATTAACAATTACACCAGTTTTAAAATATTAGGAACACAATTGTGTTAAAACCAAATGATGCTTACTGTTAGGCTGCAGTTAAAAATATGTTTTTATCCTTAAGTCTATCTGTGCATTACACAAAATAATTTCTTTGACTAAATTAATACTGGATAGTATTTTATTCAGTACAGGTCTGTTCCTAACTTAAAAGACACAGTTTTTTTTCTCTGCAACTTGGGTGCTATTTAAGACCAAGATTAAACAAACTAAGTGTATGCTTTTAGACAGGAAGACTTTTTTTATTTACTGCAACATTTGTTGTTGAATATTAAGTTTGCTTTTTGCACAATAAATGTTTCCAAAACGAAACAACTTTTCAAAAATTCTTTAATAAAAAAAAAAAATACATTATTCAGATTGTTTTACCAAAGGGTTATGTAACCTGTTATTTAGAAATGGTTCTATTAATAATTATATATCGCAATAATAATGTTATCGCAAGAGCTGCAATGTATATCGCAATAGAATTAAGGCCATAGCGTGGCCCTTATCACTAACCTGCATCCTATTTTTTTCCCCTAATATTTGATTGATTGTTAGTGATGTTGTCAGTGTACCATTGTGGCTGATTGTAAAACTGAAGTGAAACATATTTCTTCATATCTTATTTTCGTCATGGGACCTGCTCTGAAAGCAGGATATCCTCTCTACATTGTATGTGATTGAAGAAGTAATGCCAGTGATTACTGTTGTTCTTCACCACTTTATTGAAGATGATTAAACACAAGGAAGTTTATTCCTTGGAAAAGATGGTATTCCAAAAAATACTTGGAGGAAATCACACTTTTTTTTTTTTTTTTTTTTCTCTCTCTCTCTCTCTCTGTAATTTAAGCCCAGTTAGCATTGTTGTTAACTCTCGATTGTCTATCTTTGACCCCCACAGAGCAGATCTTCCAGAACATTCGTCAGGAGTACAGTCGCTATCAGAGGCGACGGCAGTTGGAAGGTGCCTTCAACCAGACTGAGCCCTGCAGCTCCACTGATATCCAGAGCTCCAGTCCAGCCCTCACCTCCCCCAGCTCTCCCACAGGTTAGTCCACTCAAAACATAATGTCCAGTGGTTTCAACCTTGTTCCTGAGGCCCTCCCACCCCCAACACTGCACATTATGAATTTCTCTTTTGTCTGACACACCCATGAAACAAAGGAGCTGATGATTGGATCAGGTGTGTTTGATTAAAGAGAGACGGTGTGCATTGTTAGGGAGTGCCATTGCATTAGGGTGCTTAAACTATTTATCAGCCATTTTCTTTATACCAGGGGTGCCCAGTTTTGTTCCTGGAGATCTGTAGTTCAGTTCCAGCCCTACACTTGTCTATAGTACTTATGGATGCACTGATCCGATACTCGGCATCGGTATCTGCTCCGATACTGGCATTTTCTGCCGGATCAGGTATCGGTCAGACGAGACTGATCCAAATCCGATATTCTGCGTATACTATTATTTTTGGTAAGCCCCACAAAAGGCAAAAAAACATTATAAAACACCATTAAGTTCTTGTGCACTATATTCCAAGTGTTCTAAAGACGTTCCGTAGTTTAATGTGAGGTACAGATAAATATTTAAGTCATTAAATTCAAGTTCACGTAAACTCTATGCTGCGGCTGTCTGTCATCCTCCATTCAGCATTCAAACTGCGCGTCACGTTCTGTTACGACAGTCAAAACAATGAAACTCTCCAAGAGCGCATAGTAACTGAAGTTTAAAACTGTTAAAAGAAAAGGCTTGATAAACTATCGCACAGATATAATACACTACACATCAGTATCTCTTTTCTTTGTGCTTTTAGCTCTTACATGCGCAGCGCGTTGTGACTCTGTGTTGCTTTAAACGCATCATTATGCGCACGAGTTGTGCATAAGCACTTTGTGCCACTCTGTATTGTGCCTTTCGTATTATTATAATACTTTTGCCCAATGAAAGATTATTAATAGTCTTTCTTGTTCTGTCCTATCTATTGTATGTTGCTGCCTCCATTACTGTGCTATACATTTAAAAGAAATGTCATTTTAATTTATAGTATATTTTTATTTATATATATTTACTTGTTTTTTATGAATGCATTTTACAACAATACAAAGAGAAGTGTAACATTTTATCAGATTTAGTCCTTCACTTATATTTGTTCCCCACTAAATAGTTATTTCATGAAACGTTTAGATTTTATACAATTATATTGCACTCATGAGTTTTCTAGAATAAATTTTGCTGCTGAATTATCCATTAACCTAGCTTATAATAGTATTTTTGTCATAAATTATGTATTTTTTTTCATTTGTTATTTTTCTTTAAAATGAAGTTGTCTGTATTTAGTAGATTGTGTTTAAGACACAAAACCGTGATGATCAGGTCACCACACTGAGGTATAGAAATTCTACATTGATTTAAAAAAAAAAAACGTGCTGGTATTGATTGGTATCGGCTGATACTCTGAATTTTTGGGATCTGATTGGCTCTGAAAAAAAAAATGGTATCCGTGCATCCCTAATAGTTATTAAATGTTTCTGAATGTTTTAGTTGGTTCAGATGCATTTGTTTAGGGTTGTAGCTGCACTTTGCAGGAAGGTGTAATGTGCAGTGTGAAGATAAAGTGTGCCGAGTTTGCTGTTAATAAAGTCGAATGCTGTTGATTCTTGCATGTTCGTGATGCTAGCAAGTTTGAATATGCAGAAATGCAAGAGAGATCATGTTCACATTCTCTACTCAGTTATGGCAAGTGAATGCGCAGTGGTTACGTTTCTATACGTACACTACTATTAATTATTATTATTGAATACTTTTATACAGAATGCATTAATTTGTCTGTCACACGTATCATCCGATTCAAAAACAGTTTCACCATTAAAAAGGTAGTTTTTTCAGTTGCAAACATTGTGATTTGTCATGAGGGTGAGTAAAAATAATAAAAGACATACCCATCTGATGCATTGCTTGACTGAGTCAGCAAGCAGACGCGCAAATAGTGAAAGAAAGACACAGACGCGTTGTATAAATGCTGACAATGAGAGGATAATTAATAAAAAACCACTCAAAACATGCTGTTTAGTACAGATTACTCAACTGCATGAAATGTGAGTGAAATAACATTATTTAGTGGAGAACAGGTAAATGTATTTATTTTTAAACTCTGGTAAATATGTTAGCCTTTACATTAATGAAAACAGTATGTTCTACAAATTAAAAGACTCTACAAGAAACTCATTGCCTCCATTACTGTGCTATACAAATGCTACAAAAAACGAATCATTGCGCAAAAGTCAAGTCCAAAGAGAGCGGCACAAAGCTCTTAAGAAAGTGATGCATGCGCATTTGTAGCTTATTAAATCTCTTATTGAGCCTCATCTCAGTTATGACGTTTCATTGTTTTATACGTAACGGACAGCCGCAGCAGAGAGAAGAGTTAAGTGAACTTGAATTTAACGACTTTAATTATTTATTTTTTTAAATGAATATGGTGCTTTTATAACAAAACACAGAATAGTATACACACAATATCGGATTTGGATCGGTCTTGTCTCACCGATACCCGATCCGCGGAAAATGTCTGGATCGGAGCCGATACCGATCCTGAGTATCGGATCGGTGCATCCCTAGTTATGTTACAAAATATTTTTTTCAAATAAATGTGGTTCTTTTGAACTTTCTTTTCTTAAAACAATGTATCACTAAATTACATATCAAAAGTTATTTTCAATTGTAATTTTTTTATAGTATTACTGATTTTACAGTATTTTTTGATCAAATACTGCCTTGGTGAGCATAAGAGACTTCTTACAAAGATGTAAATCTGTTGAACGGTAGTGTAGATATTTTGAAATTAAATTGATATGGATATTTAGATTTGTTTGTATGTTTTAGGTGCCTCATCATTGAAGAAGGATCAGCCACTGTTCACACTGAGGCAGGTTGGCTATTTGTGCGAGCGCCTTATCAAAGATCATGAGGAAAAGATGCGTGAAGAGTACGAACAGATACTGAACACAAAGCTTGCAGGTACAACATTGCAGATTCCACACAGTTGTGTATTAGCTTTGGTTCATGCATTTCTCAGTAGCAAGAAAAAATAAGTGCATTTCTTCTATTTATTTATTCATTCTCTGGTTTTATATCAGTTTATGACTGAATTGTGTTCTTAATGTGCTGTTTTTCTTCCTTTTTACCTCAAGAACAATATGAGTCCTTTGTGAAATTCACACAGGATCAGATTATGCGAAGATATGGCGCCAGGCCTGCAAGCTGTAAGTATATTAAGTTTCTCTATTAGCAATCCATTAACATTTTGTCATGATATTTGTTTCAGTATAACAACCGTTTCACTGATTCAGTTGTAACATGTTTGTCCAAATTCTGATTCTTCTCTTTATTTTCAGATGTGTCTTGAAGAACATTATAGATGGTACTAGCCACCCCTCAGCAGCTGGTTGCTGTAGAACCAGCCCCCTTCGTTTCACTTGAAATTTCCTCATACTTTTGATTCTTTTTTCCCCCTTTAAAATGCTTGGGTGCCATGGTCTATCCACATTTAACTCATTTTTTTGCTGAACTGTTACTGATGGCCCAACACCAAACATGCATATCTAGATGCATTCTAAGGAAGTTTAATCTCTTTAAGAATTTGTGGGAAAAGATGTCAAACTACCGCTGTAAAAAGCTTGGCTGATGCGATCATCTCTGTATAATGTAATGTGACCTGCAGCAGATATACCAGACTCTTCCTCTATCCTTCAGTCTGTTTTTTAACTCTCCAACTTTTTTTTTTTCTTTTTTGACAAATAAAAGATCTGTGATAAGTCAGGATTTGTATTGATTCAGTTTCTTGCAAATAGTTTCTGTAATAAATTGTATAAGCTTGTGTTTTTGAATGTCAATTTAAATTTGGTTCAAAACAAATTTAATATTTTGTCGTCATATGTTCCAAACATCTGACTTTTTTTTTTTTTTTTTTTTCTGTGGAACACAAAAAGGAAATTTCAAAGAATATCTTGTTTGGCATTTTCTGAGTATTTAATAATGATGGCGCACTGAAGTTGTTAAACTTCAAAAACAAAATGACAAAATCTCCACAATTGGCTCAGTCGTTATTTTTAACTGAAAATTAATTATCTTGTGCATATAGGAGAGATTATTAGTGAATAAATTAAGAATAACTTTATACGTGTTTGGAAATACACAAGTAAGCAAAAAATATTTTTGTCTGAATTATCTAAGAAACTTGAATATTAATTGTACTGGCAATGGCGACCTCTAATGGTCATAAAGAGTTCCGCCATTCTCTTTAAATGGGTTTAAGCTGCATCTTTTTTTAGATACTGTACTTGGTACAGTCTTTTAGGGTTTGTTGTGGTTGGAATATATCGGGTTTTATCGTGAAGTTTCGTTTGGAAAAAGTGCTTAAAATGGATGAATACTAATTGCGTCACGTGACTTCAGGTGTGGCGGTTTGAGGAAGTACAGGTAGAGACTACCAAACTTTGGCGGGTCATAGGTTGCTTTTTTCGTTCAACAAAAGTAAACCTAAAACGATTCTGCAGACTCCAGTGTGAAACAACAGGAAGACTGGAACCGGAAAAGCTGGATCGGATGAAGCCTGTAATTAACGTCCAAGGAGAGCGTGTTTAAGTCAGTAGCGGTCACACAACTATCTTTTGTTTATTTTATGGATATTTTTAATATTATTTATTTCGTTATTATTATTTTTGAAACCTACAACATTAATGAGCACTGATCTGCGCGCGCTCTCAGAAATCTCCTGAAAGTTACTCGCGTGAGGGGAGGTGGATCAGAAGAAAGGGGTAAGTTGATTGAATTGTTGTTTTCAAATTGTCTACATGTATTCAGAATAGTTTCGGTAATAACACTAAATTTAGCTCCGTTTAATAACTTTTAAACATTTATAGAAAGCACGTGCTCGGTAGACTTCAACATTGAAAAAACGTGTTCATTTCGGCTTACAGAAAAACAAACAATATATTAATCTTTCTTCCATGAGGATTATTTTTCATAAAATTGTTTCTAAAATGAAAAGCATATAGCCTGTAGCTCGTAAATTATTCCATACAGGATGAGTTTGTTTATGCAGGAAGAGCCAACAGCTCCGGAAGAGAGAGAAACAAAAACGTGAAGCTGAAATCTAAATGCTTTGGACTATTTTAGTTTTCTTTTAAGTTTGATTTTGTTTTACTAATTGCCAAGAATATCAATAACATTTATATCAATGAAAAACCTGTAATTTCTCCATCGATTCTTGCCCATGAATGCAGAACGACCTTTTTGATTTGCATTTTTAAGAAATGGGCGATAATGACATAGAAGAGCAAGACACTTTCCGCGTGCAGAGCGATGAAGAAGGTGATAATCGAGGAAATCCCAAGAGAAGAGGTCGGAGGGTCGAGAAGTTTCAGAAGAATGTTTCTAGATGGATGCTTCCCGAGGACTTGCGGGAGACGTATCTGGAGCGAGCGAACTGCTGTCCGCCGCCAATCTTCATCATCCTCGTCAGTTTAGCGGAGGTACGATCAAATGTTTGCACCAGTGGAATTGTATCTTTCTGGGTATCTGATAAATTGAACTGTTTCTACTGTCACCACCGTTACTGTTTTTAAGCCTCAACAGCTTAAACCAGTCAAAGTTTGCTGGTCTTAGCTGATTGAAGATGGTCTCCAATCTTGTCTTCAGCTGGTTTATCTAATTTCTTAGTCGAACAAGCTGAAAACCCCTTTAAAACCAGCCAAGAGATCAGACATTCAAGCAAGATACTGTAAGGCTGGCAAACAATTTTAGACTGGTTAACCAGGTTAAGCTTTTTTTGTTCAAAAGGGTAATATATTTATAAATGTTGTAATATACAATATGTAATAATATAAATGTTCATTGTAGAAACTGTTTGCAGCAACCAGTACATTTCCATAATTTGTGAATGTTTTCGTTGGGATGCCTCACTATGAAAGAACTGAGATTCTTTTGAGCTTAGCTTTCCACATTTCTGTTCCTGTTTGGCAAGTCTTAGCCACAGTGTTTAAAAAGCCGGATTCATCCTCGTTTCCATGGACATTCCTCAAAATAGACCTCTAGTCACTGATGATCAGTGTCTTGAAAATGAAGAAACTTATGAGACCTTCCACTGGAAAAGTCTTTTTTTTTCTTTAACAGAAATCATATTTGTTACACTTAACAAATCGTTAATTTTACTTGTTTTCTACTAACATGATGCACTTGAATATAAGTTGAACACTGCTGAGCCAACTGCTACAGTAGAAACGAATGACTTTTGAGATGTTGACAGGTTTTGGACAGTGCTTTGTGGCAACTGGAATAATGAAGTCACAATCTTGTCCTGTGTCTATTTTCTATTGACAGTTGGGAGTGTTTATCTACTATGCAGTATGGAAGCCTCAAAAGCAGTGGGTAACTCTGGGAGCAGGGATCTGGGAGAGTCCTCTTACCTATAAGCCTGAACAGCGTGAGGAGGCTTGGCGGTTTTTCTCCTATATGTTTGTACATGCCGGGTAAGCCGGGTTGTTTTGCTGCCTTTCTTCAATTCTATTTTAAAATGACTCTCTATTTTGAGACAATTATGGTTGTACATAAAAGTGCTCAATAATAAAATAACTATTTATTTAGCCCCTTGCAATTCTGAAAGAATGAATAAAATCATAAAAGTTCCTTTCAGTGACATAATTAAACTCATGTTACATTGGATCTGACATCCAAGTCGGTTCCTTATTGGTAACTTTTTAATATATCTGTCTGACCATCTTTTTTGGTTTAGTGTGGAGCATATCTTGGGAAACCTGATAATGCAGCTTTTTCTGGGCATTCCTCTGGAGCTGGTGCATAAGGGCTTTGAAGTTGGCATGGTCTATATGGCTGGGGTCCTTGCAGGTGGGTTTGTGCATTTTGGTAGTTTATATTGGGAATAAGATACAGTATACAACCAGAGTTCACTATATAGGATATGGTATATAAAACATGTATATTCTCCCATTCAAGAGTTGGGATCGGTATGATTTTTAAAATAGATTTTTAAAGACGTCTCCTATGTTCCTCAATGCTGCATTTATTTGTTCAAAAATACAGTTGAAATTGTAATACTGTAAAATATTATTAATTTTTTAATTTAAAATGTATTTAAATAAAGTTTATTCCTTTGGTCTTCAGTGTCACATGGTCCTTCAGAAATCATTCTAATATTTGATGCTAATCAATGTTGCAAACAGTATTTCAATAATTCAGGATTCTTTGATGTATAGGAAGTTCATAGCATTTATTTAAAAAATAGAAATCTTTTAGAAACTTTTGATGTCTCAACTGTCACGTCTGATTTATGTATTATATATTTGGCTTCATTCATTTCAGTCTTTAGCTCGGGCTTCTCTTCATATTCTCATGGAATGTGTATGTATGAATCCTTTTTTAGGCTCTCTCGCCAGCTCCATCTTTGATCCTTACAGTGCTCTTGTGGGCGCTTCGGGTGGTGTTTATGCCCTCATGGGAGGTTACTTCATGAATGCTGTGGTGGTGAGTAGATTTCCTGTAATATCTGATGGGATATAAAAAAAAAATGCAATTCATATAATATACTCAAGTACCAAATAAAACGTTTTCTTTTTCTTCTAGAATTTCAGGGAGATGATGCCACTTCTGGGAGTGTTTCGCATCTTAATAATTGTTCTGATTGGTGTGCCCTTTTCCACATTCCGTTCATGACATCTGACATCTTTTTTGTTATCCACTATTAATATTTGGACAAACTAAACGCTGTGTCCAGACCTATTTACTGGTAATTATTTTTTTTACAGTTGGAACAGATGTTGGATTTGCTATTTACAGAAGGTTCATTACCCACGAGGCTGGCATGAAGGTGAGACGACTTTGAGACCATATATTGAACAGGCATTTATACCCATATACCTAGCTACCATACTCAACAGGAATTCTGTAGACCAAGATATCTTGTATCTTGTTAATATACTAGAAAGCTCCTTCATACTTGGCTTTTTTGATAGGTCTCTTTCGTGGCCCATATTGCCGGTGGGGTTGCAGGCATGACCATTGGTTATGTGTTTTTCACCAACTTCAATAAGGAGCTCCTGAAGGACCCACGCTTCTGGTTGTGCATTGTGGGATACATCGTCTTCTTCTTTTTTGCTGTCATTTTCAACATCTTCTTGTCCCCAGCACCTGCATGAGGAGGATGTGTATGTTGAAGTCATGCATCAGTTTACAACGGACAATCATAGCTTTTTAAAAGGAGCAGTTCTCAGGTCAAGAAAATCCTGTTGGTTTTTACTAATACACTACATGCATATCTAAAGTAGATAAATGTAATTTTCAGACAGACATTAGAAATTCTGTAATTCATTAAAAAAAAAAAATCAAAATATTCTTTTGGTTTTGCTTAAACACTTACTCAGATAATGTCGTTTCTCAGGAACAAAGTTTAAAATTGTAGTATTTTTATATATATATTTGGTAGGATCATTTATTTTATATTCACAAAATTATTGAGCCTTTTTTAGGCTTGTCTACAAATTGCTATCATGACTAAACAGCTAAATTTATTTTAACTTAATTGATTTGTAGGGAGCTAAATTGAGCTTTGTGGTTTAAAAGAAAATACTTGTCCTGTAGCTTTATTATTATTGTTTTATAAAACTGAATTTGCTTTATTTTTTTTATTGAAATTTTAAATGTATTTCTATTTTTTTTTAGACTTCATGTCACAATAATACCAGTAGAGGGCAACACTGATCAGCATGTAGTCAGACCTCAACCTGAGGTGGCACCAACGTAGTTTAACTGTAGTATTGCATAAGTTATAGACCAGTAATCAATAGGAAGTTGAGTCAAATCAACACAAATGATATGCATCTGCAGTTACCTTGGATGTTTTTTTCTTGATTATCAATTCATTAAGATGCAGAAATGTTTTAGGTTGGAAATGTGGCAACTTGGAGAATCGTGTCATTTTTTAAATTATTGTACAAACATTTTAAAACCAATGTGTCCATATGGGTCTATTTCATTTATCAATAGTATTTATGTGTTTTACAAGTAGTTGAACATATATGAACTTGTTAATAAATTTGGGTGTGAAGTAAATGCTGTGCTATGTTAAACAAAGTTGAAGTGAGTTTACGTTGGAAAGCATCCCACAACAAATACTGTCCTCTGTCCCTCTGTTCTAATTAGCTGATGGTAGTTCTCCAAAACAGACCATTGATTGCTGGCCAATATGGATACAGTGTTCTTGCCAGTCTAAACAGAACATTCCAGGTATTTTCAGTTCACGAAAAATCAATTTGAACTGTTTTTATTACAAATATGTGAGCTACTATGATATTTATGGCACTTCAGTGTTAACTGAGGTCCTTTGTAATTATACAGTGCGTCTGCTGCAGGGAAAGCTTGTTAAAATGACTTACAAACCCCTATTTAGTTTGTTCTTTTTAATTTAACAAACAAACTCCAGCCACATGGCACAAAATAGTTCACTGATCATTCAAGCATGATATCATAATGTGATCTTATTAAATACTAATGCTAGTCTTGACCCTTGCTGCACAATAAACTAAATATCTGTGTGATATTAAGTATTCTGTGAATGTCTCTGAAATTTACAGAAATAGCATACACCTGCTGTGACCTGTAAGTCCTCAAAGGGCATTTAAGGATGAGAAGAGGGGCTTTTGCTGTGAGGTTGATTTTCCACTTTACTGACCAATCACATCAGTTAGGCACATTTATGACTGCAGCAGGACTTTCCAGTACAAACCAGAACTTGGGTTGTGAATCAAATCAACGTGTGAGGCTCCCACCCCTGGAATAATATGTATTAATTTAATTCTGGGCTATTTTTAGAGCTCTATTGACTATGTCTGGGGCTGTGTTTTCAACTAAATGTTCATCAAAAGTTCAGTTCTTTGACCCTGAGTAACAGAGATGTGATCAATCACCACATTCCCCTGCTGCCCGTGCCTCCCACAACCAGATACTTCGTTCCAATCTATTGTTAGATGCAGAAATACATATACATAATCTACACTACCTTAGAAAGGATGCATTCAATTAATTAAAAGCGATAGTAAAGACTTTTACAATTTTTCAAACAAATAAATGCTCTTCTTTTAAAGCAATAGCAGCACAGCTGTTTTCATCAATGATAATAAGAAATGTTTCTTGACCACCAAATAATGCCGAGTAATGGCTGCTGAAAAATCAGTTTTGCCATCACAGCAATAAATTACATTTATTTAAAAAATATATAATTTAATGTAAAATAATGTAATTATTATATACATTAATCACTATAAAATATTAATGTAATTAATATTTTAATAACTTAAAATAATTTAATTACATAAAATATATATAAAGTTTTTTTTAATTGTAGTACTATTTCACAATATTACCATTTTTACAGTATTTCTAATCAAATGCAGCCTTTGTGAGCATGAGACTTCTTTCAAAATCATAAAAAAAAAAAAAATCTTACAAACCTCAAACCTTTGAAAGGTATTGTATATTTAGCTTTTGTGCAAAATGGTCATTTTGTTCTCCCTGACCCCATCTACAATGGACGTGTTGACATAATGATATAAAAATGGTATACGTATATACAGGTGCATCTCAAAAAATTAGAATATTGTGAAAAAGTTCATCAGCATTTTTTGTAACTTATTTCAAAAAGTGAAACTTTCATATATTCTAGATTCATTACATGTAAAGTAAAACATTTCAAAAGTTTTTTATTTTTTTTATTTTGATGATTCAGACAAAAATCCAGTATCTGGATCCATCCAAAATATTAGAATATTTCCTAAGATCAATAAAAAAAAAAAGGATTTGCAAAACAGAAAGTTATTTTAAGTATGTTCATTTCTGCACTCAATACTTGGTCAGGGCTCATTTAGCACAAATTCCAGCATCAGTGAGGTGTGGCATGGAAGCGATCAATCTGTGGCACTGCTGAGGCACTATTGAGCCTTCAGCTCATCTGTATCATCGACTGTTTCTCATCTTTCTCTTGAAAATATCCCATGGATTCCATATGGGGTTCAGGTCAGGCATGTTGGCTGGCCAATCAAGCACAGTAATACCATGGTCAGCAAAGCACTTGGAAGTGGTTTTGGCAGTGTGGGCAGGTGCTAAAGTCCTGCTGGAAAAGGAAATCAGCATCTCCATAAAGCTTGTCAGCAGATGGAAGCATAAAGTGCTCTAAAATCTCCTGGTAGACGGCTGCATTGACTGTGGACTTCAGAAAACACAGTGGACCAACACCAGCAGACGTCACGGCACCCCAAATCATCGCTGACTTCGGAAACTTCACACTGGACTTCAAGCAGCTTGGATTCTGTGCCTCTCCAGTCTTCCTCCAGACCTTGATTTCCAAATGAAATGCAAAATTTACTTTTATCTGAAAAGAGGACTTTGGACCACTAAGCAACAGTCCAGTTCTTTTTCTCCTTAGCCCAGGTAGGATGCTTCTGATGTTGTCTCTGGTTCAGAAGTGGCTTGGTATCCCTTTTCCTGAAGAAGTCTGAGCGTGGTGACTCTTGATGCACTGACTCCAGCTTCAGTCCACTCCTTGTGAAGCTCTCCCAAGTGTTTGAATCAGCTTTGCTTGACAGTATTCTCAAGCTTGCAGTCATCTCTGTTGCTTGTGCACCTTTTCCTACCCAAATTCTTCCTTCCAGTCAACTTTGCATTTAATATGCTTTGATACAGCACTCTGTAAACAGCCACACCTTTCAGTAATGACCCTCTGTGACTTACCCTCTTTGTGGAGGGTGTCAATGTTCGTCTTCTGGATCATTGCCAAGTCAGCAGTCTTCCCCATTATTGTGGTTTCAAAGATCAAGAGATACCCAGAATTTATACTGTATGGATGGTCATTTAATGAAACTCAAATAAAAATTATAATATTTTGAGATACTGGATTTTTGACTTTCATGAGCTGTAAGTTCTAATCATCAAAATTAAAACAAAAAAAAAACATTTGAAATGTTTTACTTAACATGTAATGAATCTAAAATATATGAAAGTTTCACTTTTTGAAATAAGTTAAAAAAAGAAAACTTTTTCACGATATTCAATTCTTTTGAGATGCACCTGTAAATATTGAATTGAGCTCAGATTTAGGTTATTAGAAAAACTGCTCGAAACAAAACTGACTTCCAAAAAAATCTTAGTTTAGGTTGAGGAGCAGACTAGAATGGTGTTTAAATATATAAAATGTTATTTTTTTTATTATTAATATTTCCATGGAATAGATAAATTCTCATCAGGGAGCTAATCAGGGAGCATAAAATGCATTCAAGCCAACCTGAAATATGCTTCTTCTTTTCTCTTTTTTAAGAAATACCAAAGGTTTAATTTAGTTACTCATTAAAGTAATGTCTAGTCTGAATCATGTTGTGTAATAAAGAGGCTCACTCACTACATTAATTAGGGCTTGCCTGATATGCCCCTAAATAGATGTCGCAGGCCTCGGATGAAACCAACCAACAGCAAAGTTAGTGAGCGTAATGGGGTTGCATCATTGATTTCTGTTAAATGGAATAAAATATCACCACAACTAGCAGAGACAACTTAATTACATTGGGCTGGACCCAGCAGAGTATGAAATCGGACATGACCGATTGATTGCTTCCCAAAGTATTGACTATTGAAAGTAGTGCCAACATGTGGCCAAATGCCATTAGAAAGCATTGCGCTTGGCTGTGAACACTTTCATGGAAAACAATAAACAATCACTCTCGGCCTTTTGCTGTTTTATTTGATATTACACGAATAAAACAAGTAATTGTTTTGGTTATATGTGCTTAAAAGAACCAACAGGCCTTCAATTATTTGTACAAAACGTGCACTCTCACACTTGGGCTATTTTTTGCAATTCAGCAGAAAAATTGTTCCATATCGGGTGTTAACTAACAATCAAACATGCAAGACCGATTAAGAGGGTGGCATGAAGTGGCCACCAAGTGTAACCGAGCCTTAAATTCATGCAGAAGGGGGCTTTATAATTCCACAATATTTTATTTACGCATGGTGAGCTGGCAAGCTGAATCAATTCATGTTCCCTTCATCATATTTATAGTGGAGTACTGGTTATTGACGCACTGATAGAAGCAGTGTGCTTGCTGCGTATTCGGAAACCCTCTTTTGGTGCCAACAGAGAGGACAGAAGGGGTCACAAAAGTTTAGGTGATGTGCTGTGTCAGATGTGCAGGTCACCAATGATTTTTTTATATTTTGGCGGCCACGTCGCACTTGTATGACCCGCGGGGATCTAAAGCACTGGCAGTCTGTTCATACTGCTGTAAGGTAAATGGCATCGGCTAGTGCATTGATTTCTCCTGCATGACTATAAGTTGGCAGCAAGAAGACCTGCTTGTTTTGTGTTTAGTCGAGACCTTTAACGATGATCAGGATGGCATGAGTCTTATTGTACTTAACAATGTGTAGGCGCTGGAGTAGGTTTTGAGTTACCATGAAGATTTACTTCATTTTCTCCTTATTTGTTTAAGGTATGTTGGTGTTTTACAGTTTATTTATCTATGTTTATTTTTAACAATAGGATGCTTAAAGACCATTAACAGCATTACACACTGACAGATTGCATTTTGTAGCACTGCATGTTTTGTAAATTATTTAATACGTTTTTAGTGATGACAGTTAAGCCTGCTTTATTTATACCTGCTTTTACCTGATATGTATTTTGCCCTGGATCAAGTTGTTTTGTTTATAATATTTAAAAAAAACAAATTATATATTTTTTTTATTTATTCAAATTTTATCTGAATTGGCTATACCATACATTTGGGATTAATTGTAAAAGTTAAAAAGATTAAAAACATAAAAAATAAAATAATTAATCTATGGTATACCATTATTCTGATTTGTTTTTTTGGAGTGATTTAGTGTTTATGACTGAATTTTACCATATACCTGACTTGAGACTTTGTGATCTTGCATCAGTTTTAGTCCAGCAACCAATTTTTATTTTATAAATCTTTATTTTATTCCTTACTAGTTTTGAAAAAAAGTTTATAATAATTTATATATTTCTATTAGTGCTGTCAAACGATTAATCACATCCAAAATAAAAGTTTTTGTTTACATAGTATATGTATGTGTACTGTGTATATTTATTATGTATATATAAATACACACACATGCATGTATATATTTCAGAAAAAAATGTTGTTTATATATTAAATATATTTATTTATAATATAAATTATATGAATATAAATATAGACGTAAATATTTTCAAAATAATACTGTGTGTGTATTTATATATACATAATAAATATACACAGAACTCACACATATATTATGCAAACAGAAACTTTTATTTTGTATGCGATAAATCGTGAGTAATCAGATTTGACAGCACTAATTTATATATATGCATTTGTCTAAAATGTTCTTAGTTTCTCTGGGAAAATGTTGATTTAAAATAAAAGTGAAAAAATTAAAGTGATATGCTCTACAATCAATTAATAGTCTGGAACTCAATTTGATTTTATTTTAATGCATTTTAATATTCAAATGCAACCACTAGTGCATTTTATTCTTTTGACATTCTTTTTTTCTTTTTGGAGGTCATTCAAATTTTTTTATTCTTTTCAGATATAATTGAAAGACAAATACAAAATTGAGAAGAAGAAACAGGTGCAAACAAACAAATCTGAAGGGACATTCAATTAGTTTGCATATGGTGACACAATGTTATCAACTGGTATTATGAAATACAAACATATTTCTATTTCAAGGTTTAATATAATATGTAGCAGTGCAATGAGGAATCAGGTCTTTAAGTATAATAAGAATGGGGACCAAAATTTGGTTGAAGGTTTCAAACCAGATTCTATTTTTGCATATTGCAGTGTGTTATTAGCAGATTAGGTTTATTGAAAGCTTTGATTTGT
Source organism: Schizothorax lantsangensis (assembly GCA_027422415.1). Classification (NCBI taxonomy): domain Eukaryota; kingdom Metazoa; phylum Chordata; class Actinopteri; order Cypriniformes; family Cyprinidae; genus Schizothorax; species Schizothorax lantsangensis. The sequence continues at coordinate 24,394,160 of CM049850.1, forward strand.
CTTTCTAGTTGAGTAAAATTATTCTATTTTGTTTTAGTCAGTGCAATGAGTAAGAATATTTCTTGCTGTTTGGATATAGCAAGTGTAGTCAAGTCTCTAAGTAACGGTACGTTTAGGACATACTGGGATGTTGAGGCCAAGGATTTCTGATAGCATACTCAAAAGTGATCATGCTGAACATATTGACTGAGCCCCACAGTCCATTTTCATGATTCTTGCTCCCTGTTTCCTCTCTTTACAGACACAAAAATGCCAGAGTAAAGATGGGAGACTGGAACTTTCTTGGTGGGATTTTAGAGGAGGTGCATATCCACTCCACCATGGTGGGAAAGATCTGGCTGACCATCCTCTTCATCTTCCGCATGCTGGTGCTTGGGGTGGCGGCGGAGGATGTGTGGAACGACGAACAGGCTGACTTCATCTGCAACACCGAGCAGCCTGGTTGCCGCAACGTGTGCTATGACAAAGCCTTCCCCATTTCCCTCATCCGTTTCTGGGTGCTGCAGGTCATTTTTGTTTCTTCACCCTCGCTGGTGTACATGGGCCATGCTCTCTTCCGCCTCCGAGCCCTCGAAAAAGAACGGCAGCGCAAAAAATTGGCACTGAGACGTGAACACGAGGCCGTGGACGTAGAGATGGCGGAGGTGCGACGTAAAATAGAACGTGAGCTTCGGCAGATCGACCAGGGGAAGCTAAACAAAGCTCCCTTGAGGGGGTCTCTTCTGCGCACCTACGTGGCTCACATAGTCACCCGCTCGGCCGTAGAGGTGGGTTTCATGACCGGACAATATGTTCTGTATGGGTTTCAACTAAATCCGCTCTACAAATGTGAGCGGGAGCCGTGTCCGAACGAGGTGGATTGCTTTGTATCTCGACCCACTGAGAAAAGCGTCTTCATGGTGTTCATGCAATGCATAGCTGCCATCTCATTGTTTCTCAACATCCTGGAGATCATGCACTTGGGCTACAAGAAGCTCAAAAAGGTCATCTTGAACTACTACCCACAGCTGAGAGACGATCTCGATGACAGCTACTATCCAAACAAGCTGAAGAAAGATTCGGTGGTGCATCAGACATGCATTGGCACCTCCACTGGCCGCAAGACCACCATTGCTTCAGCAACCAGTGGATACAACCTTCTTCTCGAGAGACCACCTGATGGAACCACCTACCCTCCTTTGATCAACCCATCCTCTGCTTTCTTGCCCGTTCAGAGTGATATGCAAACCAAAGACGGTTCTGATGCACCAAAATACTCGCAGAACAGTCCCACAGAGCACAACAGCAATTCCAACAACACCAGCAGTGATACATGTTCACCACCTTGCAACTCCATCACACCGCCAAAGCAAGATGAAGGGGAAGATTCTATCCACCCTCCACCTCTGTTCAAGAAAGGCCAGGAGTCTAAGATTTCAGACTCATCGAGCCACCCCAGGGAATCTTCTCACACATCATCCGGCGTGGGAAAGAAGCCATGGAAGGTCAGCACACCCTGGAACTGCTCAACCGTCGTAGAAGGTAATGGCTCAGACACGGATTCCTTGGAAGGCGCTAAGGCCCACTGTCCCTACGCCGCTGTGCGAGCTCGTACTTCATCCAGGTCTGATTCCAAAATGAGCAGGCCCACCTCTCCTGATTCAATAGAAGAATCCAGCTCTGAGTCACGGCATAGTCCACGAGCATCACCGAGCCATCGTGCCTCACTGGCCAGCAGTTCCAGTAGCAGACGAGCAGCTCCTACAGACCTACAGATATGAGGAAAAACTCAATACAGGCATTCACTATTGATAGTAGCCATGTCATTTTTACAGTTAAAGCATATTGATGGGAAATGACAGTAAAATTAAACATCTATAGCATTCTCAGACTAAAGTTTTATATTCAACTCTATAAAGTTGTGGAACTCCTTAATGGATTGTTTACACTGTCTTTTTACATACATATCAATTTAGCAATACAAACTGACAATATATTTAATTTACAATAGTAGTATGACTACACTAGAGAAATTGTATGTATGATTATGTATGCCTTGTTCTCACCTGGACATTTCTCTTTTTGAGTGCTTCCTGCATCAGAAGTAAAAATGATGTAATGGTAAAAAATAATTTCAAAACACATTTTGCTGTAATAGAGCAGCTGTAAATGTATTCAAAAATATGATGTTGTGGAAAAAATAGTTGTATGTGCATATGTCATATTAACAGATAATAAACTGGTCTTATTTACAATGCGATTAAACCAGATATCGAATCTTTATTTAAGTCTGTCTTTTCTAAGCATATGGACAACCAGCATTTCTAAATTGGGAATCTAAGAAAGATTAAACAAGTCGAATAAAAACATTTTCTAGCTGACTCATATTAATATTAGTATTATGATGAGAATTTAGATATGCTTTGATCAGCAAAATGAAGCTGGTTTAGAACCTTAATGGTAAAGTATGCTACTGCTACCAGAGTTGTAAGTACCAAAATATGCAACAGTTTCTTCCCACAGGCTTAAAATTTACTTATTACACCACAAAATTCAAATGTTATTACGATTTGTATTATTATGGTTTTGTACTTTTTTGTATGTTGTCTGTTGCTGTTATTGTCAACTTACATATGTTATTGTTATCGCTTCATGTCATATTGCACTAAAGAAAGTATCTTTAGGAAACTATTCTTGCTCTTGTCTTACACTTGATTGTAAAGAGAAGAATCACAGAGAAGAAGGAAGCTGTAACCTCCCATTAAAAGAGGTCAGACAGAGCCATTTGAAAATTGTTCTTATTATTTTAATAACACAGTCCAGTGTATTAATAATACAGCTCAAAACCGGAATATTTTAAGTGCTAACAGCACCATCTACTGGACTAAAGCCTAAACATATATATTTTGAATTCTCACACAAAATATACTTTATATTCTGACTTGAAATATTAGCAATTAAATGCTGCTCTAATTTGAGTGTTAGGAACTGGATTGGTTATTCTTCCTGGCTGTTTTAAAAAAGGAAAGCATGAATGAAAAACAAAACAAACAAAACACAATCCATGTGTCATCCATACTACAAAACAGTTGTTCAGATGAACCTGTTTTGTAAGACAGTTGTACATTCCTATTCAGCTTTTGAATGGAAAGCTTTTATAAATTATCATTTCAAGAAATCTGAATTAAGATATAATCTTTTATACTTTCTTTGGTGGTGTCCTAACCACAAAAATATTGTCTTCCCAACATAATTAAAGGCATCTTTTAAATTTATATTTTTTCAATTTAATTGACCTGTGCTACTAAAAGCTAAAGTGCAACAGTTTTGTAATCTGATTATTCAGTACAGCTGTGCATATACTGTAGTAAAACTGAACAAAAACAACATTGGCTTTATTCTGCCATGTGACACATTGGTCAGTCAATGTTGTTATTTTGTCTGGAGGCCTAACCATTAATCAGCCTGTCGTTTAACTGGTACACATATGAGTTATGTATGGCATAATTTTCAAACAACAGACTATTTAAAGATTTTGAAGTCTAAAAATAGTCCAAATTAAATTACTGTATCAATGTCATATGAACATATCTACATGGTACAGTAGGGAAAAAAATAATTTGATCCCCTGCTGATTTTGTACGTTTGCCCACTGACAAAGAAATGATCAGTCTACGATTTTAATGGTAGATTAATTTGAACAGTGAGGGACAGAATAACAACAATAAAAATCCAGAAAAACGCATTTCAAAAAAGTTATAAATTGATTTGCATTTTAAAGCTGGGCGATATATCTCATGCGATATGCATGAACGTGATATTGCGTAGCTCAGTGATCTACGGCTCCGTGTATTAAATGCGCTCCATTTGAAAACAGGTGATGGAGATTTACCGCTAATCACGGAACCGGCTTTACTGACGAGATGCGCATGCATATCGCATGAGATATATCGCCCTGCACTATATTTGACCCTTCGCAAAACATGACTTAGTACTTGGTGGCAAAACCCTTGTTGGCAATCACAGAGGTCAGACGTTTCTTGTAGTTGGCCACCAGGTTTGCACACATCTCAAGATGGATTTTGTTCCACTCCTCTTTGCAGATCCTCTCCAAGTCATTAAGGTTTCGAGGCTGACGTTTGGCAACTCGAACCTTTTCCCTCTACAATCTTGTAGCTGACATCCTTGGACAGCTCTTTGGTCTTGGCCATGGTGGAGAGTTTGGAATCTGACTGATTGATTGCTTCTGTGGACAGGTGTCTTTTCTACAGGTAACAAACTGAGATTAGGAGCACTCTCTTTAAAGCCCGAGACACACTGCATGATTTTCGGCTGTCCCAGATGAAAGATTGGCATCGTGAAACAATCGTGGCGAATCAGAAGTCGTCACGATTGTCTCACAATGCCAGTCTTTCGTCTGGAACAGCTGAAAATCATGCAGTGTGTCTCGGGCTTTAAAGGGAGTGCTCCTAATCTCAGCTCGTTACCTGTAGAAAAGACACCTGGGAGGCAGAAATCTTGCTGATTGATAGGGGATCAAATACTTATTTCACTCATTAAAATGCAAATAAATTTATAACCTTTTTGAAATGCGTTTTTCTGATTTTTTTTGTTATTCTCTGTCTCACTGTTAAAATAAATCTACCATTAAAATTATAGACTGATCATTTCTTTGTGAGTGGGCAAACTTACAAAATCAGCAGGGGATCACATAACCCCCCCTCCCTGTAAATAGATATAACCAGAGCAAACAAATTCCAGAGATGTTAATTACAGTTTACTTATCTGAAAGATTATGCCTGTTTTATGTCATAAAATATATCATAACAGGCTGCATGTAGTTTGGCATCCATAATGTTAAAGTGGTATATTAACCGATGTATTAAATATAAAGTAAATAATAAATATAATTGAATCAATCAATGTTATTGTTTGCAACGTTCTATTTGGTATTTGATAAATAATTTTAACATTGTAGTTTTCCCACTACTTTAACTTATTTATTTGTTCGTCTGTGTGTTTTTCTTGTTTCCTTTCTTTTTTTCTTAAAGAAAGGGCATACAGTTTTTCATATCCACAAACAAAATGTATGTGCCCACTTAGCTTGGAAAATGGGATTCCACTGATCTAAATAAATGACATCTCTATTATAGATAAGTGGATTAAACATACATTTATAAACGAACATTCATAAACAACATTTAACATTTACCAATAAATCTTTATCAGCATTTCATAGTAAGAAATACCGTTTCAGGTGAAAGGTCGGAAAAAACACCCATTCGCACAAATCCGTTTGTCAGGTGACCATCAGGCACATGACTTGGAACGATCCACCCGCATTTCAATATCCTAGTAGAGTGACACTTTATTTATCCAATCAGCATACGAGCTACCCGGCGGCCATCCAATTACACTCGAGTGTCGTTCTTAAGTGGGCGTTTCATCGAGAAGGGAAACACAAGAGACTGAAGATTTAAAGGAGAATCCATAATAAGTTTGCTCATCTATTTATACGGTTACAAGGTTTTATGTTTGTTCACTGAGCATTCATTTCGTGCTGGTTGGATTACTAATAACCGGCCGGGTTATATTTTAAAGGGGTTGGGGAGGGGGTTAACATGTCGATCCAGTACGAGGCACCGCTGGCGGACAGCTACGGGGTGGCGGACTCGTTTCCCAAAGACTTCGGATATGGAGAAGAAGAAGGAGACATTGAGGACAGTCCTACTCCCTCCGACAGCAAACCGAGAATCCTGCTGATGGGATTGAGGAGGAGCGGAAAGTCCTCTATCCAGAAGGTAGGAGGAAGAGATGATATTTAGACCGTCTAGGTACTCCTCCCCTGCTGCTGACTAACGTTACTTCTTAGCCCAGCGAGTTAGAACTGGGTCAGAGCCGCTCTGGGCTGCCTAGCTGTCACTGGGCTCCGGCAAGATCACCACTCAGAGCCATTACAGCCAACCTATTTCTTAAGCAGAGGTGGATTTGTGGAGTTTGATACATACAGGCCTAAATGCATCATACTCATTCAGTTGGCTAATTAAGAAGGATATATGTAGCATATGCGTGCCATGTTAATGTTGTGATAACTCACCCGGCACGTGATTTCTTATTCATATATTCATCCTTCACCACACCCTCTCAACACAGATTATGTAGATTGACTAGAAGACACTTTTCTGACTTTTAGAAGTGGTTCATTCTTGAGGACCATCTTTGTGCATCTTATAAACAAAGGGTATTCATTTCGTATAAATTGTGTAAGACATTTAAGTGCACCTCTCATGTAGGCTATTGCTCCTGTTGGTTTAGGAAATAAAGCCATTATAGATGCACTCAGTTATTTTCGCTAATTTAAAACGCACACTAAGTAGTGAACAGCGCTTTTGACATGTATAGAAATCCTGAACAAACACATGGAATGAAACTCTACACAGTCTACTAGAAAAAGCTGTTTTATTGTACATGGAGCGGGTCGCCCCCTCTTGGGCGCTGCCATGGTGAGGTCACATGACCTACTGTGTCATGTAATTGATTGAGATACTACTACTACTGATAATCACAATAGTAATATTAATTTGTCTTTTTTAGTGTTTTAATAAAAACATTCATATAAAAGTACTAAACCGTGTAACAAGAAACACCATACAAACAAGCTATTCCTGTCGGTTTCGGTAGTCACGACTCCCCACAGTTTCCACGCCGCCACCAGCTGATAAATGCTGCATCATCAAGCACTGGACATGAACACATGACAGTCATAACTGCTGTACTGTGAAACACACAAATGCTGCAAGGAGTGAACTCATAAGCATGCATGGGGATAATAATAAAAAATTAATTAATGTACCACTTGATCACAATGAAAAGTGTGTAAGCAACATGTTGTTGTTGTGGTTACTTAATGAGGCAAGTTTAAAATGCCTGTGATTACCATGACTGTGTGATTTAAGAATGTAAAATTTGAAGTCCCTGAGAATAAGTCTTGCCACCAGTAAGCTCCTCAAAGTCCATGAAGCATGTGACGGGGCTTTTAGTTTAATTTCACAACTGTCTTACTTTATTATTCTCCCATTGGAGGAATGCTTTAATGTACAAAATGTCTTTGACTTATTAGGTGGTGTTTCATAAGATGTCCCCCAATGAGACCCTGTTTCTCGAGAGCACCAACAAGATCTATAAAGATGACATCTCCAGCAGCTCCTTTGTCAACTTCCAGATCTGGGACTTCCCTGGACAAGTGGACTTTTTTGATCCAACCTTTGACTACGAGATGATTTTCAGAGGAACCGGGGCCTTGATATTTGTCATTGATGCACAGGTGAAACAAGAAATTCAAAGCCTTGACACTAATTACTGTGCACACCCAAACAACATAGTGATGAAGCTCTGTCAGTAATTCGAGATGGCTGGATTCTTTTGTGAAATGTTATAATTACAAATCATGGCTGGCTATGTTTTATTCATTGGTGGAATATGTAAAGTTTTAAGCAGATAAATCTGGGGTTCTCAGTATTTATGTTTGTTTGTTTATATGATATTTCAAAAAGAAAGTAATTGTATTGATCAATCAATAAAGTTGTCATTGCTAAAGGAAGGTTTTTTTTTTTTACTTCCATAGTATGGAAAAAAACACTTAGGAACACAATGGGCATGATAAACTGTTTGTTTACCTACGTTTGTTCACCTTCACCTACTTGTTTACCTACGTTTGTTTACCTTCTCCTATTTTTTGGTGAACTATACCATTAACGGTTCTAAATAGTTGGCTTATTTAAATCTTGGCATTGAGTCCAGACATTCTGGTTTCATTTAATTGAATGTTGTTTATCATTGAGGCTTAGCTCATTGGATCACATTGGCTTAAGGTAAAAATAGGTACAAGATTGACTGTGTTTCTGCTGATATAGCGAAGTCTGTGCTGTTTTCTCTCAGCCCTTCAGTCTTACTTCTAGCTGAAAGTCATTTTAAAGGATATGGTCGATTAGATCGCTTTATTTGCAAACCCTATAATAGTGGAAGTCTCAACTACAGCAGTGTGTGATATCACACAAAAATATGTTATTTTATCAAGAAGAGCTGTTAAAGTTCTTCTGCTATTTGAAGAAACATTCTTACATCATTTTTGTAGTTCTGCATCTATATAGTTCTTTTTTTGTAAATATGTAAAATGCAATTTGTTTGGTAACCTAAAGTATGGCATTTTCTCTAAACCTGGCCATCCTCTATATTGTACATTGCCGACTCATACCATCTTGCATTCTTCCTCTGTATCACAGGATGACTATGTGGAGGCCCTTGGTCGACTCCACCTAACAGTATCACGTGCATACAGGGTCAACCCAGAGATCAACTTTGAAGTGTTTATCCATAAAGTAGACGGCCTGTCTGATGACCATAAGATTGAGACCCAGCGGGATATACACCAGAGGGCTAACGATGACCTGGCAGATGCCAGTTTAGAGAAACTACATCTTAGGTAAACATTTGCAGTTTTATTTCTAATGCTGTTTATTGATTGAAATACTTCTTGAACCATAATATGTGCCACTATTTGTGCGATCTGAGAAGATGGAACAGATATCCTACACTATTCTTAAGTTTTTTTTTTTTTTAATTTTGCAGAACAGCTAATTAATTTGTGAATATGAGTGAACTCCTTTCTGAAATCTGTTGATTTTTGTTTTTTTGGTTTGTCTATTTTACGTCACTAAAAGCGGAGAAACTGTGTTAAGTCAGAGCTCTGGTGTTGACATAATAATGGATGTAATGGATTGATGTCGAAAAGCAGTTCTCTAAGGAAATGGTGATGTTAGTCTTTTTTTTTCATGAGCTCTGTGTTAAATCTCAGCGATTATAGGCATTTACAAAATTAATTTGGTTATGAGATTTTAAATAGAGTGCCACTTATGGCTGAATCCGATTACATGGCTTTTCTGTTGTCTTCACTAATGCTTTAGAATCTCCTCGTACTTTTTACCGAATGTGAAGATGAATATGCATCTCTCAACTCTCTGATCTACTTAAGAGTGTCTGCTTAATGGTGCATTATCTGAAAATATTTGCATTTACATTAGGATTATTTGTCTGTATCAATCCAAATATGACATCTTCAATCACCTCAGTTAAAAAAATTAATTTAAAAAATCTATCTATCTATCTATCTATCTATATATATATGTATATATTAGATTTATTTTTATTTTTTACATTTTTGTTTATATATATATATATATATATTGGATGGATCTCAAGTGTGAAACATTTTAAACATTTTAGTTGTGAAAAAGTGAAAAGCATAATTTTGCTTGCTGTTTAGGTTATATAGTTTTTTAGGAACCAATATTGGATTTGCATGCAGTCATATTAGGAAAGCAAGAAGCTTGTTTTCCTTCAGCTCTGTTCAGTACAGCAATATGAGTGTACAGTTCAAGGAGGCTTGAGTGGTCAGTGCCTCGTGAACAACAGACAAGGGTGAATTTCAAGAATACTTAGCATGTTCTGGATACTGTGATCAACAGGGTCAGATTTCTCTGTGGTCTTAATAGCTAACACAACCTTGATAATATGAATTGTTTTTTAAGTAGGACAGAATAAAGCATGCTGCTGCCTCATTTAACCTTAATATTATAATCCTCAAATGAATGTGAATAGTAAAATTACTCACACTGTTTCTCAGTTTTGTCACCTTTCATAATTGGCACCTCCTGTCATTTCTTACAAGTTGCTTATTAAATTTGCACATCAGACCACTGTAATTTTAGAGGATATTTTATTATGTTAAAGGTTGCTGTCCAACACTGCAGAGCCTTTATGCCACTTCTTTTCTGCCAGATTCTGGTGTCCTTTGTTTTGGTAACATTTCTGTTCATTTGGCAACAGATCTGTTTACACTGCAATGTTTGTCTACCAAATGTATAGTCAATAACACTATTTTCACATGAATTCCCTACTAAGATGGGTATTTTGATCAAGAAGTGCATTTAACCGTTTGCCACTCGCACATGTCCATGTGATATTGCAGTTGTCAGAAGTGAATGTTCAGTCCTGAGAAATGTTTCTTTAGCTACCCTGCAATTGTTTAAACGCGTGCAACAAGGTCTGATCTGTGTCATATAATGGAGGGAAGGTCTGATCTGTGTCAGATAATGGAGGGAAAAAAATGAATTTGTTCGCTGTGTAAATGTGGCCATAATGACACCAAAGGAACTAAACTTAAAAAAAAAAAGCATTTATGTGATGTTTGGACCACTGTGCTAATAACTGGTAAAATAAGAATTGGGTGTATGAGCTGTATTAAATATCTTAGATATTCTGTCTAATCAAATGCCTTTTTTCTGTACTCTACAGTTTCTATTTGACTAGTATATATGATCACTCCATCTTTGAGGCCTTCAGTAAAGTTGTCCAGAAGCTCATCCCTCAGCTTCCAACGCTGGAGAACCTTCTCAACATCTTTATATCTGTATGTGTCTCTACCGCAAGACTTCACAATGCTTCTAAATGGCTCATGATGGTTGCACCTAAATAAAGTTCCATTCCCTCTTTGGTCACTCATTATTGTCATTATGAAGAATATATAGTGTTGTTGTTGCGGCTGCGGTGGAAATGGCTTATTCACTTTCCATCTCTGATGCAGTCATGCTCATGCATGTTTTATTATCCTCTCAATGCTGTAAAATCCCATATCAGACCCTGCAGGGCATTATGCAACGTGTGCGTGTATGTGTGTTTCTCTGCTAATAGAATTCAGGGATTGAGAAGGCCTTCCTGTTTGACGTTGTCAGTAAGATTTACATCGCCACCGACAGTTCACCGGTGGACATGCAGTCCTATGAGCTTTGCTGCGACATGATCGATGTGGTCATCGACGTCTCCTGTATTTACGGGTGAGCCTTGTATATTATTTCTACTTGCATATTGGAGTACATGCACAATACATACAAACACAATCTATCTATATCCATCTATCCAATGACTCCAATTTCACTCACATCTTTTGCATGAGAGCGCTTTAAAACTTTATATTCCCCAAATTCTCTTAACTTGGAAAACCTACTAATATCCTTTATTTGTGGACATGTTTTTAAACTAAGGAAATGCGACACACCATATATACCTTATTTTTATCTGTCACAGTGATAGAAAGCATTTTGAATGATCATTCAGTGATTTTAAATATCTGTATATGACAAAAGTTAGATCTTGAATGGCGTTAAAATTCCATTTTAATAATGCATATATAGCAGTGGGCAATAGTTACATGTTTCTCAGAAGACAAAATAAATTAAATTTACCCTGATCTTCAAATGCAAAAAGTTTTTATGTAAACATGTAACTATCTTCTGTAGCCTCTGAAGGGCAGTACTAAATGAAAAATATGATGTTTAGGCAAAATAATAAAAATGTACACATCTCCATTCTGTTCAAAAGTTTTCACCCCCGCTCTTAATGCATGGTTTTTCCTTCTGGAGCATCGGTGAGTGTTTAAACCTTCTGTAATAGTTGCATATGAGTCCCTCAGTTGTCCTCAATGTGAAAAGATGGATCTCAAAATCATACAGTCATTGTTGGAAAGGGTTCAAATACACAAAAAAGCTGGAAAACCAAAGAAATTGTGGGACCTGAAGGATTTTTCTGAAGAACAGCAGGCAGTTTAACTGTTCAGGACAAACAAGGGACTCATGAACAACTATCACTAAACAAAAAAACACAGCTGTGGATCATTCAGGTAACAACACAGTATTAAGAATCAAGTGGATGTAAACTTTTGAACGGGGTCATTTTTATAAATTAAACTATTATTTTTCTCTTGTGGACTATATGTAAACGTCTTTTATGTGAAATATCTTATTCAGGTCAGTACTAAATAAACAATAATATGCATTTTGTATGATCCCTCTTATTTTGGTCAAATAATTAACATTTTGCAGATTCTGAAAGGGGGATGTAAACTTTTGACTATTCCTAATGTTATTTTTAGTATGCTTTTTGTCAGTTCTGCATTCTAAGTATGTTTTGATCACACAGATTAAAGGAGGATGGCAGTGGCAGTGCATATGATAAGGAGTCTATGGCCATCATCAAACTCAACAACACCACAGTGCTCTACCTAAAAGAGGTCACCAAGTTCCTCGCCCTGGTCTGCATCCTGAGAGAAGAGAGCTTTGAGCGCAAAGGTATACCACAGCAATAGTTATATCGGTGTCTTTCATACTAGCGGTTTTCGGTTATTTTTAATTCAACTTTTTTGTGCCACAGGATTAATAGACTACAATTTCCACTGTTTCCGAAAAGCCATTCATGAGGTGTTCGAGGTGGGCGTTTCTACCTCAAGGACAAGCAGCCAGCCAGCTGACACCCCTCTCATGAAGACTGTTGCCTTAAACGGAACCCCCAGGAGCACTGTGTAGAAAGATAGTGATAAAGACAATGATGAAAAGTGTGGAGATGATGGAAAAGGTAACAAGAGAGAGAGAGAGACTACAGGATGGGCCGCATTCTGAGTATGCCGACCATCATTACTGCTCCCAAATGCTTTATAAGCAAAAGAGTTTGAAAGTCTAAAATAAACTTGCTGCAGTGGGCGGGGCAGAAATGTAATAAGGGTAAGCTTACAAAGCTACAGATGGATGGAAGGGAAGAGGCACAAAAGAAGGCGGAACACTTTTTTTGTGACTAAAAGGCATTAACAAACTGTTCCTACAGAAAAGACCGCAAACAAGTAACAGTGCAAATCACTTAGGAAAAAAACAAAAGCACAGCAAGAAACCTCTCACCCTGTCAGGCGGTACCGCCTGACAACTTGGATGAATGCTGTATGATATGCTGCTGGTCACTTAACACAGTAGCCAAGTTTAAACGCATACCCGGTTTACTCCTCAACACGTGAATGTGGCAGACTTCTGTGAAAATTTGTGGTGCACAAAATTTGAGTGTACACTTCTGAAGCCTTATGTAGAGGAGGCCTGTCTGATGCAAGCCCCTAGTGCACACATGCACACTTCGTCACCTAAACAGCCCATGTATTGTGTATGAAAGGTTAGTAAAGGGATTGAAATGTCATTTTGAATTTGTCTCGAGTGTGTGTTTGTGTGTGTACACATGTATGTATGCAGTGGAGAGGGAGGGAGGGTGGGTGGGTGTTGCATATGCATGGTTCAAGGCCCAGAGATGTTGTGAAATTACACATGGGAGAGTGTTTGCAACTCTGAGAAAGAGCTGTACCGTTCCATTTGACCTCTGGGACACTGTGATTGCACTTACCTCAGAGGATGTCAGGGATCCTAACTAACAAAGTTCAAACTGCTATGCTGTACTGTTACCCTCCAGTTACATTACGGCATCCTTGGCGTGTAGCTCATGCAATCCGAGGACATTGTAGGATGAACTTTACTTACTTACATTCCGGTTCTGAGGTGCCAATGCACTTTTGCTCAGATTTAAAACTCAGTAATCTTTGCTTTCACTCTTCCAATCACCAATCAGCATGTTGTTTTTGATTCGGAAATAATCCGCTGTAAACAGAAATGAAGGTTAACTTAAGTGACAGGACATTTGAATCAGTTAAAATCCATTCCAAGCATGTCTGTAGAGATACTTCATATTGTCTTGCAATCAGCTCAGTCTTTTCTCATTTCATTTAATGGAAACTAAATGAAATATGAAAAACACAAACAAACTGATCTTCAAGCTTGCTTGTGATTCTTATTTCTCAGACTACATATAGGACACAAATTATGCTTGTCTTGAGTTTTGCCAGAGGTGTTCTCTTTCACAAGAAATAAAACATGTACACACACCGGAAAGAGTATTCATGTGCTGTCATTGATTTGGTCCCACATTCAAGGTGGAAAAACCCTGCCTAATAATACTTACATATTGGGACCTGTCATTTAAGAGATTTAGGACACTTGCTGAAAGGAAAAAAAAATCTTGTGTGCACAAATCTTCAAAGAACAGTTCGTTCAAAAATGAACATTGAGAAATAGGTTTCCTGTTGCTTCAAAAAAAGTTAAGTATCGAGCTATCGAGCTCCATAAAGAGGAAAACACTATAGAAGCATCATAAAAATAGTCCATATGAGTCTTGTTAAGTACTGATTTCATGATGTTCGATTCATAATCGTTCTTTTGAACCAAATCTTTTCTAGTTCACACATTTGGTCTGAATGATTCTTTCACGAATCGGAATGATCCGGTTCTAGAGTTCAATCTACTGCCTCATGATCCAGTCACAGCCGTTGTGTGGAAGATTAATAATAAATAACATCTTAAATATCTGACGTTTTGACACACAAAGCTGTCATAGAAATTGGGAATATAGCACACTACTTCTTCAACACTACTACTGCGCTACTTTTTTCTGATATTTTATATAGGCTACAATTTTGTCAGGTCTGGAGCATTGCGCAACATGAGGGTGAGTATATGATGACTAGATTTTTGCTTAAACTATCCCTTTAGTAGGCCTACCATGCGCATGACTACATCACTCCACCAATTATAGAGACTGATAACTCATGATATATATTATATCATTTAGTTTTAAGTGAATTATTATAGAACACGTTCTAAAGAGATTTTTTTTTTTTTTTACATTCCCACTTTTTTGACAATTGGGGGCGCCAGAGTACTGCAATTAATTTTTTCCAACAAAAACACATGGGCTGAATTGTAAACATCATACTACCATACCACGACCACAACTTTATATGGTAGAAATTGCAATAGGCTACTATGCTGTGCTGCTGCTGAGGTACTTTCCGTTAATTTGAATCAGTTATACCTCAAATTAAACATCCTTTATATTTTGTTTCCTTCATTTTTGGTCCTTATGAAAAAGTACTAAAAAGCCTCATTAAACAATATAGGCCAACAATGTAAATAGCAGTCTAATAATAATTTAGACGATCTTTCAATTTTTCGGAATGTTGAAGCTTAATTCAGTTTTATGAGAAGCCGAGCACTATTGGCTAAGGCACCATTACTCGAGCAGTCTTGTTAAATCCGAGCTTGAATAACGCAGTAATATCACAAGAAGCCAATAAAAGCAGATACGCCTCGCAGCTACTGTCACGACTCATTACGAAACCCCACATCTACGCAATTTACTGGCAATAAAACACTGACAGCATTTCTGTCCACTTCATTAAGCTTCTAATTTCTTGTAAAAATGTTGCATTAATCCTTTAAATGGCTACTGGCCTGGTGCACTGTAGAATTGTTTGATCAAAACAAGAAACTCGTCATGCGACTTGTGAGTGAATAATTAAACAATTTTGGTTAATTAAGAGTCAGGTTTAGGTGTAAGGAATTTTTGTGCATCCCAAAAAAAAAAAAAAAGTAGAAAGAAAGAAATGTATCCACCATTTATAGGCAGCAAGCATTAAGAGAAAGGCATGACTTGTTAATTTACAACAGTAACCACAATTTCCCCCAAAGGCCAATTAGGCCTAATCACTTTACAGTTTATGGTTTTATTAAAGCAATATCACACTTGCAATTGTTCTGAAGTACTGCATATAAGCATAATAGCCTATGTATTATATAATTATGTTTAAGTTGTTATTTACTTTTAATCTTAATATCTGGATTGGCTAATTAGGTCAGAAATTGTTACTTGTCTCTCTGTATATCTAATAATTTTGAATTATATTATAATGTATTAACTTTATACAGCTGTTGTGTGAAGTTACTACAACTTTTATTAATAGGGTACTGTAATGCCATAATAGAACCCGACTTCCGGAAAGGTTGGCACGTATTTTAAATTTGAATAAAAAAAAAAACTAAAAGACTTTCAAATCACATGAGCCAATATTTTATTCACAATAGAACACAGAGAACATAAATGTTTAAACGGAGAAATTTTACACTTTTATCAACTAAATGAGCTAATTTCAAATTTGATGCCTGCTACAGGTCTCAAAAAAGTTGGCACGGGGCAACAAAGGGCTGAAAAAGCAAGACATTTTGAAAAGATTCAGCTGGGAGAACATCTAGCAACTAATTAAGTTAATTGACATCAGGTCTGTAACATGATTAGCTTAAAAAAGGTATGTCTTAGAGAGGCAGACCTGTAACAGGCATCAAATTTGAAATGAGCTCATTTTGTGCATAAAATTTTAAAATTTCTCAGTTTAAACATTTGTTATGTTATCTATGTTCTATTGTGAATAAAATAGTGGCTAATGTGATTTGAAATTCTTTTAGTTTTCATTTTATAAAAATTTAAAAAACGTCCCAACATTTGGGTTGTACATTAATATGGGTTGTTATCAAATATAAGAGGCTTTCAGAATTGATCAGATCTGTTTTTAAAATATTTTTTTTATTCCAATGTTGTATTGTACCAAGTTAACAGTTGTTGCAGCAATGACAACTGTAGTAAGATGAAAACTATGGTTAGGCTACCATTGTAATGTTTTTGTATATGCCATTGCATAGGCCTACATTTTTTCCATAATACATATGTTTATATGTTTGACACACTAATATTCAGCAAAGAGAAATGTTAAATAAATAAGCAATACATATTGTTAATAAAACTTGGCACTATAATAGTTTGCTTCAAAAGTAGGCTATTTAGATTTACAAACAAGTGTTTGAAGCATATCGCTTGGTAATGCCGTTTTCAGTCCACTAGATGTCACCAATGTTTATGAATTAGACCCGAATCACTGCCTTTCTCTCTCTCTTTACCTAGTTATTGTTTGTCTTGTCTCTCTCTCTCACCCTTTCAGTGGCGACCAACATGCTAATGAAATGTTAACATCACACACTTGTACAATGAGGGAGAAACCAGCATGATGTACAACTGTAATTTGGCTGAATAGCAGCGGCTGAAATTGCTTTGCTTTATCAAAACTGACGCGGCCACGCACCCCCCTCCGCTCTTCGACGTTAATGACCAAACTTGGCTAATAATTGGGAACGCTTACCGCTCCACACCTCTTCCCAACCGCAACGTTGACGTGATTGTGCTACAGTCCTAACACCAAAGTGTCTGGAACTTTTCTGATGGCTAGGTCTGATGTTATGCTAAGTTTAGAAAGTGCCACACTGGAGTGGAGACTGATAGACATTTGTCAGCTGCGCATTCACTTTTATCTCTTGTCACTGTAGGTGTGCATGCTGAAGGCCTGAAGCAGATGAAACGAGGCTCGGTTCTTGCTAAACAAAGCGATGTGATTTGAGGAAACCGCTCCGGTTGCCATTTCGCCAGGTGCTGGTTATTTTTTACATCAAGACAGTGCTGTCTGGCAGCTCCACGATCCGAGCGAGATGTCCTGTGAGGAGAGATCTGTCTTACAGGAGCAGCGCTCTGATTGTGAATTAGGGACCTGATCCGCTGGCCTGTCCTACTCTGGTATGGATCAGAGGGAAGCAGTAGTCATACCTCAGCACTGTCAGGGCCCTCTTTTATTAGAGCGCTGCTTTGCCAACAAAATCCAACACCAGACAGCCTCTAGTCATGACAGTAGGAATGGGGGGAGGGAAAAAAGGGGAAGTAAGGAGCGAGACAGGAGCGCCGGTCGGATCCTGTATTTTTTTGTGTTGGGCCATCAGAGCGTGTCGAGCCGGGGCAGTCAGCCAGCAGCCGGCTAATGGGCAGCGCTGGGTCGACTGTGACTAAAGGAACAGCGACAGATGCCATTATCTCAGCCTCGTGCAGATACGACGTCCTGGACAGCTCAGCCCAGTGCCGAAGTTGCGTGTGAGTGCTTGTTTAAACTTAATGGAACACGATGGATCAGGTAATCGCCAACTCTAGGATAGCCCGTTCCTCTTCTCGCCTGTCCGAGGTTGTGCACACACACACACACACACAAAAACTTGAGACACGTCGCTCAACTCGCCCGTTCCTCATTGCCTATTCACAGGCATCATGAAAAACATATTGCTGGCCTTCCGCCCTCATCAGGCTTGGGTTTAAAACATGTTCTTCTCGCATCGCCAGGGATGTTCCGGTGGTGGGGCGGAGAGCGTGTGACCTAGGCTGCGAGAAGGAGTCATTAGGCAACATTTTTTGGGGGTATAACAAATGTGATCCGTGCTCGCTTTGGTGCAGTGATGTGGGACAGCTATATGGCTGTTGACAGTGGATTGGCACCCATCAAGTCATTTGCTGGAGTCTCCAGTCAGACGTGAAGCTGCCGAGACTAACCAGAAAGGGGGAGAACGGGCATATGCATTTGAATGTGGTTCCTCTTGCCTTTTTTCTCCCTCGACTTCCTCTTCCTCCATAGGCAGTGGCAGATGAAGTGACCATGCTGTTCTTTCCCAAGTCTGCCTGCCACTCCGACCGACTGTCTCTGTCTTCTTTCTTTCTCTTGTCTCCTTTAGTGTCTTGTAGGTTTATCCTGACACTGCTGGACTAATCAAAGACTCCTCGTCCTCCAGTCCTTCGCCCAAGAGTCCTCTTTCTCTCTCCTGTCCTCCGTTCAGTGTCTCGACTGCTCGGTACTCCTGCACTAGTGTGTTGGCAGCCCATACGACACGCTACTGATGATGGTGACAGATCATGGACATACAAACCGACAAGATGAGCGCTAAGATCTTGCTTTCTTATACATCTTTTATAGCTACAATGATAGGTGGTCCAACTCCTACACATTCTCTTACAGCTGTTGAGACCAGCGGGTCAAGGTTTGGCTGGTTAGCATGGTTCTTTGGCTGCTGATGGTTGATGTTGCGAACATGCATATTTCTCCATTGATGGCCATTAAAAAGTAGCTTTTTTTTGTAAACCACATATACTGATAATATTTTATTATATTAGAGTAGATGTTTTCTAAGTGCCCAAGTTTTCTTTGTCCAAAATCATGTTGACAGAGTATGTATTATTTAATGAAAAACAAACTTTAAAGATTGCTCTATAAAAAATATATTAATACTTTTATTCAGCAATGATTCATTAAATTGATCAAAAGTGCCAAAGACATTTATAATGTTACAAAAAATATATTTATATACATATTTTCTTGTCATAGAATCCTCCTGTAACAGTTTCTATAAAAACATTAAGCAACACAGTCACAATTTAATTTGGGGAATAATTCTCACTATTCATTATTAATTATGACTTTTGCCTTAATAAACTCCTAATCTGCTGCTTATTAATAGTTGCTAAGGTAGTTGTTTAGTTTAGGTATGGGGTAGGATTAAGAGATCTAGAATATGATCATGCAGAATAAGGCATAAATATGTGCTTTATAATTAATAAACAGCCATTATGCTATTAATATACATGCAAGCAACAAGTTAATAGTAAAAACTGGTCCTTAAAATTAAATGTTACCAGCAACATAACTGTTCTTACCTTTTTAATAATAAGAAATGATTTTGAGCACCAAATCAGCATATTAGAATGATTTTTGAAGAATCATGTGACACTGAAGACTTTAGTATTCGTTTTATGAATATTGTGTATCTGACAAACTACATACGGAAACTGATTTTCACATACTATATAATAGGGAGGTATATTTGTGTACAGTGAGTGTAAAATTTATAAACCCTTTTTTTGATATTCTTCCATATATGCTAACTTTCATATTACAGCTCAGGATAGTCACTAGTGAAGATTTTGAGACTTTGGATAATTGTCTCTTAAACTTTAGTATAGGGACCAATTCTCACTATTAACTAGTTGTTTATTAGCATGCATTATTAACATATTGCCTGGTTATTAGTACTTATAAAGCACATATTCTGCATGACCATATTCTACATCCCTAATCCTACCCAATACCTAAACTTAACAACTACTTTACTAACTATTAATAAACAGAAAAATTAAGAGGTTATTGAGGCAAAAGTCATACAGTAGTTAATGGTTTGTTAATAGCGAGAATTGGACCTTAAAGGGTCACCTTTGTCTCTTTAGCCACAAGTTGTGATAAAGTAGTGATATTTACCGGTCATGTGATTGGCTTAAACAATTCTGTGCCCAAAACTGAGTTCACTTGTGCAAAGATGGCATCATGCGGGTTGTGTATGTCCGAGGAGTCCTGCGGCAGCCTAGCAACTGTTATCGAGGTGAATTGGAAATGCTAACAGTTTGCTTTCTCCGGGTTTTATAGGCCTCCTTGGTTCAGGTTTAAGGTGTAGAGTGGTGGAGAATGCAGGTTGCATTTTACTGCAGTGTGAGAGTTGAGGACAACTCACCATCATGGTAATAAATCCCACAGAAACCACATCTCAGACTGTAACACCTCTCAGATGGTCAGGAACAGCACGGTCACTGCTGGAGCACTCAGCTGATTCCCTGAGAAATGTGGCCTACTCAGGCAGCTCCAAATGGCACAGAACAATGCTTCTGCTCTCAGCCTACCTTTAGTGTGTTTTCACTGGCCTTTAGTACCATAGTACTGTGTTTATTTCAATAAAATCAACGCATTTCTCACAATTTCTGAGCCTTGTGTGAGAATATGCATGCAGTATAATGTGCAGCTAGTATACTTTCAATGTGATACAAGACCATGCAGATTATTGGTCATTCTGCAATCAGATTTTTTAAATATATTGGGTAAATAGAGTAAGGTATTCCACAGAGATGTGTAGCAAATAGTATTAAAGTATTAAAATAATATTTTTTCGCGTTCAAATAATTTAAACTCAGTTGACGGCATGCGTGGCACAATATTGATGGTAAAAAAAAAAAATGGTTTCATATCTCATTTTCTTTTTAAAAAAGCAAAAAGTGAGGTTGCCTGCAAGGCACTTAAAAATCAAGCTAATTAGATTTTTTTGTTGTTTTGTTTTGTAGAAATTAAAAGCAACACTTTCATTACTTCTGTTGATATTATATTATATTATATTATGACTATGAAAGTGAGTATTTTAACATTTATGGATTGGCGTCATTCACTTCCAAAGTTCCTCACTGTAACAATCATTTTAGTTTCTTTTTTTCTTTTCTTTTCGTTATTTCTTTCTCTTTTTTTTTAGAGGTAGACAACAAGTTACCGTGGACAGGACTGGAATCAAACCTACATCCCCAACATAACCAGCACAGCTCAACATGTCAGGACCAGCATTTTTTGTGTGTTTTTTTGGTGTTACTGTACCATATGTGCCACTCTTGCTCCAGCCAGTCCATCAGCAGAATTTTCAGTATCAGCCCAAAGGTTATAAATGAGCAGCCAGTTGTGCAAGTGCATGTCAGATCTCTGGCAAACATACCGTTTTCATTGATGTTCTTTTTGCTGGATTTAAAAGTGATGACTCCCTCGTTTTTTTGTGCGAGATGGTGTTTGCTGCAACTGTCAGGCTTAAGACCTTCGCCGGATGACGGATAGAGAGTGTGAACGACTGTGGAGCAAGAGAAGTGACAGTTGGAGACCTGCTGCTATGGGCACAGTGTGCGTTTGAGAGTGCTTACATAGCAGTGAAGCTGCAAACTAAGCAAGAGCAAAGGACGGAGAGAATTACAGCAAAGACTGACTGCACAAATGAAACATACATCATGGAGAACAAGCGATGCAAACGAGATATGCCATGAGGATAAAGTAAGGAGCGTGTGTTGGAGAAGACAGTATGAGTCCAAAGTAGAAGTTCATGGGATGCAGATAAGACACACCAAGAGATAATTTGGCACAAACGGTGAATGCATTTCCTGCTAGACAGCATTATAGTTACATCACATGCTTTTTGGGAACTTTTTGTGCTGTTTTCTGCTGTTTCAATCGCACACTCTTTCTCTTTCTCTGTAAGTTCCTTATTTGAGCTTTGGATCTATACCAGTAGATTTCCTCGCAGCAATTCTCATTTAAATCTTCACCATTGTCCAAGAAACATGAACTGAAAAATCTAAAACACAAAAGAGCCATTATTCTCTTTGGGTGAAGGTGATGTCTCAAGGATGCTGAATAAACTTGCTGGTTTATTGTTTTTTTTCCCTTTTATTTCTATGATTAAAAAAACTTATTGGATTAACCTTTGATGTCAAGCAAAGTTGTGACCTTGTCTTTCAAAGTTTCCTGGTTTTGGAGCCTTTCCGCTGTTTTCTCTTGTCAAGGGCAATCACAGCATTGTGCCAACACCTGTGGTGATGGGGCGGTTTTACTGTGTGAAAACATTGTGAACTAAGAGCAAATCAAACAGGACAAGCACCCCTGGCTATTAGCTTTTAATCCTATGGCCTCATTTTGCACTTTCTCTCCCCCTCTTTTCTCTTTGTATCTCACTTGTTCCTTAGTGTCAGGCTGTACTATTTCTTAAATAAATTGATATTCAAAGTTTTTCTTTAGCTGTGTGTTATTCAGTGTGTTTTGTGTCAGAAAGTTAAAAA
Source organism: Schizothorax lantsangensis (assembly GCA_027422415.1). Lineage (NCBI taxonomy): Eukaryota > Metazoa > Chordata > Actinopteri > Cypriniformes > Cyprinidae > Schizothorax > Schizothorax lantsangensis. The sequence continues at coordinate 24,416,438 of CM049850.1, forward strand.
GTACATTTTTTCCCCTCAGGTAAAGAACATCACTGGACTGCATGTTCCTGTAATTAAAAAAAACGTATTTATTTATTTTTTATTTCACTTTTTTAAGTCCCATAAATATTTGTAATGTGTTCCAGCAACAAGCATTATTTAATCAAATTACATTGGAAATAAGGTGTTATTTAAAAATGTACACTATTGTACCTCAGTTATGTTTTCAAAGGTATTTTTTTAAATGTACACTATACCGTTCAAATGTTTGCTGTGCAAAATATTCAAGGATGGGATACATTTTTCAGTGATTGTGCTTCGTGAGCTAAATTAAAAGGTCTTTTTTTTGCGGCATGCAGAAATTATATCTGTGCTGCTTTTGCAGTATAAGACAATTCTATTGAAATTTAACTGTAGATTTTCCTTCAGAGAATAACATACTCCTTTTTACACCCTTTTTATGTAAATGTAATATGTTTAATTTGTTACTTTCAATTAAAAATGTTATAAATAATTACTTATAATAAATTAATATTGAATTAATTTATTTTTGGAGCAACTTTTAAGAAAAAAAAAAATTTCATGGGAACAGGAGGATAGTTTTTGTAGAGGTGAATTGTGAAGTGTGGTTTCTTTACAGTGTTCAGGAGGAAGAAGTTTATTTGTTAAATCCATTTTTTTTTTGTCTGTTTTACTTCTGGTTACCTGTTGTTCAATCAAGTGTCTGAAACCAAATTTCTGATTTTGTTTGGAACATGAGTGGTCTTTAAATCTTTGGTAGATGTCACAAGACATCCATGAGAACATTTCACTCTCTTCCTCTTGGAAATGCATCTTAAATCTACAGATAGGTCTATGATTTTTTTTTTTCTCACACAAGTAAGCTCTAATAGGTGTGCAATTTGCTTTTTGGTTCCTCTCGCAATTACATCCATTACTCTTCAAGTCACAATGTCAGAAAGAGGGGAACACAAAATGAAATTCATTATATTGCTGAATATGATGGGCTTTTAAGTCAGCCTGGTACATGATGTGTACACTTAAAAACTGTGTGCTGCCACCTTGAATGTGTTTTATTTTGTGTTTTGGATGTGATTTCTTTAGTGTATTATAACAGACATAGTTCACTATTTCTGTTTTCAACTCCACCAGACTTTGATACGTATTTAAGTTGTGTTTATTGTAGACTATACGATGCATTCTTATATACCAGACAGTTAAATGCTGTTTCCCGTTCCTTGTGCACCTGACAGCTGTTTTTGAAGAATGCTAAGTTGCTTGTTTTGCGGGGATGTCTAATTTGTCCACTGACGGTCTGGTTGGGAGGCATCTCGGAGAACGTGAGTGGTTGATGTCAGGAAAGATCCTGTTTTCATAACTCACAGACTCAAAGAATGAACTGAGGATGTGTGGAAGGGTTCTGATAATCTGTTTTAAAACTTTTCTCTGCAGGGCTGAGAATAGAAGGAGAGAGAAAGTGAGATATATGGATAAAAAAGATGCAGAGCAGAGCGAATGGACAGAGACACGCAGGGAATGAGGAGGAAGAGGAGGAGATGAAGACGATGGGGGAGCTGAGTGTAGAGACAGCAGAGATAAAGAAGGTATGTAAGAAAAAAACTCAATGAATGTGGGCTCCCATGATGGCCGAAAGTATGATGAAATAAAATTGTTTCATTCAATCAGAAAGTCGGTGATCTGAAACTCATTTTCTGCCTGCATTTAATAAAAGTGTGTATTTGAATGATGATTTATATCTGGAGTTCAGTTCTTCTTAATTGGGAAAGATTCAATTACAACTAAATAAGAGAAAATATATTTGGTCTTTTGTCATCTTTAGAAAAATTTAAAAAATATATGTTAGATTATATAATATTATATATATTATTATTATCTTCCTGTGGCAAATCACCAGCAGTTTACATAGAGCAAATATCATTTAGTAGATCAGTTATATCTAATAATAGTTTACTGTGTAAACTACTGTGTAACTGATATAAAGAATGCTTAATAAAAAAGCAAAAAGTCTTATTTTCCCTTTTCAACACATTTAAAATTTTGTCATGTCACTATTCGGAAATAATTTTGAAAATAATGGTTTGCGATTGTAAATACTCGAATGTCAGTTAGAAAAGTGTACAAAATTATATAATATGTTTTCATAAATATATTAATTAAAATAAAATAAAAATATTATTAATAATATTACAGTTCACATAAAAATCAATTAAAAGTTACACTAATAACTCGCAATATGGACTTAACATTCTATATTAATTAAGCATTATTTTATTTTGTATGTTTATTAACCATGGTCACCTTTTCAAATAAAGGCCACAATCTGAACACTGGATAGTGTTGAGAACTGCCCTGCAAAATCCAAATGTTTTGCTACCTCCTGTCAAAACTCATGATCACTGGCCTAATCAAATTAGGTGTTATTAATGATGCAAACACACTGTCCGTCTCACCTCACCTGTTAAAGTGATGGAGGTATAGGACAGTGGAACAGTGAGGATGTGCGATGGGGGGAGTCGAGCGGAGGTATAGGATGAAGGTCAAAGGGTGCAAAGGGTTTAGTAGGGGGTGCAAGGTAGAATACAATTAAAACCAAGCATGGAGTCAAGGGGAGTGACCTAGGTGAGAGTACTGTGTGTGTGTGACACATAATGAAAGGTTGAACCCTCCGTCGCAGAGATGGCATACCAAATCAACTCACCCTGGGAGAGAGAAGCCACAGCGAGAGAGGGAGAAAGAGAGAAAAGGAGGGAGGGGGAGCCAGAGAGCGTGGTTGCCACGGGGCTGAGTGACAGAAATTAATAATTAGTGACAATGATTGACAGCGCACTCTCCATCTGCGGCCCGCCGCTGCCTCCGAGCGCTTGCCTCCGCCGGCGACCGCGGGCACAATGAGCTCCAGCGGGATTCTGAGAGACGCTGATGATTGACAACTGCCTCCTGGAGAGATGGGGACAGCCAGTGTGTAGGGGTGACGTGGAGAGGGGAGCGTGGAGGAGGGTAGGTTTGGGAAGAGAGGAGGCGGTTTGGTCAGGATGGAAAAAGAGAAAGCTTACCTCAGTGCCAGCCCGACTCGACCCACCTCCTCCCGGTCCAAACACGACGCGGCCGTTATGCAAAACACTCGCGCCTTCTCCGGGGAGGGGGCTGAGAGCGAGAGAAGAAAGAAGCGAAGACAACAGAAAAAGAAGAGTTTGTGTGAAAGGGAAGGGTCAGTGGAAATTAGCCAGCTGTCTGATACCGCTTCCCCTGTTTTGACTGATTTGTCTCTCAGAGCTCTCCTCGTTCGCTCTCATTATTGGCTATTATTGTGCAATTATTTAACCTTCATCTTATCGCTAATCTCGGTAATTGTACAAAGCAAGAGAGACTTAAACAAGCTTTCATTACAGACATTAATACTGTTTCATATTCATGTGAATATGACATCGTTCAGATGTTTTTTCCTTTCCTTCCTTCCTTCCTTCCTTCCAAGCTGTTTTATTGCATTAGTTTTTGGTTTGTTTTTTTATTAAAATCATCAGTTTGCATGGAGCAAATGTCATCAAATCATATTAATACAGATAATGTTTCAGTAAAAATGTAATTCGGATTTGTACAATGCAAGTATTTTACATTCGTATGGCCAAAGCATTGCATAACAAATAAAACAAACATAGTGGAAAAACAACATATATTGATATAAAAAACAATATAGTCTAATTGAAACAGAATAAAAGAGATGATTTTAAAAATAGGAAAAAAGAAATACTGAAGTTATATTAAAAATACATTTTATTTAATTTTTTATAATTTAAAAAATTAATTTTGCACTTTAACATTTAGAGTTTTTCGTTGTTCACTTAATTATTTTCATGAATATAACTGACTTCATGAATACATTGTGAATTCTGTTAGAAACTCTCAATTATTAATTTTTTTACTTTATTTTTACAGATTAGATGCAAAATTCCTTCCGGTGGCAAATCACCAGCAGTTTACAAATAGCAAATGTCATTTAGTAGATCAGTTATATCTAATAATAGTTTAGTTATTATATCTAATAATTGCAATGTTTGTTGCTCATTAAATACAGTGTGTGTGTGTGTGTGTGTGTGTGTGTGTGTGTATATATATATATAAAAGAGAGGGAGGGATTTTTATTATGATTATTTTTGTGTATACATTTTTTTTTTGTATGTAAGGTTTATTTATTTAAATTTTGACCAAATATGAAACATTTTGCCACACAATAAAGCTAAAAATCAAATTTGAGAACTGGAACTACTGTGTAATAAAAAAGTAAAAAGTCTTATTTGCCCTTTCAACACATTCAAAATTTTGTCAGGTCACTATTTACAAATAATTCTGAAAATAATGTTCTGCGATTGTAAATACTCGAATGTCAGTTTTAGTGGAGCATTATCTGTTCTGACATCACCATGCAGCAGTTCATATATGCACATCAAATCAGATAAAAGAAAAAAAGCCAGACGAACTCTGACCTGTTGCACCTTCGCGGGGGCATACAGGTATCCGTGGCCTCTCTAGAGGGTGTTCTGCAGAGGTCCGGCCTTTGGAGAGAATAGCCCAGTGGAATTTATCCAGTGCCACGCGTGCTTTAGCCTGCTTTGACATGGGCTGCTCTAATACATTCCAGCACAACTCCAGCCTAGAAAGAGGTCTCTAAGGCTTATACACACACACACACACACATGCACACTTGACCTCAGGGGAACAAAACCGGATTGCACAGCAGAGATAGTCCTGCTGGGAAATGATTCATATCAGTGAACATTATTGATTTTTCCAAAACGGGCAATTTTTTCCCTTCTGCCTTTGTTGTGTCTCTTTCTATTTCCCTCTCTCTCTTCCACAGCAGGTTACGCATCTGTTGTTTTCTGCTGTCAGATGTAGAGAACACCTGTCCATTGTACGATTATCTCCATTTTTCCTTTTCCTTTTCTAGAAGAAACACAATGGAGAAAAATTGACTGAACTGTTTATACTTTTATACTATTGTAACATTAGGCATTAAAATTAATTTTAGAAACTAGAAATTAGCTCTGTTCCAACACCTAGTGAACTGCCTCGCTGTCTACTGCTCGCATAGTAAGCTGCCTTCTAAGACAGCATCCAAACTATCATGGAATCTCAAAATCTTGGACAGTACACAATCAACAGTTAGCAAAAGAGACTCAAGTTTGGAGTTACCATTTTGATGAGCTAATTGTGTAAAACTCATTTAAAGTGATAGTTCACCCCAAAATAAAAAAATCTGTCATTAATTTCTCATCCTCGCGTTGTTCCAAATCCGTATGTCCTTGTTCATCTTCGTAACACAAATTAAGATATTTTGATGAAATCTGAGAGCTTTCTAACCCTCCATAGACAGCCATGCAACTGACACATTCCAGGCCCAGAAAGGTACATAAGGACATCGTTAAAATAGTGTGACAAAAAAAAACAAAAATAATGACGTTATTCAACAAAAATAACGACTTTATTCAACAATTACTTCTCTTCGATGCGCATCTTAGTACTGTTGAGAAGGCATGTTGAAGACTGACATGGAAGAGAAGAAATTGTTGACAAAGTCATTATATTTGGGGGCTTTTTGCACACAAAAAATATTCTCGTAGCTTCATAAAATTACGGTTGAACCACTGATGTCACATGGACTATTTTAACGATGTCTTGACTACCTTTCTGGGCCTTGAATGTGGTAATTGCGTTGCTGTCTATGCAGGGCCAGAAAGCTCTCGGATTTCATCAAAAATATCTTCATTTGTGTTCCAAAGATGAACTAATGTCTTACGGGTTTGGAACGACATGAGGGTGAGTAATTAATGTCAGAATTTTCATTTTCGGGTGAACTATGCCTTTAAGCTTATAAATGCACAGCACACACACACACATATCCTCCTTCATATCTTCTTCATATCATTTATTGCCATTAGTGCTTTCAAACCGGAAATGTTCACATTTAATTGTATGTATTTTGTTGTCAACAAAAGCCGTTTTTGTCAATGCTTCTTCTACTTTTTCTACAACTGATTCATGTAACTTTCAAGAGAATCTGCTCTCATTTGCATTTTCTCTTTCTCTATCTTTCCGTCCCTCTCTCCCCTGGACATCATCACCCCTCACCTCTAGAGAAACACACACACTTACATATAGAGTCCGGTGCACATGTGAGCTGACAGCTGGCTTCCGCAGGGCCCAGCAGGTGCGGTGACAAGGCCCCAGAGGCCCCTGACTCACACAGTCTGTGTGTGTGTGTTTGCTTGACTGATAGATAAAAGCCTCGACATATTAGTTGTGATTTTTATCTACAATGCTTTTGTCCTTTAAACAAACTTTTTCCTTGCAGTTTTTTTTCCTAATTTGCAGTTTATCTCACTGACACGTGTGCTACGCCCGGGGAGAAATACACATAGAGGAAAAAAGTTTACTCCATTGTTCTCTTTATTGTTCCAACTCTCTTGTGTATGTTTTTTGCGCTCCTAAAAGTAGAATTAAACCGTTTTCCCAACACATGGGAGTTGACACATTATAAATAGTTTAACTCGTATCTATGGAAAGTAGATGCTTAATTATCTTGATCTTTGCTTTGACGCTCCGTTTCTCTCTCTCTCTCTCTCTCTCTCTCTCTCTCTCGCTCCGCAACATGGCCGATATTGGTCAGCGTGGGATGTCTGCACAGTATGATGTTGAAAGGCACCGCGCACACACACACCTGGCTCACCGGCTGCCTCTTTGGTCTGCGTCACCTTTTGTCAGGCTCATGTTAATTAAGCCCCGTCAACGACAAACACACGCACACACATGCACCCTCACCGGGGTGCCTTTTAATGAGCCTGCCATTTGATAGTTATAGACACCAAACCAATGTGCTTGTTTTATGTCTTGATGTGTCTGTGTGTGTGCTTTCTGAAGAAGAAGAGGTAGGTGAAAAAGAGGAGGAGGTTTTGGGGAAGATCAGCTGATGAGGGATTGTTTATGGTAAATAGGGAGTATGTCATCTTTCTTTCACTCTTCCTATGTCTCTCTCTCACTTCTCCTTGTTTTGCGTCCAAGTGAGCTGTGACTCTCCCTTTTCAGCGAGATGAAAGACGCCCGGCACGGGGCTTCCAACAAAAGTGCCGGCAATCACAAACAAACCTTCAAATGAAGAACATCAAAGGCGCTGCCCCAATTGTTAGCCTCTCGTGTCCGGGGAAAATTGGCTCATTAAGGCCAAAAAATGACATTGTTTACATTAACCGAGGCCCCTGATTAGATGCAACCATGTTTGTTATGTTGTGTTGTCCGCCTTCACTGTTGCCGCTACCAACAGGCCACTTCAGCCCTCCACCACACAATCGTTCCTTTGAAGGCTTTCTCTTCACTGATAAAGAGAGAAAGAATGGGACAACAAAAAAAGAAAGCAAGGGAGAAAAGGATAAACACGGTCACAATTGCAAACGCGTACAGAAGGACATGATAGGTCCATTCTCTCTGTTTCTCTATTCCGGCTTCAGTTTTCTCTCTTTAGGACTAATTAGGTTGCCTGTGGAAAGAGAGGCGATTCGAGAGGACAGTTGGGGCTGTGATGGATCTGTTTGTGTGGTAATTGCACTGATATATATTGGGGTGTTTTTGGAAAGAGAGAAAGAAAAGGAAAGGACCACAGCGGCGAGTCGGGGGGGATTGTGTCAATGGCCTGGGCTCATCTTGTAAATGAAAATAACCTCTTTTGCAACCCGACACGTTTGCAAGCTGAAACAGTGTCTAATAACTGTAGAGCGGGGGTTGGATGAGTTTACACTGACATGAGTTGGAGAGACGTGGTGTTGGAATCTTTGTACATGTCTGGATGAAAAGCTTGAAATAGTAAAAAAAAAACTGTTGCTTAAAAGGAAAGTTCACTCAGAACTTATGTGACTGACTTTCCTATGAAGATATTTGGCAGAATATTAAAGCTTTTTTTTTCCCATACAATAAAAGTTAATGGAGCTTTTCCAGCCTGGCGTGTCGAAGTGGCCAGTGGTGTTTGGCATCATTGATGTCAAATGTGGCGTAATGCTTCTTCATGTACCACTATTCGAATGTATGCAAACACAAATGAGATCGAAGAGCAGATTTCTACCTTTAAAATCATTTATGTATTGGAAAGTATCTTGTTCTACACTTCCTGTTGTACAATTAAGTGTCTTCTTATGCAGTAAAATATCAAAAAACTATTTTCAACATTTTAATAACACTTTACGATAATAAGATTTTTAAAACATTTTTTGCCAGCAATTTTTTACAGCAATTATTAATCTAGATTAATATTAATTTATTGATGTAATGTTGTTCACTGTTTGTTCAAAATACATTCAATTACATGAATTATATAATAAATTATACTGAAATCTAATTATATGTCATTTATATACATATATACATAAACATTACATATAAATATAATGTATATGTAAAATATATGGGTCACGCTTTAATTTAGGGACCAATTATTGCTTTTAAATAACTATTAACTACAACTTTTGCCTCTAAAACTCCTAGTTTGCTGCTTATTAATAGTTATTAGTAAGGTAGTTGTTAAGTTTAGATATTGGATAGGATTAAGGGATCTAAAATATAGTAATATAGTGATATGCATGCTAATAAGCAACTAGTTAATAGTGAAAATTGATCTTTAAAATAAAGTGTTACCTACATGTTAAACATGTTTTAGTATATGTACAAATGAACCTTGCTATAAAAGGATTGTTCACTGTTATTTAATTAACACATGGTAATATAGTTATTTTACTACTTTTATTCATTGATTTATTAATTGTACAGTGAATTATATTTTAAATTATTTTTTATGAATTTTATGCATGTGTGTGTGTGTGTGTGTGTGTGTGTTCTTTTAATTTAAAATGTTAAACATTTTTAGTATATGTCCAAATTATTTCTTGTTATGTTAACATATAGAAACCTTTTTGTATTATAAAGTGTTATCCAAGTATCACTTATAACTGCAATCTTTTCTATAATAGTACTGTAATGTGAAGCATTACTAAAGTTTCCTCTCATGTCTGTGAGCAGGGGCTGGACAAAGCTGTATCTGTGTGTGAGAAAGAGAGAGAGAAAGACGAAGAAGAACTGTACTGCTAACCACACTGTGACCTCCTAACCCTTCCCTCCCTCCCTCTCCAGCCTCCCTCACCTGTGCCCTCTCAGGGAGAGTGACCTAACCTGAAAATAATTACAACTACTGAACTGTCACTGCACCCTCCACCTCATCTCCAGCCCTTTTTGCCAAAAACACGCACCCTGCAGGTCAGGTCACCACATTAGATCACCCATACACACACACACACACACACACACACCAGCCCTGCTCCATGAAACTTCTTGACTTCTATTAACATATTTTCACTTTTTCCTGTTTTCAGTCCACTCTCTTTCTCTCTCTCTATTCCCGCCTTCCCTCAGTGGGGCCCCCAAAACTGTCGTAATTGCCTTTTAAAATAGTTTAGCATCTCCCTCAGAGAGCAGAAAAGTTTCCCCAGTATGGCACTGGAGGAAGAGTGATTGTTTTGCGGCGCTGCCTTGGAAACAGAGACGAGAGGAATTGAAATGATCTTGACTTCTGACCAGCCTCGTCTCCTGGGGGGGACCGGCACAGGGTGGAAGAGCGCACTATGACTTCTCTTCAACGTTTAAAGACTTGTATGGAAAATATAAATTGGTTGTGGTGGGCTGAGAAAGGATGCATTGGCATTCGTTGTGCCAGCAATTCCAATTCATGAAAGACTTTTCATTTGAATATATTTTGGATGCAGTTTTGTTTCAAACTTGAATGATTTTGCTTGTTTTTTGAGGTTCTTTTTATTTACATCTATTTTTTTTTACTGGTGTGCAACAATAGATTTGAAATCAGCCTTACTTCATGCAAACAAAATGACCACCTTTAAGGGAAGTTTTGCTGGCATCTCACTTTTTACATCCTCTTGTAGAAATATTTGTAAAAGAAAACAAATCCCCATGAAGCTACTTTTTTTTTCAAACACTGTTATTTTACAGTCAGCATTGAGTTTATTTTACAGGCATTTAGGTTTTCAATGAATAAGTTCAAAGTTTTGTACATCATATAACATTTTAAACACATATAACAGTCTACAAAAAGAAAAAAAAAGATGAACCAAGGAATTATGATTTTTTTTGTATTTGTTTTCTATTTATTATTATTATTATTATTATTATTATTACTAGTAGTATACTGGTAGTAGTAATCATAGTTTTAATGCTAATGAGTGATAATATCATATTTTGGTCAGTTAAAATGATTATTAATATGGTGCATTCATGTTAAGAATATTCTTGTGATTAATACATGTTTAGTCCTATGAATCTGAAGAGATTCATGGACATCTGATTAACTGTAATGATTTCATAGCATTTGTTTTTAAGGATTGTTTGGTAAAATGTTATTCCCAAGTCTTCAGTAATCTATGGGATTGAGAGGACAGGTGAGCCAGAGAGCAGCAAAAATACAGATTCATAAAAGGTCCCCAAAGAGTTTTTTATTGATTTAATAGTTTTGCACGGTAGTGTCATGTAGCTGCAGGCACCAAGCATCTTCCACTCCTGGGAAATATAGGTGTGGTTAGAGGAAACCCAATTGGGATATTGATAAGAAGCTCAGAATCTTCTCAGAAGAGGGAGGTAGACAAATCTTTGCATATACACTCTCCTTCCTTCTTTCATGGACCACACTTTTAAATACAGTTTAATTTACCATAATGCAACCAGTGGAATTTCTGTGACTTTTACTTCAAATTGCTTGTTTAGTTATGGCATAGCTTCCCAAAGCATGCCCCACTCATACTTTTGTGCCATACCAAGTGGAATTTTAATGCAATTGAAATGCATATTTTATGATAAGTTGCATGATTATTGTATTGTTTAATCATGCAGTGAATCATCATTGCCTGTCAAATTTATTTGCAATTTTTCTTCAATTATTATTATTTTTATTTTTTTTTATTTTGGAATTATGGAATCATGTTTCCTCTGAGTAAAAACCCAAACAAGTAATTGTAAGATACAGTTTCAAGTAGAATTTAAGTCAGATTGTGTGATATAAAATCTGTTATGTAAAATGTAAAATAAAGTTACATTTGTGAGATATAGTCGCAATTACAAGTAATGAAGTTTATTTTTTTTGGAAACAGGCTTCTATAGACACATAAAAAAAAAAAAAAAAAAAAAAAATTAAATAATGACTAAATAAATAAAAATTGGTACATGTTGCCCTTGAATTAAAGAGATGTTCCTCTTTTATTAACACATTAAATGGTCTAATTCATTTTAATACATAGTTCTAATTTCACCTGTTGTACTTTTCCACTTTTTCTAGACAAGTTAGCAGAGCAGCGATGGAGCAGCAAGAGGAGTGGAGGTGAGGAGAAAAAGCTGCAGTGAGAGTATGTGGACGGAAAAACAGAACAGACAGGCAAGTGTTTTATTGAATCTGCGGTGTCCACAGAATCGGGTAACTCACTTAGAGGGCGTCTCTAAAAGCATTCAGAGTGTGGAGCCCTATGGGCAGTGTCACTCTCAATCTACAAAACAGAGGACCGGAGGGGCTGGTCTTTGAATAAGAAAACTACTTTTACAATACAGATGGATTATTTCATCTCTGACTGGGCCCTCCTGAGACTTCAGCTGCATTTTTCGGGGGAATGAAAAATAGGGCTGTGAATGTGTGTTTGGTCAAATCTGATATCAATATCACTTTAGAGAGATTATTTCCCCATATATGCCTCTCAGAAGCTTTTCACTCTGCTTGGCTCATGGGGATAGAATTTGCTTCTAAATTAAATGCGATGGTTGAGGGCACCACATGGGGTCTGGATTGCAGGACATATCATATCTGAAGGTGCTCAAAAATCTAAACAGACTAAAAATGAAAACATCTAGAATCAGATCAGACCTTTTGAAACAAATCATTTGCAAACTTAATTGCAAACTTCATCGGAACAGATTTGGAGCAATTTAGCATTACATTTCTCACCAATGGATCCTCTGCAGTGAATGGGTGCCATCAGAATAAGAGGCCAAACAACTGATAAAAGCATTATAATAATCTACAACACAACTCTGGTCCATAAATTAACGACTTGTGAGGTGAAAAGCTAGCTGTTTGTAACAAACAAATCAATTTTTAAGATGTTTTAACTTCAAACCGTTACTTGGCACTAAAATATGTGTCTCCATTATAGCGCTTTTGCTTTCCCCAAAAGGTCTTCTCTGAGTCATGAGAGAAATATGCACAGATCAAGCACCGTATGGAAGTGAAAACAGTCCAAACAGTTCTAAATAAATATGTTGTGGTGGATTTTGACGTAAGAGGACAAGAGGGATGGGCTGCTTCACTGGAGGAAGCATTTTTATGGATTACTATTAATAAATTGAACTAATTTGGATGGCACCCATTCACTGTAGAGCATCCAATGTGAGCAAGTGATGTAATGCTAAATTACTCAAAATCTGTTCTGATGAAGAAACAAACTCATTTACATCTATCTATCTATCTATCTATCTATCTATCTATCTATCTATCTATCTATCTATCTATCTATCTATCTATCTATCTATATATATATATATATATATATATATATATATATATATATATATATATGTTGTGACATTTGTGTGTGACACAGAAGATCATGGTTTGGAACAACATAAGGGTGAGATAATGATGACGGGTTTTTCATTTTCAGGTGGACAGTCCATTTAAATAACGTCTTCTTTGAACTATATTTACATAATCATCACTTTAAGTCATCGTTAAGTTCAATTAGCACCATAGAAAAACAGAGACGGATGCTTATCAGATGATGGTCGTATTGCGTTACCAGACTTCCCATTGATTAGCCCACAGGATCCCCCTAGGGTTTGCTAAATGGTGTCTGTGTATTGCTATTACGGGGGTTACCAATTATTTTCCCCCTGAAATTAAGGGCAGTGACCCTAATATGAGGCCACTTAGTGCCTGTAATAAGATGATAATTGAGTTTGATGATGGACCCCCGTCCCCTCCCTCACAACTTCACAGCCCTATTCATGCTAACTGTCACTTCTTAGTAATGGATTACAGTGGCATTACTTACATTTATCATTTCCTGCATGATAGACTGTGTAGAAGATGACAGGAATAGGAAAGAGATGATAACACCCCAGATTATCTTATTTCTCTCCGTTTCATTGTTCTATTTCCTCTTTAGTGCCCTTCCCGGGCTCCGCTCGTATGTGCTGTAATTGTATATGCACATTTCCCTGAAGACTTCAAATTAAAAGAAAGTTCTCCATCCAACCATTCAGCCATTCCTTCTTGTTCTTTCCCAGCCCTCTCACACATAAAACCTGGCCTGGGGACAGCAAGCTTATTTGAACAGAGCTTTACATGTCCCTATCCAGCTTTGTGTTACTAATAAGGAGATGCTCATACACTTTCACTGGATTGACTTTCATGCAAGGGTGCCTCTCACTGGATCAGACCGTTCTCTTCACAGTGAACGGTTCAAGACAGGCCTTGTCATTTTGGGAAGATGATAACAAAAATGACTTAAGATTGTGGTGTTATCAAAACTTTTACATTCATGCATTTGGCTGGTGCTTTAAATTTACAAGTTTATTTAAATATGTTTCTCTCCATTTACAGTGAGTGTGATTATGACCTAAAAAGGGTTTCAAGTGACACGAGGGTGAGTAAATAATAATAGAATATTCATTTTTGTGTCAAATATTCCTTTAAGCCACCCAGAGTCAATCCTACAGTATGCTAATTACAGTTCTGTCACAATTTGAAAACAACCCTAAAGGATGATAATAATAGGGTCCTATAAGAATCTGGTAAGAAGAGCCATTCAAAAGTTTGGGGTCAGCAGGATTATTTAATATTCTTGAAAGAAGTCTCTTATGCTCACCAAGGCTTCTTTAATACTGTAAAAACAGTAATATTGTAAAATATTATTGCGATAAAAAACAGCTTTCTATTTAATTTAATGTAACTTAATTTAATGTAATTTATTCCTGTGATGGCTTAATTTTCAGTAGCCATTACTCTATTGTCACACATTCCTTCAGAAATCATTCTACTATGTTGATTTCGTGCACAGAGAAATTTCTTCTTATTATCAATGTTGTTATAAAAAGTTTCCACAAAAATATTAAGCAGCACAACTGTGATACATTTTGTGCATACATGATTCTTTAATGAATATAAAGTTCAAAAGAAAAGCATTAATTTTAATTTTAAATAGAAAACTTTCATGAGATCATACATTTCTTCCTTGTCACTTTTGATAAATTTAATACATCCTTGCAATCAATGCAATCAATCGTATCAATTTAATGCAATCAATCAATCAACCCTACTGACCCCAAACTTTAGAAAGGTAGTGTAAATAAAAAAAACTTCTGGTTATACCTCCAGTAGGATCTTTCATTAGCAGGACTCTGATTCAAAATGCAAAGAACAGGTTGGACATGTGACATGAATGATTCTGAAACTAAAGGCAAAGGCTAATCTGAATTACATACACTCTTGTTGGCCTGTTATTTGAATTGTGGTTCAGTAATTATTATTAACTAAATTTAAATATTGATCACTGTGACTCAGTGAGTGAGCAGAAAATTCTGTAAACCAAATCCCTGAAATTTTAACCTTTAGTAACATTACTTAACAGGCAGTTATTATGCCAGATAATGCAATTCTGGTCTGTATTTACTTGAAATCAGATATCAACTACATGTTGCTATAAATGTGTTTATATTAATACAACATGAAGTAGAACCCAAAATGTATGTAAAATCATGTTTAATGTAAATTTGTATTTAAAAAAAAAAAAGTAAATTTAATGTAAATTGGTGTGATTTTCATCCCTCTCTCAATTTGTAAAGTATTTGAATATCTGGTGCCAGTGAACTTTCTACTGCTATGAAGAAACTAAAATAAGAGTGGCTTTGAAAATGTGTGGTTAATTAGATCATAATGGCCTCATCAATTAGGAGCAAATCATGGTTTGGCCTGGGCTGGACATTTTAATGAAAAGTTGAAATGGGTCGCCCCTCAGGGCAACGAGTGTCCAAATCTACTTTCCCCGTCATCATTTATCACTGTAGTACACCGCAGACATCTTTACTCAGTAAAACAACTAATTCTGCCAGGCTGGAATGGACACATTTAGTCTATACTCCTGTAAGCAGTGACCCTTGCGTTTTTAACACACCAAGACACCTTGACGGTTTCCAGAAGCTTCTCTCCCTCGTGCAACCTTGGAAAAATGCTTGTCAATCCTTGATAAAGTGCTTAAATAAAATCATTATTTGACTTTATTGATGTTTTTTTTGTCCCCATGCAAGGCTCAATAGGTTATTGTGGATTCTGCCAAATGGGTCTGGGAGAAATCATTAGAGTGGGCTGATGTGATTTACGTCCTTGGTAGCGAGGGGCACCCAAATGATCTGCCTCTCAATCGGCATCATCAATCATGCGGAACCAGCGGGCACCTCAGGCAGCCGGAGCTGGCGTTGTGTAGGGTGGGATAGATATGTGTGTGCAGTTGAGGGGTTTGATGACAAATATGAATGTTTAGGTTTGTGGGGCAAGACTGGCAGCATATTTGGCATCACCCATGTTTGTGTGCATGTATTGTCTTTGGCGGAGCTCCATTTTGGCTTGTTGTTAATGTGTGTGAACTGACTTCCTTAAAACACATCATAGCTCCAGTACCAATGTGTCATCGCATCAATGCGTCACTGCATCAGCAATTAATTCCAGTTTATGTGGTAAACAGGATCTCTGAGTTCTACTTTTGCTGAGTTTTTACATCCTGCAACTTCATCAGCATCGTGACCTCTGACTAGTAAATTGATGGAAGCCAATAGAATAAACAACAAAAGTGCATCATTGAATTGGTGCCAGCAAACAGCAACATAATCTCTGCAGTCCATCACAGCTTTATAAAGACAAGCAGGCAACACTTTACTGTAATGCTGTATTTGTTAACATTACTTAATGAAGTAGATAACATGAAATAATGAATGCTTTTAATGCATTTGCCTGTATTGTTTAGCGTTAATTTCAGTATTTACCTCACTATAAATTATTATTATTATTTTATATATTTTTTTATTGGAGTATTTTGTACAAGAACATACTGTTTCAGTCTTTCTTCTTCAAAATGTAATGGTTATTTCAATGAGTTACTTGCAATTTATTTGCAATTATTTGTATAATTTCCAAGCAGTTTTTTAGTAAAAAATGTTTCAGAGTAAATCCTATACACCAAATTTTTCTTCAGTTTATTTATCATAAGAGAAAAAAACAACAATTATCAGTGAAAAATAGTATTATTATAAATTAGCATTAAAACCTAGATAAATAAATGCTATATAAATGTGTTCATTGCTAGAACTGAATTGAACATTTTACTGTAAAAAAAAAAATAATAATAATTAAAATAAAAAATAGGGCACAATGTACTGTATTAATATGGGTGAATTTTTCCGGTGTTTTGAATTTTGTTGTTTTAGGGTTAGCAGAAAAATTACTGGATAGTGTCAATGTTTTTTTTTTTTTTTTTAAACAGTGTAGTGTATAGTCTTGCAGTAAGACTTTAATAGGTAAAAGCATGTAAATTGATGTTCATAGAATTTTTTTCTTTAAAGAGATGCTCTAAAATAAAATGCCGTTCATCGCACAAGTTGGATGTAAATAAATCAAACGACTCATTAGTTAACAAACATCATGACCTCATTGGCATATTAAATTTGAGAGCTGCTATGGGGTTGAATATTATCATCGGATAATCACTTAAATTAATCTATTCGTCTCACAAAGTTATTATATGGCTGCAGAAGACTTGGAATAGCACACAAGTTGTATGGACTAGTTTTATAATGCCTTTTTGTAGCTTGACAACCTGTGTTCCCCATGAACTGTTGTTGTATGGCAAAAATCTTACTAAGTGGTGTCCAAATGTTCTCCAGGCCTTGTCTGGATGGTTATTTGGAGCTGTCTGTGGTGCTGATGTCAGTGGGATCGGTTGATGGTGCTGACTGGACAGCTCTGGAAAGCCAAAAACACTGCTACATCCACAAATAAATCTTGAGGCCAAATACCTTGTTGTTGGACAAATGACTGAGGTGGATATCTCATCTAGAATACAGACCTAACAAATTCATTATTAAACTGCAGATTTAGGATTACAGGAAAGTATAATGTAGATTAAAATCATGAAGCGCATTCATCTTATTGGTACAATCACCAGTGTTAAGAGCACCCGAGAGAACCAGTTATATAATATAAAGCAGTTTGCATCACGTGACGTGTGCATGATGTCTATAATTTAATAATATTGAAGCAGTACCATCTCAGATAAATCTTTGTAATAATGTCACACGCAATTGTGAAAACCTTGTTCATCTCTCTTTTACAGGCAGCGTGACAATGACTCGTGAATAACGTGACCCTAATAACGTGCGTAAAAACGTGGCGTGAAATCTCTCGAGCGTTCTAATTAATAAAAGCCCTAAAACCTGATAAACTGCAGCTTAATGATTACACGAATAATTACGGAGGGCGGATAAAAGACAACACGGTGCTGCATGGACCTGATAACCCTTTAAACAAGCCGTCTTTATCCTCGCCGCCGTGCTCTCTATATTAACCGCGTGAAATATCACATGAAAAGAAAGGAAAGGAGGGGAGTGGTGGAATTAGCTGGGTTGTATAAGCAATTATAGGGGCATGGTATGTAGCTAAGCACACTAATAGGTATGTAGAGGAGGCATTATTCAATTAAAGTGTCGGGATACAGTGCAAAGGAACAGAGATGCGGTGACAGCGCCGGTGTCTTCTCCTTATGAAACAACCTATTTAAGCTAAATCAACTCCCACTTAAGAACAGCCGTAATAAGCACGGAGGAGACGCGTGGTGGCCCGCGGGGCCCCATCCGTCATGCTGTAATACCCAATCAAAATGAGTGATGACACCTTGCGCTGTGCCTGCCGCATCCCCTTCTGTAGCATTACCCTGCTCTTTCTCTGCATCCAGTTCCTGCTTGAACACCGTACTTTTTGAACGTGCTCTAGGAAGTCAGTGTCGGGTCCCAAGTGGAAATGCGTTTTGCTCACATGAGTCAGCAAGTCTGCTCTATAAATGCCGAAAGTCACCTCTTTTTAGAAATGCTGTGTATCACTGGATATACAAAGCAGGCGTATTTCTGTGACTGTATTGTGACCCGTCTAATGTCTAAAGGGAGTATAGATGGCCGTCTGCCAAGAACCTGTGACACAAAGCATGTTCTGCTAGGCTTTAATTTGGTTTTGATGGAGAAGATATAAGCTAATATTAATTAGCTTATATTTTGGACACAGCATGACATAGTATGTTGTTTTATTTGATGTGCCAATGAATATAGTTCTGAATAAAGCCAAGGCTGAATCAGCTGTTCGTGTTTCGTTCTTAAAGAATCAATGTTTTTGAACAAACAGTTTGAGTGAATGATTCAATGACTCACTGAAAAAGACTTGTTTACTTCCAAAATAAATCCTTGTTTCTGAAATAATCATTTGAATGAATGAATCAGTGAACCACTTGTTCACTTCTAAATGTCTTGTTTTTGAACAAATCGGTTGAGTGAATGATTCAATGACTTACTCACAAAGTGAGTCTCTTGTTTCATTTTGAAGGCAGCTGACTTGTTGCCACGCTGCTCTATCAGGCAATACATTTTCAGGCAGTGTTTGGTACATCCCTAAACTTATTTTGGACCAGCTCCTGAGGCAGCATAATGGTTTAATGATCTACATCAAAACAGAGAAACTTTGGTGATAACTGAGAGAATACACAATTACTACAGAACTAATATCTCGCTTCAATCAAAAATAAAAAAAGTTTTTTTCAACCACCAACCACAACTTTATCTTTATTTTAGCTCAACTGTTACAGAATGGAATGCACAGGATTGTGGGATATCTAGTAGGGCTGTGCAATTAATCGCATGCGATTCTCATGCGCATCTCGTCAGTAAAGCCGGTTCCGTGATTGGCGGTAAATCTCCATCACCTGTTTTCAAATGGAGCGGCAGTTAATACACAGAGCCGTAGATCACTGACAAGCTATGTGATATCGCGTTCATAATCGAATGTGATTCATCTACAATAATGAACGCGATATTGCCTAGCTTGTCAGTGAACTATGGCTATTAATTGCACAGCCCTAATATCTAGGCAGATAAGGATACATCTATGCTGCATAAAATTCATCAGAGGAATCTCAGTAGACAGGATGTGACTCATTTGAAATCATTGGATTTTGAATGTGCATTGTTGCCATCATACACTGAAAAAAATAAATCTGTAAAATAACACAAAAAGTACTGGCAACTTATTACACAACATTATACATTAATTTTACGGACATTTATGTTAACTCTAAAACACAATGCAAAACACCTGTAAAAAGTAAATACGGAAAAATTCCTTCAAATTATACAGTATATTGATGTCTATTTTTTACAGATTTTTTTTAGAGTGTACCTCCTGCCTGCAGAGGCAGCATTTTATGGTTTCGGATGTAACCACTGTTTTAAATGAACCATTTGAATGAAGGATTCAATGAATCACTCATAAAGAATTTTTTACTTCCTGAATGAATCAGTGTTTAAACAAATCATTTGAGTGGTTGATTCAATGACTCACTCATAAACACAGCCATTTGTCGCCACCTACGGGTATAACAATGTAACCTGTCACTGAAAAATCCCCTCCACTAATACACAAACTGACAGCCTTTTGTATAAATCAAATACATTTTAATAATAAAAAAAGAAAAACATAACCAAAACAAAATATTTCTGATTAAATCAGACATGGCAAAGCAGCATATGTGAAATGAAGCTCATCTGGGGTGTTTGAAGAAGATTCAAAAAACTGTTTTACTTCTCGCATTTTCTTGTTTGTTTTTGCCGTCTCCCCCACCCCCTGCCTCCCACTCTCTCTCTATTTTCTCCCTCTTTTCTTTCTTTCTTTCTCCTCATCAGTGCGTTGTGCTCAGTAATGACTCCCACTGTGGCAGCGGTGCCCCTTTAAGGCTGGGCCCCCCTCCCCATGCATTATTCATCAAAATCAAATGAGGGAACAACAGGAGCAAGAGACATGGTGCATGCCACTTCCTCCTCAACTCCCCAAGGTGCCCCCAGCCTGCTGGCCCATCTCTCCCCCTCTCTCCACCCTGGCCTGGGGGTTTTGGGGACCAACTTGGCACCCCTTTCATGGTTAACTCCATGGACAAGACTTTTCTCTAGCTCCCCTGCCCTCTTCCTCCTTCTAATCTGTTGCACACCTCAAAGGTGCACTTTTCCTCATTAAAAAGTTTTACAGATAAAGAAATGAAGAGTATATGAGCCGAAGACTTATATCAGTAAGCGTTTTTATTTTACATTGAGTGGGGTGCATAATGGGGGCATACATTTTGAATCACATGACCAGATGAATACTAGTCAATGCATTTGCTTGTGGAATGAATGAATCATGACTGCTATATCATTTAACACTGAGCTTGCCTCTACCTTTCTTAAATTCATAGATTTGCCTACCTGCTGATTTACGTATGATGTGCTTTGGGTTTAAACCATGTGACAACCAAGTGCATATGTGATATTGCACATGGAGATTTGAGGTAAAGCCAAGTCTTTTTTATAATTTTCTTTTTATAATGTTTGGCCTCAAGTATAAGTGGCACCTCGATAAAGTGAGCACACATTTACATCTTTATCCATATTTGCTCATGCGGTTGCCCTAAGGATTGCATTGAAAGTGTGCAGAAAGTGCTATTAGTGATGTCACACACCTTTCACACACACAAAACTGTTCATAGAACTTAAAAGAGCCGCTAATATTTGCATGAGCACGGGAGGGGGTTGATAGACTATCCTGGTGCTGTTGCACAATGCCGGTACATTGATTACTTCAGAGAGAGAGAGAGAAATGGAGGGAGGGATGATTTGATGAGTGTAGTTCTTGTATCCCCTGCTGTTAAAGGCTGGTATGAGAGCTGAACATTACCACCTGGGGCAACCCGAGTCCTCCTAATACAATCAATTCAGTCTGCTGCTCTAATCTAAACTTACCTACACCTTTAACAACGTTAACTGTGTTCAGAGTCTTTTCAAGACAATGCTCTTTACACTTAGCTATCTAACTTCTTGTTTGTACTGACATCTTGTTTGTGGATATACAGTGTAAGATTCTTACTTTTTCTGAAGAACTGGTGAGTGCTGCTTACCTGCAAAAGGCGGCACAGTGCTAGGATGTTCTGGATGGTTGTGAGGGTGTTGTTAGGCCATGGTTGCTAGGGCGTTCTGAGAGGTTACTAGGTAGTTTCTTTGGTGTTCTGAGTGTTTCCTTTTTTTAAATACATTCTATTTTTTATTTTAATTTCAATTTTATTTATTTTAAATTTTCAATATTTTAATTCATATTTTTTTATTTTCAATTCATTTTCTTTAAAATTATATTTATGCTAGTATTCACTCTATCTTTGTTTAGTTTTACCGTTTT
The DNA here is from genome assembly GCA_027422415.1 of Schizothorax lantsangensis. Lineage (NCBI taxonomy): Eukaryota > Metazoa > Chordata > Actinopteri > Cypriniformes > Cyprinidae > Schizothorax > Schizothorax lantsangensis. The sequence goes on from CM049850.1 coordinate 24,438,033, forward strand.
TTTCCCCCTTCAGTTTTTTTCTTGTTTCAATTTTTTTCTTTTTAGTATTTTAGGACCTCCCTAAGTTGTTATTAATGGTTATCATTGAAATATTTAAATGTTTTAAAGCATGACGTTTCTTAACATAGTCTAGTGTCATTGTTATTTTATCTAGTTTTATGAGTACTATGTATCAACTAAAAAAATAATAATAGTAATTTCAGGCCATTTTTACTTAATTTTAGTTAGTTTTGAAGTAATGGAAATGTAGTTTAGTTATTATTATTATTATTATTTATTTTGTACTTTTTATTTCAGTTAACTAATTTTTTTTAATTTTGTTTTGTTCTAATTTTCATATACGGTAATAAAGTACTAGTTTGTAGGCCATTGTTTGGTGGTTGATAGGGTGTTATGAGTGGTTTTTAATTTGTAATATCATTTTTGTTTTTATTTCATTTTCAATTTGTCTTTTTATTTAATTTTGTGTTTTTATTTTTTTTATTAACGAAAGTGGGTTTATATCATTTTTTAGTTTTCATAATAAAAAAGGTCATACTAGTTTTTTCTGTTAATGAAAATAATTTAGATTCATTAAAAATAGTAATAAAAACACTAGTTGTTATGTCATTGTTAGGTGATTGTTAAGGTGTTCTGTGTTTTGTTTTGTTTTTTCTCTCTTCACATTGCCATGGTCTTCCGGGTGATTATTAGGCTGCTGAATTTTAGGACTTAAATTAAACAATTTGTTCAGATGTCTGAGTCTGAGTATGAGCAGTAGTACAGATGCTTGTTCACTAATTTGTTTTCCAACTATTTTCCAAGTGTTGAATTCAAGACAAGCCAAACTAGAAATGTCACAGGCTCCTCACCTGAGTTAAGTGATCTGGGTCACGCGCCGGGTTACACATCCTCACAGATACAGCACTGTATATGCGGCCCCATCAGCAGGGTGCGGGCTATAAATGGAGCAGAATTGGGTTAAGATGATGACAGTGGCTTAGACTGACTGATGTGATGGGACTGTCAGCAGGCTAATCTGACTCTAATGGGTCTGACCTGTACAGGACCCAGCTGGCCCCCAGGACCCCCCTGATTGGCTCTATTTATTATGGGCTAGAGGACCCAGGGACGGCTTGCATAGTCATTCCACTTTCAAGTCCAATTCCTGGAGTCCTGATGAGCTCTGCCCCCCTCCGCCTCCTCGTTTCTCCTTCCCTCTTCTCGCTTCCACACCTTTCTCATCATCTTTTGTTTCTTCCTAATGGTTCAATTAAAGAGGTTAATTCTGAGACGGCCCTCCTCAAATCAGCTCTCATCACCTTCCCCTCTTCAGCCTCCTGACCGCCGCACACAGCCCGCATTTATTATTCATCCCAATCAAATAAGAGCAAAGGCGGGCTGGAGCAAGCTGCTTTTTCCCCCGCACCCCCTTCATCCCGCCATCTCTCCTCTCTGCTCTTTCCTCTCCTCTTTGGAAGAATTGTCTTTTATTGAGTGAGTCGGCACGCACTCCCGCTCTCGCATACACACACACACACATACACGCGCACTCCCGGACCCCCCAGCTTCCAACAGCCCGTCCCTTTCCTGGAAAATGAGCAATTCTCTCATTGTAATAATGCGCCTCTGTCATCGGCCCATTATCGGCATGATAAAAGATGAAATATTCGCGGCGGCTGGCCTCCTAACCTGATCTGGGCGCGATATTGGAGCTTTGGAAAATGAGTTTTATCTGCTTTAATATACTCCTTGGCAGACTGACCCTTGAAATTAAACATTATTACAGAGCGGATATTTAAAAAACCGGGGCCACAAATTACATCAAAATGAAAATATTAAGGAACATTAGGAATATATCAAGTGGCGCCGAGCTGGATGTGGGGAGAGGTGGCTGGGGCGCAGAAGCGTCGCCGGTGTCACAGCAACGGGAGAGGGGAAATAATAACAATTCAGCCAGTGCCGCTGTCATGTGTCGGGATAAACTAATTATCCTCTCCGACACTCTCATCGCCAGGCTTTATTAGGAGACGAGGATCTTGTAGAAGTGTGTGGGTGACTGCTTTTGTGAAACTCCGTCAGGTGTGGAGTTGTTGACACCCTTTCGGTCTCATCTCTTCACTTCTTAAAAACTTTCAGACAGACACCAGGTCTTTGCGGTGAGGCTCTGAATTCCCCAGTTTTATCTGTTTGGGTGCTGAAGGACGTAAACAGAGTACATGGATCCAGAACTCGGGACCGAGTCGATTTGTCATGTGGTGATGGGATGATGTGAAATGCAATAAAATCCTGGAGAAAATGCGATTTGAATAGATTTCCGACGGAGAGGCTTCTTTGGGATGTAAGGATAGAGGGATGAGCGAGCATTTGGCCTGGAGGACAGACTTAGAAACTTTTAGTTTTTGGCCAGGCCTGTTTCTTTTTCTCTTATCTCTTGCGGTTGGATCCCCTCGTGTAGCACGTGCCTCTTGGCATCGCTATAAAAAACGTTGAGCCAACGTTGAATGAGTATTCAGCGCTGACATCTTGGGATGCTTTGCATACTGACAGGCACATAAACGCAAATATACACGCATGTTTCTATTCCAAAAAAAAAAAAAAAAAGCCTGGATTTGGCTGTTATCATCGCTAAAATGCCAAGTAAACATCGCAGAGATGTTTCACGAGGGTTTGGAGAGCAAATCGCTATCAGGCCGAGACAACCAGCCGTCAAGTGAGTGATACGTTGAGGATCTTCCCTCAGTGAGTGATTACAGAACGCATGGGAGAGCTTGTGATAAGGAGAGGGACAAAATTAGCATTCGTTCCAACCAGGGAGAGAAAAATAAAACAGAGAGACCAAATGACTAACTGAAGGAAGACTAACCGCAGGGGTTTGCGACTGGAAGGGGGGAAAAAGCAGTGAGAAAAATGGATCTCCTTTCCTCCCACTCTTTTTCTTTTTTCTCTCTCTTTCTCTACCCAGCTCAGGCACTTGATTCATTATGCTGATATACACAGTATTTGCTTCCTGAACGGGGCTCCTTCTTTCCCTCCCCACTCTTATAAAGACACACACACACATACACGCACACAAAATAGGTGCCGGTGCCATAAATATAGCAAATGACAGAGCCTAGCAGCAGAGCAAGGTCAGCCACGGCCCCTGATGACAGTGCTGTGAGCACCGCAGTGCGTTCTTGTTAGAAATACACACAGATAGCTCATTAGCAAGGGCCCCTGAGGCCCCCAACCTCTTGTACTCTCTCTCTCACACACACACACACACACACACATATATATATATATATATATATATAAAACGTAATATACACTTCAGTTCTGTAAATAAACAAACTTACCCTTACGCGTGCAGCAACATAACCACACGACACAGCAATATGCATACGGAAGTATAGCCACAACTAACATTAATGACTTAATGGCTCGTGCAGACTGACTTTGTGTGAGTGAGACGGAGGGAGAGAGAGAATCCGTGAGTTTTGACTCGACACGGCCGCCGCTGTCACTAGATAAGCGTTTTTTTGTGAGGGTGTCATGTTTACATTGGCACCCAAATACCCTGAAAGGCATTATGTCAGCACACTAATACACAGATGCAAACACATTTCTCACTGTCACGGATATGCCCCCCGGCTGGCAGCCTTTTATTTACCTTTTTCTCCATGATACACACATAAAGGTGTGCATGCACACATCATTTGCGACTTTTTCTCTTGAACTTTGTAAAATCGGTTGTGAATCAAAGCTATCACATTAAACGGCAGTTTACAATGGAAAAGGTGTTTTGGAAATGACTTTGATTATCATGTTTGTGGATCAAAATCAGCATCTTGTTTTAGCACGCAGAGAAATGTGCAGTTCAATTTGAGAAACAATATGACGATCTTTATTTAGTTGTCAGACCTTACACATTCATTCAAGTTACAACATTTACATGTTAATTTGCTAGTGCTATGCTCTACATTTGAGCTACAGGAAAGCCATACAATAAAAGTTAAAGGTGACTAGGAGCTGTCACATTCCATAAATACAAATTCAAATGAAAAAAATGTGCTAAAAGTGATTCATACAACTCGTGCTATATTCTCAGTCTTCCGAAGTCATACAATAAGCACATGAACACTTGAACAAGATTTGAGTGCAACTTTAATGACTTAATTTTTTTTTTTTTTTACTTTTTCCCTCAAACTAGCAATGAAATGGCTTCAGAAGACTCCGAATATGGAATACAAGTTATCTGTATTTATATGTACTTTTTTTGCTGGAAACATGCTAAATGTCTTGTGTTGTTTTCCACAGAATAAAGAAAATCATACAAGTTTGGAACAACATGAGGGTGAGTAAATGATTAAATTAAATTAAATTAAATTAAATGTTCTTTATTTAATAAATTATTTTATTATTTGAGAAATTAAATTTCTTAATTTAATAAATTAATTAAAATGAAGTTTTCTGCAAACTAGTTGTTCATTTTTTAAAACGGCACCACTAAAACTCAAGTGCTGTTCAATGCAAACCGCAAACTTCACCTGTCAGAATCATCAAAGAAACTGATTATGTTTGAGTCTTTGTATGTTATTATAGTGTAACTTTTTTTGACATATAAATTTTAATTTCTTCTTTTGATTGTGTTGCACAAGGGCTGCTGTACTGCTAACACACCCGCTGAGCAGCTGCCCTCGGGCCACTTTGGCACTGTGTGCAATGTCGGGCACTGAGATTTTTACTCTCCTTTCACGTTCTCTCTCCCCCTCCCTCTCTCTATGGGTGTCAGTCTGGCCCCTGGCCCGTCAGACAGGCATTGGGGTGTGACGGGCGGCCCAGGCTCCTTCCTCAACCCCCTCCTCTTCTTTATCCTCCTCACCCCACGTGGCCTGGCACCCACCACTGACCATCCGGCGATTCCTGCCAAAGGGTACCTTCCACAAACCCCCTCCTAAAATATCCTTAACAACCGTGGCCTCCTATTCTTTTTCACTGAACAATTGCTTTGGAGATCATGTAGGTAATTTACCACTTATTTACCTGGGAGCTATTAATTTGAGTTCTTTCAGAGATTTACAACAAACCAAACAAAATAACCTTTAATTTTCACATTGCATTATGTTATAATGTTATTTAATGTTGAGAGGAAAAGACAATGGCATTATCCTAGATTGTATCCATACACTGAATTTGGAGATATGAGTGACAAGAAACTGATTATAAGAAGAGGATGGGGATGATTTATCTAAATTTGATCAACTATGGTCATAGATCTCTCAAATGTTTAGCACAACTACATTTGTCTATTACAGATATCAGTAATTTTATGATCTGTGATTATAAGTGGCATATAAGTGAACATCTAAATATTGACGAGGAATATAAGGAGTTTATTTGCAAATGCAACAGGCCTACTGAAGCAATCCGATCTGTCTTTCATCTTTAATATCTACTTATGACAAAAATCAAGAAAAAAAAAGTTATTGTTAAAAAAGTTAAAATTGAGATTTATACATCAGCTTTCCATTGATGTATGGTTTGTTAGGATAGGACAATATTTTTTGCCGAGATACAACTATTTGAAAATCTGGAATCTGGTTCTTAGCAATGCATATTACTAATCAAAAATGAAGTTTTGATATATTTACGGTAGGAAATTTACAAAATATCTTCATGGAACATGATCTTTACTTAATATCCTAATGATTTTTTGGCATAAAAGAAAAATCGATAATTTTGACCCATACAATGTATTGTTGGCTATTGCTATATACCCGTGCTATATGACAGGGTCACATTTATGTGGTTTCAAATGAGCATTACAACTTTCCCCACTCCTTTCTAGTATTTATTGCTGACTGTGATAGAATAATGGTGCAACATTTAAACAAATGAAATGGATTAAAATGTATCCAAAAGGCTACATTTTACTCCTAAGTAAGATAAGTTGCAATACTAATATCTCATTCATACTGTTCAAGAGTTTGGGGTCAATAAGATTTTTTTTAAAGAATTTAATACTTTTAATTAGCAACAATGCATTAAATTGAAAAAGTGACAATAAAAACATTTGTATTACAAATATTTATATCTTAATGTTCATTTAAAACATTGACAATAAAAAGAAATGTTTCTTGAGAACCAATCAGCTTTTTAAAATTTATTAAAAAAGAAAATGATTTAAATTGTAATAATATTTCACAAATGTTGTTTTTTACTGTATTTTTATCATATAAATGCATCCTTCGTGATCATAAGAGACTTTGAAAAGCATTTTAAAACATCTTAGTCGGTATCTGCCTTTTTAATTTGACTTACTTCAGAAGGGTCTTAAAACAATAGTGGCTGTTAATCATGTGATCATCAACCTTATTACCAGCATTCTTTTTATTCTCTTTATTTATATTCTGTATTGCAAAGTAGGCTACCACAGTACCTGTGTACATGTCTTCCTCTGCCAGTTTCACTTCACAATCCCACATTCCCCAGACTATGAGTGAAGGTGGAACTCTCTGTCGTTCCCTGGGAGGGCGATGCAATGGGGTGACAGTGTTTGGAAGGAGGAGAATGTGTGTGTGTGTGTGTTTGTGTGTGCCCCGCCCTTTCTTTAGCCCCATGGAGATGCATCGTCAGGGTCAGGGGATATAGAGAGATGAACACAGGGAGACCGCACTCCACAACTTGAAAGGAATTCTAATGAAGCCAGGCAGTCGTGTAGCCTATTCCCCCGACAACAGGCCTCAAACAAATAGCTGCATTTGATGTCCCTCGTTTTATAGTTTGGAAAATTGCATGTTTGTTTGTGTGTGTGTGTGTGTGTGTGTGTGTGTTTATTTAGTGATTCGTTGTTTGTGTGTTCATTTAGAGTTTCTATGAAACTGGAGCAACACACAAGATGATAATGAGCTTTTAAAACATTGAGATAATTTCTTATACTCTTATGAACTGAGCTACAGAACATGTTTTTTCTTCTTTTTAATCACATTTGTCAAAACATGATAGGTAACAAAAGAGGACTGCATGTGATTATTAAGAATGACTTATTATCTTTGATAAGCCAATGAAACACACCTTTTCAATAATTAGCACAAGTCTCAGTTTTGACTCCAGGTTCACAACTCTGCACAAAATCAACACTAAAATATGACAACTTAGAGTTAGTATACAAGGCGGCTCTGATGCCTGTGCTTCAGTGTTAATGAATTATCAGAGCAACCTTAAATTTGTTGTGCCATACATTTATTTTACATAGGCTATTTGTATAATAACATATTTAGAATTTCATATTTTCCTTAATTTTGTTTTTAAAGCATTCATCTCATAAATGCAGCATTAAACGGTCTGTAATTCTAGGCAATTTCATATGCAAATTCGTTATTGCAGTGTATAGGCTATGACTTTTACTTTTTTTATACACCTACAATGTCATCCTGTATAAATAGAAATAGTTTGCTCCTAAATTCGAACAGTTGCTCTGTTTGAAACAACATCTTGTGAAGACTGTCAAGGGAGTCCTGATGTAGTGCATCTAGGAAACTTTCTGGTAACCTTAAAAGGGCATCAAAAGAATGCAATAAAAGACTCAATGGTCACTTTTTACCCTATTATATTAATATTAATACCAATATTCAACAACCCCATGTTTACCCCCATTTGCTTTTCTTTGACAACCTAGGGGTGCGTGTAGAACAGCTCGTATGAAGCGAGATGTCTTTCATGTTGCAGTCCAGCAGCTTTGGCTTCTCTGGAGCGTGTAGCCTCTCTGCGCTCATACAGCCTGAGCTTGTCACTCCACCACAGCTTGTGTAAACAGTAAATAATAAACAAGCACTTTAATACATTATTGAGAAAATCACTTTAGGCAAGGAGAGCTGATCTGGAGCAGAAGGAGGCAGAATGACACTGCTGCTTAATTCACAATCTGTAATCAGTCGTACATATTTAAATAAAAAGAGCGCAATACAATAGACTCCAGCAATTTAAACCTGTCGATATATTACGTGTATGTGCGTAAAATGAAAGGGTAATATTGTAGTATGCTATATAATTGGTTGGTTTTACAAATAGCCCATGCCATTTGAGTGTCATAGAGGCTATATATGTATTTTGCCCAATATATACACTTTCAACAGCGTTTTAAACAACGTTTCTGTAATCAACAACATCGTTTAGGTACTACAAGTTCGTGAAATGTGTACGATACACTAGCAGCGAATCGCCTTCGACGATGTTACCATAGCAACAACTAGCGCGAGCGTTTTATCACTTCATTTTACAAATCACAAATATATCTTAAAAACGTTTTAATGGTTTCAAATATATTTATGATATTTGACGATTAGCTAGGCACGCTAAAAGACAATTTAGGCTACGTCCCGCCAAGACGTATTGATTTAGCGTAGAAAATTGTTGACAAAAGTAGACTAGTTGATCTTCCCTAAAGTTAATTCGCACTCTGTGGATTTAGTGTATTTCTTATCTTTTTTTTCTTATCTGTATTTCTTACCTACATAACTAGAATCAAATTTACTTTAAAAAAAATATACTTCTGGGACTTGTGCGTGCAGACTGCATCATGTAGTTATTGAGAGGAATAATTGTATTGTTTTCATATTCTCTTCTCTCCCAGTTGTTAAGTAGCCACTGCTTCATCCCAGCAAACCCCCAGGCTCCAGTGTAACTCAATCCACCCTGCTTATTATATTTATAACTAGTATAATATCAGGGACACTCTTTGAGCTTCCTTCGTTCTCCTGTGCTCATTCGTTGGAACTTTTATTGTGTTCTGTATGTGAAGATACACGACTCAGGAATTTACCTAAAACAAAAAATATGTAATTAAACGAAAACTCGTCTTAACAAGTCTTTTTGGTGCACGTTATGTCACGCGCTGTCATATTATTCATGATGCCTTTGCAAATACTCACTATTTTGCTAAATCAAACAATATCGTAATGCATCCCTAAAGACTCTTTTGTTTAATTTTATTTCCAAAAAGAAGAGCGCTTCTGACGTAGGACTGCTTTTTTAAAAAGATGGCTGCAATAATAAAAACAGCCTGTAGATGGCAGTCAGAACCTTGGCAAGCAGCACAGCTGAAATCCCTTTGACTGTTAGTAAGTCAGAGAAGAACGTTTATGCGTTCAATTTACATGCACTCCATTCAACTCTAAAATATTCAGATTGGCATCTCTCGGTGTGGAGTACTTTTAAAAAGACATAATTCAAGATTCATTCACACGCTACAGAGATGTACAACAAGTTTGAAGTCAAGCAAAAGGGATGAGGATAATGGTGATTGTTATAATTAGCTTTGGTCTGGACCTACATTTAGTTCTCTTGAGTTATGTTATGCAGTTTTATACTTCATAATCTAAAGCAATTTAGGTTTTCTGATAAACTTACCTGAAAATTGCTTTGTCACATAACCTAAAAAATATGGCAGCCAAGAGAGTGTTGTAACACATTTTGTTTCAACGCATGTTGCTCTTTTTTGTATCATGTATCTCAGACTTTGGTGTAATATACTGTTATTTGTCAGCTAAACATTTAAAGTAGTTTAAACATTCAGCTTATTCCTAAACGCATTAATTAATGTCAAGTACAGAGTGCTGCTGTTACAATTGCTGTTCCATTCAATTGGTGGTTAGAACACCAATTGAAAACATGGATATTTTAAATTTTATGCATGAATTTATTGTGATAATGAAATTTACTTGTACAAAGAACTTATTGTAAACATTTAATTTCAAAAAGATAAACATATAAGAAAACTAGATCATTTTCATAATTATCTTTTTTATTGTGGGTCCAGTAGAAGTGTCGTAAAATGTTACGATCATCCCTGTCTAGTCAGCTGTGATATTTCTAGTGTATTTTATATATGTAAATGAAAAGCATGTGTGGATGTTATTAATCAAATTAAACACGAGAACCTTCTGATGCAGATGATACCTGGTCTGTCATTTAACATCAATTAACATGATCACAAATGAAATGTATAAGCTAAAAGTTTACCTTCTTACCCTAAAATTGTTTTTTTTGTTCTTTTAATTCTTTACATTATTATTATTTTTTATAGACTTGGAACTTCAACTGTCAGCTTTACGACACAGGCTCATGTATGATAGTGATTTCATCCAACTAACTTGCTTAACTGATGGCGCTACCGCACTCCCCGGCATATACTACTTTATTTGGTAAGTAATGTCTTGTCTGTTTTCCCCCACTAAATCGAATATAATATTTAATATGTCTAAATCAACCTGCTTATATAGGGTTATGCTAACGAAAGTACTTTTTTTTAAAGGTCAGGTCAGGTAGAAGTAGCTCTTAATGGTTAAAATTACACTATTCATTGTAGTTCCAGTTAAACAAGCATGTTTCAGAACCCAAGTGATTCAGTTCAAGGTGAGTTTAGTGCTAGTCTAGAACAGGGGCCCTCCGTCTGCAGCACATGTGAGGGACGAGTCGCCCAGTTTAGTCCCAACTGAGACAATAGATGGACGGAAGGGGACAATGCGCTGAAAAGGGAACGGCTGGGGTGCAGGGGCACAGACGGCAGGAGAGAGAGAGAGCGAGGAGGGGGGTTGACAGAGGGGTCAGTGATCGGGGTTACTATGTGTGTTTATGCGTGTGTGTGTCTGCGTGTGTGTGTATTTGCGAGGGGACTCGGTCACGCCCTTCTCTTCACACTCTACTGCCTCATTATTGACGGGCTGAACTGATACCCCAACAATGAGCCCCGGCTCCCACAGATGTCACGGAGACCAAGCGACCCCCTGACATATTTACCCACGCACCCTAACACTGGCTTTCTCTCTCTTTCCCTCTGTCTCCCACTCACACACAACCATACACACTGTGTGGACACCAACTGCTGGTATTTTGCACATATGCGCACCCACACAGGACAGAGCAGGGCACTGGGTGAAAAGGATCCCGGCACAGGGGTGATATCATGACTGAAATCAATAAAAGAGAAGTCATGCAAGTATAACAAAATCATTACTCTTTGGGAGCCTATGTGTGTGCGTGCGCATGCTTGAACGACAGCTGTTATCTTTAAATTTATCTGCTCTTCCTTCCCTAATGAAGCCCCTGACATCAGAAGACTCTCGTTTCAGGCTTGAAAGATAAATTGGCAGAGGTGTTGTTTTGACTGACTTATAAATGAGATAAATGTGCAGTCTATATTTCAATATCTGAGAGTGCTGCAGTCATGTTGGATTGAGACTGATGACGTTCTCTGTTAAGAAAAATGTTCCTAAAAGGATACTTGACTTGAAACGACATGCTCTATGTGTAAAAAAAAAAAAAAAAAATATATATATATATATATATGTGTGTGTGCATGTGTATATGTATATATATATATATATATATATGTATATATATATATATATATATATATATATATATATATATATATATATACTATTTTAATATTCTTTGGCAAAGCTTTTCAGTAGCCATTATGCTGATATGCTGATTTGGTGTTAATATGGTGATTTGGTAAGAAACATTTCTTCTTGTTTTTGATGATTAAAACCGTTGTGCTGTTCAATATATGTTTTTAAACAGTGATTTTGAGCAGTAATTTAAAATAAATAAAATTTGATAAATTTTATATGCCTTTACTATCACTTTAGAACATTGTAATGCATCCTTTCTAAAAAATTTTTTTATAAAAACCAAATTACTGACTTTTGAACTGTATGATAAAAATACAAACAAACAAACAATAAATAAATAAATAAATGCTTGAGGTTTTAAATTTAAAATGATATGGTAATTAAAAACTATAAAATGTAAGGTAAAAAAAAATAAAAAATACCAGGTTAAAAATAATACCAATACTCAAGAACTACATGTTGGTTTAATACAGTCCTAAAAACTTCTTCTTTTTCAGGAGTGGGACCACAAATCTGTCGTACTGCTCTTCAGAGAGCCGATTCTGCATAATGAACCTATGACATCAGACTTTTCCTGGAGATCAGCAGGTTCAGGAATTGCTCCCTGTCCGCCGCAGAGTGTTTTTGCCCAGGATGCCCATGCACAACAACCCTGATATTTTTTTAAAAGACAGCCCCTTCTGGACTGTGGCACCTGGAGTTGAGGTGGGATTTCAATGTATTCTTTGATGATGTCTTAAAAAAAGGAAACCCGGTCACTGCAAGCTCAATGAAGCCTTGAATAATTCTGTTAGGTGCTTTTTCTAAAAGGCTATGCTATTCCCAAACTCAGCTCAATAGCTTTGGGCGATAACCTGCATCCACCAGAGACTCTGGCCAACCTTATGCATGGTGTGCATCATTCAATTGAATAGATGAATTAGAGTGACTGCTACCGTGTGGTTAGTTAATTATTTCATTATTGAAATCTGGTTTCATGTTGCATGTGCAAACTAAAATTCTGATTAAAAACATAATTTTAATCCTTTCAAAAATGTTTATAATTGTACAATAAAAAAATTATCAACAGACAGTCTAAATCTGAGGTAATGATCAAAAGCATTCCTGTTATCGCTCTCCTTTTCCTCGGGCCTGTAGTTGCAAGCCCTTCTCTGTTTTTCATGGTCTGTTTAAAGATTTAGTGAGGCCCGCAAACTACTACCTTTAATGACCAATTAACAGTAGTAAAGCTGTGTGTGCGGCAAGCTCCTCATCTTGCAGAGGGTTTGTTTAAGTCAACAACAACGCGGCGCTGCTAACGGTGTGGCTGCTGTCTCTCGTTACCAGCGCTTCGCCTTTAACACCCTCTCCTGTGCTTATTAAAATCTGTGCAAACACATGCAACCAGTGCTGAAACAGCCTTGAGAGAGTGAGAGAGGTGGACTGTTTCAAATGTGCAAAGGAGGGAGTGTGTGTGTGTAAAGTTGGTAAAATTGTGTTAAAGTAGGTTTAAATGAGTGAAGGCGGGTTATTAGCATGGTTCAATAATGTAGCTGCGGGGCAGGACGTGGCTAGTCAAGGCCATAGTGTTTGCTGGGCTCCTCATTTAGTTTTAGTGCGTTTGCAGGTGCTGCCCAAGTCCCTGAAATGCTCCAGAACTGGTTATCTATGAACAGCTAATGAGCCACAACTTATACAGACCTTCAAAATACTTACAGAAACAAGCACAGCTTGCTAAATATATATATATGTAACACACACATACAGTACTGCTTTATCTTGTCTACTGAGCCAAAGACTGTCATTGGTGCCCTCTCAAAAAAAAAAATAAGTATGTGATGCCCATGCACACACAACGAGAGACAAAAATAAAACCCCATCCGTGTAAAGAACAGCACTCAGATCAAAGAATAGCTAGAGTGTGAACATTGTACTTCCCATGGCATTCACGCATTATACCATCCACAGGTTTACATGCACTGCTATTATAAGCTCGGTAAACCAAACACACGCTGCAGCTGAGCGAAGCAATGAAAAGTATGTAAACCCCACATCTCTACACCGCATTTGAATGTAATTAACTGCAAAAAGAAGCGCTAGACAACTAACAGGGCAGTTCACAGCACAGTTTTGAATGAACAGAGAGAGACTATAGAGAACACCAGCCAAGAAAACCCAAAGCGCTAATCAGGATTTACCCTTTGTTTTTAGTGAAGCAGAAGAAAGACAAATAAGATGAAGTGTTTTCGCATTTCACCAGATTGTAGCTGGGGTATTTAGCATAATACTGAAGCGTTATCACACAAGGAGAGAAAGGTATTATGTACAGATTTGTTAGTGCATATTTGATCATTATTAAACATGTAAGCATCAGACAGGTTCAGCGCAGATGAGAATTAAAGGGAGGAGGAGAACGACTGAAAAGGAGAGAGACTTGATAGATATTGCTGCTTTGTTTGTAATCTCGTAGTGAGAAGGTGTTCACATTGAGCCGCTGTGCTGACAGTGCTGAGCGCACATTTAATGCGCTTGATTGTGTGCAATAGGTTTGAAAAAGGTACATTTTTACATTGTGTTTGATCTCATATCTGTCTCTACTATAAAAGGATTCTTAAATCATGTAAATATGCAGAAAAACAACCTTGCTTGTAGTTTACTGATTATTCTGAAGTTCTAATAACTAACATATTTCAGGGATATGAGTAATACATCAGGTAGGTAATAATAATAATAATAATAAATAAATAAATACATTTAAATAGATCTATACTGAAATTTTTGCAGGTATTTTTGTGTATGATTATGGTTCAGTCATATTCACTTTCTTCCCAGCATGTTCGGGGTCATGAATTGTTTGATGGTTTAGTATGTTTATGTGCATTGTTGTTGACTTTGTCAAACTTGTCTTGTGATACCAGTTTGTAGATCTATCTATCTATCTATCTATCTATCTATCTATCTATCTATCTATCTATCTATCTATCTATCTATCTATCTATCTATCTATCTATCTGTCTGTCTGTCTGTCTCTATTTTTAAACTACATTTATATCACATATCACTCCAATCATTTACAAAAGCAGCATTTTGAAGCATGCAGGTGGAATTTGTATTACCTACACTTTGAGTTATTTCCTTTTCCAATTCAGCAGTGCCCACAAAGGCTTGATGTTATATAAGAGTGGTTTATGTCTGCTAATAGTGCTCACTGACTTCCTGTCCACAGAACACATCATACCATACTAGAGACCTGTAAGCTTAACGTGCTGTTTTCTGTTGTGAATTGTGGATTACAGTCATGTCTCTATAGGCTTACTCACAAAAGTCCATGTATGCTCATGTTTCACAGCTTAAATCCAGTGTCTGTGTATACGTCAAAAAGCAATGTAAGCTTATTTTCTGCTGAAGTGTACATGGATGCTCAGGCTAGGGAGGATTTGAATATGTAAGATGAGGATAGATGGACCCAGACTGCAGTTACAGCTTTTGGAACTGGTTTGCAATCCCATGAAAGTACTTATTTAGTTTACACTGAGAATAATCAATCTACCTGAATGATTCAACTGTGAGAATAACATTAAAGGAATAGTTCACCCAAAAATGAAAATGTTTAAAAAAATCATCCATGTAGACGAATTTGTTTCTACAATGGAACAGATTTGGAGAAATGTAGCATTACATCCCTTTATCACCATTAGATCCTCTCTAGTGAATGGGTGCCATCAGAATGAGAGTCCAAACAGCTGTTACAAACATCACAATAATCCACAAGTAAACAACATGACTCCATCAGTTAATGCCTTGTAAAGTGAAAAGCGGCACTGTTTGTAATAAACAAATCCATCATTAAGATGTGTTTAATTTCAAACCATTGCTTCCGGCAAAGTCCTCTATTCATACTGTAATATTGCTTTAATTTTTTTTGTCTTATCTGAATCAGAGGAGAAATCTATTTATAAGTGGAAACAGTCCAAAATAGTTCTAAAGAAATATATTTTGATGCAAGAGGACAACAGGGATGTATTTTGTCACTTGGCGTA
Source organism: Schizothorax lantsangensis (assembly GCA_027422415.1). NCBI lineage: Eukaryota > Metazoa > Chordata > Actinopteri > Cypriniformes > Cyprinidae > Schizothorax > Schizothorax lantsangensis. The sequence goes on from CM049850.1 coordinate 24,453,433, forward strand.
GACTTTTATTTAGGCCAGAATCAAGTTTAAAATTAAAATACTTTAATGATGGATTTGTTTCTTAGAAACAAGCCACTTTTCAATTCACAAGAAGTTAACTAAAAGACAGAATTACTTGTGGATTATTGTGATGCTTTTATAAGTTTTTTTTTTACTTTTATTCTGACGGCACCCATTCACTGCAGAGCATCCACTGGTGAGCAAGTGATGTAATACTAAATTTCTCCTAATCTATTCTGATGAAAAAACAAACTCATCTACATCTTGGATGGCCTGAGGATGAGTAAATCTTCAAGCACATACTGTATATATATAAGACTAACAATGAGTAAATATAAAAGGAGAAAGCATACAGAGTGAGTTCATCTCTCTTTTCTGTAAGTTTTAGAAGATGGAAAGTATACAGACTGTCCGGACATTATATGTTAGGCTGTGTTTGTGTGCGGCTGTGCAGTGCAGGTTCAGTATTCAGCTCAGGGTGCACCAGTCATGCTAATTGCTCCCAAGGTCAGAGCCTGCGCTGGGCTTTGCTGAGTGTGTATACCTGTGTGTGTGTGTCTCTCAGATCTAGCCTGCTTGAATGGCATGTTTTGATCAAGCTTAATTTGATCAGTTGAAAGTGTCGGGTGCGAACAGGGCCTTCTATGGCCTGCTGATTCTATTGTGCACAGTCTCGGTGTAGGTGTGTGTGTAGGTGTAGGTAAGAAATTTAAAACCGAATTCTCACTTCAAACTTCTGTCCGCTGCTGTCTGCATTTCACAGGTACATTGTGGATGCTAGCTGTTTTTGTGTGCCTATGAGGTGTGAACACACGAGTTATGTCTCTCTGCATATTTCATTATGGGAGGATGTGTTAAAGCTCAAGAACATACATCATAAACAGTCAAAAGTTTGGACACATTCTTTTTTTATTACTACTTTATTTTGTATTAAGAGTAAAACCATTAAAAGTGTTAACGTAACAAATAGAATTATGTAGTGTATAATAACAACACATTCATTCATTCATTACATTTGCTTATTCATTCGTTTTTCATTTAAAGGGGTCATCGGATGCCCATTTTGCACAAGTTGATATGATTCTTTAGGGTCTTAATTAAAAGTCTATAACATACTTTGGTTAAAATTTCTCAATGGTAGTGTAAAAAACACCTTTTTAAACCTGTTAAAATCATCTCTGTTTTTAGCAAGCCATTATAGTCCATGTCCCTTTAAATGCTAATGAGCTCTGCTGACCCCGCCCCTCTCTTTCGTGGGGTGATGAGCAGACTGTTTACTTTAGCCGCGAAACTGGCTAACTAGTACATTATTAGGAAAGGCAATTTGCAAAGATTCACAAAAAAAACCTTATACTCACTTCTTCTGTAGGTGAGGCTGGATCACGAATGATTTGCGCGAACATAGATGCATTTAGGCAGATCGGGGATCGGCACATTCACTTCAAAGCGAACGTAACGTTAATCCTCTGCATCTTCAGCGGCTCTGATGTCGGGAGTAAATGACGACTGCTATGATCATTATTACATCCAACAACAAAACACCTCAATCGCTCAATCGGAGACATCTTGTCTTCCCCTGCACCGGACACAATGGCGGACAGCTCTCAGCTCACTCAGGGCGGGTCTAAGGTAAGATGACCTTGTCAATCAACTATCGTGGGAGCATCCGATGACCCCTTTAAAAATGTTTATTTATTCAAAGAACACTGTATTCAAAGTACACTGTATCATTCAAAAGTTTGGTGGGATTGTGTACACATAGCAGTGTTAGGAAAAGTGTCTAGTGCATAGAGGAGAGTGTGCTGCTACAGGTGGTTTGTACAGGCCCACTCACCTGTGTGTAGCACACTTGAATTGCACAAAAAAGTTCACAGTTTTTTCTTTGGTGTGGTAAGGTTGGAGGGTGTTTGGTGGGGGGGGGGGGGGGGGTGTTTCCATGTTTCTGGAGGTAGGGGTTTGCATGGGGTTTCAGAGGTGATTTGAGTTCAGGGCTCTCACAGCCTGGGGGAAAAAGCTGTTGAGCAGTCTGGCGGAGCGGGCTCTGATGCTCCAGTACCGTCTTCCTGATGGTAGGAGCTGGAAGAGATTGTGGGAGGGGTGGGTGGGGTCATTCATGATGCTGTTGGTTTTGCTGGAGCATTGTGTAAGGAAAATGTCCAGGATGGATGGGAGAGGGGCACCGATGATCTTTGCAGCCGTGTTCACTGTCCGCTGGAGGGTCTTACGGTCAGCAGCACTGCAGTTCCCGTACCACACAGTGATGCAGCTGGTCAGCACACGCTCAATGGTGCCCCTGTAGAATGTGGTGAGGATGGGTGGAGGGAGACTTGCTCTTTTCAGCCGGCGGAGAAAGTGTAGACGCTGTTGTGCCTTCTTGGAGAGTGACATGGTGTTGGTGGACCAGGTGAGATCCTCCGTGATTAGATTGGAAGACTTTTACATTGTTACAACAAAAATTCTATTTCAAATAAATGTTGTTCTTTTTAAATATCATATTTATTAAAGAACCCTTAAAAAAGGAAATGTATAATTTCCACAAAAATATTAAGCAGCACAATAATTTTTAGCTGTGATAGTAATGCGAAATGTTACTTGAGCACCAATATATATATATATATATATATTCATCTAAAAATAATGATTGTAAATTGTATTAAGATTTTAATTGTATTAAATATGTGAATAGTTATTTTATAATAATATTTATAATAATAATTGTAATAATATTTCACAATTTTACAGTTTTTACTGTATTTTGATCAAATAAATGTGGTCTTGGTGAGCACAAGAGACTTCAAAAATTCGAAACATTAAAAATCCTCACCAGCCCCAAACTTTTGAACAGTAGTTTGTTTTATTTTGTAAAGAATTATATAGGTACGATTTATATTTGTCTAAACAAATGTAATTTAAGCATAAACCTTTGCATCAAATTGTTTTAAGGTTATAAAGAACATTAATTCAGTAAAGTGTTTCCAAACTTGTAAAGTATGATACAGACAATATAGATGGTACTCTCCATCAGTACCAGTACCGCAGAACTCCCAGCATCCATAGCGCAGGTAGAGAAGAGCAGTCTGGGTATGTGTGGTGATGTCTGTGACAGCAGCAGTGATGTCAGGCTATGAGTGAGATTGATAGGCTCTATGATCAGGGACACACTGCTCTCCTGAACAGCCCAGAGATGGATCACATCACACACACACACACTCACACGTCTCCTTGCTTTCCTGGATAAATGAACTAAGGGGGAATTCATCATTCCTTGCTCCAGAAAGAGAGAGTGAGCGGAAGAAAGAGACAGAAAAAAAGGCGTACCACTGTCTTCTTCTGGGTCAACCACGTCCCCACTCCTTCTACTCCTCCCCTCTTCCTACATCTCTCCCTCCTTCCTGTGTCACCGGTTCTCCTCACAGGTTAGGTGTCAGGGTACGGGCCCGGTTTTGTTGTTGCGGTATCATCGGATGATTTGTCAACGTGAACGATTTGCCACTCAAGCGAATCAATCAACCTACAGGAATGCACCAACAGAGGCAGAGAGACAAGCGTATCCTCTCAGCATGAGCCTTCGTCGTGACCGGCTCTTCGTCTTCCTCAGGCCCGGCCCTCAGACATTTTGGGGGGAACGCTACCTCAGTTTACCTCCTGTGTGAGGATCATTCCTCATGTCAAGTCTTTGTCAGTTTAGTCACCGCTAGTTTCCCCTCTCTGTTTCTTGCCGTACGTTTTCTTTGCTCAAATTAATCTTTGCCATGGCTGATTTGAAATAAGCACCCTATTGCATTAGCACATGCTTTATTAAGCAAATGCTTATAAGAAAGACCTTACTTAACTGGTAGACAACCTCACAATTAAGTATTCTCTGGGCAAAACATCCCAAACTTATTGCCCTTGCAAATGACCCCAGGGAACCTGCTAAGAACTTTAATGTCTGATGTTATTTTCCTGGTGATAATGATATTTTCATTGATGAATGACTAAATAATGCACTCAGAAATGAAAATACTGTCATCATTTAGTCACCCGTTTGTCTTTAAAAACCCATATGACTTTCTGTATTGTGTAGAACACAAAAGGATTTATAGCAGAATCTCCAAACTGCTGTTTTGCATACGCTGGAAATGAATGGTGTCTAAAGGTGTCATGCATTAAAAAGGACATAATTTCAGTATGCTTTCCACACAAAACTATGAAATGAAATATGGAATACAGTGCATGAGTTGTATTGACTACACTTATGGTGTTTTATGGTGTTTATTTATTTTTTTTTTTTTTGGCTGTTTGGAGCTTAAAAGCCTCTGGTCACCATTCACTTTCATTGTATGAAAATAAGGTTATTATCATTTACTACAAATAAAGTTATTACTAGTATTTTTCTGAAATAAAATACAAATATTAGATGAAACACGTTAACCAAAGAAAAGTTGCCTTGGAATCTAACTGAAATAAGTTTAAGCACTAAAATTGCAAAAAAAAAAAAAAAAATAAATGAATTAATTGATTAAAAATTTAAATTAAATTAAAAAAATAAGTTAAACCTAGTAATATAAAAAAACAGCTTAAAAAAGCAAACAACCAAAATTATTAAAAATTAAACAAAATTTTAAATCACAAATGTTGCCTTGGCAAATAACTTGCATAAGTTTGAGTTGAAGCTAAAACCAAAACTGAGATAAAAATCAGTTTAACTAATTAGTTAAACTAAAGTAAAAAATAGTATAATAAAAAATGAATAAAAATGACAAAAGCAAATAGAAAAAATACTAAAAATGAAACTAAAATTAAAATCAAAACTGAAAATATAAAAACAAAAGCTAATTTAAAATATTAATTAAAAAAAACACTAATAACCATTTTGTTCCACAGAGGTAAGAAAGAAAGACATAATGGTTTGGAATGACATGAGGGTGAGTAAATGATAACAGAATTATTATTTTTGGGTGAACTATACCTTTAAACAGTGATGTAATGATGCTTTACTCTATTATTATATAGCATTAGGCCTACAGTAAAATAAAAAAGTCATTACTTTGAATAAAAGCATCTGCTAAAATGCATTAATGTTATAAAACTGCATGACTGCTGAAACATTTATTTGACTATTGCAGCCAAACACAATGACTGAAATATGACTGATGTTTTTATTAAACATCTTTGACGTTCCAAAAACCTCACAGTGATTTACAGCTAAACATAAAGATAAAAGCTCTATTATAGAGCTTTAACTGCTTACTGGTCAAACAAATGTCAAGACTGTTTACTTTACCAATTTAACTTCGCTTGTCAAGGACCTCAGGCCTGCCTGCTGAAGTGCCAGAACCATTTTTGATTGTGCACTCTGCAGAGCGGCAATAGTGTCATTATGAAGTGGCAATTTGTCGGGAACCCAACAAAGAAACGTTGTAACAATTAATCACAGAGAGAATGGGAAATAACGTGTAATTATGTTCATTAGGCAGCAAGTGCAAGGGCAATTATCTTCGCCTACCGTAGCCTGTCAGAAGCATGTCGGGAGTGATGCAGTAATAATTCACAACTCGCTGTGTTTTATAAGTGTTTTATTAGTGCTTGTGGAGATGGACTAGGGACCAGCGGGTCACCAGGTTGAAAACTCACGGTTCACAAGGCCTTTCCTCTCCTGCGCCCTCGATCTGCGATGGAGGTCTGTACAGCTGCTTAAAGGTAAAGAATTCTGACTAATGCAGAAAAAATACACATACACATTCTATCACACTAATGTTATTATATGTATCCCAGACCAGACTGATGTCTGCAAGACTATGTCAAATTGCATTAACATCATTGCATTAGATACAAAATATTAGGCATCTGCAAACAAATGAGGCATTTCTCAGAACTAATTCACCTTTCTGAGCCATTTTTGCAAATTTAATGATGTCAAGGTGATTTTTTTAGTGGAAATTGTAAGTTATTTACCAGAGATATTGTTTATTACATTATAAAATATATAAACTAACATCTAAAATGTCCAATTACTTGACTGAACAGTATATCTATATTTAATTATTTAAAAATATTTATTTAAAATAAATGCCACTTGGTTTAATAGTTTATCTGAAATAATTTTATTTTAGAAGGAACACTTTTTTGATTGTTATAAAATGCTAAAAAGTGATAAAAAGTGATTTTTAAATAATATTCTTCCTTAATGAGGGACTCAAGATATAGACTGATATATACAGTATATTGTATTTTAAATAAATAAATACAATGTATGCATTTATTATAACATCATTTTTATGTTTATTTATAAAACAGAAGCTTTTTTTTAATAAAATAGAAGTTTATATTGACTTGTATTTACTTATACATGCTAAATGTTTTTAACAGATTTTTTTTAAATTAAATGAGGACCAATTTTCCCATATTTGAGTAAGCATGAATTATCAATTTTGTTCTTATCATTCACAGGATATCTTAATATGTAGAAGCATGACCAATCAAATGAACATCAACTTCTTTTTTTTGTCTGTGAATGTTAAACCAAACTGTAACACTGTCTGTCTTGTGTCAATAATTGTTTTAAACGGATAAACTCAATTCTCGCTCTCTCTTTCCTGGACCGAGTCATACTGCCCTGGGCTTCTCGTTTCAATCGGCTCATCAATGCATTGCTCCAGCAGTTCAAAACAGGCCTTACCTGCCAGTCAGAGGAGCTTGTTTCTTCTATAACAAACTGAGGAGGTCTTCGTCTTCTCAACTAAATATGAAGCTAAAACTAAACTTGACCTGCCAGCTTGGTGCATTATGGGAAGCGACTTGCCCATATGTGTCAATCAGTCAGTGAGAGAGTGAAGAAATGTTCACCTTTATATGGCAGGAGTAGAGTGTGAAAACAAGACTCCTGTGGGATGAGGAATTCAGCCGTAATTAGCCTTCCTTTCTCCTCGAAGAATCAAAATTTCACTCTTTTTGTATGAAACAAACACTATGAAATGTAACTGACTGACCCTTACTTACAACAAAATTGCTTTAAAAAAATCTAAATATATATTCTTATCCAAGTGGATTAGGAATTGCATTTATTGCTCCTTTTTAAATTTAATTTAATAATATTATGCTATTATTTTTTGTTTTTGATTGTGGAAAAATGCTAGATGTTTTTTAAATATAAACTAATGCCTTCATTTGGAACTCAAGATAATCAACCAATCAATAAATACTATTTATTTATTTATTATAACATTTTTCACTTTTTTACTTATAATGTAAAATGAGATTTTAGTTTTTTATTTGAAATAAATCAAATTATATCATATAATGTAATATTTATATGATTTTTAATAAGAATTAAGTTTTCTCTCTGTTTGTCTATAACAAACACTGTGAAATATAACTGATTTAAAAAAAAAAAAATCATAAAATTTCAAAACATACATATTTTTTATTTTATTTCATATAATTGATCAATCCAATTTTATTTATGTATTCATTATAACATTTATTATTAAATGCAAAATATAAGATTTTAACTATTTATTTTAAATAAAATAGATGTTTTTATTTATTTATATGTTTATTTGTTCAAATACTTTTTGGGGGACACTTACTTTAATTTGATCATATTACTTCTAATGCAACAATACTTTCAATACTGATTAATAAATACCTAAAATCTTAATTTTAAAGATGTTATAGTCAAAGAGGTTCAAGGAACATAGATATTTAAGTTTTAAGTAATGTTTAATTAGGACCACTCGACTGATTGTTAGCTGAATTTGAAGAATAGCAGAAAAAGCTGTTAGCTGTTGGTATTTACAGTCTTGAACATGAAATGAAGAACAAATGATAGATGCATAATATCTGTGTGGCCCTCTGCAATTTTTTTATCACTTTTTTTTTTTGCCACTGCTGTCGTGGCAGGCGGCTTTTCAAGCTCCATCCTTCCTTTATTTCTTCTTTTCTCCTCAGGCATCCGTCTCTTTTTCCATCTCTGTCGTCCTCCCTCTCCGCTCAACCCTCTGTAAATTGCAAGCCTATTTGGTTTAGGTTTGTTTTACCCCCTCTCATCCCTCTCAATGTCTCTCATTTTCTCTCACCCTCCCGCTCTTCTGCGTGTGTTTCTCTCTGTGTGTGTGTGTGCCCAAGCAGCTGCTTGCGTATAACCGCAGGTAATCTCAGCAAAGCGTCCTCATGAGCCTGTGTCTGTGGGAGGCTTCGCCTCATCTCCCTCCTGCCTCCCCGCAGCTTTAATCTGTGACAGACCATTTCTTAATCGCTGCTAAGGGGGTTCTCTCTCTCTCTCTTCGTCCTCTTCTTCTCCTCTTCCTCATCTCCTCCTTTTCTCTTTTTCCTCATGCTCAATCATTCACAAGCATGTACCCTCCCACAGTAAGATTAGCACCCTTCGTGTTCGTCCTACATAATCGCTACACAATGGACCCCGCATATCGGCACGGCCCACAGCGCCGCCGAGGGTGAGGGGGGTGATGGGGTGCTATTCTGCACCTCAGCATGATGGGCCCCCATCACCCCCACACCTCGTTCCCCAGAAGGCCTTTCTCTTGTCTGTAGGACCACCATCATCATCATCATTAGCCTCAGCGTTAAGACCATCATCTCTCGAATCCTTCCTTTTCACTGTTGACGGTCCGCTCTGAGAGTTTCGGGCGTGAATTTTGGAGGAAAATGGAATGTCCGAGCTGCAGGCTGGGGGCTGTCTGCAGGGGCGCAGTGGGATGGCATGGACCGGAATATTAATCATGCAAAAGCAGACAAACAGAGCAAACAGCAGAGCAGGGCGAAAATCTCGCGCCTTTCAGTTTTTCTTCTTCCCTCCACTGCCTCTGGAAACACCGCTGCTCTGCTTTCAGATCTGATATCTTTGACATTTTGAACATTAGACTCATTCTTTTAAATCCCCTTTGATTTTCCCCCCTTCTTCATTTAATCATATTTGTATTACAAATTTCATTGTAATGACTTTCGGATTATTGTTCTTATCCCTCCTGTCTGATGGATTTAAATGCAATCCGATTCCTTGCATAAGTACTTGCGTGATTGACATTAACACTGTAGATTATTGAAAAGCTGATAAATATTACAGCTGCAGCTACCAAAGAGCATTATTAGGCTCTTCCGCATGCACAAGCCGATGAATGTTGAGCAATTTTAATCATCTTCAGCACTTCATTCAGAAAATATATATAAGCGGTAATATAGCATTTACATATTTGCATGATACTGATAAGTGGCAACTGATGCAAATGATATTAGACCAGGCGGATATACTAAACCATGCTCGTGATGTTTGAATAACTTAAATACAATAACGTGATGCGATACAGACTGTTATTATTGCTTTTATTGTTGCACGTATACTATCATTTCAAAGTTTGGGGTTGTACAAAATTTTTCCATTTCTAATATCAAATAATATTTTAATATGCCCGATTTGGCGCTCAAGAACATTTCTTATTATCAATGTTGAAACAGATTTGCTGCTTAATATTTTTTGTGGGAATTTTTAGAAAATAAATAGAAAATAAAGAAATCTTTTGCAACATATAGTTACTGTTCAATTTAATGTGTCCCTACTGAACAGAAGTTAATTTCATAAAAAAGTTCTTACTGACACCAGACTTTTGAACGGTAGTGAATTCCACAAAACAAATCACAAAAATACATACTTCTCAACAGGCTTTAGTGAGTGTTTTAGAGTGCTTAGTCTGTTTCTGTCAAATGTGAATAATCTCATTTGACGTGTTTTTAATATGCAAACTTTTTTCACTGAATTAATTTGTACCACACATACATTCAATTTAATAAAACTAGTGTAGTTCACCCAAAAAATGAAATTTCTGTCATTACTCACACTCATGTCATTCTGTAGGACTCATAATAGACTTTATTATGACTTTGAAGGGACATTTTGAAGACTACTTATTGTTTTTCAAGCTGTCATCTAACATCGAATGCAAACGTATCAAAAGAGTCAGTTGACCTGTTTCACAAAACAGGTCTGAATGATTATTTTTCAAATGAGACTTAACTGATTCTCAGATTCAACTTGCACACTCAAAGACACACTGACTATGGGTTTGAAATGACATGAGTATATACAAGTAAAAAAAGCTTTTTCACTTTTAAGGGTTAGTTCACCCAAAAATTCTGTCATTAATCACTCATTCTCATGTTGTTCCAAAGCCATAAAACCTTGACCCTTACTTACAACAAAAGTAAGATTCATCTTCAGAACACAAATTAAGATATTTTGATGAAATCCGAGAGCTTTCTGACCCTCCATAGACAGCAACACAACTGACACGTTCAAGGCCTAGAAACATAGTAAGGACATCATTAAAATAGTCCATGTGACATCAGTGGTTCAACCATAATTTTATGAAGCTATGAGAATACTTTTTGTGCACAAAAATACTTTATTCAACTATTTCTTCTCTTCCTTGTCAGTTTTCGCCGCACGTTCAGGAAAGTACCACGATGCATGCATGTGGTGCTGCAGACGCAGGAGCCGGTGTTTGGAACGACATGAGGGTGAGTAATTAATGACTTTTTATTTGTGGGTGAACTATCCCTTTAAGTTATCAAATTCTGAAGTACAAATGTCCATCTGAAGCTCAAATTAGCAACAGTTCTTCATTTTTAACCAACAGAACCTGTTTCATCTCATAGTAAACACGTTGAGATGTTATTCGTCTGTTGTTCTTGCACAAGGCCGCTTTGCCCTTGCTTTTCCTCACACTGACCTTACGTCCTCTCCAGGCGGTGAACTGTGGTTGATGGCGGGGTGCTGGGCGGATCGGCGTCCTCAGAGAGACGCTCAGAGGACACGTGAGGGCGTAATGTATGCAGGGCCAAATGAAAGCGAGGGGCAGTGGTGTGAATTCGGATGGGGGTTAACGTGGCCGTGGCATTTGGTTGTGAGCCCAAGGGAAGCGCTGTGTACTTTACTAAGGGTGGGGGAGACTGCGAAGACGAGAGAGAGAGAGAGTGCTGGAGGTGCGTGAGGAAAAGAGCTTATAGTTATTAACTTTTAACCCAGAGAAGAGCGACTGCAAAAGAGGGAGGAAGGCTAATGCATCTGAGATATTGCATTTTAAAAGGTGTGTAAACAAAGTACCAGGATGAGGAGAGGAAGGTGAAGCAACAAAAATGAGGAAAACGGTGAAAACGTCGGAAATGAGCCGAGGCAATTTTAAGTTTTGACTCTCTCTCTCTCTCTCTTTCTTCCTTTCTCTCCCTCTCTCCTTCTCTATGTCAGTGCTCTGATTTATGACTCAGTTTAAACGAAGGCCACATGTCTCTCCCAATGCTGCGATTTGTCCCCGCACCCCTTCGTCTCAGCTTCCTCGCAAAACAACAGCACACACACAATCAAAATAATATACCGTTCCTAAAACGGGACTCCACTTTTTTGGGTACTGTTTTAGGTCGCTCATTTCACCCTAAGGGACTGTTGGGTTCTCGCACACAGTTTGATAGAGCTGATCTGTGGCCTGTTTGGTGGTGGTGCTGCTTCGTAGAGACCGGAGGAAAATGCAAGATGAGGGGAGAAAAAAAGATGACAGCTTACAAGGGAGCCATTAATAATTCTCAGAAGCAAGGTTGTCCTGACACAGAGAAAATAGGGTATGCAGAGGAAGGCCCTTTTATTTCCCACATAGAATGCTGTAAGAGGACTGTATTTTATTTATTTATTTTCACAATTGTTCTTAAAAGCCTATGTCTGGTGTATTGTCCCGCATTCAAGTAGTTTCACCTAGAACCTCATGTGTGCTTCCTTCTGTATTGTTGCAATTGTTAAATGTTAAATAAATAGAAATAAAATAAATAAATATTATATTAAAAAAAATATGAATTTATTTTATATAAATATAAAATAAATAATAATATATGTTTTTTTCTTTTATTCTCAAGTACAATTTTATATGTATATATATATATATATATTGTGTGTGTGTGTCTGTGTATATATATATATACTGTATATGATGAAATTAATGTAATTATTACCTGGTAGGATAGGATGCCATTGTCGGATCTGTAGTCACATGCTCAACTACTGTGACCTAAAAGGGGTTTGAAAAAGGGGGTTTGACCTTAACAGGATTTGGTTTTTAGTCTCTATCTCAGTCTTTGACGATAACTGTAAGTCCAAGGTGTTCTCACCCAGATCCTTAGTCCTAAACCTGGGATTTGAACATCAAATGTCATGCTTGTTCACAGATAAGATTCTATTCCTTTGATATTCAACCATATGTTAGTATTCCTCCCTCTCAGTTAGTTTGATCTCCCCCCCCCCCCCAGTTTATCCTAACCACAACTTTGTGCATTTGAAATGGAGAAAAGCCATATTTGTTTACTCTCATAACCTGTCCATTGTTCCAGGTGGAGACTCCCTGTGGGACGCGGCTCACATGAACCGGTGTTGCTGTAGCAGGAGACACCACAGCAGTCTTAACAGCTTTCTGCAGTCTCCAGTGGGACCAGTCAACTGAGATAGAACCCCTGGAGAACACAGGAGAGGGTACGGGAGAAGTGAGGGGGTAGGGAAGAGTTTACATACATGTGCAGTAAAATGAAACAAATACGAAACACTGCAAAACAAGTCCAAATGAACAGAGTTTAAGTTAAAGAAATAAAGCCACATCAGAACGATGTCTAAAATGAAGTCTAAAACAGTGACGTAACTAAACAAAAATGTCTAAATCTTTAAGGGGCGCGTACACAAAATGTTATTGCATTCCTTCTGTGCTATTATTAAATAATTAATTACATTTAGAAATAATTTATTTTAGAAGTCATTTTATATATAATATTGTCATTTATTTGTATTTATTATATCATATTGTTATTCTAGAATTAATAAATAATTAATAAATAAATAAATAATAGCACAGATGGAAAATAAAATAATATATATATATATATATATATATATATATAGCTGCATAAATAAATTAATTGGTATATATAATTTACTGTTATATGTATTGTATATTATATTTCTTCTGTATGTTATAGTATAATTGATTCATTTATTTTAGAAATTATTTATTTACCATATTATAATTTATTAATATTTATTATTTCATATTGTTATTCTACAGAATTTATGTTGGATATGTGTGTTAAATATAATGTATATTATATGTAATGTTATATTCCTTCTGTTCCCTTTGTGCTATTATTTATTAATTAATGTTTTTTTATTTAGTTTTTGTGCAATTATTAAGTATTTAATTTTTTTTTTATTATACACATATTACATTAGTATATTTTATTACAGTATATGTAATAATATCAAAATCGAGTCGCTTGTATTCTTTTCAATTTCCCTCCATCATTCTATTTGTAAACATGCTCTGTGTGAATATGACCTTGACCTTGAAAATATTTTCAAATTTTAATTATAATTAAATTGTTTACTACAGAAATTATACACACTCACATACACATGTATATATATATATATATATATATATATATATATATATATACATACAGTATATAGCACATATATAGCACATATATTTATATATAAACAAAAGAGTCCCCTATATTCTGTCATTTCGCTCCATCAGTCTATTTTTGAACACAAGAGCGTGTCCTGTATGTACAACCCCTCAGACCTTGAATTTCAAAGAAAACCTGGCCCGAAACACCTGGGTCACAAAAGCAATACTAAACTTTCATTTCACTCACCCTAGAACAATCCTGCCTCCCTTGCAGCCGATGAGTCCATCCAGGGCCATTGTTAGGCCGGGCCGTGCCTGAAGCCGGAGTTGAGGTGTGTTGCTGCCAGGGTCACGCGCTGCCACTGTAGGTTAGGCTGCTGGTCTGATCAGTGTTGACAGTGCAGATACCTGTCAAGCCCAAGGAGACAGGTAGTGCTTCCAGCAAGAGAGTGAACCTTTCGCACTGACCACTGCTGGAAGGACGGGTGAGTCACATCTCGAGTCTTCCGTTCGATCGGTTCATGTCATGTCAGGTACATACAGGTATATTCGCATTTAGAACGACATTTAAATGTTTGCCTCAAGTTTACCACCATTTATCTGAAGCTGATACACAAGCTCTGCTTGTTTTGCTGCCATTGCCTGTCCTAGGAAGCGTAAAACCAGAGACCAGACAGTAGCAAATTAAAAAGAAGACTGTAAAGTTCAAAAGCCCAGCGCCTAATGGCTTTTTAAGGTGAACTGTTTCCCCATCACATTTGTAAACGGGCCCTTATTTACCCGCACACGCATGTGTGTCTGTTTGGGGGGGTTGGGTAGTTGACCTTTGCGAGCAGAGACAGTGTCTGAGAGTGAACGCCACTCGCTGCATCTTAATGGCCACCAAACAGCTACACTGCTATCCTCTGATATTTGCTTAAACATGAGCACAATACATATCAAAGCTATTTACAAAGAGAGCGCGGTCAGCAGTTACCCAGCAGAGAGAGAGACAGCCAAGATGGAAAACAAGCAGCCGCTGAGGTTAGTGCTGGGATATTACACACAGTGCTTGGTCTCTCTGAGGCTAAGTCTTCAGTGCAGGAAATGCAGCGCATGAGATGCAAATGCTTTTGATAAACCGTAAAGAGGGACAGATAAGAGAGGGAAAAAAAGGAAAACACTGCCAATGAAATACATCCAATATTTCACAAGGTTCAGTGCAATGTAAGGCAGTGCAACCTGAGTAGGTTAAGAAATGGCACTTCCAATAAATAGGGTACAAAATCAGGCCTGTAACTCTTAAAAAATGTTTTTACCAAATGGACAGTATAGGATATATTTTTGACTGTTTTGTAAATAAAATAAAATAAAATATTTATATTCTATTTATTTTCAAATATAATGCAAGCTGAATTCAGCAGCATTAATTTTTGATCCTTCAGCAACTGATTTTGTCTGTTAGCCAGAAAATTGAATTGAAAGCTCAAAAGAACAGCATTAATTTGAAATAGACTTTTTGTAAAATTATAAATATCTTTGCTGTCACTTTTGATCAATTAATGCATTCTAGTATAAATAAATAAATGCATGTTTGAGACTAAATCTGGGACTTATTTAGCCACACGTTTTTATTAATCAAAATTAGTTACTGATTAAAATAGTGCTTTATTGCAATTAATTGAATTACTATGACAAAGATTATTGTCAAAAAGAGGACATTTTTATTTTAATTATTGGATGTAGTCAAGAAGATCAAGACCTCTAGTGTGCAAGATGCCAAAATCACATTAGATTTGCTTGCCTAACATTACAACAATGGTATTTGCACCTAGAATGATTTATAATAAGTAATGGGACAACAAAGCGTACCATATTCATGGAAAGCGCCAAATATGTCATTGCATGTTACTGGGAGAAAATTGTATTTTTGAGCACAGACTCACAAATTGTATTTTCGCCTTTAAAACATTATAGGCAAGAGGAGAAACTCATCCTCTTGTGATCTAACAGTGGAGATAGATTCAGGAGCAGAGGTGTGCTGTTGAGAGCGGTGGATTCTGTCATGTGGCCATAGAAATCAGGAGCGTAACAGAGTAATGGAGCTCCAGAACTGAAGGGGAAGTTTGTCTCTTTAGGCTACGGTTACGTGATTAGCCTCCGCCGCCTCTTTCATATACCTGCCGTACTCTCTTCCTGCCTGCAGCCAAGCCGCGTCTAATGTTCCCCTTACTTCTCTGCACACCAGAGCAGGGATGGATCACAAATGCATGAATTTGTCTAGTTTCCTCTCTGCATAACTTCTAAATGTATCAAACTCTGACAGCTGATTCTAGGCCAGTTAATCTATTCCTGGGGGGATCTGTGTACCTTTGGAGGGATGGAGAAAAAACACCTCCCTTTAGCGAGCAAATATGAAGCTACCCCCCATTCTTACTTTTTCTTCTCCTGTCCCTTTTTTATGCCCAGTTGTCTTCATGAAGGCAAATAGCATGCGTTTTAAAAGCACATCACGCTCTCACGGATAAAAATTGCACAGAAAGGTCGAGAAAATTACAGCAGAAACAATTGATGTCAGAGAAACAAATGTGTATTGTGATGCTGGGAATTTTCTACTCGCGTCTGCTCAAAAGGTGCGTGTGTTTATGTCTGAGCAGAAATAATTTATCATGAGATTTTTTAAGTGAGAGAAAGAACATCTATGTATTGCCCAAAAAAATTATAGCATTTAGCTGTTAGCTTTTATTCATTGTTTGCTATAGCAAGCAATGTAATCTGTTGCACATGCATCCATAATACTGAATTTAAGAGATTACAGAAAAAAAATGCAATAAGATATATAATGTCTGCTATTTTTATTTTGCTATTGTTTTCAGAAAAGACTACAAAACCAAAAAAAGAAAGTAAAAAAAACTGTCTTTCCACCACTTTTTATTTGGCAACACAAACAAATTCACACTCCTTTTTTTGCTCATTAATTATGCAGTTAAGAAAAAGCTGCAATGTAGAGAACGGAGGAAAGGTGAAAATGAGGGATTCAGCTTTCCCTCACTGAATATTCATAATATATTCCTTTTTGATGCTTTCTGCCGTTGTTTGTTCCAGTTTGGCGCTACGACTTCCCATATCGAGAAGCTGTTAGCTACCAGGAAATCATTGAATCCACTTCAACGAGAGGAGGAAGGTGTCTTAACTCCTCGCAAACAGGTGTTAGGTGTCTGCCACACGCTGCGTATGATATTTAAAGCGAGGCTTGATCTTCACCCCCAGCCAACCCCCTGTCAAAACCCTCCATATTGTGTGAAGTTGGTTGTTTTAAGCCAACAATGTGCTATGCTCTTGACACGCGCCGCAAAGTGCATTGCATTTTTCTAGTCAGTCATTAACATTATTTAACTGCGGACACCACCACCATTTTTCATTTTCAGCGTAACTCTGAAAGCACTTAGGCATAATTATTTCACCACGAGCCGCTTTGTGAGGAGAACTACTGTCCTAAATCCTCTGGCAAATCAGGAGGCATACTAACCCACTCTTCCTGAAGTCTGAGCTGTACCTACTTATTTATTATTTTTTTTATTTGGTAAATTTTGTTTTTTATTCCTTGACAATTTTGGGTTTCTGTAACTGTTGCCTCGCCACATTGCGTGCCACAATAATTGGTCGGCAGAGTGGGATGCAAATTGCGGCTGATGTTCAAATGCATCTTAAAAGGGGATGGAGATGTCTCTTCGGAAGTCAAAGTATAATTTTTTATCCAATTTCTCTCTCTTTTTTTGTCAATAAACCTCTTCAAGCTTGGATGAGGTCAGACACTAGCTTTTTATTCATCTTGTGAGGATTTGCAGCTCTTGTAAACCACTTAAAACTATCCGAAAGGGGGTCAGGGACCCCTCAGTTAATTTAGTTTTATCTTTCTCTCAGTTCTGCCTGACCTCAAGCACATTGCATTGCCAAAGCGCGGCCTGCTTGTTTCTCGCTACTTTATTTGTGTTCTTGATTTTTTTTTTCTTTTCCTTGAAACAAGATGGTAGAAAGCTCTGAATGTTTCAAGAAATGTCTGTACAGTTTCCCCTTAAAAAGCTGTTTTTGGAATAATTATAGTGAAACAGATCTTTCAAACTGTTCATTTCAATGAACCTGTTCAAGAAATGATTAAACGGTTATTTTACATTATTAGACGTAAATGGAACATACTCAAAACTGACAATTCTCGGTTCAATGAATTGGTGAGTTGATTTGAGAGCCATTCAAAACAAATCAGTCCAATTCATAAATGCATCGGTTCAGTTGATTCAATGAAACCATTTGACTCAAAAGATCAGTTTTTTTTAGCAACAACTAGTGAATGAATCATTGATTGGTTTTGTGAATCAACTTCGGCGATTCACTGGAACTGAATCAAAAAAATATTTTTTAGCGGTAAACATTGAACATTTGAAACATTTTGATAAGATTTGTGAATTGTTTCAATCTATTTTTGAAAGCATCAGACTCAAACAATATTTGTTAACAATGTATGAACAAAACAGTGTTTTATGAACTGGTTTAATTGATTTATCGAAAAACTGACTCAAAAGTTTAATCAATGATATTCAATTCAAATGAAAAACATCTGACTAAGCAGTGAATAAATCATTCAGATTGTTTTTTTTTTGTGTGAATCAGTTGAATTAAATAATTGAAAACATTGATTCAAAGAATCATTTGATTGGTTTTGTGAATTGGTTCAAACAATTCACTGAAAACAGTCAACTCAAAGAACCAATAATCTGTATATTATAAAATCTAGACTTGATCATATAACTTATAAACTATATATCAATATATCTTGTGTTGTTGTGGTGTTTGGTGATTGATTATATTGATTACTGCTGCAATTCCATGTCATGTATTTTTGTTAGGATGGCTCTGGTTGCTAGGGTGAACACATTGGTCACCTCTCATTTCCTCTCACAGAATCCAGCAGTGTGAGCTCGAAACCCTGTGTAAATCCACCTCAGGGCTTCAACCCCCTCTTCCTCACGCAAACACATCGCTGGTAATCCCGAAACCAAGACTCGTGTGCAGGGGACCAGAACTAATGAAGACAACTGTTCAATTACTAGCTCAATTAATACAAGAGCCTGGGAGCTCAGAGCTCTGAGGGAAGACGTTACGCTGTAGATGTTGTGGCCAAGCATAAACTAAACCGCCGATGGCGATCCCACATCCAATCTCAAGGCTTAACCGCTAATACTGTGTCCTGTTTAAAGTGCAGTTTGTGTATGTGAGGAGGGTTTTATGAACGTACAAACAAAGGCTCTCAAGGACAATATGGCCACTACTAAGATCTGAGACTTCTTTTAGGGTTTGTGTGCTGCAATGTAGTGCATTGTGTTACATTAGCACTTAGTGTATAAATTCTTAAGATTTGCTAGTTAATCTTGTTTATTTAAAAATAATATTTTTTTTAATTTGACCTGCCCTCTTTTATCTCTTTGTTGCCACTGACCTTTGTTTGTCATTAATTTGGCTGGTTAAAAATATGCAATTACCAATGAGGCTACATGAGGTTATTCTTGTTGTTCTATTGAGATTTTTGCTACATCAATAGTTAGAGAGGGCTGTTTATAATTAATGTTTCACTTGCCACAAAAGGGACTTCCTCTGAACCTTGTGGCCCAATTAAGCAAAGGCTTGCTCAAGTACATAATGCGTGGTCAGCTCCAGCATTGGTATGCATCCCTCATATTCATGTCCATTTTTGGCACTCCGTGTGGACAGTTGGCGAAACTACAAGTGTTCCAACAAAGAGGTGTAATGTAGCACCTTGCTGCCCAAAGGGAGCTGCCTCCCAATGATTAAAGATTAAAGATGCAAGACACACACATAATTACAAAAAAACTAATTATTTCCTTGAAAATGAATAAAAAAAAAACAGTGCTTCCACATGGGAGTTGGCTCTAATTATTTCATTTAACTGTAAAAAAGGCCCTTGGGGATAGTTTTTGCTGTTCATCTAGTTTCAGTTTTTCTTTCTCCCTCGCTCTCGTTGTATTGAAGTACGAGCAGGTCATCATGATTAGGTCTTCGTCATCATTAAGTATTCATAGTCAAACAAACGTACAGAAATATGGACTCAGTGGCCAGAGTGGAAAGCTATCTTACCATCATATATCAATGTTAAAATTCTCCTAGCAGATTTTAACCATGGTGTGTATCATAAAGGGCTTTATTAATGCTGCATGGACAAACAGATTCTGTTTTTTTTTGTAGACATGTTCTACAAGGTTTGACAACAACAAAAAAAAGCACAAATCTCTGTCTTAATTTTAAACAACTTCATATTTTAATAGATCTCATTTTAAAATTATTTGATTGAAATGTGTACAATATTTATTTTAAAACAAATGCCACTTTTTTATTTTATTATGCAAATACATTTATATAAATCTTACATTTATGCAAATACATTTATACAAAGATATGTTTTTATCTTTTTGAAAGATGTCTCTTATGCTCATCAAGGCTGCATTTATTTAATCAAAAATAGTCAAAAACGGTAATACTGTGAAATATTAATACATTTTAAAATAAATGTTTTCTATTTTAATAGATTTTCAAATATAATTTAATCATGTGATGGCAAAGCTGAATTTTCAGCAGCCATTACTCCAATCTCCAGTGATCCTTCTGAAATTATTTTAATATTCTGATTTGATGCTCAAAAACATAAAAAATAAAAATAAAATAAAAAAACATTGAAAACAGTTGATCTGCTTAATATTTTTGTGGAAATTGCGACACCTTTTTTCAGGATCCTATGATGAATAGAAAGTTAAAAAGAACAGCATTTATTTGAAACATTTTGTTATGTAACATTGTAAGTCTTTACTGTCACTTTTGGTAAGTTTAATCCATTCTTGCTGAACAGAAGTATCAATTTCTTCCAACCAACCAGTAAATAAATAAATAAACAAAAACACAAGCAAACAAATAATAAAAAAATTAAATAGATAGATAGATAGATAGATAGATAAATAAAATACAATAAAATAAAATCATATTGGGCCCAAAGTTTTGAATGGTAGTGTATAGAAAAAAAATATTTTAACAGTATTATTTCCTGTAGGTTCTGGTCCATGCCACACATACCGTACATTGTTTTGCGCTCAGTGGTGTGTGCTGCCACTACAAAACAAACCTGCACGGGGGGACGGCTGCACCGACAACGCTGGCAATGATGACGGTAATCATATGTGTTTGTGGTGTGGTGTTTCATCACCTGTCCACCGCTGTGGCTTGTTAGAGGACAAATGAGTCTTAATAAAGCAGATTCCCCCCACGACTCCACAGGGCCCTGCGCAACAAAGCAGTTCACTGGACCGGGCGGCCTGGGGAGTAGATTGATTACCCGCAGAATCACGGTACCCTCAGCATGTCTGCGGGGCGAGAGCTCTTATTGGCCTCCCCCACCATCGATCCCTATACACGGCCCTCCACTTCAATCCCTTCATTCCTCACAGCCCAGCTGCTGGAGGTGGCAGCGGACGACAGTACATCAGGGCTGCGCGTAGATCGCTCTGCATACTTGTTCTGTGGCGCATCAGTCTTGTACACAAATATAGTGGTCTGGAAAACCCCTGTGGCAAACATTGGCACAAATTTGCCATATTTGAGCTGCAAGTTATTGTACATAAATAATTTTTTAAAGCACTGCCATATGCAGGGTTTTATAAATCGCGAGTTCTCAAAATTGAGCTTTATGAGCAATTGGACAATTATATGAAAGAAGTTTCTACATCGCGATCTAGGGAAATTTAGCATTATATCACTTGCTCGCCAGTGGATACTCTGCAGTGAATGGGTGCCGTCAGAATGGAGAGTCCAAACAGCTGATAAAAACATTACAATATTCCACAACATGACTCCAGTTCATCAGTTAATGTTTTATAAAATTAACTTATTAATTAATGTCTTATAATAATGTCTTATTAATGTCAATTAATGTCTCTGAAAAGCTGCATGCTTGTAAGAAACAAATCCATCATATAGATTTTTTAGCTTCAAACAATAGTCCTCTATTCATCCTAGTCCTCTAGTCCAATAGTCCTCTACTCAATATCGCTTTCTCCAGTGAAAAATCATCTTGTCTGAATCAGGAGAGAAATATGCACAGGTCAAGCACTGTTTACAAGCAAAAACAGTTCTAAACAAATGCAATATGTTGGTGGATTTTGATGTGAGAGGACAACAGGGGATGGACCTTTTCACTGGAGGAAGTGTTATTATGGATTATAGACTCATTTGTTTCTTACAAACACACAGCTTTTTTAAAAGTTTCCAACATTAACTGATGAACTATAGTCGTGTGGATTACTTGTGGAATATTGTGATGCTTTTATCAGCTGTTTGGACTCTCATTCTGATGGCACCCATTCACTTCAAAGGATCCATTGGTGAGCAAGTGATGTAATGCTAACCTGGTGGTGAGTAAATTTTCAGCAGATTTAAATTTTTGGGTGAACTGTTCGTTGAAATATTGTGACTTTATGCTGTTTGCAAGGAACTGATATTGTGCAGAACAGACAGAATCCCCTGATCTCCATGTGTACGGAGCAGCCTTTTGTCTATGTTCTGCTGTATTTTAAGATGAGGTCTCTTGTTTCTTCAAGCATATGTCTTCTGGCTGGGCAGGAGTGTGTGATAGTCTGACTTAACGGATAGAGTGTGATGATTATACTAATCACAGACGCTGCTGCGCACGAATGGCTGCGAACTGTAAGAATGGTGACGGCGATGATGGGTTGATGTCATCGACCCGCTATGAACTGTACTCTCAGTCAGACACCTCATACCAAACTGGCGTTGACATCCATACACCCTGTCACTTCAGCCCCCGAGGTGATAGCACCGCTCTCCCCATTATGAGGGTCCCTCAGGAGGCTGCACTTTACTTCCCATGAAGTGGGAACACACTGATAGCCCCGTGACAGTGTAATTAGCAACTTCCCAATCAGACCTGCTATTCTGAAACAAAGAGCTTTGGTGTCACATAATAAATGATGATATTGTTTGCAAAGACTATCAACTCAAAATTACAGTAACAGAATTTGGAGATGCAGAAAGTAATAAAAATTTAGGGCTCTTAAAAAGTAACGCTGATTGTGAGGAAATACTGTCAGATGATGTAATACTTCCGGAAAGAGTGCAGGTTTCTTTCTCTCACTCTCTCTGTATCTTCTTTTCCACCACTCTACAGTACTGACCTCTGTCTTCCTGTTTCTGAGTGCTCATTATATCACTATACTTGAGGAGACCTGGTTTAGCTTGTCTTGCTGGGACCTTCCAGACTCTTGCCAGGTCTTCTGCTTCATGGCTGCAGATTGGAGAAAAATGAAAGGAGAAATGGGGGATAAATGATATGGTCGCTGTCAATGTTAAAGTGCTTCTATATACCTAATATAATATAAAAAACATGGTATTTAATATTAAATAGTATGTTTTATATATTCTATTAGATATATAGAATTTCATATGTAATATATATTCAGTAATTATATCTATCTATCTATATATATATATATATAATGATTTATATTAAAATATATATAAAATAGTAGCATATTTGTTGTTAATTTTTAATTATTTTACAGAGTATGTGAATGTAGTATATATGAATGTAATATATTTTAATAATAATAATAGCTATTAATTATTATAATTATTTAATTATTATATTATATACAAATGAGTATTAGCATAATAATTATAATAGTTTATTATTAATATGTGAATGAATTCATATTTTGTTATCAATATACATATTAATATTTAATATAATAATTCATTTTTGTATAAGTACAGCAATTTTTGCTATAATAATAATAATAATAATAATAATAATAAATGTAATATTAAATTATTATACTTCGTGTTAGGACTTTATTCAATACAGATGTTTTCATCTCCAGTCTTTTCCGCAAACAAAAATCAGTGCATGTGACCATATGAAGTCAATTCTAGTAACAGCAATTTTAGTCCGTCTGTGAATTTGCCAGCACAAGGTCTTCGCGGTCACCTCAGCATGTTTTCAGTGGACTTTTTCTGCAGATCTGGTGAAGATGGCCACGCACGGGGTAGAAGTGATGAAAGAGGAGAGAGAGCTCTCTGAGATCCGGGCAGTTCAGTCAGAATCTCAGCAGGCCTTATGGAGACTATTGAGGACTACACTGGCTTTTTTAGGTCCCTTTGAACAGGTGCTTTTCTCCCAGTGCTGCTGGCTTCTCTTTGGATCTCCAACCACAAAGAGCTGCTATATCCCATACATTTAAAGCCCCCAATTGTTTGTGTGTGGACACACACATGCACTTATGAGCACACGTGGAAGCAAATGCATAAGCACACAAACACTTTTGGGGTTTCTCTCAGAGGGACTTCCATTGCACCTGTTTATTTGTTCTCCCCCCCCCCCCCCCCCCCTCAATATATATATATATGAGTGGATCTAACTCACCCAAAACAGTGTGGGTGAATTTGAGAGGCAAAATATCCTCTGGGTTCTCCCTCTTTCTCTCTCTGTCTGTCTTTCTCTCTCTATCTCTGTCTCTCTCTCTCTTAAAGACTCCTCCGGATCTCATGATTTATGTATGAGGCTGAGGCGTGATTCATCTTGGCATGGGGAGAGAAGTTGTCCTTTGTCTTCTGCTCTGTTGGCCAGTAAGAGGTTTCCTGAGGTCTGGAGAAGGGTCTTCGAGTTCCTCTGGACTCAGACAGATGCGTGTGCCTGTGTGTGTGTGAAAGAGAGAGAAGTAAGACTCTTTCTGGAGGTGTGGGAGTTTGCCCCACAGTTATTACCCAACTGGAACTGCTTCAGTATGGCGCTAGAGCCAGACTGCGACAGAGACACCATGTAAACAAATAAACAAACCACCCTAGGACTGTCAGATACGCAGCAAGGAGGCTTAATCTTATTATTGCTTAAACAGGACCCCGGTGGGAAATATAAAGATCCAACTAATCTAAAAAATTGGAGGCTGCTCACATTACAATGTTGTGATTGTAACATTCTTGCAATAAATATAAATAAAATTAAAGTCGTTGTCCCAGATTTTTCTAGACCAGACAGGCTTTTAACATGGGTGATACATTGGAGATAACATAAGGTAGCTAATTGAAAAAAGCATGACATTTTAAATGAATAGCGTGATTTTAAAAAAAAGCCTTAAACAGTAGTTTTACCACTGTATGTGAAAGGTATGAATAAATGCAGTTTCATTTTGTTTCATTTTAAAAAATATATGCAAATATGTGTTATTATGTAATAGAGGTATAAATAAATGTAGAGATTATATATTATATTATTAAATACGTATGTAATGTATACTAATGGCCATTTGCACTGCTTTACAAATATATATAACTGTACAAATATAACCGTAATATCCCAGTAAAATTTTAATCCCAAACCGTTTTATTGCTTTTTCTAGTTCAGGGGCCAGTTGCATTAAAGGTTTGATTTTTTTTCCCTTTAAAACTGATTTTTTTTTATTCAGTTACATAAAAGCACAGATTAGTCTATGTTGAATCCAAAAATAAGACTGATTACCACTTGGCTAGCAGGTGGTCAAATTTGTACTTTAAGACAATGTCTTAACATAGAGGACTAAGTTCATGCAACTGGTGATTAAAGTATTAATTAAGTATTAAGTATAAATTTTGCTGACAATTAAACAATTGTTGAAATGCATTATGAGTATAGAGGTATACATTTAAGTTAAAAGTAGCATAAAGAAATCTCTGACTTTCCCTCCTCGGTACTGTAAATCTGAGTTTGAGAGATTATTGAGATGTCAGAAGTGGGATTACTGTGGTCTTTTTCTCATCATAAACATTTGAAAAGCAGGATCTGTAAACAAACATCTCCTGAGAGAAACAATTAAGGATTAAAGAAATCTGTAATTCAGGTTATTGTTTCTCTATTGAATGATGTTTTAATACAGAAGATATTGGACTATATACACACGTTCACTAAAATTGAGGATAGAAAAAAAGAGATAAGGGAAACCAAACAACTCCGCAAACAAACAAGTGCAAGAGGGAGGTGTGTGTTCCTGTCTTTTTTAACATGACGGGGGATGGACGGATGCTGAGAGGATGATAGCGCGCACTTCCTGGAGGTTTTTCCCTTTCTACATCACTCGCTCCAGCCTTCAGAATCTCCAACAGACGCACACTCAAAAAGAGCGAAATCTTGTCAAAGCAAGCAACGAGTATAGATTAGAGATACTTGTCCGCCTTCACAGCCTTAACAGCGTGGTCATTCCTGGGGGGATTTGAGACATTGGAAGGGAGAGAAGAGGCTGTTTGGGGGAACAGTCTGCTACAAAACCGCCAATTTCATACTACACATGTGGATTAAGTCTCTCCTCTTTCAAATGCCCATGTAACAAATTACATTCCTGCGACTGCAGCAGGGGCGCCGGGCCTGTATTCAGATGCTCTTGTGCCTGGCAGTGCCCGGCCCGTGCCAGATTGTCTGCAGGCAGCATTCGCACCGGCTTTGATCGCGTGCCAGAGCGGCCTCACAGGCGCTTGGCTCCCCGATCACTCCCCCATCAATACGCTGGCACGCCGTCCTCATATCAAAAATGACCCAATTAGTAGACATCGATGTGTTCTGACAGGCACTACCTGCTGGAGTGAAGCTTTTCTCTCTTCGCAACCCTCCCGCGCTCTTTGAAAACGGCGAGAGGTGAAAATGCAGTTGTTTGTTTCCCTCTTTCCTACCTGTCTTGGTGCTGCCTGCCCCCCTCCACCTCCCCACCCTCAGGGTAGTCTTTGAACAGTGGTTTAGGTGTCAGAGGCGCGTGTGCAGAAAGCAGTTTAACTAAAACTGTAGTGAGGTGATTAGAGTACCTACTGACAGGAAACATTGTTCTCCCACTGACTGATTGTCAGCACTCATCTTGGCAACTGACAGCCCGAATCCTTCTACATACCCACCTCCACGCCCCCTCCCGATTGGCTCTGCGCTCTCCGCGTGTGTGCGAGAGGGTATTTCATCGTCCCTCTTATGCATGCCTATCAAAACCTCTGCCTGAGCACTCAATCTTGCACGTGTGTGGGGAGGCTCCAGCAAAGATGGTGGTAGATTCATCAAACATTCATACATCACTCACCTCAGGAATCGGTGCTCAGTGAAGTACTACACCAGATTCCCTTTGATTTCGCTCCGATCAGACGCCTTCCTATCATTTCTCATGCACCGCTCTCCGCTTCATCCGCAGACTCGTGATGGAGCCGCCCCGCCAACTCAACAGGCAGTCCTCCGAGCTATACGTTGGCAAATAAAACAGCCCTGCCTTAATGAAAGCCAGCCTCGATGTTTCACGCGGCCACCATTAGCCAAGAGAACTAACAAGACTTCTAGCTGCTTCTGTGAGTTTCTCTCCGCTTCTCACACTCATCAGGTGGGACTACTGCAGTTTTGGATGTCAGTAACTTTGAAAAAGTGTTGTCAGCCAGGATGTTTCAAAATGGACAGAATTGTAATTGAAATGAAATATAATTTCCATAAAATCTAGTTATTTTAACAAAAACTTGTATGTGGTAAAGCAGTGGTTCTCAGCCTTTTTGACACCAAAAAGCCCCTCTTTGTCCATTACAATATTCGCTATGTACTTCTTTTTGCTCTGTTGTAATAAATATAAATAAAATAAAAAATATGTCAGTTTAATGTTGTACATATGTATTTATAGCGTTTTAGCATTTTAGTTATGGTTATGTTAATGTAATTAAATAATTGTAACACTTATTGGGGCACGTTCTCACAAAAAACTTTCTCGCACTGTTTACTTTAAGAAAAAGTTACAAATGTTAATTGAAATAAAGTGTTTTGATATTACGCAAATAGTCTTACAAAAATAGATCCCACACACTGCTATAACTGCTATAACAAATCATATTGATATGATTAAATGATTATATTTAATGATTTCTGTCATGCAACCTTCATCAGGCATTGTTTTCAAGATTGATATTTCACAACAAATCACTCCTAGATGTACAAATACTAAGTTCCATATTACACATTATTCATTGTAAGACATCGTAGGTAATCAGGCACAAGATTCTTTGTAATACAAAGTTAGACAGTGGTAAAACACATGCAATATTATAGCAAATCCTGGTAGCAACCTTAACTATAAAAACTCCAAATATGTTTTGCATACTTTTACAGAACAGCGGAGTTATTCAGTCCAAAACAACAACAACAACAATAAGGTGGTGTAGAAAATAATTTCACTAAAAAATTGCTAGTAAATTTCACAAATAATTCCAAAGGAACAGCAAGTAACACTGAATTAAACATGAAATGTGAAGTAGAAAAACTTTACATTTCTAGTTAATAATTACAATTGGATTTTTTTTCAATTTCAGTTAAATTCTGAATGTTGCAAACTATCCATTTAGTCATTCTTCATGTCATTGTCAAGTTGCCGTTCTTATAAAACATGCCATCTCTGTGAAGTTCCGTATTTCTTTGTCCTGCTATATTTAATGCCCGTATGGGTCCATCTGGGCAGTGAGTGAATATCTGGGTTCAGCAGCTGATGGCCTGTAGCTCTGAGCTGGTCGTTGTGGAGGCCTTGCAGGTCTCTACTGCCATGTTTCGGCAAGCTGCTCGCATCGACAAACATTTGGCACAGACATCACTACCAGCTGGAGCGGGCATCTCTGCCATTCTGATCGTCCCCTAATGTCACTCTCTCTCTCTCATCTGTCACATAAGCCTCATGTTAACACACACAGACTTCTCGCCCCATTGGCTTGTATGCAGGCGAGACATAAGTGAACTCTTAAGAGTCGGTCCTCAGATAAAATCTCATGTAATTAGCCATAATAGGGGTAGTTAAAGAACTCGGAAGCAGATGTTTGGCAGGGAAATTGAGACGCTGGTATATAACATAGGTATTTTAAGGTGAGGCGGCCACCTGAGGCTATACTGTTTCCAGATCAGTCTTACAGATAGCATTCAGTGAGCAACATCAATTCTGTCAAGCTCGATCTGATTCCAGATTAGCTCTACCACTTTAAAGCAGCTCTGAGAAAGCATCTACAGCTGTGAAAGTGAGTTCCTGTGGAGTGGAAAGAGGGTTGCAGCTGTGCTTTGGAGCAGGTGTGTGAAGGCGGATGTGGCTGTTGTCCACTGCGTGGCTTTTACCTATAGCTACAGGCTACAGACAGTCCGATTTACCCCCATTTCAGTCTGATAGTGCTGTTAAACATGATATCATAAAACATATCTCCTGTGTGTTGCGTTACAGGATTATGCAGACTGTTGCTAAAGGAGATTTCAATATATGAGATGACACCTGATCCCGGAAGAGCACTGAGCTTGGCAATATGTGCATATTTTGTATCCTTCATGGTAAACTGTGATGATTTGAGTGAGTTTTGTTAGGTAAGCAAATTAATTACATAGCATTCATTTTTAAATATTGATGAATGCTGTTTTACAAAGTTGTTTGTCCACTGTTCATTAGCATTCTTGCAAAACAAATACATGGAGTTGCGCTAGACGAATTATATTCTTTCTCACCCTGGGCTTATTTCCTCTGCTATTTTTGTCAAGATAATATTTCAAACTGTTAAAAAAAATGAGTAACAGGGAAGGTAGGAAGAGGCTTTCTAAGGACATTGTTTATCTACGAGTAAACAGCTGAAGAGAAGCGAGGCTAATTTGTACACCTTGCCACATCTTGCCTGCTAGTGGAGGAAGACTCCAATAAAAAGATTTTCCAGCTTTTACCATTATCTTTTGATATATGTCAGGCTTGCAGGTGCTTTACCATGGCCTGAGGGGAGAGGAGGTGTTTAAGATAAAAGACAGGTTATTACGATGTGACAGAGATGCAACAGGACCTGCAGGACAGGACACTAATGCATGCTAGACGGAGAGCTCTGTTTGGGCTGTTTATAGACTGACTGAAGTCGTCTGAAGTCTACCTACATACCTATATTAAACTATTATGCATGTAGTTTTAACACACCAGCAAACCCAATCCAGGTGTTAAGACGCATATTTCAATGTACAAGCTAAAGATAAATGTTACTTAATATTTAAAGTTAATTATTTACAGTTAAACTGCCTTTTTGAAATAGCAGTTTGCTGCATGTTACATTTAAAGCTTCAAAATAAGCCATTCATGCTTAAAAATAAAGTTTCTTTATTGGAATCTATGGTTTCATGAAGAACCTTTAACATCAATGGGACATTTCCATTGCACAAAGGTGTTTTTTTCCCATTAATAGTAGGTAAAATGTTCTTCACAATAAGAAATAAAAAGGTTCTTTTAAGAGCTGTTCACTGAAAGGTTCTTCTATGGCATCACTGTGAAACCTCTTTTGTAACCTTTATTTTTAAAAGTGTTTTTTTTTTCATCTATATTTTTACTTGTTTCAAGCCACTATACTGTTTCTTTATTTATATTCAATATTTATTTGTATCAGAGTAACATTTATCTGGCACAAACAATTTTTAATTAAATAAAGCAAATAAAAATACATATATAACTGAATAGAAAATATTGTGATGAACAGCACAATTTAAGTAAATGCTATATTAAATTAATTTAATGACTCTTAATATTATACTATTATTATCATTTTTTGCCACTTTGCTTTAAAAGAATCATTTTTGGAACCTGTTTGTTTGTTTGTTTGTTTATATACTGAACATGCATGTGCAACAATATTACCCCCCAAAAAAAGACAAAGAAAGAAAGAAAGAAACATTAGCTATAGGCTACTAATAACATTACAGAGTTATGAAAACAGCTGAGCTACTGTTATTGCTATTTTTTGTTAATCCGGTACTCATAGTAAACAGCAGAATTTAGATGGAGGTGGTTGGTTGGTTAGCAGTAAAAGGCAAACTCTTCGTGAAGCCAAGGTATTTAGGACACTTTATCTGGAAAATGTTGGAAAAGTTTTGTTTCAGAATACCTAATGTGGTGTATCTTCTGGTGAGTCGTGCACCTTCTCTGTACATACCATTCAGGAGGAACCATGGCTTGTTTGTTTTTGTCTGGTATGGGAAAAATCACTTTGAAAAGTCATCCAGAGAAGCAAAAACGTAAAACACCTTTCTAGTTAATTAACCCAAATCCTTTCAGCGTGGTTTCACCCTGTTTTAAAAGCTTGAAACTTGACCATTAACCTCCAAATGGATGAGAGAGCGCTCTCTCTTCGTCTTTTTTCTTCTCTAGCAAAATGTGACATAAAAAGCCCATGAAATGAAATGATGAGTTTAAAACGTCTTTTTGAGGCAA
Source organism: Schizothorax lantsangensis (assembly GCA_027422415.1). Classification (NCBI taxonomy): domain Eukaryota; kingdom Metazoa; phylum Chordata; class Actinopteri; order Cypriniformes; family Cyprinidae; genus Schizothorax; species Schizothorax lantsangensis. Next base: position 24,484,169 of record CM049850.1, read on the forward strand.
ACCCAATTAGAGCTCGCACAGGTTTTTCCACCTCACAAAAAGCCTTACATTAGGACGAGGGCTAGTTATTAGTTCCGCAGTCGTTATTTTACAAATCATTTCTGTTTGCCTTCCACACGCTGTGGCAGAGAGTGGGCTCCAATTAGAAAGGCATTAAAACAGCAACCAGGACTTAGCTGCATTACACCCAGCAATGACATTCCACCTGCCATTATGTTATTAGCAAAGAGCTGGATCGAGAGAGGAAAAAAGGCTTTTAATTGAAAATAAAGAGAAATAAAGGCATTTTGAAAGTAGCAGCTGTTAGCTTGCAGATCTCTCAGCAGCTGTTGCTGTCAAGTCTGAATCTGGGCCTATTCACCATAAATCTCTCTCTTTGGAATGACCACGTAGTGCTGGCTGGTCCTTCGCTTTGTTCAGCCTTAATGCCGCTTTTCAAAATGAGCTCTGTGGTAATGCTGTGTGTGTTTTCAGACTGGACTGGGAACAACAGTAATACAAAGTAAAATCTGTACTGGAACTTTGAAATCATGTTTCATTGATATGTTGACATTTAGTGTGCATACAAAAACAATAAACTCTGATTTGACTTTTTAATGGTTTCGTCGCTTGCAATCTGACAGATGGACCAGGAAGGACCCTCTGTGCACTATATGTGCATTTGGGTCATCTGTCTTTTGTTTTGGGACATTGTTTGTGGCGGAACGAGGTTCTGGGCAACAGCCCAATAAATTCCCACAGACACCTCAACGCCCATTATCCCATCCTGCACAAATGGACATCAGCATCCTTCAGGTTTATTTTACTCCTGTGTGTTCAAAGCAATACTGGTCTAACAGGATATCAATTTATTGAATAATTAAAATTAAGTCCAATTCTTAGTGGTTTTTGTGTGGCCCTTTCTGCAGGTTACATCTTCATTCCACTGGGTGGCGACAAGTGACTGTCTTTTTTGAGCGAGTCATTGAATCAATTTGTTCAAATGCACTGATTCATTCAGGATCGAGCAAGCGACTGTAGTGAGTGATTGAATCATGAATCATTTACACAACTAATTTGTTCAAAATATCGATTCATTCAGAGTAGAATCTCATAGAACCATTCACTCATCAGATTAGTTCAAAAACACCTTTTAGTCAGGAATAAAAGAAACACCTCCATTTTTTCATTCCACTCCATTCACTCATTTGATTCGTTCAAACACAATGATTCAGCTAGGAATGAACGAAACAAGCGACCTCTTTTGAGTGAGTGTTTGAATCATTCATTCATCCGGGTTCCTTCAAAAAACACTGATTCATTTACGAAGAAATAGCTGCTGATACTTCAAACTGTGGATTTGTTTGGATTTATTTCCTTTGGCACAGAGAAAACCGACAAAGTACCTGCAAATATGATATCTAAAATGTAAGTTTATCAACATTAACTTAGTGTTTATTGAACTGCTGTATATCAAAATCGCAATCATCCTGCATACATGTTGCTCAGCTGTGTTTACATTCTGAAATTCTGTACAGCAGCGCGTGCTCGTGTGACATTGCATAATTGTAGTATAATATTTAAATTATATCATTAATATTCTCAATATTGCAGTCTAACATGTTCTTGTACTACCAGAGTTGATTTGCTGGTCTCCATGTGCTGTATCGTATAACCAGTATGATTAAGAATGAGATTGAGCTGGGTGTGTTGCGCTTAGGGCTCGAGCTGCAGACTGTAATGATGAACTGTGAGCTTGCGTTCCTCCATCCAGCCTTGCTGCTGACCCGAGGTCAGGGCTACAGCAGTGCTGGGAGAGGAGGACTGTGCATAAATCTGCTTAGCTGCATACATGCAATGAAATAGTGTCTCATTAAATTGGTGGTTTAGATATAGCTGCAGATGTTAGTGTGTTGGTATACATGCAGGTTGATCGTGCACTGCTGTATATATATTTATACACAGTAGTTCAGGTATACTGCTTACCTTTTACATTTCTAACCACAGTATAATCCTTTCTATGTAACTAAGGCTAAAAGCTGCCTATCATAATAATAAGCTATATAGAGACCCAAACTATAGAGTCAGGTCTCTCATAACAGCCAGTCATAAAAATGATAAATAAACATACAGAGTCCAAGTTCCCATTGGCCCTTGGTTTCACCCTTTCTCATTTTCTCTGTGGTTAAGGGTTAGCATCACTTTAGGTCATTTCCTTCATTTGCCTAGACATGAAATGGTACCAAATTAGTTCACCCCATTGCCCCTTAGGCCCCCCACCCCTTTCTATTCCCTGTCAGAGAGTTGTGTGTTGCCATTTGGCCACGAGGCATTGTGTGTTTTGCAGCCTTGCCAGCAACTGCCATTTGGACTCTTAAGAGGCAGAGGACCCTCCCCCTTTGAACTGCAGCCAGCTTTCTATGCTCTCTATTTTTCTTTCTCCCTCTCTCTTTTTTTAAATAACTTCCCCGGAAGGCACTTCCCTCTTTTCTCTCTCCACTTCACACCCCCTTCCTTTTAATTTGACCATGGCTCTCTCTGGCAAAGCTGTGATGCTGATAAGAAAGGTATGGCTGCGTTTAACTGACAGCTTGCCGTCTCCCCGATTGTATGTGCATGTGCAAATGTGTTTGTGTGTGTTTAGATCTGAATTCAATGCCACTCAGTGAGCTCTGCTCTTCAATGCATCCCGTGGGGGGTTTCAGTCTGTAATATTGCGTAAAACCGAGATGCTAGACTGTGAACGCGAATGCATGATAAGTCCCAGACAAACCATGTGAATTTGATATGGTGCCTCCAAAAAGCAATGCTTTCAAAGTCTTTCAGTTTACATGTTAAAGTCTGCCCGCTTCCACACATATACTCCCTTTTCTGTCTGCAAGCTTCAAAGTCAAACGATGACATAACTGTCTATGTTACTACTTAATCTAATCACATATAAAATAACATTGTGGTCTTTTTTTCTTTTCCTTTTTAGTTTTAGAACATGATTTATTGTCCAAAGTAATTTAGTGTCTTTATATCAGTGGTTTTCAGCATTTTTGATTCGAAGGCGCCCCCCCCCCGTTGTCCAACACAATATTGAAAGGCTCACACATATAGAGATATAAATAAATAAAAGTATTTATGCTGTAATGACAAACATGCTTGTTTTAAAAACTTTTTTTTGATATAAGACCATGATTAATTTTGTGATTAAAAGAAGTTTCAAGAGCCATAGTTATTGAGGGAGAAAAAAATAAATATTTGCAAGAAATGAAATTAATTCAATTTATTAATTTGAATATTTGTAAGTAATTCTGTGCCCCCCTATTATTATTATAATGTATTTTAATATAAAATGTAAAAAAAAAAAATGTAACATCCAAAGTAATTTGATTCATCATATTTATGCCATCACAAACAGCTTTTGATGCGAACTTATAGCAGTCAGTTCACACATTATTACTACAATTGACACATTAAAATTAATATATATATATATATTATTTTAAGGAAAATAAAATTACTTTCATTTACAAGTCTTACTGAGAACATAATTTAACATCCAAAGTAATTTGATTCAGCATCTCTATGCAATGAAAAGTAGCTTTTGATGCAGCAGTCAGAAGGTTTCTTTTTCTTTCTTTATTTTATGTGTACATTATCCATTTTTCTGTCGCTGAACCTTTTGCAAATATGTAAATATGATGAAATTTTCTAGATCTTGCTCCAGCACCAGCACCAGGACCCTGTTGGTGGAAAATGGGAAAGTGAGGCCTAGGATTCAATGACAGATGTGTGAGGAGATAGGCAGTGTAGACTATCAGCTTGCCCAGGGGGCTTGCTCTCACTTGTCATAGGATGGAGAGAAAAAGACCCCTAGACACCTGTCTGACACCTCTCATCAGCGCAGTATCCTGAATCCTGCAGAGGGCTACTGATGGTCTGAAATCTCACACCTTTAAGCTACTGTTTGCACTCAACGCCTGTCATATCCACTTTACAGAACAACAGCCTGGGGGTGCGCGAAAGAGGCAGCCATTGTAAAACAAAGAGCTGAAAAAAGCAAAATCTGTCGTATTATGGCATCATAATACATTGTGTCATCCACAATGCAATGCGAAACATTAAAGAAATAGCCTCCCGTGCTTCAGCATTTATTTTGTCATGTGGGATTATTTCTAACAGACTGTTTCCGTGTGAACATGTCTGTTTTGTTGCTGTGAAAGCGAGAGAGACGGTTGGTCGTGTGCCAGTGTTTGTAATTAAGGCTGTTCTGTGTTCAAAAACATGGGGTCTTTAAACATAAATGTAAAAAACATGCGTGAGCGCTCCCTCTCTCTCTTTGCCGTCTCTCTGTACTCCTTGTGAGTGAGGGCGAGCGGGGAGGGAGGTGACCTTGCCGGCTGTAATTAAAGTGAAACACCTTGACTTGTCACCATTGGCTCAGACAGCTTAAATCTCCCTAATGTAAATCGGCCCGCTGCTGACGCGCTGCTAGGCATGGCCACGGAGAAGATAGAGGCGGTGGTGATCCATCTCTGTACACACACGTAGACGCACACACACACACGCAAGGTCTCCCACCCAATTGTGTTAGCATGCGTTTTTATTTATTTTACACACCAGACACCATGTTGCAAGGCTTCATAGCCACAGAGCCTCTTGGGATAGCGGCGTGTTTGCTCATGAAAAGGGGCTGAAATGTCACAGAGTGGTTAGAATATGTGGGCTTCATTAAAGGAACATTCCGGATTTGATACAAGTTAAGCTCAATCGACAGCACTTGTGGCATAATGTTGATTACCACAAAGTTCATTTAGACTTTTATTTAAAATATTGAGGCTACAGTGAGGGGCTTATGGCCAATCTGTTAACAATAAAATACTAATTTTAATAGCGTAGCCACAAGATGTAAACAATATACATGTTAAAGGGATAGTTCACCCAAAAACAATTCTGTCATTAATTACTCGCTCTCATGTCGATCCAAACCCGTAAGACCTCTGTTCATCTTCGGAACACAAATTAAGATATTTTTGATGCATTCTGAGAGGTCTCTGACCCTCCCATAGACAGCAATGATATTACCACGATCAAGGTCCAGAAACGTAGCAAGGACATCGATAAAATAATCCATGTGACATCAGGGGTTCAACCGTGATTTTACGAAGTTACGAGAATACTTTTTGTACGCAAAAAAACCCCTAAAATAACGTCTTTATTCAACAATTCATCTCTTCCACGTCACCCTAGCGCTATTTTGAAGAGTATCCGCTGAACATAAACAGCGTATGCTAATAATCTTGTAGCTTCGTAAATTTATTCGTTATTTTACCGATGTCCTTGCTATGTTTCTGGACCTTGATCATGGTAATTACATTGCTGTCTATGGAGAGTCAGAGAGCTCTCAGAATGCATCAAAATATCTTAATTTGTGTTCCGAAGATGAACGGAGGTCTTACGGGTTTGGAACGACATGAGGGTGAGTAATTAATGACATAATTTTCATTTTTGGGTGAACTATCCCTTTAACATGATTTTAGTGTGAATAATCACTTACTAATCTAGTAAAGTTACACTGTAAATAAATATGCTGTTAAATTTAAGGTTGAAAACTGCAATTGTTACCTGCATTTTACAACTTATAACAATATATTTCATTAAGTTATATAGTATTAATATACCAATCTGCTTAAACTACCAAATCTACCTTATAACCACCATGATAATACAAATGGTAAAATAGAAAGCCATTTGATGAATTAAATAGAAAGTCGACTGTCCATAAAATATGGCCAATATTCATATATCAACTGTGCACAGGGTCACAGACAAAAACCATCACACGCATAACACGCATAACACTGAAATGATGCAATAAAGATAAACCAAATAACAGAAAATGTAGCAAAACATCCTAATGTACATTACTCATAACAAAAATGAGAAGAAACAACATTACTTGTATAAAATACAATCATATGTGATGTGTCATGCAGGGGCTTCTGAGACTTTTTACTGTAAATTATACACATTTATATTTTTCATTTGTACAAACAAATTTGACAGTTTGGCATAATAATGTGATGTTAAACCATTTACAGTTTTTTTTAATGATATATGGCAAGATACTTTAACCAATTAAACACATTTGTATTGTAGTATTTTTGCAGTTCTTTTCTGTAAAACTTTTTGTACATTGATATCCAGTTTGACTTGGTATGATATTGTAAAGCCGAAATGACCGTAAAATAATACGTTTTAACAGAAGAATTAATGAAAGTGTTTTTTTTTTTGTATTTTTTTAAATAAAATCATAAGCTTCACATTTCAGCTTTTGAATCATTTGCCCATTGTAAGTGTTTCATCATACCCTCCATTATTGTTTTTTTTAAGAATATTTTAGAGAGAAGAGTCAAAATTATTTTTTTGATAATGCCACACATGCTATCTATTGAGAATAGCTTGCATTAAACCCTAAATCATTTGATTTATGAACACTCATTTGGCACATAAAGTGAGTTCATATCTGTGTGTAACAGAATCTAAAATCAAATACAAAGGAAAAAAAAACGAACAGCACTTTTAAAGCAACAAGTTAAATGAGTGTATTTCACATGGAGAAGGATCAAAAGATGAACTATTTAATGATTAGGGAATGAGAGGCCGCCTCAGATAAAATTGGTGGGGAGGAGGAATGCCTGCCAAACAGCTCTGGGCTGAATAGATGGCATGTAGGAGAATGTTTCTGGGTCTGTGTGCCAATATTACCAGTTGTCGGCGGCCCATGCCAGGCTGTTGCTGCCTGGGCAATGGGAACAGTGACAGGAGTCAGATGCCCAGTCTGTGTCAGTGCCAGGCACTGTGCCCAATACCTCTGACCTACAGGGCAACCGAGCACATGCCGCACGCTGAGAGGGCGCAGAGGGCATGATAAAACATATACCCACGTGTACTCAGTCCTATACGGGCCTCTGAGTTGGCAGGGTTATGTAAGCAGGGAGTCCTCCTGGCATGAACCTCACGTCTCTATAGGTCTCCAGTGGGTACAGCCTATAGCAGAGCTAATTTAGTGCCAACTACAGGCCTTGGAGTCTCTTAGAACGACAGCTTTGTTTTCTTGGCATCGTCTCAATTTGGGTGTCTGTCTTGGCAAATTGCTTGAGATTCCTGGTTGTCTTAAGCAGTCGCATTTTTTGTTTAAATAAAAACTATATCTCATTTTTATCACCCTAGATGGTAACAAACCTTGATTTTGTGCGTAGTAACTTGAAATCACATTAATTTTGACAAGTACTTGTAATGTAAGCATGTTAAGATGAAGTATTGAATGTTGGTAAATGAGAAGTCTATATTTTCGGTTCAGTGTTTATGTATGAGCAATGACACATTGCAGATATTTGAGTGAATCGTTTATAACACAGTTAAACTTAATCTTTACAAAATTAAATATCAGTATTTTTTAAAACTGTATATTGCAATGTTTTGATGCCTAAATTCACTTGCAGCATTAAAATTATTGATTTTAATTGTTGGTGTTTTGTTTTTCCATTTAAAATAGTTTAATTTTAATATCGGCCATTTAATGAGTATCAATCATAACATGATAATTATTGGCTAAATTGTTAGATCTGGCTGATACCAATAAGTCAAAACCAAATCTATGCCTTTATTCATTTGTAACAAGTCCAAACTTTTTGTAAAATCTCAACAGTTTGGTGGAAGCCTATTTCCACTTCAGAGTAAAAATAGCTAATCAAGGAATGAATAAGTAAATAAACAAATAAGGTTAAAATAAAAATGAAGACCACAGTGTGCGATGTAAAAGTTGCAACTACAAGAAATAAAATTTATTTGTATTATTTATTTATCTTTTTTGTTTGTTGTTGTTTAGTCTACTCTACACCTGTATGGATGCCTGTTTCCGCCTCAGTTTTCTTTTGTTTTTCTTTAAATCACTGTATTTGTACATTGTCATTATCGGTATAAAGTACTATGCTATAATTTCTACAAGGGAAGAAAACTTAAAGCACCTAAAGTAAAGCTTAGCCCTCAATGTTTGGGATCTCAGCAGAGCCTGAGCATCTGCTAAATTTTATTCAGTTCTCTTTCTTCTGTCAGAATCTGATGGTGAAGTGGGGTTAGTTCTCTACAAGAGCAGCTTCTACAGAACTCTCCCTGTGTGGCCCGCTGAACAAAAAGTCAGCTCGAGAGGGATTGCAGGATCCTGAGAACAATGCATCTGGAGAAATGTAAAAGAAAGAGAAAATAAGAACGAACAAAAAACGCAAATGTGGCAGCAAAACCAATTAAAGGTAGTTCAAAAACCTAGAAACAATTTCAGTCATGTAACGCAGCATTGCAGATGTTTAACTGCTACACCAGGTCCACACCATCTGTGAACTCTGCGGACACCACACAGGCCAATAGCATGAAAAAGTGACGGGATGTCACGCATGTCTTCAAGCTTCCTGTGTCATTGTCAGTGCTTATCAGGATCTAGAGTTAGAAAATTCTACCTGCTTTAATAAAAGCTCTATCTGAAGCACCCGCCACACACACACACACACACACACACACACATTTCTGTATGTAAAGAACCGTGAATGCGCAGCAAAGGAAAATGCGTTTAATGTCGCAAATTTCTTATTGCCTGTCAGTCTCTTTAATTTGATCTGACGAAGGACAGTTACCATTTTGGGCAGTGAAGTCAAGGAACATATTGGCAGTGAGACTGGCAGCTAATAAAGCCAGCTGGAATTCACTCGCCCTGAGTATCTGCCCCCCCCCCCCTTATTTATAAATCTCAATATTGTTATTATGAAGATATCATAGGTGTATTAAGGTTCACCTATCTCTTTTCATGCCCCCCGAACTAATAATGTGTTATTGATTTGGCAGACTTCCTGTCTGCTTCCCTCCCACGAGGCATCACCTTTCAGTTCTTTCTTCCTCTACGTTGAATCATGTCTTTGTTCGCGTTTGCGCTGGCAGTGGTAGGATAGGTCCATTTTCTTTATTGCTCCTGATAAAGACGCCAACAAATGCCCTGAGGAAAATCGTGGCTGATTATTTTCAACATCTTTTCAAAGACGTCTATGAACATGTAGATTTTTCTTAATCAAGTTGTCAAAACTGGACTTTTATTGGTTTATTTAAAGCTGAAGAGTGTAATTTGAAATACTAGCTTTTTGTGCACAGACAACTACAACTAAAACCATTTGTAGGTTGATTTACTCAGATTGTTTTGATTGTGGCTCTGTGGCTAATTCAAACATTGCTCTGTTTGTTTTAGCATCCTAACCAGCCTGGCATAGCAACACTAACTAAGCATTTGGGCGGGGCTACCTGTTTTTACTCCATTCAATTTAAATTAATTCATTTTTAACAATGATTTATAAACCTTCAAAGACAGATATACTATGAGCTTTAAGTTTAATCATTAATGGAATATGCTTTTGTTGAAAGCAGTCAACACAAGAGTGCAATGCCTGGTGGAAAAACTATATTACCCACAATTCTGTGGAGAAATCTCCACCAATCAGAGAATTGAGCAAATTGCCTGTTTCCGCCACTGAATAATAATAAAAAAAAGGTAATTGCGACCTTTTTATCTCACAATTCTGGCTTTATAACTCGCAATTGTGACTTTATATCTCACAATTGTGAGAAAAGTCAGAATTGTGAGATAAAAAGGTCGCAATTACCTTTTTTTATTATTATTCAGTGGTGGAAACGGGCTTCCATCGTGATTCACCTTGTAGCTGGTTGGTTTATGGCATATAACTCTTAAAAGTAGCTTCTTTTTTTTTTAAAGTCCCTTGGGAAAAAATTAATGGGAAAAATACGTCCAGAACCATGGTCACTGAAAAAGTGGATGGGCACTGTTGCACTCTCTTGGGGTGTGTTCTGGAAACCTGTTCAAAACAATCATTATTTTTTCAGTTCTATTTGGTGACACTAAAAGCTAGAAATTGCACAGTTCATCTTTAAATGAATGCATTGCTCAGCAAATCTGCATTTTAAACTTTAGTTGGAACTTAAACTGCAAGTTCACTGCACCACTAACCATTGCCTTGGCCTTCGTTCCATAACTTGCCAGGAGGGAAGAAAAAGAGGCGAAAGAATAAGAGAAGGGTTAGAAAGAGAGAAGCAGAAATAAGCAGCACATGTATATATGCGAATATATACACCATCAGCACAAAATTTGGCTGACTCAGCTGACGGTGGTGCTTTGCTGCATGTTAAAACACAGTGGCAAAGCCCATTAAAAATGAATGCGGCACGATAATCACATTCACACTTAAAATTTAATGCCACTACAGTGAGGCTGACAAAGAGGAGCCTGGCCGGGGCACCGTGATTACAGTTCTGCTTGTGAAGTTATGTGACGGGGTGACGGCGTGCAGTTGCCTTTCTGAACTGTGTCTGATTGAGGGTCTATGATGATGGGTCAAAGCTGATTGTATTACTAACAGTACTAAAAGAAACTGAGCTCAGGCTGACCTTTGACCTCCAACCTGTGCACCAACAAAAGAGAGCAAAGACTTTAAAAGCTTTACATATATAGAATATGTTGCAAATGCAATAAACATAGTGTAATTTAGCAAAAAAATTGCTTTATTACAGCTCAAATACTGATTTGTGCTTTGTCAGAGATAACTGAATATGAAGTCACACTTTAAAAAGGCAGTCAAACGTAGGCAGGGTAAATATTGAATGTTATTTTTGCAACTAGGAATTGAGTTTTTTTTTAATCTAAAATTAGACTTCATTCAGATGTATGTGGCAATGTTATTTTGGTTTTATGTTATTGTAGTATTAGTTAAGATTTTGAATTGTTTTTAAATTTCATATTTTCAAGTTTGTATTTAATTTGAGTAATTTTGTTATGTATTTTTTTGTCATTTTTATTAGCTTTTGTTTTTTAAAAAACATCTCTTAGCTTTATTTTTATTTCAGATTTAGTTTTAGTATTTTTAGTTCTTCAGCTTTAAACTTATTTCAGTTAGTTGTCAAGGCTGCATTTCTAATTTTCATGTTCAAGTATTCATGTATTCATTTAGTATTTGTTTTATTTCAGCTTTATTTCAGTAAATGAAAACTATTTTTAATGCACTGGTATGTGGCACAAATTCAGCTCTTAAAATTCTGATCAAATTTACTATATGCTAATGCATGTTACAAAATTTCAGATTTTTTTTTTTCAGATACAAATGTCAGTACACTTCAGGTTTTATATTCAGAATCAATCAGATTTGTATTCCTTTGATTGTAAGCCCTGATGTCTGATTTGCAAACAAATGACAATTGTTGTTAATGGGTTTAATAGGATTGTAAATAATTTTTTTTCAGTCATGTATGATTCACGATTTTGTAATTTGTCAACTAAAAGTCATTCAAAAGTGATTTTTTTTTTTTTTTTTTTGATTTTAGGAGCCAATAGTTCTCAAGTCATTTTCTGTGTTGGTCAAATTCACAGGTTCACCAAATCGGAACAACATTTGAACGTGTGTTTGTGTTGTAAATGCGTGCATCCATTCACACATGCACCCTCCCAGACGTGTGGATCAGACCAGGGGCTTTCCAGCCCACCCCCTCCTGAAGTGGCCTTTCGACTGCGAAGAAGGACTCTTTATAGAAAACGTTAAATTAATTTTCCTCTGTTTCAAGCATAATACTGCCAGCTACAATGGGCACTCTTGAGGATGTCTCTTGCCTGTGTCTGTGTGCATTTACGAAGGTAAAGTGATTGAAGGGGGGCTCTTTTGCAACTCCTAGTCCTTAACCCCACCTTCCCCCTACATACACATGCTCCCCACTTACCCTTCCAGTGTTCTAGAACTTTCTCTTGGTGCCTCCGAGGTCAGGTGGCCCTGAAAAGGTGCCTTCATAAACAGAACGGCTCCTTCATTAGGAACTAGAGATATCACTTTCTCTCCCATACACCTCAGCCCCTCACCCGGAGCACAGTCCTCTGGACTCGCACAAAAGACCTCCGTCTTTGGAACGAGCAAAGAAAAGAGAGCAAAAGAAAAGCAACATTTTCAATAATGAGAAAGTGGGGCCAAAAAGGAACAGCGGGCTTATGGGTGGGCAATTGAGCACCTTGCAGTTTCAGAGAGTCAGTTTGTTCATGTTTTCGTTCGGTCTTTTCACTAGACTTTTCTCAAGGAAAAGTGACAGAGGAACAAACCGAGGGCATTCTTAGCAAATAAATGTGTTTGTTGAGACATTCATTTCAACTCTTGCCTGCATCATTAGGGTAGCGTCTTACCGTCTACATTCTCAAATTATGCAAAAGCCCTCGCTATTTTAAGACATCTAGTTCAGAAACATAAATCGATATGTGTCCAATGCTTAGACGCATCACTAGATCTACCTAAGAAGCTCAAGTATGCCCTATTATCTAGGTCACAATATGTGGAGCGGTTTCAACAGATGGGTCAGCGCCAATTCCCCAGGCGAACAGAAGTTTTTCTCTTTTTCGTTCTGCTTGTCATTTCTTTCTGGAGTTGTGCACTGGATTGTCTGTGTTATTGTGTCATTTCAGGTATTGTCTGAGCATACACACATAGTCATGTGTAATCACACACACACACACACACACACACACACACACACATTCATGCATGCATGCACTAACATTCTCCTTTGCCTGTCACTCTAAAAACATTTATACAAGAGAAAGCCAACTGGGTCACTTGCAGTTTTAAAGACCTTTTTTCTTCTCCATTGATTTATTAATGCACCAGTAATATCTATAACTGCAAATACACTAGCTGCCAGTTGCCATACAGCAGTAGGGAGCCTTATTAGTGTTAATGCATGAATGCTGTGAAACAGGAACTCTCTTCTATAGGGTGATGTTAAATTTGCTTGGGTTCTCTCTGTGTAAATGCTAGCCTATATGATATGGGAAAGTATAATCCCTCTATTGAATGATTGTGTAAGGATATATTTTTTAATACTACCATATTAATATTTTGGAAAGAATTGTCATCAAGGCTGCATTTATTTATTCAAAATAGAGTAAAAAACAGTAATATTGTGAATACTGTGTTCTATTTTAATATATATAAAAATGTAAAAGGTTTATTTTTTTTGTATTTTAGTAGTAATTTTAACAACACTGACTTCTGATTTCGAGTGCTTTCTGTCATTTCTTCAGTTTTCTTTCTTAAGGTCCTTGCACACTGCATGAGTCCAAAATTTTCGTATACGTTTTTTTTTTCGTATTTGTCATCCTTTCCTATCAAAATGCTTGCTACGGATGTGAAAGCACAGAAAATCGAACCTGATCCGAATGTATTTTTATGACGGGCCAGGCAGTGTGTAAACGTGATTGACACAACGTGAGGTCGTATTTATTTTTTAAATTACCAAAATTTCAGATGAGAATTTCGGAAAGTGACATGATTATGATTATTTATAGCATAAACATACATCAACATTACATATTACTTACATCACTGAATGCAGATAATGAAAATGCATTAGCATTTACACCTTTGTTAAATGAAAACACATGATAATGCCAAGTGTAAATGAGGCCATATGAATATTTTCATTTTGCGCTAAAAAGACACTTATATATACAGTATATAATAAGTTGCCTGAAGTGCAATAGTATGTTACACGAGTGCATTCCGTTACAATTTGTATATCAAATGTGGAAACTTGTTTTATAGTTAGCTGTATTATTTAGATGGCTCATGTTGATGACTGCCAGATGTTTAGCAGTTGGTGGTTAGCTAGGAAAAGACAATTTGGGCTCCAAAAGTTATATTGTAACAGTTCGACCCTGTTGAAAGTATAATTTGCACACTGCATACAAGTACATGTCTTGCAATGGTTTCTGGGACCATGAATATAGCAGTGCCTGTCCTTTTGTGTCACCAAGACATGGATCCAGTCAAGACCCCATCTTTCGCCCTCAGACCATGTCTCAAAGAGCGCCAACGGAGAGACCCAGCACTGATGGTGGGGGGGTCTGCTGGGAGCTTGTGGCCCAACAAGAGCACAAAAGGCTGCTTTTGGGAAGGTGGGGACTGAATAAAAAGTGGGAGGAAGGAAAAAAGCCCAAAACAATAACTGACAGTGGGTGGATGGAGGAATGTTGAGTGTGTGTGTGTGCGCAGTACGGGAAACTGCACAGAGCTCCACAATAGAGATCTCCACCTGTTTACACTTCTGCTCTGGCCGCATTCTTCTGAGGCCTCTCTGGAGGGCTCTCACTCAACTCAGTCGGCTAACTGCCTCAGAGCACCATCCGCCAGCGCACAAAGGGCCTCCGCGACCCTCAGCAGAGCCATGAAAAGGAGGGAAGAGCAAGACAGAGGGAATGTCGGAGAAAAAAAAGAGTATCGGACGAGGAGCAATGAAGAAAGAGAAAACTAGGGAGCGAAATGAAAGGGAGGAGAGGGGATGACGGGCCTTCTCCCAACGAATTGTGTTAAAGGGAAGGCCATTTTTTAAATGAGAGAGAGCGGAGGGTGAGAAGAAAGACAAGACGAGAAAAAAAAGAGGCTCTGTTAGTTTTCTTTGTTGTACCGGACAAGAACATGGGTCAAAATGAAGGGATGTGTGAGGTGAGAAAGAGCATACTAGAGCAAAGGATGGAGAGATGAGGGGAGGAGAGGCCAGACACCGGCCCTTTGTGTGCAAATTTCCCACCACGGTCCTTGCAGTTTCTTAGCAGTTAATTAAAGAGGCGGGAGGCGGAGGACACTGGATGGGGTCGAGGGTCTTGCGAGCGTTCCTCGCCGCATGAATGAAGGATTTGTCCTAAACAGGGCGGCAAGAGGCCAAACAATGTCAAAAGCAATTAGCGCTGGCACTGGGCAGCAAGAGTTTCCACTAGTGAACAAGCAAAGGCTACAACAGACACGCACGCTGATATTTCAGGACAGAGAAACAGTATGTTTGTGTCACAGGATGAGGCTCTAGTGGCCTGAGAAGGTGTGGAATGGGCGACCACCCGCCAGCACGCTCCAGCACTGTAAAGTTTGTGCCAGTGTCATGATTTCTGCATATGTGATCCAGGATTTGGACACTTTGAGGCACAATGAAATGTATGATTGTGAAAAGCATAACACATAAACACATATGAAACCAAGTGGCATCTGCAAATGAAGCGTCTGGCATCATGCCAGAATTTTCAGTACTTCACTTTTTGTATCTATTTTATTTTCCCAATTACTCTAGAATTTCCAGTCCCAAAGTAGTTATTGTATGAATTAAAATTATGTGAATTATATATAAATTAATTATATGAATATTAAAAAGGGGTTTTGTCCGATGAACCGGTGAACTTCATTTTATGTCCAAATACATTTAGGGGCCACTCTGTGTTTTGCAAAAGTGGTGTACACACTGTTTTATACACTGACAGTGAAGTACAGGAAAACAGTGTAGCTGCATTGCAATACAGGTTATAGAACCACTTTGAAGCTGTAATTCTCATGCTGTGTGCGTTTGAGTCCATTTGCCTCCCAAAAACAGAAAGGTCCTCAATGTCCACTCTTTGTCCACAGGCCATCCAGTGCCAAGTCTATTTCCTCACCCTCAGTCTCTACAACTGGCGCCTCTGCTATGGTTGGCACATTTCCCTTGTTCCTGTCTTTATCCTCAGGGTTTGAAGTGCCACTCTAATGCCTCTGTTTCAGTCTTGGCAGAGACATAACTGGCAGTTTTTAGTAGACACCAGAGCAAAGCAATGTGCCCTCCCCACTTTCATAAAGTTTTAGAAATGATCATATTTAGGAGTTTTGGGTTCCACGCTGCAAAAATATTGAATGTGTCGCATAAAATTAACTCTAAGACTTAGCAGAAACTTCTGCTGATCAAATGCGCCAGTGTAAAATAGTCAGCGCTTGTGGCTAGTCTTTCAGCAAAGACGACTGTCCGATGTTGTATTAGCTAATTAATATTCATAAGCCAAACTGGTCTTTCCCTCATTTCTATGCCCCTAAAATATTTGTCTGTTCAGAATGATGAGATTTGAGAACAAGCTTGGGTCAAAATCACTAATATTTAGAACACTTCCTTAACGGACTTACTTCATCATTAAGCTCAATTTTCTCCTATCTCATTCTGGATACCTTCTGGCTGGATTCACTGTATCTCTCCTCTGTATAAATAACTAACAAATGCTGTGTGAATCTCTCTGTTTCTCATCCTCTATCTCTCTTTGAGCATCTCCAGCTCATAAATCCATTAGATTCCGCAGCCAGAGACAGTGAGAGAGGAGTCCATCCCATCCTTTCCTCTGATAAATCACGGTTGTGTGTGTGTAATCTCCCTCAGGCAGGCCGGAAGAAGTGATCAGTGACAGAAGAGACGCACGTCGACACAAACCACCTTTAGTGGAGGGGGCTGGGGGTGGGGGGCAGGTAATCAGAAGGAGATTGAGAGACGGGCGAAAATTGCCATGCAGATTTAGAGGCCATAAACATAGAGCTGGGCTCCTTCCACCCCCCTCTTTCTTTTTCTCTTTCTCTTTTTCTCAGCATCTCTATGGGTTGCTAATTAGAGGCAGGTAGCCTAAGAGGAGAGCCCAGGTTACTATAACCTTGGTGGTGGCGTGGCTGCTCTCCTCCATGCGGCCAGCTATTCATCACACCACCGAGGCGGAGGGAAGAACGTGTGGCATGGGGAAATGAGCGGCCCAAGACGAGTAACAAATCACCCCCTCACTCCAAAATACCAAGGGAACATGGCTGACACCATCAGCAGGTCTTGGATCAGACTATTCAGACTGCATGCAAAGTCTCTTGTATAAAGCAGAGTGTTGAACTGATCCGAAAGCAGCTTTCTGTACTCAGCTTTGCTGGTCACGTCTTGTAGGTTTAGGGGAATTTATGGTGTGTACCAGTTTTTAAGGCAATGTAATGTACTGTGAAATATCCTTTCACCCTTTCAGAAACTCAAGATTTTGATTTGTTGAATGGTCAAGATCATGGCGATCCACACCGATTCATTCAAGTAATGCTCAATGAATGTGTTTACATGTGTAAAAAAAAAATCAGCTTTATTATAAAAACCTGATAACTTAACTAAATCCTTATGTGCTAATCTGGTTTTGTATAAACCGTTTGTGATAAAACAACATTGTTAAAGCATTTACATTTACAAACAATGTTGAGTTACTAGGCATAGTTGGTGATATATCTATATCAATACCTCTCTCTTTAGTAATTTTTTTTAAATGTGTTTGTGTACACATGTGACCCTGGACCACAAAACCAGTCTTAAGTAGCGCAGGTATATTTGTAGCAATAGCCAACAATACATTGTATGGGTCTGAATGATACATTTTTCTTTAATACCAAAAGTCATTTGGATATTAAGTAAAGATCATGTTTCATGAAGATATTTTGTAAATTTCCTACCGTAAATATATCAAAACTTAATTTTTGATTAGTAATATGCATTGCTAAGGACTTCATTTGGACAACTTTAAAGGCAATTTTCGCAATATTTAGATTTTTTCCCCCAGATTTTCAAATAGGCTAGTTTTATCTCGGCCAAATATTGTCCTATCCTAACAAACCATACATCAATCAGCTTTCAGATGATGTATAAATCTCAATTTCCAAAAATTTACCCTTATGGCTGTTTTTTGTGGTCCAGGGTCACATATATTTAGATTAGATCGATTGATTGATTGAGACTAGAGCGATAGATAGATAGATAGATAGATAGATAGATATTATTTTTAATCATTAATGATTTTATTGGTTTATATTTAGGTCTATGTGTATGAAATATACATATTTCAACTATTTGTAATGTATTTGTCTTTCAGTAAATATCTTCTAAACATTTCAGTTGAAATATAAAATCATAACCTTGTGAAGAATGTGCTTTGCATGAACAAGATTAATTTATATGTGCACGAAGACTTATGCAGAGTGCTCCAGTGGCCTCTGACCCCTCAGACACACTGAAGGCCAGAGCGTATTGTTCCTTTAAGAGCACACAGGACCATATATTAATACTTGGCAGGTAATGGCAGTTACAGCTTGGCAGCTCTGCACAGGGCCATAATCTTGCCTGCATATGTGTATGTATGTGTGTGCTGCAATTCCCCTGTGAAGCTCACTACACCAATTTTCAGCCCTTGGCAATCACTCACTCACCACACATCTACATACAGGCTGATGAGCTCCTCTGAGGACTCGGTCACATGACCATGCCAGTCACATGACTCTGTTTGTGCGCTCATTGGACTGGTGGATTCAGCAAAGGTGTGTGTGTGTTTGTTTGTGTGCTAATAGGCTGGTATAATCAACTATTATAAGCCATTTTTATGAACTTTCACATGATCCCCTCTGGTTTTATTGTCAGTTGCCTTGCAGTTGATCTGAATTTGTAAACTTAGGTTTTTGAAGCAGAGCTGCATCTGTCTGCCTTTCATTTCCACTCCTGTTTTTGTATTTGTTTTACCGTTACTTTTGCTTTTTTCACCATTTAGACTTCACAGGGAAAAAAGAGGGGTATTTCCCCAACATAACATTTGTTGTCACTGCTTCCATCCCCCACTCTCACACCAAACTCATCTACTCACATGCTGATGCAAGCACATATCTCAGGTTGTTGTTGGCCACACAATAGATGAAACTCAACACTCTGTAAGCTGCTATTAAATGTGACCCTCCTGTATGTCAGTGATGCACCAGAAACCATACAGAAAGGCATTCACTATCCTGACAGACTGTAATTGATCCTTTATTCATAGCAGTTCTGCATTTCTTTCTTTTGAGTATTGTAAAGTTTTTTTGTATTGGTCATTTTGGCTGTTTGTATTCTGTAGATGTTGTGCAAAGGTCACCCAGTCATTGGAGCCAGTAAGGAAAATGTGCAACAGCATTAGCATCCCGCCGGAACTTTTTTGTCGCATCCATAACATCATCAATCAAGTTCTTGCAAGTCAGATGAGCGAATCACTAGACATGATGGGAGAGGTCGGTGAGCCTTAACCACACTGAAATAACAGGATCAATAATATCTGTCCAGATATAGGACAGTAGTCCCACCATGCTGAGATCTGACACTCCTGGGAGTCAAGAGTTGGAGAGAGGAATATCTCACAATGAGAAGCCCAAAACCTGAGGAGCTCAAGCATCCATATTTTGTTCAAAATCCTTTTTTTAAGATGTATTGATCTGACCTTCAGTTTCCACTGTTCAAATAACATCCATCAAACATGATGGTAAACATGCAAACTTAGATATTATTGATGTGGCATTGCTGTCCAACACTCAAAACACCGGAACCTTTGATGCCTGTAACTGTATTTTTTTTTTTATTTTTTTACAATTTAATATTCAGCATAGTCAGCTTGCTATGTGCATATGTTGGCCAATTGATTTCTGACTGCCTCTTACAGGTAAATCTTAGTAAAATATAATCATATTACATGAACAAAGAACATGAAATTATTTAAATTCGGTTAGAGGGGTAAAATAATATTTTTTTTGCTTTTGTGGCACACCTCATTGCTCCCACGTGGCTCTTTTTATTCTAGAATTGACTTCAAACTCTAAAAATGGTACATTTAAATCTGTTACTTGCTTGCACACTTCAGCGCAGTTGGCTCACAGCGTCCACTGGTCATCTGGTGTTCAGAGGTCTCAGGAGAACTGACCAGACGCTGGGGAAATCTGCTGCTTGTTCTGTACTGTATCCAAGGGCCAGAGAGAGAGAGAGAGAAAGAGCAAGAGAGCGTGCCTTCCACGGAGCCTGAGCGTTAATCAGTGGCTGTAAGAAGCAGATAGGCCGTAATTGAGGATTTATCTGGGGTCTTCACAGCACTTAGTGCCCAATCGACAGCAGCACACAGACACAGGAATGAACGCTTAGCCCCCTGAGAGACAGAGCCACAGCTGAGAGAGGGGAAAATGAGAAAAATGGAGGAAAAGAGATGGAGAGGGGTTAGATTTAGGGGCTGGAGAAGGACAGTGTCTGATCATGGTGAGTGGAGCAGGATTGAGAAAGAGTTAGTGGATTAATTTGCTTAGAAGAAGATCTGTTTAATGCATTTTTGGGATAATGATGCTGATTGGTTGATGAAGAGCTGAGCTTGCCAATGAGAAGCGAGTATTGGGAGCTGTAATGTTGGGAAAGCTAAAACTGTAGACTGCTACAGGACAAGCTAGTCATAATTTTAAGTAGTTAAAACTATACAGTCAGGCTAGTGAGTCAAAGGAATCAGTGAATCATTATTTTAACCGGTTCTACAAAACTGCTGAAAGAAACAATTCACTAAAATGATTCAGAATGAGCCTGAATTATAATGACATATGTTATACTACGTTATTTGTTTGAAAAAGTAGCTTGTTGCTAAAAAAAAATGCTACTTCGTTTTAAAAACAGTTATGCTAATGTCATGCTAGTTAAAAATGATATTAAGATGGTAGTACTGTTACATTCAGTTATTTGTTGGAAAAAGTTGCTTGGTACTGGTAAAGGTACTGTTTTGATTACATTTACACTAATGTTGTGCTACTATAGTTAAAAATATAGTAAAGCTAGTAGCATTGCTTTATTTAGTTAACCATTTGCTGGTACTAGAAAATCTAGAAAACGATTATTTTAAACATAGTTATGCTAGTTGCTTGTTCTGGGGTGCGTTTCCTAAAAACAATATGGTCGCAAGTTCAGTCGTTGTTACCAATAGAGTTTAATGGAACTAACGACCATAGTTAGCTAACGGTGCTTTTGAGAAATGCACCCATGATTAGTTTCTGCAGTTAGTTATTTGTTAGTTACCGAGGGTCTGTATGTAGTGTGAAACAACGCAATTGCTGTTCACCATAAAAGTACATTTCATGTTAACTCCGCTAATTTGCTGAGTTTAATTCATCAAACGAAAGTCGTAGTTCCAGTTTGTTCTCATAAAGTTTAGTAAGTACAACGGACATGCCTACTAAAATGGCCGTACATTCTGTATCGTAACATTATTGATCTAGATACCCACCATCAAAACACAGCGGCCCACGTACCAATTTACATCGCGCATTCAGGACACACCAGCACCTTAACCCTGTCTGTTCATACATCACCGTCATATGGCACGTGCGTTTGTGTATATGATCTTATTGGATGCAAATGTGTGTTTAAATGTACACACGCCCGGCCGTGCATAGGGATGCTTGGCGTGGGGGGGTCGGTGGCTGTGGTGGTAGGCGGTGACAGAAATTGAGGGGGACGGGGTGGCAGCTGTGGGCTGCTCAGAGCACTGTCAGAGCAGAATGATTAATGAACGGCAGCCCCAGCTGAGCCTAACCTTTGGAGAACCGCGCAGGACATCTGCAGAACTGTCAGCGCTCTGACAAGGACAGAGCTGAACAACCAATTATTTCGCCATCACTAAGGTGGGCTGTCAGCTTAATCCTAGCCATTCACTTAGGCAAGGACAGGCAAATTTCTCCTTTACATACACATAGAGGCAGGGCGCTACACGGACACACACACACACACACAAACAGACACACAGCCACATACAAACTGCTTCAGTGAAACACATACACACACATGCCCAGACAAAATAGAATTAACCCCTCCTGTGCCAGAGGTGGCAGCGAACAGGTAACTCCTGCTAGGAAAGACATGCCTTACAAAAATAAACTGGAGTGGTACCAAGATACAATGGTGGCATCAGATGGTAGTACCATGATACTTTGAGATGTACATCAGTACTCAATAATTATCCTAATTACCAAGGTACTTTAAAGAATACCACAATAATATCATGGTTCATGTCGAAAAATGCATGGTATTGCTATGGTAAAATGAATGGTAGCCATGATATATGCAATGGTACTGAATAATTACCGTATTTAAATACTCAAAAGTACTTTAAAGAATGCTGTAGTATTACCATGATGCATGGCCAAAAAACATGTTAGTCACATGGTACTTATTCCATGCTTTTGAATAAGTATAATTTCATATGTATTTACAAGGTACTTCAAAGAAACATGGTATTATCATGGTACTGTGTCCATTGTGCAGGTAATTTTTGGTTTGTGATTCCAAAAAACTGAACTGAATAGATAAGAAAATGTGTGTTTGGTTGTGAACCTTACCAGGATGTGGCTTTATATCACTGAAGTAAAGAATAAGTAGAAGAAATGGAGGTAAAATTATATGATGAATACAATTTTAGTCACAGCTGCATTTTTCAGGCACAACAGAGGGTTTTTGAATGAATGAATTTCAATTAGGGTGACTGTATTAAACTTGACCTTAATCTTTAACTATAAAACTATAAAATACCCTATTTATTTATGAGTTGAATTTATAGTGATTAACAGCAGCATTTAACTAAATATTTAGCTTTAATATAGAAGATATAAAATGGCTTGCAGGCACTTCAATCAGTGACTCATTTTTTCGTCTGTGTATTTAACCGATTTATCACTAGAATGAATCAGACTTTCCAATATGAAAAAAGACAAATGTAGGAGAGTGTGTTTACAATATGACATTTTTTTCACTACACACCCACTTGTTGGAAAAACTAGCTTGTTATAAGATACTCTATTATAAAGGCAGCTGATCCTCTGGTTAGTATAGCATCGCCACTTCTAGTTACATCGCTATTCGACAACACTGTGTTACTGTTTTTAATGTATTTTTCAATCAAAAACAGTAAAAAAAAAATCATACGGACCCCAAACTTGTACATCTAATTACACATGTATGCAATGTATGTTAGGTTCAGGGTTTCAAAATAAAAAGATCCTAGTTGTTCCAAGAAATTAAAATTCTCAGATCATTTACACACCGTCTTGTCATATCAAACTCATATGACTTTATTTTGACAAATGTTAATTTTGGGTGAACTATTGGCTGAATTCTCTGTATAGATCTCAGAAGTATTATTGAGTTTTTGCAGGTCAGTGAGAAGTTGCTCTAGTTTGGTGTCAGTCATTCAGACCTGAAGGCTCACGGTGACATGATCTTAACTGCAGCCCTCTTAACACACGCTAACCAACCAGTGAGTAGCTGCAAGCATTGATGTACTCTCCAGCGCTGGGTGTATACATGCATCTGTATTTGTGTGCACTCGTGTACGTATAGTGCTTCTAATGAGCCTGTATGTTGTGATTGTGTGTGTATGACAGCACTTCTGTGTTTCTGAGTGTTTGAACTCTGCTGCAGGGTTTCTGCAAGGGTGCTGTGTATGTGTGTGTGAGTGATGGTGATCTGATTGAGGCGTTTCCTTGGCACTAACGAATGGAGCTTGGCCGGCAAGCCTATTGACAGACTGCTGATGAAGCTCCAGGGAGAGAGAAGGGGAAATTAGGCGGGGATAAAATCAATTACCTTTAAAGCTGTCCCTCATCGCTTGCTGGCTCATGTGTGTGTGTGTGTGTGTGTGTGTGTGTGTGTCTGTGGAGGTGCACTGTTTTGATTGTGACACATTTGCATCATTTAAGTGTGCTTTGTTGTGTCTGATTTGTTTTAGTGCACTGTACTACCTTCTTTTTTGTCTTGTTTCTAGGTAAAATTGTTTTAGTGCACTGCACTACCTTCTTTTTTTTGTCTTGTTACTAGGTAAAAATATCTAAACATCCCTGTATCAAGATAAATGTATTTGAGAAGTAAAAGTTTAAGGCTTGTATTTTTTTTTAAAGTGTTGTCTTCCCATATGTTTTATTTTCTAGTTTTTAGGCATACATCTTACAAAATTGTGTAAGGTGTATGCTTACACAGTACTGTATAATGCACTTTTACTATATATAAAGTACAATAAAATATATGTGTATAAAATAGGTTATAATATATGTATAATATAGCTATGTGTGTGTGATTTTTGCCTACATGGGGTTTCGGTTGTTCCTTAATGTATTTTATTTTTTCATAAATTTAGAATAGTTTATTGTGAATCATGATTGCTTATTGAAAACTAGATTTCACATTTATGCGAATGCCTATTAGTGAATGAGGCCCAATACAGTAATTGGATAAAAAAAAAAAAAAACATTAAATAGATTTTTTTTTCTTATGAGTATTAGAACTATATTTGCGTTATGTGTATAAAATGTATATTGCTTTGTCTCTATGAACCTTATGAATAATTGAAAAATGAATTATTTTATACATTTTGTTGCATATTTGTGATTAACATTGCAGGTCAGCATCATAAAAGAGATGAACTAGTCTGAAAAAAATAAAAAAATAAAAAGGAAATTTCATAGAGACACATGATTGTGTTCCTCATAATTTTTTTATCTTAACATGAGTTTTCCACATATATATTCCACAGGGAGTTAATAGATTTTCCACTGAGCTAAAAGAACACATGCAAGTTTTTAATTGTCATTGTAAAAAAAAAAGTCAATTTTTTGACGTGCACTGTTGGCATGTCACACAATATCAAAAGCTGACATCAAAACTACAAAAATGTCCCAGATTACCAGTATTCACCCATTGTTGTGGTTCCAAATAAGATAAATACTCACCAAAGCCAATTCATAATGGCGTTTGCCACATGGAGGATGTTAATTTTGGACCCTGATTGTGTGTGTGTCTCTCCATCTGTCGTTTTATGTGTTTTTCCCTGTCTATATCTGTTTGTGTAAGTGACAGAGCTCCAGTGTTAAAATGTGCTCTTTG
The DNA here is from genome assembly GCA_027422415.1 of Schizothorax lantsangensis. NCBI lineage: Eukaryota > Metazoa > Chordata > Actinopteri > Cypriniformes > Cyprinidae > Schizothorax > Schizothorax lantsangensis. The sequence goes on from CM049850.1 coordinate 24,508,763, forward strand.
TCCTGACTTTGAAGTTGAGGTCAATCATGCATTCCACAGCCTGAGGAAAGAAAAAGGAAAGCAATGAAAAAATAACGTGCTAGCTTTTAAGGAAAAGGTTTTCAGTGAGACAGTTGAAGGATGAAATGCCAAGTCAAGCCATGTGAATCCTCTCTGTGATTTGGCTTGTGTATATTCATGAATGAACTTCATGTTACTGTGATGCATGAGATGCCTCAACTGACACTCCTCAGTAGATTTGATCTCCTGAACCGATTCTGCTCCTTTGTGTTTAGACAAATCGGCTCAGCCTTTTGAATTCATGAATTTTCACAGACGGAGCGCACCGAGTCGTCTCGTTCTGTGGAGAGAATCGCTCGTAGCTGAGGGGGGAATTCTTTTTAGGGGAATCTGTGATTAAGAGCTCATTAAAAGCTTGAGTTACCTCAAACGACAGTCGAGACAGGAAGACCTGAGAGGATGTGTTGACGTGGTTCTAAAGTAGGTTAGTGGACCGCAAGCCGTGTGGAGAGACAGGCTCCAGTAGGAACTGTAAAAGTGGGACAGCAAATGCTAAAAAACAAGCGGTCGAGAAGAATTCCTTGTGATGCTATGTGAGTTCATCTGTACAAAGGGTCCAGAACCTGCTAATGATGATTGAATGCATAATTGTTTTTTGCTTGCCATGTAAGTGAATTTAGCAAATTATCATCCCAATTATCCCAATTTTTTTCTCTCTAAGAGGTCTAAGGTTTTGATGTTCATCAAGGCCCCTTTAGCCCCTGCTGGTACATTGTGTATCTACACCATTGGTGTTCAATTAAAGTTTTAAGAGGTCCAGTCTCTGTATTACCTTCCCAGTGGAGGTCTGCACATTACGCTTTTGGAATAGTTTTTGGAAAATTGTCAGTAATATTTTGTAAAGAAAAAAAATCCTAAATATTCAAAATAGTCATCAAGGATAAGGATGTTTGGGCTAAAGCAGTCATGTTTGATTATTTCTATTTTTACAAAATGCTATTAAAATATTTCATTAGTTTAACCAAATTGGAGATAATTTTAAAAGGTAACATCTGCTGTTTATTCCAACTATTAGCCTATTGTTTTTACAGTCAGATGCCTGTATAGCACATAAGGCTTGCATAGAAAAGATATTAACAAATCTGATTGAAATAATACAACGCATTTTTTAAAATCGATGCGTTCACAGATGATAAACCATTTGTAGTAGTTATTCGTGTTTGTAGTTCTGTGGCAATGAGCCGCTTATCGATATTTCAGCTGAACAAATTTTATATATTGCTATACTTTATGGACATATTAAAATGTGTCCACTGCTGACATGATAACCTTTTGTAGGTTATCTGTGCTACGTGTTCGACCCTCCAAATCTATTTCAGCTTAAACTGAAGATTCATTAGTTTTCAGTTGCTTAAATTTCCGTACATCACTAAGTTTATTCAAAAATAGATTCAAAATGCAATTCTTACACAGTGACTTGAATACACATATTCTATGATGAGCATGATTTTAATGTCTAAATCAAAATTAATTTAGATGAAAACTTTCTTGAAAAGAAAAACCTTGTTTGGCATAATCTTTTATTATTTCTTAGAAAAAAAGATTTTAAACACTCAAAAGAGTATATTTATAAGAACTTGGCACATGTACTGTAAGATAAAAAAGATTATTATTATTGTCGGCACTCTTATTTGTCATTGACCCTTAAAGGGATAGTTCACAAAAAAATTAAAATTCTGTCATTAATTACTCACCCTCATGTCGTTCCAAACCCGTAAGACCTTCGTTCATTTTTGGAACACAAATTAAGATATTTGAATAAAATCTGAGAGCTCTCTGACCCTCCCATAGATAGCAAGGGTCCTTACACGATCAAGGTCCAGAAACATAGCAAGGAGATCGGTAAAATAATCCATGTGACATCAGTGTTTTTTTACTGTAATTTTACGAAGCTACGAGAATAATTTTTGTGTGCAAAGAAAACAAAAATAATGACTTTATTCAACAATTCTTCTCCTCGTCCCGTATGCTGTGTGGCGTGCCGCCATTGTAGAGAGAGAGCTCTCGGATTTCATCAAAATATCTTAATTTTTGTTCTGAAGATGAATGAAAGTCTTACAGGATTGGAACGACATGAGGGTGAGTAATTAATGACAGAATTTTCATTTTTGGGTGAACTATCCCTTATTTTGTAGTGTCATCAGCATTATTCAATTTTGACGTGGCTCCAGAGTTATTAGTCACATGGCATTTATGGCATTTCACATGAACCAAAGAAGCTTTGGCAGATTGGCAGATTTCAAATGGTATACTTGCAGGGGTTCCTGCACCAGCTGAGCAACTGCAGCTCAGTACTAACAGATAGCTTTCTCCTTGCTTTTCTTATTTAATAAGCAATGACAGCATCTCTTGCTGAAATAACACTTGATTTTGTTCTTTGTGCTTATGTTGTAGTGGCTTCACACCACAGTCATTGACTTGCAACAATAAAAGAGACAAATTCTTTTTGTATTCCCAGCTACCCATCAAAAATGTTAGATTTTCCACCGAGTTGATAGTGACAGAGCTCGACAATTTATCTGAAAACCACTTGCCGACTGTTAATTCTGGACCATGTCTGTGTGTGAGAGCTAGAGATTTGAGAGTGCACACAAAGCGAGAGTGCTTGAAAGCGTTCACCGAATCTCCCACGACTTTATTCGAGTATCTTCAGCTCAGATGTAGGAGCGCCCAATAACTCTGACTTTAACAGGTGTCAGCTGACTAAAATATGTCTCTCCTGGTCTCTGGAGCGGTACAAGAGCTCCTCATTTAGCTTCAAAGTGGTGGGATACCCCCTCTCTGTCTCCCTCACGCTCTCTTTTCCTTCTCTCTGTCTCTGTGTCTCCGCTATTGCCTCTAGGTTCACCCTCTGCAATTAGCTTTTCCTCTCTCCTGGCCCGCCAGCTCTGGTGAATGAGGTGGCGAGGTGACACGGGTCAAAGAGAATCTTCTCCTTCGTGTAGATGATTATGTCTTAACCTACCGTTATTCAAAGGCACTTGCCTCTGGGCATGAATCTACTCTGCGTGTGCCAGAGAGACACAGTGACGTCTCTACACATACACACACACATAGTTGTACTGCTCATCGGGCGATAATGACAGGAAAATGGAGGTGGGACAGTGGAAAAGACTGCCAGGTCAAATGCGTGTTCCCTGCTTGTTTCTGAGAAAATGACAGCCGTGTGTGTGTGTGTGTGTGTGTGCAGTGTACAGCTTGAAAACCTAATGATGTACACTCAGTTATTTGTGCGTTTTTATGTGTGCTGCTGTTCTACGCAAAATAGCCGCTAATGAATCTTACGGGGATGGAGTTTGAGGCATAATATGCAACTCATATTGATGTATAGTGGAAGACATAAGAAAATGCAACCAATTCCAAAGCAAATGAGAACGACTATTAAACTTTATGTTACTGTCAGAAGGATTATGGTGTAGTAATGACTTCCAACTAACGTGGACCCCTGTGGGAAAGGTGTCTGGCAGAACAACACATTTTAGTTTTAAACTCTGTTTTCAGCTTCTGAATCTTGAAAGACATCTAATGGGTTTCTATAACCTAGTAAATATAGAACATAGATAATATAGATTCCCCTAATGTGTATAGTGCTCAGTTAGTTATGTTTTTGAAACCAATTCCTACAGTTCTAGGAACATTTTAATTTTAAAATTAGAAATTGCAACAATTTTTTTTTTTTTTTTAATTTAAATACTACAAAAATGAATAATTGTCTTATTTAAATATATTAAATATAATATAAATATAAATGTAAAAAATTAAAATAATAATAATCATGCCCCCTGGCCATACGCTAATGCAGCAAAAATGTAAAAAAAAAAAAATATATATATATTTATGATAATACCATTTATTTTTCGTATTATTACTTTTCATATTTACAATATTTAATAAAATATTAATAAAATAACATAATTTATTTATTTATTTACCATAAGAACATATCTGAAACATTCTTGGAACCAAAATGTGTTTGCTGAGAACACTAATACTACAACATTTACTGTAAATGTCTTTCCAAAGTTAATATACTCTCTCTTTCATTCACAATATTCAGATCAAGCATCAGCATTTACATATATCCCGCTGTGGAAAGTGCAACAGCTGATAAGGATTCATTAATTTTGTGTAAGCTATCATTTATAACAACATAAAGACAGCTTTTGTTTTTGAAGTACCTGTTTTGCTTTCATATCACTATTCAATCATTGATTATTAAAATAACATATGCTAAGGCATAGCATCAATAACCATCTTTTTTCTTTTTTTTGAGAACAAAGCAAATCGAAGATTTACTCACAATTTCTACTACATAGCTCATTCTCACACAGTTTTAACATTTTAAACCTTATTTGGTGTGCAAAAAAAAAAAAAAAAAAATCTGTATAATCCTAACCTTCTAGCCCTTTTTAGTATAGCCCTAGACAAAGATAAGGGGCTGAAAATAACACAGGGGACAAGGGAATTTTGGAGCCTGTTAGGGTCACAGTGGAGTGGGGCCTCTCAAGGACATTCAATGTTTCCACCAAAAGTCTTTAGAGCTTCAAAGGGAAGTGGCCAGAACCCCAGAGCAGTGGTCACCCAGGGGGAAGGAGGCCGATGTAGGCAGCTGAGATGAGTTCAACCCGCTCCGGATCTCCCGTGCCCAGTGGAGAGAGCAGAGGGAAGCTTAAAGAGTAGGCCTCGGCTCCAGCGCTCCTCCTGTGGGAAGAGAAACTCTGTTTTGACCTTGAGGAGCTGCTGAGAACACAGAGGAAACTTTAACATGTGGTTAAAACAAGAATTACATTGACATATCTTATTTCTTAATGTCTGATGTAGCTTCTATATTGGATTTGTTTTTAGTGGAAGTTGTGCACTAGCTGACAACTGTCAGTCCTCTGTCGTGTGTGTGTCATGTGTTCCCGCCTCTTGTGTCCATATTTGGTTTGTTTCCTGTCCTTGTTTAATGTGATTATGAGTTAAGTCTGTTCCAGCTGTGTTTGTCTCATTAACATGTGTATTTTAGTTCATGCCTGTTCAGTTTGATTTCGTCTGGTCTACTCGTTACTCCCCGGTGTTTCTGTGAGTCTGCCTTGCCTTGTCTTGCCCTGATGTCTTCATGTTCCTTGTTCCTCCCTCGTGTGCACCGTGACAACAACAAGTTTCAGTTTGGTTTGCATAACAATATCACAATTCATAGTTACCAAAATAAACTCATTAAAAGCCTTTATGAAAAAGTCCATGGTATGACTGAGAACTTTCAAAATACTTTTAAAATTTAATTTACACTTCTTATGTTTGGGGTCCAAGAGAACAAAATTATGTATATGGTTCTTAATTGGTTATTTTTGGGAACCAGTTACTACCATTCTGGGAACATTATTTTTATGTTTTATTTATAATAATAAAGCATAACAATTATGTAATAATAATCAAAAGTGATAAAAATAAAAATAAATGTTTTTTTCAGATTTAAGTCAATCTAGAACGATATTATTGAAGCTTTATTTAAACAAAAAAAGTAATTTTTAGAAATAATAAAATATAATTTTTTTATGTGATTGGATTCTGTTCCTTTTAATATTGTTTGTTTAGGATCAATTTGACCCCATCAAAACCATAATGTAGAAAATACAATAAAATTATTGTTATTACTTTTAAATCATTTAAAGCTATAGTTTAAATGTTCTTTAAAAAAGTTGAAAATTCATATTAAGGGTTTTATGAGACTCCAAACTAAAGTAATGTAAATTAATGGAGTACATTATGTTGAAATTTTGTTGACAGTCAGCTCTCATTAGATTAAGAAAAATCATGTATCTACCTGATACTTCAATGTCAAGAACTTTTTTTCAAGCTATCAAAATAGCCAAGTGTCTCTTGGACCCCAAACAAAATGCTAAAATCACTCTTTTTGATGACAGATAAAAATGTGAGTGTACAGTGTGCGTGATCTTGTATCTATGTACTGCATTTGTAAGACAGCATCTGTCAAGTGAAGCAATGTAAATCTACCCTAACATGAAAAGTGTATAGTTTGTGGTTTGGAGGTAAGGGTACAGTGTCTTACGTCTCAGCCCAGACTGAGGTTTGAGAGAGCCAGAGTAAACATGTTGATCTCCAATCAAACAGCACTGCATCGACCACCTTTATTATACATGCACAGACTTTCTCTTTGTGTGTACTGGATCACAATGTGCTTCAACAGTGTGTGTACTGTTATATACATACTGTAGATACATCTGTATACATAATATACACAGTATACATAGTATACCACAGTATACACAGTATACATAATATACTGTTATATACATACTGTAGATACATCTGACACCAAAACCTGCCCCTGAAATATGTAAATACCTAGAGACTGTAAATGAATATTAATTGCTAAACTTAATTAAGTAATCACTCGATCTGTGAATCTGTTACTCTATTTCCAATTAATCTGTTAGTCCAATCAATACTCTGAGGCGTCAGCATTATAACACTACAGCACTACATATCTGAGCTTCCTCATATGCATAATTAGAACACGTGGAAACGTTTAAAGCATTAAACGAAATATTTGTTATGAATGCTGGCAGATGCATAATATAATGCATAATTACAGTAGGAAACAAACAAGGTAAACAGAAAAGTTATTTGCAAGCAAGACGATTCCATCTCTCCACTCCGCAGGTTTATTTACTCGCTCCCGGCCTCTGTTTACTTGTTTGTGTATTCATCCCTCCATTATAAGTGACTCTCACTTCCTCCTAGATGGAAGCCTTTTTCAGTGTTGAATGGGGATATGCAAAGGCAATTTGCTGGTAGTAACTTTCAGCTGGGCAGCGTGTGTGTGTGTGTTGTGGAAAAGGCAGTGAAGCGTAGAGGGCAGCCTCATTCCATCCCCTTATTTTGGCCCATTACGCTGTGTATAGGAGGCCTGTTCTCACTCTCTGCATTGTAATTATTTTCCACCCCAAAGGCAGCTGGAGGCGACGGCAGGTTCCTACGTTTGGGACCACTGCATTAGGTGTACATTGCATTATTTATTTGTACGCCGGCCATAGACGGACGGATGCCCCGCATCCACAGAGACCGCAGGTACGTTCAATGTCACCTCATACGGCGTCTCCAGCCTCAGTTGCACTGGTTTCACAGGGATGTAGAGACCTAGAGACCGGGCTGAAGATCTGGGTGTGCGGTGGACATTGTGGGGAGGCCTGAATTACTGGTCGGTGCTCAATAGATTCTATAAACAGTAGTGTAATGCATAGACAAGAATTTTAAAATTTACATGAAACATTGTTCACAACTTATTTTATGTGATGTATTTTGAGGGAAACATGATATTATATCTGACAAAATAGTGCAGGGCTCTACTATAGTGCAAACGGTAGAACATGTTGCTACAGTAGCAACGCCAAGGTCATGGTTCAGTTCCCAGGGAACTCATGAATTACAAAAAATGAATAGCTTAATAATTCAGTGTAATTCTCTTTGGATAAAAGCATCTGCCATATGTGTAAAACAAGGTATATGATTGGACTATGAAAAGTTGCCTCTATATGAGGTGAGGGGCTGAAAAATAAGAGGACTTGCTAACGGAAACCATAAGAAAGCTGTTTGCGACTAATTATGTTTTGATGAAAGATTATGAAGTCAGTTTAATTTTTTATTTCTTTTTTGGAATAATTTGCAAATAAATAATTCATAACAAGACCAAGAACATTGCAAATTTAGGAAGTAAATGGCTCAATTTTTTTATTTTGTGTTGACTTGAAAATAAGATTTAATCTTTAGACAGTCCTAAAGTTAACTATTTAAGGACTTGTTTACCAGAACAGAAAATCATTTACTCACTCTCATGTTGTTTTAAACCAGGTTGACTTGATTGGTTTCTGTGAAAGACAAAAGTTAACTTAAAGTCTCAGGTATTTTTTTTTTTTTTTTTACCTCAGTGTTTAAAAAAGGAATTCATACAGGTTTGGATTGACATGAGGGTGAGCAAATGATAACAAAATCTTCATTTTTGGGTGAACTATCCTTTTAACATCATTAACCTCTTAACTACTGTACTTTTTTTAGATCTAGAGCAATGAATTGGACACTTATCACAGACTATGATGATGCATTTCCACCATTATTAACATTGTTTTTTAAAATTAGGTTTAGGGTTATTTATTTATTTATTAAATATGTAGATTTATATTATTTAAATATTTTGTAAGTATTACAAAAAACTGTTTAATGCTGCTGCTTGAGTGTTTCTGATACAATGGCTAATGGAGTGACAGCAAATTTGAAAAAATCTTTCTCTCTGCAGACCAACATAATCAATCTCAGATATATTTTTTTTCCTATTTTGGAAAATAATAGAAACGCTATTGTGGATTTTTCTTTTTTTTTTCTTTTGGGGAAAATGGGAATGTAAAAATTATATTTGTTAAAGGGTTGGTTCACCCAAAAATGAAAATTCTGTCATGAATTACTCACCCTCATGTCGTTCCAAACCTGTAAGACCTTTCAATTTCAGTTTCATTGCTCTCTATGGAGGATTAGAAAGCTCTCGGATTTCATCAAAAATATCTTAATTTGTGTTCCGAAGATGAACAAAGGTTTTACAGGTTTGAAACGACATGAGGGCGAGTAATTAATGACCAAATTTTCATTTTTGGGTGAACTAACCCTTTAACGTTTCCGTTCGTGACTATAGAAGTTTACCCAAATATGACGACTTCTGCTTCGAAGAACCCCAGAAGTGTGAAACAAGTCCATAGTTGACTTGGGTTTAATAATGCGGTTCTGAATCTCATATTTGACTGTATCTATTGTTGAAATTCCTGAAGACTGCATGTGGTCACCATGGCCTGGCCGTTTTAAGGCCAGAAGGGAAGGTGGGCATTGCGGGCTGTTGTTTGGGATATCACACAGCGGAGTGTGTCAGATAGTTTTAGCCCTGTCCAAACAGTATGACATGTTTGCTGTGTAACGCGCTGCCGCGGGATGCGGTTACATGTGCTGCGCCTCATGTGTCCGAGCTGACAGTACACTGGGCATTGTAGACAGTATCTGGTGTGTTAGTTAGGCTGATCTGGTGTCAGTAGGTCAGCGATCCTGCCGTCCCAAGGGGGATAATGGCCATGTAGTGTGTGCGCAGCCGGCTGTGTATCTCTCGTGGCCCCACTGACCTGTCAGATCAGAGGCTACGGTCCTCACTAAGCTCTTCTGTGACATCCTCACCCCTGTCCCTTTCAGCATGCCTTCACCGTCCCACACATGCACGCGTACACAATACGACAACATCAACGGAATCAGCCAGGCTTCCTCGCTCACATGAGACTCTGACATGACAGGCCCGACTGGGAAAAAAAGCCCATCTTCTCCCTTCAGTTTTTTTTTCCCTTCCACTCTCTGAATTTTCTCTATATCTTCGCCCTCTCGGGAAGAGGTGGGCGATAGGGCGAGTTCAGGCCGCTCTGTGGACCTGAGAGAGAGAGGTTGGGAGGGAAATAGATGTGGAAAGGAGTGTGTTCTGCACTGGCCTCCACGCCCTAATCGAAGCTGACACTATTGAAGCCACCCGGATGGACAGAGAGTGGGGGCAGCATATTGCGGGCGGCAGCCTCCAATTATTTTTCTGGCTCATAAGTGTGGCTTGTTTAACGGGGGCCTGCATGGCTGACAGGAGCCTGATCTGCCAGCAGCCTGTCACACCGCCACGGCCACGAGTCCTCCCCAGGGCAAGCACAGCTAACTTCAGTCTACTCTTCGCCAAACACACACACACACACACACACACACAAGTGCATGTTGGAGAGAGAAAGAGAGAGAGACTGATTTGCTCTCCGAACCGTGTTTGTGTGGAAGAATGTTCATGTGTATTAGCCAGGATGTTTGTGCCTGGCGACTCGACTCTCTGCTTGGCGCACTTCTTCCCCCCTTAGCACACTTATTTAAAGTTCTCGTTTGGGTCTTAGCAATGCTTAAATGCTTGGCTGGATGGGCACGAGCTGACATGGAGCGTGAGCGGCGAGCGTGTACGCGTAGCATATGGTTAGCCGAAACGTTGTTTTGCGCCACTTTGCAGGGCAACGCTTTCTGATTGACGCTTGGGGTGTGACTGAAGTATAATAAGTGGAGTCAGTCGGCGAGAAAGGCACAGGCTCATTTACACTTGCGAAATCTCCACCGCCGAGTGTACGTGCGCGTGAACGCGAGACTGTGGCCGGGCATGTGTTACTAAGAGTGTGAGTGTAAGTGTGTGAATAAGAAACATGAAATGTTGCGGTGGAATTTACATCAGCGACAATATGTGTAAAAAGGTTTTTAATTGAATTAGTTGGAATCGAAAAATAATAAGTAAATCTATGGAAAGATGAGTCGGGGTGTAAATCAATAAAGGAAGCGTGCAGGGGCGATGTTTTTGGCGAGGAGCAAATTAAACAGATCTTTCCCCAAGGTTTCTGTTTCATATTTATTTCTCTCTCTCTCTCTCTCTCTCTCTCTCTCGCTCCGTCTCAGCCTCTGTAAATCCTTGCACTGGGAATTACAGATCAAGCTGGAATAATTAACACATTAAATAAAAGAGCCATACATCAATGGGAGGTCCAAGAGTAGGGCAGTGAGTTATTGTTTAAATTAAGGAAATACCCAATCTCCTCAGCCAGCCATAATTTGCACAGCCGTTCCCGGTGTTGTGATGCAATAATCAGGGTTACACAGTCTGTTGAGTGTCTTAATGGGCTCTGGAGAGGTGGGGTTTCCCTTGTCATCGGCTGGCTGGCCACGCTAGCCACCGCTGCCAGCCAGAGAGGGTGTAAATAGAGAGTTAATCTATTTCCCACATGCAATGGATTTGGCATGGGCCCTGCTTTGAGTAACACGGAGGTACCGCACACAAAGAGAGGTAGATTTGATTCATTATTTCATTACGTCCCCTGCTCTGCACCGTAATCTACTTAACTTTAAGATCCACTTACTAATTTTCAGACTTTGTTAAAATTCCACTAACATCACATTTTCTGTTATTGAGTGATGCAGCGTCTGTTGGTGCAGCACTTCTGATATAATGGACTGCTCAGCCCTTTTTAAGATACATTGATCATTTTTCATATTGTTTCATATAGACATCAGTATTCGTGAGCATTTTATCAGTGTTATATCTACTGTATGTGTATTTACAAATTGGTTTTACATGTCATCTTTTTATTAATTGTAAAAAAAAAAAAAGTTGGCTTAAAAAGGAATGAAAATGAAGTATGAAAATATTATTTGTGTTAATTGTGTGAATTCATTTTGTGGATACAAAATGAAAGACAGTGTATCAGTGTTGGTTTACTCCAAAAATTATTAAAATTGAATGTTATTAAACATAGTACATACATAATTTGAAATGTGATATAAATGGCATTGCGTTGAGAGGAATGATGGTTCAGAAAAAATGGCAAAATTAGACTGATGGATGTTGTTAATAGAAAAATTAAATAAACTAGTGAGATGGGATTTTATTATTTATATAACATATTTTTATAATATATATTTACCATATTTTTATAATGTGTATTTTTATATTTAATACAGTATATAAATATATAAATGCATCATCATTCATTCATTCATGTCATACCCATGTGAATGAAGAAGCATCAGAGACAAAGCTTTAGTTAATGCTTTTGTTATTGTAGCACACAATGGTAATGTTCAGGACAAAAATACTTAGATTAAATTCCAGAATTGTGAATTTATGTAGTATCTTTTGAGAACTCACATGCTCTCAGGCAAGAGTTCTGGCAAGTAACAACCACTACATAACGTAGGAACACACACAAGCACACATTCACACACTCATTGAGTTTTATACTGCTGTTGAGGTGCAATGCAGAACAGGAGCTTGTAATGCATTACATGTTGCTGGCCCTGGCTGAAGTGCGAGGGAAGCAAGATCAATATTATTGACCTGTTTACCTTAGTGCCGACCACACAACCCTGCGCTCCCGTTTACCACTTGAAACATTAAACCAGACTATTAGTAATACTTTGGTCTTGCTCTTTAGCAATTGACCACTGCAACACAGACTCCCTTACCTGCCTGATGCAAAAGAGAATTGGTGGAAAAGGGCCTACCCATAATTCTCTGTGTTAACCCCCACAGGTTTACCTTGTTTGCCTGCTAACGCTAACATGGTCACTCAACCCTGTCAGGCTGCGGGGCATTGTGGGCCGACTGCCTCATTCAAAGCTCCCTGGAGCTCTTCTGCGTTCATACCCCCAACCATCCCCCTCCATGTACGGCCTCATCTCCGTCCCCATCCAAAGGAGTGAAATTTCTTTAAATGCTTATTTTTTCCTGCTTCCCTTTCCATTGCTTGTTTGTCTATTGATTTTTGTAAACCCCTCCAGCCAGCCCTGCGTCCGCCTCATCCCTCCACCCCTCTGCGCCCCTGATCACCCACCATCCTCCACACACATTTATTTATTTCAGTCTTTTAGCCAGGGTAATTTGTTGGGGGTATTGACTTTGAAAATGTAACTCTCCACACCCTTCCCTCTCTTGCCTTTTAGGAGTTGTGCTTTCATAAGCCCCTAATCCCCCCAAAAAATAAAAGATGCCAGGGGGCAAAGATCGTGGAGGGTCCCGGTATCCTGCTGATGGAAGTGATTGACATCTGGCTGTCTCTTGTGGAAATCTCGCAGCCTCTTTGCCCAAACCACATCTCTTTTTCAGTTTACTGGAGGAAAAGCAAGACACAGGCAGACGGGTGGCATGAGTCAGGTGAGTCAAATGAGAAATGTTGCTGATGGGCCAAATGATAGAAGATAGAAGGGAAACCTAATATTAATAATAGAGTCGATGAGGAGTCTTAATATAGGAAACAAATTCACAGACAGGGAGGAAAAGAGAAAGACAAATCACATTAGGAATGGCTTCTAGATGTCAGATTCACACAGGTGATAGTGAAAAATACACTGTTGTTTTACACTGACAGTATTTTTTCTCAAAGATATTAATACTTTTATTCAACAAGAATGCATTGAATCGATCAAAAGTGACAGTAAAGACATCTACAATGTTACAAAAGATTTCTCTTTCAAAAGAAAAAAAAATATTTTGAATTCATCAAATAACCCTGGAAAAAAATTATAATGGTTTCCACATATATATTAGGCCGTTTCAGTTTAATATTGTTGAAACAAGCGGTGTTCAACAAAAATTATAAGAAATATTTCTTGAGCACCAAATCAGCATATTAGAATGATTTCTGAAAGATCATGTGACATAATGCTGAAAATGCAGCTTTGCCATCACAGGAATAAATTGACATTTTGAAATATATTAAATATTTACTGTATTTTTCTTTAAAGAATTGCAGCCTGGGTGAGTGTAAGAAATTTCTTTCAAAAACATAAAAAAATCTTGCCAACCCCAAAATATGAACTGTAGTGTATGAGAAACCCAAAGTGAGTTTTTGTGTTTTTTTGAGTTTTCCCTTTTTGCAAAACCTGATTGACAGCTGTCAGTCATATGACCCTGGAGTGATGGCTTATTTGAAGACTGTCACCAGAAGGGGACAGTACAGAGATGGAGAGAGAGGCTTGTCACATTAAGCATCAAAGGGGAATTCACAGTGAATGTTAGAGAAGGGTTAAAGTTCAGGGGATACCAACTGTATTTCCCCATTACCAGGGGATATACAACAAACTAAATACATACAGTAACAAAAGTTTAAAGAAAAAATCTGAAGAAAATGTGAGTGGTGTTAAAACTCACTGCTAGGGTGTTCAGTGTGGTTTCGCAGGGCATTGTTTGTTGCTTGCTTACATGTTTGCTTAGTAGTTGTAAGCATGGTGTAATGTGATTGCTATGAGTGGTTACTTTTGAAGTGTTTACTGGCTCAAATCTTAGAAAAGTAATAGCACACCTCTCTAAGATGCACAACTCATCCATTCAGAACTGAGAATGCTTTTTGAATTCCAAATCGGTTCAAAGCAGAACTGCAATTCAAATTTTAATAAAAGAAAATAGAATTCAAATTCTAAGAAATTCATATGAGTGTAATTTAAAATAGGAAAGCAAACTTTGAAGGTTTGTATGCCTTAGATAGATAGATGATAGATGCTCTGAGGTCAGCACCAAATTTATCTTCCTTACATGTGTGTAGGTTGACCTTGCTTGGCATTTGCATTGCACCCAGTGCATTTTGCATCTTTGATTGTGTCCTCCTGTCCCTTTGTGCCACCATCATCATCATCATCATTACCTGGAGTCACCACAATTTTAAAGAGGCCGGAGCATGTATAATTTTCAAGACCTTTAAAAGCCTCTTTTGGAAATCAGCATAACTCAGAACATGAGTAATACGGGTCAGAACTAGAAAAACAACATCCTGAGAGCGAACTCTTGTAGAGTGCTAGAGGCGATTACCATATGCGTGTCCACACAGAGTGGCAGATGCCCATTGGATATTCCTAAATGAAGGCTTTGACCTTGGCTCAGCCCTCGCTTAGTTCATTAGCTCCTGGGCTCTTATCTGCAATAACGCCAGCCAAAAACCAATATACTTACTTTGCGTAGAGTGGGAGCCCACAAAATATCACCATAGAAAATGACCGCCATTGGAATCCACCAAGGGCAATTCTTCGTAGCCCTTAGTACATTGACAGAGACACAGAGAAAGAGAAAAACAGGGATAATGCCAGGTTAACCATCTCATATAGACTGACCCTTGTATATGTGCAAGAGCTAGCCTTAGGGGTCAAGGGGGTGCGGTGGAGCTAAATAAATGAATAAATCAGAAAGGGAGGAGAGACAGTGTGTGGTCGATAGCGTCAAAAGCAGATGACAGATCTAAAAGAATGAATATTGATCTGAGAAGGGCCTGCGCAGGGCGACCGGTGGGAGGTCAGGCTGTGTAATTAGAGTGGTGGAAAGCCAAAAGCGCTTCTCTCCTCCTCCCAAACACAACTTCTCTTGTACAGGCATGTATGAGTGTGAGGGAGCTTGTACTTCTATCATTTAATGACCGTTCTGGGGAGTTTCAAGCAGTTGTATGTATTGACATAGTAAAGAGATACTTCACCCAAAAATGAAAAGGCTGTAATTATGTAGTTGCCCTCATGTTATTCGCACAGGACATTCAGTCCCACTTTATACTAGGTGGCCTTAACTACTACAGTATGTACTTGCATCTAAAGTAATCATTTGAGAAAATGCAGTTACTGTGTACATACATGTTTTTACATTGTACTTATATTTTAAAAAATACCTGCATCTGTAATTAATTTCTGTAATTACATAAATAGTTACACTGTTGACCCATTTCTTACACCTTAACCAACCCTTAAACCTATACCACCAAACCTGTCCCTAATCTTACCGGTATTCCACCTCAATAGCAGTAAAAGTGTTTTGGAATACAATATGAACACAATATTTTTTGATGTAAATACCTAGTAGTCAAGGCCACCTAATATAAAGTGGGACCGTTAGTTTTTCCATGCAGTCACAATGAAAATCAAAATATCATATAAATGTAACATAAAGACTGAATGCATATAGAAAGGTAAGTCATTCTCTATTATCATTATCCATTAAAGGGATGGTTCACCCAAAAATGAACATTTTAAGGAATGTTGGTAACCAAAGAGTTGACGGTAGCCATTGACTTCCATAGTATGGAAAAAATACAAAGGAAGTCAATGGCTACCGTCAACTCTTTGGTTACCAACATTCTTTCAAATATCTTCTTTTATACGTAACAGAAGAAATATTTTTATTGAATAACAAATTAAATTGAATAAATTATGCACACACAATATAGCAAAGTTGTATGCACCACTATATTTAATAAAAATAATAAAAGGGTGGTCAGGATAAAAAGGAAAATTCCTTTTGTGCTTAAAAGAATAAATCAAAAATGTTTGTAATGAAAGTGAAAGTGACGATAAATGATGACAGCATTGTCATTTTTGGGTAAACTTTGAGGACAAAATTGTGTTAAAAGTCAGCTAATACAAAATAAATAATCATTCGGGTGAATTAACATGTTGCCTGATAAAATCCAGGACCAGGTGGAGTTATTTTTTTCCAGGTGTCTTTTTTACAGCAGCATGTGAGTGGCATGATATAAACCTGTGTGCTGTTAAGGGAAAATGGTGTCTGAGTCCTTGAAGTGTTACATCTGATGTTTTTATGGATGGGCTGCACTCTCTCTTTCCCTGCTTTCACTTTCTGTCTTTCACATTCTCACTTTCTCTGTGGCTTTTTTGTGCTTCTATTCGATAAGTGTGTGTGTGTGTGTGTGTGTGTGTGTGTGTGTGTGTGTGTGTCTGTGTATATTGGATATCCTTGTATGAGTATTTTTCAACAGAGGGTATAAGGTTGATTTAGTGCTCTGTGACTCCAGTAATGGATCCTTGACAAGCCCTCCAATCTTCAGTCCATACATCCCGTGACCATTACCAGCCACACACTGTCCCAAACACAGCAACATGGCCGTTACCACCCCAGGGACATCTCATTGTAAAACGAACTTGGGATGAACCCAGAACAAACATAAATAACATCTTTCGTCGTCTTCTTTTTTACTCCTCCCCTCCCTACCATCCTGCTGTAAACACACACGCAGGCGCACAAACGTACATCCAGACTCATTAGCACAAGAATCCCACAAGTTTAAGCTGTGCAATTTTGAACATTTAAACATTGTGTACTTTTTTGTACCACTGAGTTGTGCCACCTATAATTTTTTGACGTTATATTGTCCCTACACACATTGTATCTACTGCACAATGACAACTACAACTCTTCACGCCGCTACCTTCACGACCACCATCGTTTTGTTCATTGGAAAGTCCCGCTAATGATAAACCATCACAGTTTAGCCCTATTTATATCTTCCCCCACAGACCAGTCCTTTAATACACAATGCCATTATTGATAGGCCATTGCCATTAGCCGTGTTTACCTGTCAGCTAGCGCCTCGTTAATGAGAGAGCTTTGGGAGGAATAATGAGGAGACTGCTAACGACTAATGGATGTTTACAGCCACTTTCTCCTCTCTAACATTGCTAATGCTAATGCTAACAGTGCAGCTACCACAGGCTGGCCGCACCGTTTGATGGCGCCCTTCTGCAGACGACTGTGCAGACGACACTGTGTGGTGTTTAATTGGTGGTGTGATTGGACCTGAAAGTCTGCAATTATTTGGACAGTTGAACGGAGTGAGCAAAGGGAGGGGAGTGAGTAGTAGGTTTGGAAATAAGAATAATGTTTGTTTGCAGTCACACCTTTACACTCATTTTGTAATGATTTAGTAAATTTGTTTTAAATGGGATTAGTTGCTAAAAGGTTGGGTTTTTTTTCGTGGTGGTAAAAGGATTTCCAGCTATTGTTTTTCAAAGAACAGTCAATGTCTTGTAGTCTTGCCGTTTACTAAAATGGCATGATTTTAAACCAGAATGAGTCTGGAAAGACTTGTTTCTTGTTTTGTTTTGTATTAGGGCTGTCAAATGGATTAATCGTGATTAATAGCATCCAAAATAAAAGTTTGTGTTTACATAATATACGTATATATTTGCATATATACAGTAAATACACATACATACATGTATCTAAGAAATATTTACGTGAGTGTGTGTATTCTCATATTTATGTATGATTTATATTATACTGTATATGAATATAAATATATATTACATATGTTTCTTAAATATATACATGTATGTGTGTGTATTTATATATACATATAAATATATACAGTACACACACATATATTATGCAAACATACACTTTTATTTTGGTCGTGATTAATTGATTTAACAGCTCTATTTTGTATATTAATGGACTCTATAAGTTTGCAAGGGCATGATGCAAATTACATGATTTTAAACCAGAATTGTTTTGTATTGTTTTGTTTTGTTTTGTTGCATATCAATGGATTCTAAATTTGTTTTGAATTTAGCCTCAGTGGCCACTTATGATTCAGTGCAGTATATGGAAATTGTGAGAAAAATAACAAATTGTCTACAAAATTTTAAAAGTTTAATACCAGCCAGTTTATTCTATTTTATTTATTTATTTACAATACATATCAGTGCACTATACATGTTTAAGGATGCTTCTGCATTTAGCATTAGCACTATTTTTAATTGAATTTTATTTTATTATTTTATTTTGAGTTGCTCTAGTACACAGATCCACTTGGCATCGCTCGCATACACGTTTGAGCAAATGAAAGCCCTCAGTTTGCTCTGTTTTATTTAGCTTTCAGGACACCCCAAAAGGGCAACACCCATACATCCAACACATCTAGTAATCCGCAATCTCAAGCTCTATGCCACGGATGCTACATCCCATCAGAGATCGGCTCACTTCAGACAGCCTTCACTTGCCCTGTGCACTCCTCTGAAATGGGAGCTGATAAACACAGAACCCCAAGGAGTGTTTGAACCCCACCGGTTGGACCTTATCGCTTGGGCACTATGTTTCTACACTAATTAAAACCCCCTCCTCAATGGCAGAGTTGGGAGGTACAATTACGGCAGAGGCCTCCGGAGCCTCATCGTGTCTCTATTAAAGGGGCACGTTCATTGTAATGATGCTGGAGTTTAATTACTTCCACGCGGCAGCCGTTGTAAAACACGCTGATAAATGGGCCAACACGATCGTGCATCATTATTTCTCCCCGTGCACCGGCCTTGTTAGAGCGATTATGAGCTGTGGTGCTGCAGAAGGAGGAGGAGGAGGAAGAATAGCATACCTGTGCTGATCTAATACTGAAGAAGCCAGCGGCAGAGAGGGAAAGGCGGAGATGATGCATCAGTAATTTAGAATGAAGAGCAGAGCCGGTCCGTCCCTCTCTATACAAGTACGTGGAGAAAAGTTACGAGTTTCCACACACTCTCAAATGTGTATCTGTCTAACAGTCATGCTCTTGCATTCTCACACACGCTGTATGCCTTAGGTACGGTCCTCTCGCCACACTGCAGTAGCAGACAAACAAATGTACATATTCAAAGTCATTAATTATGAATTTTTTTTCTGGTGTATGCCCAGTGGTAGGCCCACCCTGATTAATCTTGTTCCCTGTTCTTCCCCCATGCTTATTAAACTGCTGAAGCAAATATCTTGCATGCAATAAATCCCCCCTAGAGCATGATTAATCAAAGGCAGTGAGCTGAGGGGTGCTGGCAGGTGGAGTTACAGTGTTAAATCACCTGCGTGGCTGGATGAATGGCCCTTTGGTAGAAATAAGGAAGGCTTGTTGGCGTGATGGGACATACTGGGTTGAAGTCTCTGGTCAGCCTTTTGCAAGTCACCCAGTCAGAGATTGTAAATTCAGTGCAGGACTCAGATAACTGATTCTGGATCAGTGTCTTGACCACAGAGTTGAGTGGTATTTTTAATGCAACATAAAAAATTATATTTGACATGGTTGTAGGTAAGTTTCCTAAATTTATTTGATCAAAAATACATTAAAACTGTAATGTTATGAAATATTATTGCAAAACTGTTTTCATTTTAATATATTTTTAAAATGTAATTTATTCATGTGATGGTAAAGCTGAATTTTTTTAGCAGCCATTACTCCAGTTCAGTGTCACATGATCATTCAGAAATCATTCTAATATGCTGATTTGGTGCTCAAGAAACATTTCTTATTATTATCAATCATACATCGTACGATTTATTGCAACATCCATAAAAGATAATTAAGCTGAATGATGGTTATAAGTAAAAAAGGTTAAATATTATAATTATATATATATATATATATATATAAATCAACTTATTAAATATTATTCAACTTTATTTATTTATTTTTTGATGTTGCATAAAGTCTTTTGACTCAAAAATCTGTGACATCTGTCTTTGCTTCTTAATACTTTCTTTTGTCATCCTCTTTTATTCTGCACTTTCTTCTCTTCTGTCAGTGGGTGTGATGGTCTTTGACGGGCGGTTTAAAAGCCGTGGTTATTTGATGCTAATTTCATTTTGTGGTACATTTAGATATTTTCCGCGCTCTTGAGTGATGGCAAATGTCAGAGACGCATGGCTACACGAAGCACACTGAACAATCATTTACTTACCAGTGCGTGCTAAATGTGCATCAATATCCTCTGAATATTTAATCATGTGCTAATTACTGATTAGCAAAGAGAACCTGGTGGTAAACCAATTATTGCAAAAAGATTTGAAGAAAGGGCCTGCTCTCTGGAGGAAAAACTATTGAGCAGCTTCCAGGCAGTTGCTGAATTAATCTTATTTAGCTTTATCCTCGTATGTACTGTAAGTGTGACGGTAACAGTGGGACTCCGTATTCAGGCACCGAAAAACCTCGTTTGACTACCTGGTGATGCAGTTCGCTCCAAAGAGATGACATGAAAATGTTCCCCAGCGAGTCGATACAGCAGCAAAATGCTAGGCTGTTCAGAGCTGTTGTTCACAGAGGCTGTGCATCTCCCTCGGAGAGGCTGATTATGGGTCGGACATGTCTGGGCCCATATGAGGTGTCTATGAGCTGAAGCACACTGCTGGGACCGGAGAATTAGACCAAACACACACTGCAGTAATAGCCTGCATGAGTGAGAGAGCTGAGATCAGGCCTTACATATGCATCTAGTTCATGCTTCACCTATTACACGCTGTTCCTCGGCCTCTCTAGTGTCTGGTCACGTAGCGGCGGTGTGGAACATGGCCTAAGATAGTTTGTATGTGCGCATGTTTTAGCGTTAGGGCGTGGTAGAAATGTTAGCGAGTGTGCTTTGAATATATGTGCGTGTGTGGGTGACATGATGGAGGGCATGTTGCCACAGCGGTGGAAGCCACGTATCTGGAGGAGAGGTAGAAATAGAGGGTTAGTTTTATGTTAATGGCTGGGAGGGTTACGCAAAAGTCTATTGACAGTTAACATGCCCTTCAAGGTGTTCTTTGTGGTTCAGCAGTTCTGACAAGTCGAGGGGCCGCCGTTTCACCTCACCTTTATTTATATGCTTGACTACTCTTAACATTATGGAACACCAAAGGGTCTGGTTATTGGAAAAGGAGGGGAGGCAGAACTCGTCTTCCCGCTCCAGCCAGGTGTCTCGGACATGGGTGAGGGAGAATTGGAGGGGAAAGGAGGGAATGAAGTTTGGAAATGAAATACAAAATCTGAAAGTTTTTTTTTTTTTTTTTTGTCTGGATTGATTATGGTATTAAAAAAAAAATACTTATACATCCAATTTTATATTGAAGATTAAAAAAAAGGCTAAAGTTACAAATATCTATCTATCTATCTATCTATCTATCTATCTATCTATCTATCTATCTATCTCTAAACAGCAGCAAAGCATTTTTTTTAATCTTTTTGTTTGATATTATATTATATATTATGGGGTGGCCAACATGCACATAGCCATTTTCTTGTCATGTCACAATAAAACAGAAAAGTGCTCTTTAGACCCTCATGATTGTGTGTCAAAGTCATAACTTATTTTATATTTTCAATTAAATTTTTTTTGTTTGTTTTTGAAACTCAGTTAAAAGGCACATTTTGATCAGGTCAAATGGAGTAACCCTAAGAAAACATATTGATATTCATGATTTAGAAATGTATTATTTCAAAAATAAATCTATAAAAAACACCAATACAAAGATTTTAACTTTTTTAAACAAATAATTACACAGAAATGGCAAATAACACATTGAATTAAATGTGAAATTTTGAAGTATTTTAGTATTTCCATGTAAAACATACTCCAATAATCTTGTTTTATTTATTATGTTTTATTTACAACTTTGAAAAATCTTTTTTTTTCTTTTTACTTTGGCATGTTTTAAACTTAATGTTTAAAATATTTAAAAGTTTTTTAATCAGCCTAGACACCCATATTTGTCAATTGTAAAGCGTAAATCGAATTTTCTTGTAAAACATACTCCAATAATCTTTCTTTTAATTTACAGCTTTGAAAAATAAATATTTTTACATTATAGCCATGTGTTTTTAATGTTATTTTTACTTTTAATCATCCCAGACACCATTTTTTTTGTCGGTGACCCTAAAGCAGGTGGTATATAATGCACGATGGCTACAGTAAACAAAAGAAGAGCGTGAGGAGAGAGAACTTACACACTGAAGGATTACCAGAGGGGTTTCGTTTACAAAGCTCTTTGAAAGGAGGTCCAGACAGTACATTGGATGGTGGATTGGACACTGCATGTTATTATTTCTTTTCCTGCCTATTGAAATGTTCCATGGTTTCCTCAAGCCACAGTGTCTGTGTGTCTGTGGGGCACACGGGGGCGTGAGGTGCCTCCCACCTTTTCGACTGCGTGGCGATTGTGCGGGATGTGCTCTGGGTGTTAGACAGAGACACTGTGCTTTTCAGTGTAATCGCTTTGCCTTTAACGAACAAGTGTGGTTTCATTCACCAGCCGTAGCTTTCACGTGCTTGCATGGGTAGCACCGAAGCTAACATGCTTAAAGTTGTGTTTTTTTTGTGTGGGGAGTCTTCAAGTGGGGCTTAGTTGGGGGGTGCGTGTGCCTTCTCAGGGTTCCAGCGCTCCGACAGACTTTCAGGAGGAAAATGGCAGGCTGTAGAGCACATTGAAACCATTTTTTTTCTTTGTAGGCAGTTCTCTCCGTATGTACCGTATATCCCTCAGGGGCAATGAGGTGGGGGTGTCAGTAGATCCCTCATCCCTCTCTTCTTTCTGTCTTTCCTCTATTTCCCTCTTCGTCCTGGCGTGTACTCCGTTCCGCCTGATTCTCTCGGAGACCCAGCGAGTGTGACGGAAGCGAGAGGCGATCAGATGGGCACCCTTCTGTGAGCGGGGACAGCTGCCGGGAGGGAGACGGAGGAGGGTGAAGGAGTGAAGAAAAGGAGGATGGTGCTGAAGACTGAAAACCACCAAAACAAACAAACTATGGTAAAAATGTCAGAGCAGAATATGACCTGCTAGTTACCTAGGTATGCTGTTGCTGCAAATTTGGGCCCAATATCTTGTTCCCCCCAGATTTCCTGTTCTCTGTTCACCATCTACAAAAAAAAGGTGACCTAAAGGCTGAAAACAAAAAACAAACAAAAAAGAAAAAAACGTGTATGTGTATGTACATGTGTGTGTGTGTATTTATTTATTTATT
Source organism: Schizothorax lantsangensis (assembly GCA_027422415.1). Taxonomy (NCBI): domain Eukaryota; kingdom Metazoa; phylum Chordata; class Actinopteri; order Cypriniformes; family Cyprinidae; genus Schizothorax; species Schizothorax lantsangensis. Next base: position 24,531,919 of record CM049850.1, read on the forward strand.
TATAAATGTAGAAATGTATTTAAATTTTGTAATTTCCAAAATATTTTTAATTGTTATACTTTATAAATATTTAAACTTATTCATAACTATACCATTAATTTATTATATTGAGTAATTATTAATTAATGAACTTTATATAGAAGTATTATTAATTGTCAAAATTAAATATTGCTTATTCATTTAATATTTAATAAATACTAATTTAATAAGTAAATAATTTCAATTAAATAAAAAAAACAAAGTGGAGGCATTTATAAACATGATAAAATATTTAAAATAATATAAATTTAAATATTTAAACTTATTGTGTTAAAATTTATTATATTGAATAATTATTAATTAAACAATTACACATGACTAAATTAAATGCATTTAGCTTAAAACAAGTAAAAATCAAGTATCTTGATTTAAGAATCTTGAAGATATTTTGACTAGAAACAAGACAAAAATATTACGTAAGATAAGCCATTTTTTGCAGTGTGAAGTTATTAATAAAAAGCACCAGCAGTACCTTTAGTACTTACAATATCTAACTGTACACATCAAATTATTCAATCTTCTAAATTTTTGTTAAATAAAAACAAAATGGCACTTTGGCAAAATTCTGAATTATGAAAGTGTAGCTATTTCAAGATAAGGTAAAAAGTCATTTGTACTTAAAACTGTAAGTCATTGTTTTGAGGTAGACTGTAGTTTCCTCCAGATTTAGGGTGTTAGGTAGTCTGCACTTTTTCTATCACTGCTCAAATGGTCCGCCCCCTGAAAAACTCTGAGAGCCAGTGTTTTAGAAAAAAGCTAGACGGTAAAAGACCTGAAGACAGAGAGAAAGCAGGAGGGAAAAAAGAAGAAACGCCAGAAAAGACGTCCGCAAGCGAGAGATTCAGTTGTCGCTTGGGGGCCGGTCTTATCCCTTTAGCTAGCAGCTTTCTTAGAAAGAAACGCTGCCGTGAAATCACGTATAGCGTGGCGGGGAGGCCCAGGACCTGAAGAAGGGATGAGCTGGGGATTAGCTTGTCCTGGCAGGATGTCTGTGATCCGAGAGAGCTCTGCCGGCCAGCGTGTGCCCATCGCTGTCATTCTGTAATATGAAACCATGTCTGGTCACTCAAACACCAGCCAGCATGTCAATAAATTATATCGACAACATGTTTGTAAACATCATACACATGCCTGTATCACACACATGCTACTGTAGTACATTTATTCAGAACTGCACAGTACAGCCCTAACCAAACCAGTTCCAGACGTGGGCCGCATGCTCTCCTCTGTGAAATCTCTTCCAGAGTCTTAGCTTAGTGAGGCTTATAGGACTTCATGCTGAGATTGATTGTGATCCTGTCTCCGTTTCTTAGTTGTTCCAAGAAGCTCCTAACAATATGTTTGTCCCTTATTCTTCTGTCAGTTTGTAATTTTCAAGTCTGTTGATCACTTGTGAATGTTTATGTGCTCAGGCTCTCATGTGAAGGATGCTCAGCTCATATATGTGCCCGTGCATGCACTGTCTGCTTCTCATCTTCTGCCTTTTGTTGCCTTCTAGTCGTGCACTCAAGATGGAGTACTTGGGCATGCTTTTCATTTGCCAGTCAATACCCATTGAGCCTCTTATGAAAGGGAAATGACAGTTAGTTCATAACGTCTTTGGTTGATCAATAGCTCCTGCTATGTTCAATCCCTGTTTATCTCTCATGCCCTGTCCACCTCCTGCTTGAAACGCCCTATTGCCCATCATCATCAGATCCCGGAACCTTGGGATCCATTTTTATTATTGCTTTTCTTTAGGTGGTAGAACGAAAAGTCGTGGAAGGGTGTGGGAGAGATATTTTTAGATGGCTGTCATTGCATCATTTTTAGCCGTGGGCTCCAAGTCTGTATTTAGTAGGAAAAGTGAGGCATTAGAGATGATATGTAGGTTTGTTCCTCTTGAATTTTAAGCAGGTGACTCAGAAATATTGGACTCAAATTATTTTATATTTATATATTTTTTTTAAAGTTTGTTTATACTTAGTAGTGAAAGAGTTCTTGAGGGGAAGTCATTGATGTTTGTCAGTTTCAGATATTTTGATGCTCGTCAAGAACAAGTTAAAGCAGGTTTAAGGCAAATCCATTTAATACGTTGTTTGCATGAACTCATTCTGAAGAAAACTCATAAAACTCCTTCTGAACAAGTTAAACAGACCCAAGAAAAATTACAAGCAAGATCAATGACACTATAATGACTTTTTTAAATGAGTTTCTGAACACTTCCCTTGTCTTCCATTGGTCAAAAAACAGATAGCCCTGCCCCTAAACTAATGCCATTGGTTATAGAGCTGATCGGGATGCTCAAACTGTTTTGTTAGTAGCATTGCTGTTGCTCAAACCACAGACCATTCTCGTTAGCAACTCCAAGGTCATGGGTTCAATTCCCAGGGAATGCATAATTTGATTAAACGTACACTGTAAAAAAAAAACATTTTTCAAAGTTGTAAGATTATTGGAGTATGTTGTATAAGGAAACATTATTTCAGTCTTTCTACTTGCTTTTCTTTGTTATTAATAGTGAAATAGCAAATTATAGCCATTTCTGAGTCAAAAAAATAAAAATAAAAATTACACACCAAATTTTGAATGCATTTATGCCTTGTAAGTTGCTTTGGATAAAAGTATCAGCTAAATGCAAACATGTAAATGTAAGTGCATGACAGTCGCATCGTTCGGTAAGCCTGAAATTTACCAAATTATCTGAGTGTGATAGCTCTGTACTCTTACCCTGTGTGACCAGCAGTATTATCATATCATTTTTTTCTCTCTCAGGGAATTTTAGTTCTGGGCACTTAAATGAAAGATGACAGAGAACTGCATTAAATTTGTTTAGGTATAAGAGCACAAAACTTTCCTCAGAGGACACACACTACACAATACAAAAGTCTAAAGACTGAGGTAAGTCAAAGGGATTTTTTAAAAGGTTATACCTAAAGCTGAGAGGAAAGTGAAAACAGATTAAGAGGAAAGAAAGGCAAAAATGATAATCATCCTATCCCAGACTCCCTAAAACCAACAGGGGCATAAAATGGTGACGTTCTTTAGACTGGCCAGACAGTTGGCCGACCGTCAGACAGCTGCAGTTCTCTCTCTCTATCACTCTCTCCCTCCCTCCTTCTCCTTTTAGACCTGCTTGTTCAAAGCGATGCTGGCTCTTTATTTATGTGCAAATTTGCTCTTAGGCCCTACGAGGGTGGTGCGCATGCTGAATCTCTCTTTTCGGGGCTTTAGCAGATTATCCTCTCACTCTCTTTGGTCCCCGTCGCCCTAAACCCGGCTGCCCTGACCTTTTGTCATTGAGACTTTTTTTCTTCTCCTTGGTGTCTCTCTCACTCTTTCTCTCGCTCTGCCTCCCCCTCTTCCCAGATGCCACAGACATCACCCCCCCACCCCCCACCCCATCACCACTCTCCATACTCCTCAAAGAACCATTATATCACTCACTCCCTGAACAAAGACCCCAGAGGGAGAGAAAGAGGGTGAGGGAGAGAGAAAGAAAGAGAGGAGGCCAGCAGCTCAGCTCTCCTAATCGATAAGAGTGGCCCACATGGAGCTTTGAAAGCTAATCAATACTTTCTTTTTTCTCCTCCTTTTTTTTTTAAACCATCCGTTTTAGCTGCTGACTCTGACAAAATGTAGCGGTGACGCTGAATTAGGGAGAAGGGGAGGAGGGAGACCTCTGATCTTGAGATATGAAAGTAGGAGGACAGAGACATATAAAGAAATAAATGTGAATGCCTACATGTTTAGAATCCATTTTCAAAAGCATTCTGATGTAATGATTCAGCCATGTCGGACATGTTCCTGGATCAACATCCTTTGTTGGTCCTGCAACCATAATGCATTTACCTGACGGTTTATGTGAAGAAGGGCGCAACGGGCTTAAGGTGGCATTTGGTACTGGACCAAGATCATTTTTCCATATAGATGGTATATTTTGTTACCAGTTGTTGGTTGATCCTTGAACCGGCCTACATTTTTACTGATTTGGGAGCCAAATAGCGTACACTGCCATTTAAAAGATTGGGGCCTGTATGATTTTTCTGCTCACCAAGGCTGCATATATTTATTTAGAAATACAGTAATATTGTGAAATATTATTAAAATTCAAAACAACTGTTTTCTGATGTAAGATATATGAAATGTCATTTATTCCTGTGATGGTAAAGCTGAATTTTCAGTATGTCACATGATCCTTTAGAAATTATTCTGATATGCTGATGGTGCTCATGAAATATGTATTATCATCATCAATGTTAAAACCAGTTGTGCTTCGTATATTTATTTATGGAAACCATGATACGTTATTTTTTCTTTAAAAGTCTAATGAATAGAAAGTTCAATTTATTTGAAATTAATTTTTTTGTAACATTTAAAATGTCTTTTCCTATTAATTTTGATTAATTTGATTAATCCATTCTAAACAAAATTATTAGTTTCTTTAAAAAAAATCTTCTGACCCCACATTTTTGAATGGTAGTGTAACTGACTACATTTCTATTCATAACAAATAATCATGTTGCATTATGGTCCTTGTTTAGCCTTTTGAGATATTAATATACAAACTAATTTGATTCAGTCTTTATTCCATCACAAGCTGCTTTTGAAAACATGGTTTGAAGGTTATTTTTAGGTGTTTTATATAAAGAATAAATCTCAAATTATTTATATGAATGAAATTTATAACCCGTTTACACATGATATTTATGATACATTTTAGTTTTGCATTTTAAATGAATTCCACTGTGTTGCCACATTTGGCGTTTTCAATATGTTGTTTTCATTTTGTTGGTTTTAATGTAGTTTCCTGTGATCTAGTTTTATCTTGGCAAATTGTTTTGACATCTGATTTTAGCAATTCTTCTTTAGACATCATCAGGTTCAAGAGCAGGTTAAATTTTCTGGCCAGAACTATCTTTATTTTGGTGAAAATGCATTGAATGGGTCCAGATTGGGGCATCAGCCCCTTCATCATATTTCCTGTCCTATCCTCTTTTCTAGGCTTCTTCTAAAGAGACTCTTCAAGGCCAAGCAATCAATATATAATGTCTTACACATTCCTTTGATTAATTATTCGACTAAACTATTGAATAAAATAACATAGTCGGTGTGCTTCTGCCGCTACACATGCACCTGAAGTGAACGCTAAAAAGTTTAGTGTGGTAAATTAAGTGTCCTCTACCGTTTCACAGCAGCACATGCTCTCTCACACACACTCTCACAAACAGGCAATGACCTGAATTTGCTGCTCGACTGCTGTGTAATACTCCAGCTGACAAGACCCCCCTTGTAGCTACAGAGAGGACACTGTTCCCATCCCCCTCCCTTTCGCACTCTCTCTCTCTTTCTCATGCTTTTTTCCCTTCTCTCTGTCTAATCTGTACAGTTCCCACCCTTCTGAAGCTACCTCCGAACAATGTGAACGCACACATACATGTGGGCCAGCCGGTCTCTCGACGACCCAACTCGCTCTTCACGCTTCTTTCTTTCCTGGCGTGTCTGTGAACGGACAGTGAAGCGTAGTTCTAGAACGAGCTTTCGAAGGAAAACAAGTAGCTTGTTTATTTGCACAGATGATTGTGTACTGGATGTGGTAATTAGCTTTCGCTTCCAGCTTCTCTTGTTAATTTGTTGAGCTCGCCACCTCCCAGTCTTTATTAGTTGTCTAACAAGGCTTTTTCATGTAAATACAAGCCCATGAAACGGCAATTAACCTCCCAAATAGGTATAAACCACTGATCAGGCGACAGGATATTGACAAGGCCTTACTCGGCCCAGTTAGCGCCCAGGAGGGGGGACAAAAGCGAGAAAAGGAGGAGGAGGCAAAAAGGGGGTTAAAAAAGAAGGAATAAGCAAACAAATCCCACGGGTCTTTGTTTGTTGTGTCTGTGGCAGGCCTATTGTTTTGCTCCCTATTAAACTTTGACCTTTAGGCACGAGAGTGGGAAAATTGAATTCTAAATGACAGCTGGAGGCAGAGGGATTTCAGAGGGACATGGGAAAGGCGTTAGTTGGGTAATAGATGAAGAGAAAGAAATAGAAATTGGGGTTTGGTGATCATGTGCTGTGGTGTTGGATCAAGATTCTTTCACGCTCGTATGTGCCTGTAATCATGAGGCCTCAGATGCTTTCATTCTTGTATGTCCTTCATGCTGTTTTTTGATTAGTGGTCGACCAATGTGGGTTTTCAGTGGGCGATGCTAATGTCTGGAAGTCAGGCTTACCAAAGTTCAACATAATGTGAATATATCTTAAAAACAATGGGTTCTTCCCAATGGTTCTGTTTTGATTTTCTAAATTTACAAGGACTGACATATGTGAAGGATTTTTTTCATTTTTTTCATTTGGAAATTGTTATCAGTATAACAGTTTGAGTGTAAAGTTCGTCTTTTAATGATGCAGTACAAAATATCAATTTTAAGAATTGACTTAATTTAATGCTGACCTATAAATAATGTGCAAAATTACATTACACCTATTCATTTTCATAATGTTACTGTTTTATTTTTATTTTTTTAATCCTAAAACTTTGTTTATTAGCTGATTTGAATTAGATGTTTAATCCAGATTTTCAGTGTGTTTTTAGTGAGATCGTCTGTAAAAAATATTTTTTAACATGATATAAGAGCCAGTCTTCAGCATTTGAACACAATTTTTTATATTTAATTTAATTTAATTAAATTTTACATATTATTTACTCAAAATTAGTGTTGTTTTAGTATTATTTATTTACTATTATATTATTTATTAATATTTTTAAATTAACATATATTTTAAGTTTTTTATTTTTATAATTTTAAAAAGTAAAACGTGATTTTGTATTTTTTATTTGTATTAATATCTCTAATTAGCTTTATTATTTCAGTTTAAGTTTCAGCAATTTTAGATACATTTGTTTTAATTAGATGTCAAGGCAACATTTATAATTTTGTTTCTTTAAGTTTCAGTTTTCATCGAATATTTATATTTCAGCTTTATTATCTATGTTGTAGTTTTAGTGACCTGTAACAACAGTGCTCCAAACTAACCATATGATATTTGAAAACAGAAGATGTGCTCTTTTAAGGTGTTACTGGACATTGCATCTCAATGGCCAAATATCATATGCTTTAATAAACTGACGAATATACATTGGTCTGCTGCAGTTTTGGACAAAAAAACTATATATATATTCATGTGCCACAAATGTGATACAATCCGCAAACCTATTACCTCTCCATTCAAATCCATCTTTCTTGTGTCTGCCATCCTCAGTTCTCCAGCAACAAGGTGACATACTGCACTGGAGCTGCTCTGGGATCACTAGCTTTACAGTTCTCAGCTGTCGTGAGATAGTTGGATCAGGATGTGTCCCTCTGTCAGATTTACCATGCTTTAGTGCAAAGTAGGACCCCGATGCTGAGGAAAAGGCGAGGAGGAGAGCTTGAAAGTTGGATTTGAAGGGCCACATAAGCAGAGGGAAGGTGGGATACCTGCAGGCCAGAGGATCAGATACTGCTGTCAACTGCTGGAGAAGCCCAGATCTGCTGTCTATCAGGCAAATGTAGGAGATAGGGAGGAGAGGGAGTGAGATGGAGCTTAGACGGATCAGGTCTGGCTGTCTGTGTGGGCTGGATTGAGGGAAGCACGGAGACGTCTAAATGGAGTGTTAGAAGGAAGACAAGCAGTGACATGCAGCAGTCAAAGTGGAAGAGAGGCCGTGAGCTCTGAGATTTATCAATTTGCAGTGAGACAGGCAGATAAAGATAGAAAGAGAGAAAAAGAGTGAACGAGGGCAAACTGACATTAAACTGTTTGGTCAGTCAGGGTGATTGGGACGTTGAAGAGCTTTCACGCAGGATGAAAGGATGTAAAGGCAGCAAAAATGAGAAAACAGGGTGATTGAAAGAATATACATGGGGATTCTGTCATTATTTACTCAACTTCTTGTCATTCCAGAGTCATATGCTGTTATTTACTCTGTGGAAGGAAAGGAAGAGAGGAATGAGGTTGACGACATATGGACCGATCTGTGGAGAGGAGAAAACAGGATGGAGGAAGAGGTAAATAGGAGAGTGGCTGGGAGGTTTAAGGTGTCTGTATGTGTTGGTGTCGCAGTTGGTTAAGTGAGAGGAACAGGGTTAAATTAGGCAGAAAGAGGGATTGCGAGACCCTGTCAGGATGCTGGCCACTGCTCCAGCCAGCTTGGAGAGCAGACCTGGCATGGCCCACTGCCCCCCAGAACCTACTGTCAGCCCTCATGACCACACACACACACAAGAACACACACTGACCCATCTCATGCATTCACACAGATGCAGGCCAACAAGAAATCTAGGACCCCAGGGCAATGCATTCAAAATAATTGATGGATAGGTACACTCACACACATGCTCTTTTAGGTTCACACTCCACTCCTGATTAATTTGGCCGACTTAAACTGACTTAATTAATTCTTAATATTAAATATATATTTAATATTAAAACTTTGACTCATGATTCCATTGGTAGACTTAAACTGACTTTTTTTATTGCAGACTTATTTTTTTTTATTATTATTTAATTAAATTACATTTTATTTTGTTTTATTTTAACTAAATATAAATTATTTTATAGTGAATTACAATATTTATTATTTTAATTGTTTAATGTCAATGAAATAATATATATTATTTAATATTAATTATTTGATTTGTGAATCCATTGAAAAACTTAAAGTAATTTATTGCATTATTTTATTTTATTATGCTTTATTTTTAATTTAATATTTAATATTAAATCTCTGACACGTGATTCCATCGCTAGACCTAAACTGACTGTTTTATTGCAGACTTGCATATTTTATTTTATTTTATTTTATTTTATTTTTTCTTTGACACAATTACTGTTGGGGGTTTGAAGTTTCTCTAACTTTATACTTGTGTCAGAGTTTACTTTGGATTTAGCACAGATTAAAGTTCTGATCTGACTTGATGAAGTTCAGACTGAGGCTTTGTTAAATTAAGCGTCAATAAGAGGAGCTGCAGTGGAACGTTTTGGCAGTGGGGGGGCAGAGCAATTTAACATTAGCATTTCATTTAGCATATCCTGTGACACTTCAGGGGTTACAAATCGCATTAATAAACGCTTAATTACTTTAAAAGAAATTCCTCGGGCATTAATCGAATATTAATTACTGCTTATCGTTGTCTTTTAGTCATGCTTAATTGCATGTTTTTTCCCCTTATTTGAACTTCTTTCTCTTTCTTTTTTTCTTTTGGAGACCAACATTGTGTTTCAAGACAACAAAGCAAGCTAATGTAGTAGGGCGCTTTTTTATTTTAATGTTAGCCAACCATATTTATCATGTTTGCACTAAACAAAAGACGATTTCCATAAAACAATGAATCAGTATGTCTTAAAGATGAATTCTCTGAATGAAAATGTGGGTGGTAAAATCTAAATACAATAGCGGAAGCCTTTCAAGAAGTTTATAGTTTTTCACTTAGTTCGCAAAGGTGGCCACGCTAACCTTCTGAGGAAGACGGCACTGAAACTTACACCACATGCGAGTTCTCTGGCCTCGTGCTCACACACTGAGCGTACAAGCACACATGCTGCTCAAAACTACAGGGCTCGGGGTCTCATCGATAGACTGAGTCTCTCAGGGAAATCGCTCTTGATGTGTACACTGTGGCGTTTAGCCCTGTAGCCCCGACGGCCAGTGTCCCGTTCCACACGTATGGGTCATAATTCAAGCTGATTGGCCGTGCTTGCCAGAGGGCATTATTCTGACCCGTCCACTGCTGTAAATCACTGTGACTGGAGAGAGAAGTCGGGGGTGATGAGGCGTAGTTTCGTTTATTTTGTGTGGAGAGTGTCAGCTAGATGATAAGCTTCTTGTTTTACACAGTTATGTAACTTTGATCCATGTTTCTCTCTCTGTCTCATGCACAACATGTGAATTTATGGCTCAGTCTGTTTTCTAGACATTTGTGCAGCTATTGGTTCCAAAGTTTGACATGTATAAGAGGATTTGGTGTTGATTGTGTAGCTCTATTGTCTCTCTCGCTGCCAGTCTGTGCCCTGCGGGCAGGGAATGGGGTGGCCATCATGCCCCCACAAACTGTCTGTGGTGGTAGTGTAATTTCAGACACTCTTCTGACTTTTAAGTTTGCAGTAGAGTAAAGTATGAGGACAGATGTTTGGAGAGTCATTATTAGATGTTTACACTCCTCGTTGGAAGAAATGCTTTTTATGTATGAAACAAGCAGACAGTGAAGGGTTAAATCATTTGACCAATGTTAAATCTAAACGAGTCACACCTTTCCAGCTTGTGTGTTTGTTTCATCATTAGGTTCATAATCTAAAATCGTAGAAAGAGACAGTGTGGGAGAATTTACAAGTCTCTTTTGTTGGTTGTCACAGTTTGAGCAGGGCTCTGTGTTAAAACCTAGTGAACTGCCTACAACTTAATTATGCTGTGTCCTAAGATACCTAATTTTGGCTAAATTCAGATAGCACATATCCTTGACAGAGAATGCCAGAATGAAATGTGACAAACACAGTGGAAAAAGTAAATAATACATGAGAACAGCTGACATTTATGATGTTACAAAATATTTATATGTCAAATAAATGCTGTTCTTTCATTTATTTATCAGACAATCCTGAAAAAGTATTTTTTTGGTTCCACAAAAATGTTAAGCAACACAATTGTTTTCAACATTGATAAAAATAGGAAATGTTTCTTGAGCACCAAATAGCATATTTGGATGATTTCTGAAGGATCATGTGACACGATTCAGCTTTGCCATAACAGGAATAAATTACATTTTATAATATATTAAAATAGAAAATGTACTTCACAGTATTACTGTTTTACTATAATTTTAATCAAATAAATGGAGCTTTGGTTAGCATAAGAGACTTAAAAAAACAAAAACATCTGATCACAAACTTTTGAATAGTAGTGTACTTTTTATTCATCATGCCAAAAGGATCAATAAAAATGTATTTACTGATTTGTATTATTTAATCATTCGAAAAATTTAAAATCAGACTGTTTTGTATTAAATTTAAATTTCTGTTTGTTATAGTGTTGTTTCTTTTCTCTTCCATTGCCTGAATTGAAATCATTTGTAAGTCGAGTCACTTACACAAGCTTCTGTGACCATTAGGATGCTGTTTGAGAGTTTACTAGGTTTTGGAACAGTGCTATAGTCTTCATGAACATGAAGTTAAAGGCCTCTATAATGATGCATAAACTCACAGGAAGACTTCTCTTGAGATACAATCAGGGCAAAGTCTTTCTCTATACTGCAGCGCTCTGCACACTAATAGTAAGGGACCCATTCCCAGGCTTAACTGAAGAAATTACCCAGTTCTCAGATGAGCAATAATCTACACATCTCTCCTTTGGGGTTGTTGAAGAGGGAAGACAGGAGAGAGTCTCAAAAAGAAAGTGAGAGCAAGAGCAAGTGAGAGCAGTAGCGTTAGAGAGCCAGCTAGCAAGAGTGTGAGAAAGAGACCGAGCTCACCAGCCAGCGATTATCCTCTAATTAACACTGATGTCTTCCCCATGGACAACGTCCCATTCCATCAGCATGCTGGCACGTCTTAATGTTAGGCGCTAACTGCCTCCTTCACATATGTCAGTCCTCGTTAAGGGACTCCGCTATGCGATAATGCCCTCTCACTTAATGGCTTGTAAAAGATGGTTAACACTTACAATTTGGCGTCTGTTTCGTGTCTGTGCGAGATGACACGCGAGCTATGACGGAGGACACCGCGGGGGGACATAATTGCATGGGGATAGAGCAGAGGTTGCGCTGCTGGAAATCACACAGTCTTTTGCCACAGGAATCGGCTACTTCCAGCTCAACCATCAGCCTGATCAATGTACTCTATTGCTGTTCGCAAGCAGTGCAGAGTGTGTTCGTGTAAGAGCAGTTCTGTATACAACATACTAGGCTTTTTCAGCCACACATAATAAGAAATTTGAAATACTTTTACCCATAGTTTCTACCCACATGTTTTTCATCTACTGTAGCTTAACAGATTCAAACTGTTTCATATTAAGCAATGCTACTGATTTTAGAGATAAGGGTGCAACTTCACAGCATGCATTACAGTAATGAATTGTCAGATTATTGTTTCATTGTTACTTTTTTTTTGTCGTTACAGAGTGGTGATGTTAGGAGCTTATTGTTTTACCTAATGATCAGTTATTGAGGTTTATGTGATATTTTGAAGAATGTGTGTAGCCAAACAGTTTTAGTTCCCATTGACTATTTTTGTCCATATAATGGAAGTCAGTGGGAATAGAAACAAAATATCTTCTTGTACATTCCACAGAAGAAAAAAAAAGTCAAGCATGAGGGTTAGTAAATGATGAAAGAGTTTTAATTCGATTCATGAATTGGTTATTTTGAACAGTTTGTTTCAATGAGCCACTTCCAAAAAACAAATAAATTCAGTGATTTTTGTACATAATTAATTATGCCATTGTGTAGTCTCTGATATTTCAATGTGGCAAGTCACGTGCTCTAAAAAGTGTAGTAACAAGTAATGTTTTTGTTTTGAATTTGAATTTTTCAACAAATCTGGTTTTGTTTGAAACAGTTTTATTATAATGACTGTCTGTGTCTCAGTTCAGTTTATTGCAGCCAGTTTTCAGATCATAAAAATTTAAAAACCTAAATATATTATGCATTTAATTTTGCGTTAAACAGTGCTGAAGTTCAGTTCCTTATCATATTTTAAATAAATTGAATTACTATTTATTAAAATCTACTATCACTTCAATTATTGTTCTTGGCTCCTTATGAATCAAACACTAGAGACTTTTTTTGGGTTCAATGATTGGTGACTCTAGAACCACTCTGACTGAACCTGTTCATCTGATTCATTGAAAAGATTTGACTCTTGAAATTGATCATTTCCTGACTTTTCGTCAACATGTGCTAAGCAGTTTAGTATTACTGTTTAGACTATTTTTAAGACTTTTTATTATAGACATTGAAATAACTGTTGTTGCTTTAAATATTTATACTTTCCTCAACACAATTTGTATTGCTTTTTTAATGCTACAGGTTAATCTGATCCAAGATCAGCATTTAATCTGAGCGATTCGACACCTTTTGTCTCTTACAGTTTGTAATTGACATTTGAGGTATTTTATCTAGTATATTCTGTTAGGAAATTGCTATAGGTTAGTGTACATCTTCCTCCCTTTCCCCAACTTTTCTTCTGCCGTGTCCTATTTCTTTCGAGGACAAATATGAGATGGAGCACTTTAGAGCCCTTTAAAAGAGTCTGCATTAACAATCAATAACGCACATCCATAGAGAGCAGTAATCATACCTAAATGTCATTTGCCCTTGATGAACAAATGGCTGAGTAGGGCGACTTTTAAGTGCCCCTCTTTAAGTTTAGTCCTTACATTAATCCATCTCTTTAAAAGCAGGGAAAAATCTCCTCTCTTAATCAAGCATTAAGACTGAAGGCAAAGCAGCAGAGCAAGAGTGAATCTTTTTTTTTTCTTGTAGTAGTAACTAATATAGACACAACTCTGATACCACAAGACCGTCTTTGAACTCTGTGCCTCTCTCTCACACACAAAAGAGAATGTCCTTCTTAGAACAACAATAAAAGCATGCAAACATATTTTTTTGGTGGATTTCCTACTTGCAGTGTCAGTGCATTTGGCCCCTCTTCCTCGCCACCCCCCACTCACTATGCCTCCTTGATTGAGGGCTAATGAAAAAGCTGTCCCGAGTGCCGCCGCCTCCCTGTATCCATTAAGAATAATTAGACGGGAACAATTTTGATGCCTGTAACCTCGGCGAGTGTGGCTAATGGCGTTATAAATTGCTCCTTGTCCTGGGTCTTGCTTGCGCGTCGTAGCGCAACAGTGGCGCGGAGGGCGCTCTGCGCTTAATTCAAAAGCACTCTGTCAACAGCGCTGATTTGTGTGCTAAATGAGAGCGTTTAAAACAACAGCGGCAGCTCATGCATCCTAATGCCGATGGCAGGAGTGGGTTCGATAAAGAGGCTTGTCCGCTGTAATTAGCTACGACAAACGGCACAGGATTAAGAGAACAGCATTCAAATGGACCCCCGTTTCTCTTGCGGCGTACGTGCCAACCTCTAGGTCGTCCCTCCATATGCCCGTATGCATCATTCTATCCATCCTTGCAAATGATGTAACGGGCTGATTTGATGATTACAGGTTTTATGTAGCTAAATGATGTGTCTATGTGTTGAATTTTCCAAAAAGCATTCTCAAGTGATAGACGGCAGTACAAACGAGAGACAAAACCAAAGGGACTTTAAAAGGTGTTCAATTCGCCTGTAAATGCATGCTGACAAGATTAATTGAGCATTACAAATGGTAAACTCTGAACCCAGGCCGTCGCGCGAAAACACACATTCCCTCATCTTAGTCCACTTCCACGTGCCTCGCCATGCAAAAATGACTTGATGGGCAGTTAAATGCAGGGGTCGAGGGTTAAATGAACACTGTTGTTTATGAGGATGTGGTGTGAATCCATTTGCATTCTAATTTCCCCCTTTCTCGAAAGGCTCACAGACACACACACACATGTGCGCGCGCTCCTGTTAGGGAGATGGGGGGTTTGGCGGACGGCTTGTTTTAAAATCCCATTATCAAGTTATTTATGGAATTCACAGCCTGACAACTCTGCTGACCTTGTTTTGTTAAACATGAACCAGACATGATTTCAGCACACTGCACTGCCTATTAGCTTTTGTTTCCAATAGCCTTAAAATGTCAGCAACTTCAATCACCCCCGGGGAAGCTCCTGCGGATATAGGCTACGGTGCTGTCCGAACAAGTACGGCCTCTCCCAAACCCCGACCGAGTGTTATCTGTCCCGGTTTGGTTATTTGCTAGCCATTTTTGACCCACGGTCATGTTTTATGCTTCTCGATGCCATGCCGATTTCCTTGCATGGTGGTTTTTGCTTAAGCATATGTGTTCCTCTTCTCCTCCGTTCCGGTATCGGCTTCCGTCTACTCATCAACACTTCGCCTCACCTTACACATACACACACACAAACGAGAGGATTATTCAAAGCAACTCTTGTTTATAACACGCGAGAGATGCGGCTAAGGTGGGGAAGTGTGAGGTTTGCAAGGTTGTATGCAAAGTTTTATTTCACCTTCTGGAAGAGGGGAGAGAAGGTAGGTAATAACCCTATAAATATTCTCAGACTCCCTGACCTCCGTGTGCACTTGTTAGCGGTGCATGCTGTGGTCTCATTGGCTGTCGCGCATGTGACAGGGCCCGGCGAGCAACGATTTTGCAGCAAGCTTGAGAGCAAAACTACTAAATTACACTACCATATCTGCCGAAAAACACATTAGCTAGTTTTTCAAATAGCATGGAATTGTGAGAGAGGTTTCGGAACAGATGCGGCACGATAAACTTTCTTTTAGCGATTGTTCTTGTTAATTGACTCCCATTAGCAGAGAGGAATAGCACAACAGCTGTATTTGATTCTACATTTGACTGTTTTCAAGGTGTCCTGTATGTTGTGCTGTTAAAACCGATGTGTGTAATTTTTTTCGGATGCTAAGATACTTTCTCCTACGCTCGCAGTAAGTAAGTGGGTTGATTTAGTTTGGAAGTGTAAATACTGTGACTTTGTGGTGCTATCAAAACATTGCTGTTTGTTTAAGCAGGCTGACATAGTGTATGTGGCGCAACCAACATCGTATGTTTGGGCGAACAATGGCAGACGAAGGAAATGTTTAGGAAACGCTTTGTTTGGTGGCACTTGAGGTGGAGGAATTACACACTGCGGCTTTTAATTTGTGCCATACTGTCGGTACTCTAATGTATCAACATGTTCCTCCCCACAAAGCACCTGAGAACTAGCTAGCATTAGAGTTTTAGGCTAATATTCATAGAGTTACTCCTCATGAAACCTTTTCCACCACCCAAATATGTCTTCCATTATTCAGAGAAGCCCCAAGCTGTAGGCAGGAACAGATTAAATCCCCCTCACACAGCAGATATCCCACCAGAGCATCTCTCCACTACCACCAGGCCTTCAGCTAAAAGCTATTGCAGGCTACTGTGAAGATACGGAGATATGTGCCAAGATGCTTGTAGTCTTTTTCTTATTATTCTGCTGCCGGGGAACCGAAAGGTTAACTGGTTGATAAATGAACTCCCACTTTGAGTAAGAGAAGGTTTATGTGAATGTGTTTAACTTCACTATATCGTCAAGAATTTTCCATGTTTTGCTGAAGAAGAAACTGATGCAGCTTCTTTCCTTCTACATATAAGTTTGTTTTGTGTTTATATTTCTTTATCTATACAGTATACTGTCCAACGTTGAGCTGTATATACCATTTATTGATCCTTGAAAACTTTGAATAAATCTATGCTAAATAGCTGGAATTGTAAGTGCATTAAATTAATATATGAATTTCTCTTTAGAGATGTACTTATATTGATACTGATTTATTTTCTTATTGTTTATTTATGGTTTTCTCTTTTTATGTTTTGGTGCTGAGTAATATTAACAAAAAAGTAAAAAAGGAATGAAAAGAAAGTAGAAGAAGAAAAAATGATGAAAACCCAGAGGTAAAATATATTTTGTTATAAAAGTAATGATTATTGAATATGAAATGCAAATACAAAATCAAAATATGATCCAGAAAATAAGGTTTATAGCTACAGATATTGATTTATATATTATATTATATTATATTTAGGTTGTCTCTTGATGCCCAATGTAAAATTTGGATCTTGAAGCAGAGGTTAATGGCTGATTGGTGTCAGTATTCTTGAATGACATTTGATAAAGACACTTCACAGTGAATCACAGAACTATGATGGCAGCTGCGACTTCTGTCTCTGAGTTTATTTGTGTCTGTGTTTTACTGTGTCCTCACAAGAAACTTCAAGCAGTTCTCCTGCTGCTGAGGGACTTTCCAGTGTCTAATGCTCCTCCCTCACTCAGTTTCTTTACTGCCATCTCCACCATGGGGACAGCAGCAGTTCTACTGCCATCCTGTAAACACTGCTGCCCCACCTCCCTCTTCCTACGCCCCGTTTCAACATACCTCTTCAGGGGGACGCTCCCCCTAAACACCCGCCTCCATGCTCCTTTGTGTTGTGTAGGCCCAAGGCAGCACAAGGCAACATCAAATGCACCACTTTTTCAACATTTATTTATTTATTTAGCTACACCACAAATTTCTTCCCCACTTGTGTCCTTCTTAGTCACTGCCACCTTCTAGTACATTCTCTAATGTTTTTGAACTCATAACCAGTGCTGTCTAAATGAGTGCCACCACCTTTCACAGCTGAATCTACCAACTGTTTTCAAAACCTGAAACCTATGAGCACACTTTTAATTCCTTATTTTAAATGGAGTTTTTTTTCCTCCTCTATCTCTTTCTCTTTCCAGCAGTGAGCACCATTCAGAATTTTAATTGAACTGAGAATGCTTTTTAAATTCAGTTGCTGATTTTGCTATATCAAACAGGATGCAAATTATAATTTTCAAATTTAAGTGTGCGTAAGTTACAATAGAGAAGTAAAATTACTTAAAATAATAATAAAAAATAAACCCAGTAAGTGTAATTTTTAACAAAAACATTGTCAAGCAACAAACAAAAATAATAAAAAGTAAAATTTCAAAGTCAAACTGCTTCTGCTAAAATCGTGGGCTTTTAGTTTGGTATTCGCCTAGAAAACTGTGGTAGTAGCAACCACTTTGTTGTATTTTTAATAACTGGCAATCACAACTAATTATATTAGATTGTAATATAGTATATTATTAACTATAGTAAAGATAATATTTTATAACATAATATTAAAATATAACATTTTAGTAGGATTTAGAGTTCCAGGAGCTTAAAAAAACCTTTAAGGTGGATCGCATCAATATTGCTTTGTCCTGTTGTTTGACACTTCCACAAGATTCATTTTCTGACCATTTTAATAAACTGAGCTACACCGGAAGTTGTGGTGGCCACTAGTCCATTGTATATTCAGTATTATCCTCTTCCTGTCATTCCAATTCAGCTTCCTGTGGGGTGTGGTTTTTAATGTCAGGATGTGATTGATAAAACATCCAGTCAACATTAAGGCCAAAAATAATCAAATGTACACAAATTTAGCTTTACCTTTATATAGTGACTGAGGCAGTGCCCTCCACCTTTGTACCTTCTTGTACACATTTTAGTGTTTTATTTATTTATTTTAATTTTATTATTACATTTTGTACACAGTACAAGATTTTGGACTGATGACGAGCTGAAGGTGCACTTTTTTCTCTTCACATTTTTTATGACAGTGTAGGTAAGATGTAAATCATCATATACATACAATAATAAGTGACCTTTATTGTCCCACAGCCTTCCTGTGGGCTTTACTCCAGACCTCACTTGGATCATATCATACAACCTGACAAGCAACAATTGTAAAGAAAAAAAAAAAAAAGAAAAAATCAGGGGTTCGTCTGAAAGTGTTGAAAGTTCAGTCTGCAAGAGTCCGTTGTGCTTTAGCAGTGCCTTGCCTCAAGTACACAAACCTGCACGTCACTCTTATTATATGAGGCGAGGCATGTGATTAGTATATCAGACTTCCTGGTATATGAGCGAGACAGATGGGGGAACCTCTTGACTCGACCCTGAGCCCCCCACCCCTCCTGGCATGCCCACTTTGTTTTCTGCATCATCTGTCGTCTGTCTGGGTGCAGGAGGGATGGCTACTCTTCCTCTGACCCCCCTCCTACCATCCTCACCTACCTACCTACTGTTTGCCCCCATCCCACACACACCCTTAATAATGCATTAGATGGGGGCAGGAATCAGGCCTCTATAGCCCCTCACCCAGATGCATCCAGCCTCTCTATTATTTAACATTTACACACACCTTCCAGCTCATCAGCAACTCAATATTTAATGTCTACACAACGAAAAAACACCTTGATTTCCTCCTTTCTTTATTTATTTAGATTCGTGCTTTTTTTCTTGGCTTGGGAGGACTTCTGTTGCTTTACATAATAATTCTCTCCGCATATATATTGGAAAGTATCACAAGGTTTGTTTGTGTGTATGTGTGAGTTTGCATGATGTGACTGAAGGCAAAACAAATGTTATTTCTGTACATACTCACTTATAGTCAGTAACGCACGTACACACACACACACACACACACACGAGTTGCCCCCCACAACCCTTCTCTCTCTCTTTTGTTCTTGTAGGTTGTGCGGGAGTAGAAGTGGAAGGTGCTGATGCTGGGTTGATAAGTCTTGATTGTATTGGATGGATGGATTATTATATGCCTGCTAAATAAGCTAGATGCTACCTTTTGTGCTTTAGAATTTGACCCTTAAAGCTGCAGTGTGCTTTTCTACTACACCCAAATTCAAAAATAGTTTTCAAACAGGTTTCCCTAAACGCACCTGTATGCCGTTGTTAAGACCAGTGTTGAAAGCGTCACAGTATTTGCACTTTTCCCTATCTAAAAAATACTGGGTTAAATACAACCCAGCGCTGGGTAAATTAAGGACAAACCCAGCGATTGGGTTGTTTTGATCCAGCGGTTGGGTTACTGCCCAGAAGGTTGGGTTAAACATTTAACCCAACTGTTGGTTGAAAACAACCCAATCGCTGGGTTTGTCCATGTTTAACCCAGCATTTTTTAGAGTGGCGTCCTTCACTGCGATCTCATCGTTCATAATTGTTGGAATTTGTAGATAAAGTGTTGTTCTAGCACACATACATTTATGTTCCTTTGTATAGACACTATCATTTAATGAATTGGCAGCATCTTAAACTTCGTTTTAGGTTAATAGGTTTTAGGTCAATAGAATTTTATAACATGGAATTAATTGGTTGGTTTAATCAATGAGATGAAATAAATATATTCAGTGGCATGACATAATTTGAACATTTCGTAAGTTTCACTGTGTTCTATGCAATTTCTGATGCTGTATCCTGCTGGTGTCGAAGAATTACATCAATTTAATCCATTTATAACTTTAAAAAATGTAAAAGAAATTCTTAATAATAGTATATTATATCTGCCTATTTTGTTTTATACATATATATTTACACTACTGCAAGGATACATTAGTGACAGACTTCAACTTTTTTTTTATAATACATATTTTATACATGATACATATATACATATATATATATATATATGTTATACACATGTATAGGTGTATATATATGTTATATACATGTATAGATGTGTAAAGATTTTACTCTTTCCAAAGCTGTGTATGCGCAAATGCTTTTTTGTTTTATATGCTTGTCAATACTTCCATATTGTACGTAATATTTAGATGAACTGAACAAATAAGGAGCCAAAATAAGACACTGAGCATTATGCTAGTTTGTTAGAGTGGGCTGATCACCATTAGACCTTTCATTCATGTGTTTGTTTAGACTCCAGGTCATTTTGTTCCACTAGCGTTGCTTTAGTAAGCCGTGTCTGTGTCTGTTAATGACAATGCTAACGTTAAATTATATAAAAAACATTCTCCAAATGTGTTGTGTGCTGTGTTCTATCTATTATCTTTCATTAGGACAGTACAAACATGATTAATATGAAAACGTAAATTATGGAACAAAGCATCCTCTCATACAATAGAGGGAAAAGGAAGAAAGAGCAGAGGGCTTGGCTGTAGCTTTTGCTGTCTGGAGTGAGTCACAGCTTTTCTCTTACCACTGTTAAACAGTTAGCAAGACTTTGCTAATTATTTAATGCAAACACAGTCTATTTACATTATGAAGGAATTAGCCTTTGTATACAGCAGGAGAATTAATAGAACCATTCCATGGACCATATATCTCAACATTACATCATTCTCTCATTGCTTGTGGACTACACAGCCTGTTGTAATCATGGTTGTCTTCTCGCCTGCTCTTGTGTAAAAATCACTCTCTTTGGAAGGACTGTTCAGTGTAAACTCTCAAAGGTAAAAAAGTGTCATGCAATTTTTGAGTGGAGCATCTTGTGAATTCAACTTCACAATACACTATGTACTGCATCTTTGATAATTAAGCTGCATAATTATTGTAGTTAAAAGTGTGTAAAATGTGGTACATGGTGTCAGAAATCATGCATTCTTATGTCTAAATACATTCAGTCCAATCACGTGTTCCGTCTTTCACTTTAAGCTGAAAAATGACTCACTCTCGTGTCACTTAAGACTTTGTATAACTTTTTCATGTGAAACAAGAAAGATGTATACAGAAAAAGGCATGTTCTACATAGTATATATAGGAAAAAGTCACAAAGTCTTGTATTTTATTCAAAGGTTTAGTTCCAAAACCAGCTTTCATAACAATTGTGTTAATTATTAAGTTAATTATATATATATATTAATATTTTAATTTTATATATAGCCAGAATTTGAGGATTTGAACCCAATGAATATATATATATATATATATATATATATATACACTGTATATATATATATATAAAAATAACCAGGCTGCTTTTTTGCCCTTCTCTGTTTCAGCATGCCCTTGATGTCTCCCTACTGCCTGTTGCCTTTTCTCTTCCTCCCTTCTTTCTATCCATTTGTAAACATGGGGCATTGCATTATTGAGTGCAGAAGCAAAAATCTATCGTAACAAAAAGAAAGCAGATGAGATGGACACGACCGTTGACAGTGCAGTGATGCTGGAAGCTGAAGTGACTTCCTCCAGCACACTTCTCTCCCTTATGTGCTTTCCTCTCTCCATCCCCACCCCTTATTCCCCCCAGTTTCTTCCTTTCCCATGGAATCCATTTCATGTAATTAAAGACACTCAAATGAAATGGCCCCACTGGAGAAGTGGCTTTCAGCAGGGAGAGTGGAAGTGCCTCAAGGAGCCATCCTTGGGCCGTTCTCGGATGGCTCGCCGAGGGCTCTGCCACGGCGTGGATCAATATCATCTCAGTTATTAATATCAAAAGCGCATTACTTTGTTTTGCGCCTGGCGGTGTGCCAAAGCTCCAGGGCCCCGGCCGCCGTTCCCCCCTGGCCATTTACCAAGCCCATAATTTACTTTGGTGAGTTTTTAAGGTATTGTTTTGTCAGGGCCAATCAGGGCTGAGTAACAAATGATCCCAGCAGAGTGGTGGGAAGCCCATCCGTAAGTGGCACACGTGGCCAAACTCATTTTTGAAAGTTTCATGTCAATTACTCTCGTCCTTGACTCGCAGAAGAGTCGGGACTGGGGTGGAGAAAGGGAGGGTGAGGTCAAACGGGAGTGATGGTCCCCATGCCCCCCTCTCTGGGATGAGGTCACAACACTAACAAGTGTCCCAGGGCCAAAATTAGACATGACGCTACCTTTGATTGGTGCATCGAATTAAGGCTACGGCATGAGAAACAAAAAATATCGAGCACT
The DNA here is from genome assembly GCA_027422415.1 of Schizothorax lantsangensis. Classification (NCBI taxonomy): domain Eukaryota; kingdom Metazoa; phylum Chordata; class Actinopteri; order Cypriniformes; family Cyprinidae; genus Schizothorax; species Schizothorax lantsangensis. The sequence continues at coordinate 24,554,302 of CM049850.1, forward strand.
TAAAGGAAGAAGAGGCATTGATTTTTTCCTGATGCGTTTACCTCATACAGTTAGTCCACCTCAGGGGACCATGGGTAGACACGTCGGGTATAATGCCACAGAGGGGAACTCAAAGCCTGTATGAGATCCTGCCACATACGTTATAAATGACAATGTAAGTCCGCCTCTTTTGTTTATTTTCCATCTTCTCATCATAAATAACCTTGGTCTGTGTCTATACAGTAGCAGCACATAATCACAGCCTGATTAACTACTGACACACTACTCCACAATTCAAATCATTTTACTTGCTCATGTTCTGCTGAAATGTTGAGGTGTTGTGTTTTATAGTATGAAAGTAAGTGAGATAAACTGCATTTATTTGAAATAAATATCTATAAATCACTTTTGATCAATGTAAAAATAAATAAATGAAATAAAACTAAATAAATAAATACAATAAAATAAAATAATTAAAATGAATGTTTTTGTTTGTGAAACAGACTACATTGTTAGCATTATATTTTGTACTCAGCCATATTACATTCAAATCAATAGAAAGATGTTTCTTATTTCATGGTACATTTTTTTTCATCACATTTAATATACTGCAAACTTATGTGCACATTCATATTCCTGTTTTCATTAACTTTAGCACACTTTTAGAAGTAGTAGTATGCAATGCTAGCAAGATTTATTTTTATTTATTTATTTTGTGTACATAACCCACTATCTTTCAGTTAACAAAAAAAGAAAACAATGTAATATTGGCCTATTTTAGTGAAATGGGGGTTTGATAACTGAATTTTGACTGTTTTGCATTGGTTGGAGCTCCTGGGTATTTGTCTTCTACCCTGTCGTGCCACATCAGGTTGACATTTGAGAGTTGAAACCCACTGTAGTGGAATACCAGGCCCACCTCTCGGCCCTTTACCCCATGTGCCCCACCTCTCAAAGGACTGATGAAAGGTCTCAGCACGGCAATACATATGAATATTTCAATTAGAATGAAATATTAATGGGTTTGCATTTGTTTGGTGTCGCATGTGTTTTGTTCACCCCTCTCCTCCTGCTTTCTTTCTTTTGTCTACATTCTCACCTTTGTTGTTTTTTTTCTTGTTTTTGTCTTGCATCAAATTTTCATACAATTAATCAGATGCGGAGAGGGCTTGCGTATGAGATTGGGAGATGCGGAAATGTTGGAAAAAAGTGAGGAAGAGAAAACGTGTGAGAGAAAAAAGATTGTGTTGGTGTGATAATATGTGAAGGTGGTGGGGTGGGAAGGTCTAACAGCTGTAAAAGGTTACATCTCTGTCGGAACATTTGGCCTGCCACAATCAGGGTCGCAGCTTGCTTTACGCCCCATATTGATACCTCTCGCTGGGGTCCCAGGGACGGCTGCATTGCTGGCACGGGCGATAATTTATGCTCCTGTAGGGGTGCTTGCCGCCAGTTGCGAGAAGCACAGGTCTATAAACACTTCCTCCACAGTCTAAAGTGAGAGACAAGAGACTAAAGATTGTCATCCTGGTAAACAAATGCAGAAAAAACAGATGCGGCACGCAAATGCTGAAAGTGGAAAGGTGCCGGAGGCGGTGTGTTTTGGAGGTGAACAACAGCACTAGTGGTACAGTGAAGAAAAAAAAAAAGGAAAAGTATGTTTTCCATGGTAAAGACATTCTAGCAGACGTGTAGAAAATAAAAAAAAGCTCTAAAAGGAGCAAAAATTAAACCAATTGTTAAGAACAAACTAAATTTTTTTAAATTCAAACTCATAACACACTTTATTTAGCAGATGCCTTTTTATCCCAAGTAATTAACAGTACAATGTAGCAGGAGCAGTTTGTTATCTGAGGAATTTCACTTTACATATTTTTATTATTTGAAATGTCTGAAATGATTTGAAATGATACAGATTTCATGGTTTTGAGTATGATGACACCATGTATTGATGTTTACATTACATTATGCACCCACCCACACAAATATACATACATATATACATATTGATGTCAGTATATATTTAAGGTACAAAACTTGAGCGCTGTGGGATTTACCTGTTTATTTATTTATTTATTTTTTTTTTGAAAATTAGAGTTTTAAACTGTAAAATGTATTTTTTTCCCCCTGTAAATATTTGCACATTTACTGTATTTTCACAGAAAAATTCTGGCAACCAAAGCTGCCATTTGTTTTTTTGTAATAACAGCAGAATTTTGTCCAGTGTATAGTGTGTTCGTCAGTCTTAAATCTGTTTACATGCAACAAAAACAAAATTGTAGAATCGTGACTTGTTAGCGAAACATGCCAGTATTTTTATTTTTATTTATTTTTTACACCAAGTCTAGTATTCTCACTACCTTGGCAGAACCGGCCTTACCCACACAATCCCTCATATTGCACATTTGGAATTTGTAACTGAGGTTACAGAAATGCTTTTTGAATTGCGTCACTGTAGGATTAAGAATTGCTTTGTGAATAAAATAGTGTTGTACCTGAACGAGCAAAATATTGATCCATTATCTCAAGGCAAGCTGTTGTTGTGGTATGTACATTTGATTAGACAGAAGTACAGTATCTATGACCATAACGTGTCTATAAGACATTAGCATCTCATAAATGAGAACAGAAGTTTATAATAGTTCACCTTTTTATCAGTCTGTCTGGGTTTTATTTTCTTTAGCTTTCTTTAGGGAGGAGGGTTAACCAGGAGAATATAACCAACAGACTAGCAGACTTGTCTAAGCTCAGCGAAATGGAAATAAAGATAAATATCTCAATCTCCCTGTCTATCCAGACTAGGAAAAAAGTTAATTTAAACATTTCACTCCTCTTCCTTGGTATCTTTTTGTCCTCATTAACCCTCATTGTGCTAGAAAATATTAATAATAGGGAAGTGATTGAATCAAATATTGATATGCCGGGGTGCAGGGAAAAGTAATAGAAACACAAATTGTGCAGTCCAAAGGTCAAGAATTATACATTGTAATGTTTTGACTAATAGCTTAAAAGATAAAGAGCAATAATCAGTGGTGTCTTCCAGGAAATGCAACCAGTACAAAAGAAACAACAGTTATCTCTCAGATTGAATAAAGACTGCATTACAAGCATTACAAGGGTACTTTCCACTGCTGGCAAAAGCTGAAGTCTTCACAAAGACGATATTGTGTCCTCTCTTTGTCTGATTGGACCTCTGGCTGTATTATTAATTACATTTTTAATTGTGCGTGTGCCAGGCATTAGCTACAGTTCTTTCTTTTGAAGAATGAGGAGGATGCATGTGGCATTTCTGCGTTTGTAGCTTCTGCAAAGTGACTCTTTAAATCTGAATCTTTTGTCATGAATCATGAACCATATCTTATTTATCATTTTAGTATATAAATGTGTTTTTTTTTTTTTTTTTTAGTTTGTATTATTATTTTTTTAATAAATTAATTTTTTTTTTTTTTTTTTTTTTTTTTTTTTACTCGTCGTGGATTTATGATAAAAGGCCAGTTAACTTTCCCTAAGTATTCTTTAACTACTGAAGCCTGTATATATGCTAACTCAAAGTTCATTTATTCATGTGAGGGCATGTCTTTGAGTAGACTGATATCATTTCTTGAATGCAGCTCAGTCTCTCAATTTGTCAAATTTAAATTCATGCATCCCGCCTTTGCTTATGTGCTTCTGAGTTCCCATTGAGGTCAGACAGACAACAACAAACAACAGCCAAACTTTCCTGCCATCTTAGCCTTCATTATGCCAGGTCCAGACTCTCTCTCTAACTCCCTTTCTTTCTCTTTTCAAACTCTCAGACAAGATGTATGCTGGTGCCCAGGTGGAGGGTTGTGATGGAGGTGTGGGGAGAGGGGAGAGGAGGAGGAAGAGGAGGAGGGCTGGGCAAAAAAAAATCAATAGCGTCTCTGTTTGAAGTTTTCTGAAAGACTTCCAGAGGAAGACGCTCTTGTCAGGGTGATAGATACGTGGGGTGAGGAGGACCGGCTAGGCCCGAGCGGAGGCTCACCTTTTTAAGTGGGGCCCTAATAATAAAAGCCCATGAATAAAACATCGGGCGAGCTGCGGAAGCTGCATTAGCACTGCCGCTCGGTTATAAATGATCCCCGTGCCCGAGCACCATTCCGGTAAAAGCCCACAGCATCACTTTAAAGAGAAGAAGAGAGCGAGGAAGATAGAGATAGATTGATATGTGCGTATATTTATTTATTTATATGTTTCTTAGCTGGGCTAAAAAGAATAAATAAGCGAGTGGACGTGGCTAGAGCAGGACAGCTATTGTTCATTTGCTACCTAGCCGCTAATTTTGCAAACTGGAATGTGTATGTGTGTGTGTTTTTTGTATTTGAGATGCACTGTTGTTGTTGTGAATCCAGATCCAGACTGCTCTGACCTTGAGCTCAGGTATGTGCCTGATGGAGAGAGCATCACCAGTATACTTTCACTCACTCCAAGTTTTTATTTACAGAAATGTTGGCTGTGGTTCTGCTGGAACTCGAACTAGATGTTGGAAATATGTCGAAAAATTAGCTCCAGACACCTTAAAGGAATGATTCACCAAAAATTAACATAATTTGTTGTCATTTAATCACCCTCACTTTGCGCCAGACTTTCTTTTTTCTGTGGAAGACAAAAAGAGAGAGAATGTGCTAGCCACTCTTTTCTCCTGTGATGCATATGAATGAAGACTGGGTCTGTTGAGCTCCAATAAAGCACTGAAAATGTTTCAGAAAAGTTTTGTTTTGTTACCACTGACTTCCATTGTACGTATGAAAACAAAAAATGTTACCCTTTTTTTAGAAATAGTTGAACTTGATTCATGTATGTAATGTAACAAACCCATGTTGCATCTAAAGACGCCATATTCAAATGGTTGCTTTTCATCACGCAAAACTATATTATAGCATCAAAATACTTAAAATATAGTGTTTAAGTTGTATTTCCAAGTTTAACAAAACTTTTAGGGTGCTTTTTTTGTTACATTAAGAGCTTAAAAGCCCTTAACTTTTATTATATGTCAAAAACTGAAAATTTTATTTTACATGAATATCTTCTTTTGTGTTTCACAGAAGAAAGAAAGTCATACAGGTCTGGAATGAAGTAAGGGTGATTAAATGATGTGAGAATTTTCATATTTGGTAAACTATCCCTTTAAGCCACTTGACTTATTTATTCGACAAACCTGCCGTTTTGCATCTAAAGATGCCATATTTTAAGGTTAAGGCTAGATGGTTTACAGATTTGTCTACTGGGCATGTGCACATCAATATACTGTACTTTTTGTCACACTGTACAACAATAATTTCTGTTTTTCCATTATTGTAAGGAGTAGGTTTAGGGTTGGGGTAGTTGTAGACATTAATAAAACACAATCTAATAGGTAGAAAATTAAATCTATCGTTAGCTTCTGGTTTTAGCTGTATCCCTTCTAGCCACAACCATATTTTAATGGTTGCATAAGAAAGCTGATTTTCACTGAATAAAGTCCTTTCATCACACAAAGCTGTAGTACAGCATCAAAAGACATAAAATATAGTGTATGATTTTATAACCAAGGTTTACAAAACTTTTAGGGTGCTATTTTCCATTATTTTAGAGCTTGAAAGCCCAATATTCACTATTTGTATTTTTCATGAATATGTTCTTTAAAATATGTTCATTTGTGCTCCACAGAAGAAAGTAAGTCACACAGCTTTGGAATGACATGATAGTGAGTAATTTGGGTGAACTGTACCTTTAAATCCTGTTTACTTCTGTTTCCTGTACTCACAGTGGAGCCATTACTCTTACACACACATATTCTCTCATAGTTTGCTGTATTAGTAGTTGGTTACACCTCTGCACTCCACAAAGCTGGAGCCTATTATGTGTGTGTGTTTGTGAGTGTGTATAGAGACATAAATCTCTCTCTTCTGGCCTGACCTCATTTGTCAGTGGCACTCCGTAGTGGCCAAGAGGTGGTTGGGCCCCAGTGGACTCCACAGTAAGCGGGGTCAAGTGGCCTATCACGGGGGGTCACCCTGCCAAGGCAGAGGTCAACCTCTTGACCTTTGCTGTTGCGGACTTCAGAGAATGACTCCACAGAAGGTCAGACCTTTTCCTCTCAGTGCACAGGTGTCTATGGCCCTTGCTTTCACTGAAGTCAAAGGTCATATACAGCTACAGGGGCACTGCTCTGACCAATAAGCTTGACTCTTGTGGGTTGGCTCGCTAAACCCAGTAGGTAAACTCTCCTTCTAGCTATGATCATATTCTGACTTCATCTAAATCTTAGTACAGCCTGTTCAAAAAAGATTAAGGAAAGTTCTAGATACATTCTTCTGATGTATATGGATCATGCATCTGCATGTTTTAGCTGTAGCCACTCAAACACACTGAAGAAGAGAAGGAAAGGGAGGAATGGAAGAAACAAATGAACGTAAAGTACATACAGTTGTACTTTCAGTTTCTGCTTTTCATTGACCTTTTTTTTCTGTATTCTTATGTTTTGTCTAGTATGTCAGCCTTTTTCTACTGGTGTTCAGCTTCTGAATGCTGGTTTTCAGGTGGCTTCCTCTTGACATTTTAGATGTTTTCTGCTCTGACTGGCTTGGAATGTTGTCATGGCAGTGATCTTGTTCTTCCCATTCAGCTGCAGGACTAGACCTCGACACAGGCTTTAATTTGAGACTGAACCTTAAACAAGACCTTGTGACCTGACCTGACCCAGACCCAAAATCACTCACACACTTTTGGTTTTTCTCTTCATGGTAGTACGATCAGGATTTTCACTGACTACAAATTAAAGGTGTTTGTATACATGTTCAAAACAAGTTTTAAATAAAATCAAAGTTTGGGGTCAGTAAGATTTTTTTTTTTGTTTTGTTTTGTTTTTCTTTTAATGAATGAAAGTGATACTGTTATTCAGAAAGGATTTCAAGTAAATGCTGTTTTTCAACCTTTCTGTTAATCAAAAAATCATTAAAAAAAAGCACTTCTTTCTTCATTAAGCAGTGCAACCATTTTCAACTAATAATAATAAGACATGTTCCTTGAGCACAAAACCAGCATATCCGAATGATTTCTGAAGAATTACGTGACACTGACACTGCTGAAAATTCAGCTTTGCAGTTTTTTTTTTAATCAAATGAATAACTTCCAACTGCCATTTTCATCACCTTGGTCTATGAATATCTTGTCAAGTCAAAAGTAGTTCAACTTTTAAATAGTCTCTGTGGTCCGTTGTACTCTGTTTAGCTTTCGTTAAACATTAGAAAACATGAATATCACTTCACACTTTTTTTGTGAACATGAATATGAGATTGCTTCAGTGCTAAGGAAATATTTCAGAATGTTATTTAGGGGTCAAGGGTCATAATTTTTTATTGTCACTAGCTATCACTAGCTAAATCACAGCAAAAATAACTGTTTAGTAAGAGAGCTAGAAGTAGTGAAGTTGTGTGTGAATGTTGAAATAGAAGGACTTTGCAGGTATGTGTGTGTGTGTGTGTGTGTGTGTGTGTGTGTATGTGAATGTATAAACATGGGGCCAACAGAGGGGGTCAGTGAAAATTTATTAAGTTATCGATTGCTGTGTTCAGCATGCCGGTCACACAGCATAAAAGGGGTACTAATACAATTTTTGGACGAGGGAAACCCTTTTCTGCCCACTCTGCCAAATATTAATCTCCTAATTTTAAATTTTTAATCCAGACAGAGAAGGAAAATGAATGCCTCTATCTGGCAGGGCATGGTAAATAATTAAAATTGAAAATTGATTGTTTGCATCTGGCTTTAGATTTATGTATGTGGGGCTCGGTGGCACCCTCAAGGGACCCACTTCCCTGTCTGTATGGGCTTGCTTTCTCGTGTGCTAAGCATTTTTTCACATTATTCCCTAATTTGCTAAGAACAGAGAAAGAGAGAAAGAGAAGGAGAACGAGAGAGAGGGGGACTTACTTTGATGAGTACGACATGTTATTATTTAAAAATAAAAATCCATGGATTGAACCCTCCCTACTCCCCCCACATGCCCCTTGATATTTATTTCATTGCCCTGTCAATATATTTAACGAGGTTAGGTTTTTTTGTTTTGTTTTTAAACAGTTTATACTGGGAATTCAATTAAGAAAAATTGGGTATGCTCGCAATTTATAAATAAATAAAATTCAAGACACCCCATCAACTGCCCCGCACATGCAAGGCGAGTTTGGCTCGTAAGGTCATATTTGACCATTCCTTGTAAAATCCACACCCCCCACTTCCTGTCTAGGCTTTAAAAACGGGAAAAAACGTCCTCATCCCCCGACGGCGGTGGGCCGCATCATTGCTCCTTCCTGTCTACACGACTAATGCACTCTGCCTCAAACAAGTAATGACCCTACTCTCAAATTAATGAGGGAGCCGATGTGCCTTTCGCAACATTTGTTTTTGCTCCAGTGCGGTCAGCGGTAGGCGGGTGGCGGTAACAGCGATTATTAATTGTGTGTTTGAATCCACACATTGAGATGGATCTTTTCTCAGTTGCTCTCGCATTACAGTACGTGTGTAAAGCTCTTTTGTCTCTAATGGGAATTTTTACTGCAAAATCTGCTGTGGACAGAAAAAAGAAAACACAAAAAACAAAATCAAAAACAATTGCACCAATCTTTGACTTAAATGAATGGTTTAAAATATGTCCATATGACTCATGTTCTGTATTCCATTTTTTCTGAAGCCATATGATGGTTTTGCAGATTTGCGTAAGGAACAGACATTTCAGTCAAGTCAATGTTGATTTTGTTTTTTTGGTGTGTTTTTTTTTTTCTGAAGCTTGAAATTATTTGTACTTGGATTATTTAATTAACCTGTTTATTTGAAATTGTTAAGTCTGTTCCTTGTTATGACAGTAGGAAGTGATAAATTGCTCTTGGTCTTTTATGTAAAATACAATAGTCAGTTTTATGTTAGATCCCCCAACCTACCAGTTTCAGAGGCCCCTGACATGCGTATCATTGAGTCTCCTGTGTAAGAGTCATGATTATGATGAAACACATATATTGTAGCAATAAACAGCCATAAACAAACACACATGCACAAGCTCCAATACATCTAATCTGACAGTGCTGCTGTAATTCTGTTATGCAGCTACACAACATTTTATGATTTATTTATTTATTTATGGAAACATCCATGGTTAATGTATATGATTAGTTTTTTTTCTTTCTTTTTTTTAGTAAACCAAGTGCTTCTTCTTTTTTTGAAAGAGAGAATTCTTATGCTCACCAAGGCTGGATCTATTTAATCAAAAATACAGTAAAACAGTAATACTGTGAAATATTGTTACCATTCAAATATAAATTTTATGTTTTAATATATTTTAAATAATTTTAGTATTCCTGTGATGGCAAAGCTGATTTTTCAGGAGTCATTATTCCAATCTTCAGTGCCACGTGATCTTTCAGAAATCATTTTAATATGCTGATTTGGCCCTCAAGAGACATTTTTTTTTTCAATTATCGAAGTTGAAAAAAGTGCTGCTTGATATTTTTGGTGGAAAGTGTGCTATTTTTTTCAAGATTCTTTAAAGAATAGAGTTATAAAAGTTATAAGTTAATAAAGGTTATAAGTTAAAAGCAACACCATTTATTTATTTAGTTCACTGTATTGTACTATACTATACTGTAAGGCATTTTGATGCAAGAAGTCTTTGAGGCAAGAGAGACATTGAAGAATCCATTACCTCTGATGATCTTTAGTGTGCTTGTTTGTCTTGTGTGTGTGTGTGTGTGTGTGTGTGTGTGTGCAAGCTAAGCCCATACATTCATTTCACAGAGCTCCTCGCAGAGCCAGCTCCTCCTCTCAACCGCTGACAGAATGTGGGCTATCTTTACAAATTACCTCTCTGCCACACTGTACATTTCCTCAGTCAGCCTTCTCATTATAGCGACATTATCTCTCCTTCTTTAAACCTACCAAACAAATTACCCTTATCATGAGTAGCAGACAAAACAATACCCCAGCAGTCCAAAACAACTCTGGTGTCATATACAGTGTGTGCGAGAGTGTGCGGCCCACCTTCCTCGCTTAAACGCCTATAAAAGTGTCTTGAGGAATTGTAGACGTCTTTGGCACTGAGAGTGGTGTTTCTGGAGTGGTTTGCTGCTTTATTCATGTCTGATTAAGTCCTTAGAAATTAAAGTCAGGTGATTCAAAGAGATTCATAACAAAGGAGATACAGGATCAGAACAAAAATACACTGGGTGATTGCTTGCATGAGTGTATTTGTGTTTTTTTTTTTTTTTATAGATGTTATTTAGATGTAGATATAGGTGTCAAAATATGGAGAGTGAAATCACACACCTCTTTAAACACACCTGCCCAACACAGAGGTGCGTACAAAACACACACACACACACACACACATTCCTGTATTGCACTTAGAGGCAGAAGCATAAGGTATTTAAAACAATAGGACAGTTTTACTGTGTGATATTTGAGCACTGTTAAATTCTTTTGAATTGAAATAAACCAATTTAATAATAACTTTTCTTGTCTGGCTAAGGACATGACATTCTTCCTTTGATTTCACAAGTCTGCATGTCCATTTGATAATAATATAAATAAAGAATGAGGAAAAGGATAAACAGGCTTGACTTGAGCATGAGACTCATCCCAGACTCCCTCAAGTTCCCCCACCGGACCTAATTATGAAATTAAAGGTTGAGTCGGGGTGGTGGAGGGTTGCTGGAAGATACTGAGTGTGTTTATATACCCCAGCCTTGTGATTGGCTGGAATATACAGACATGATGGCCATATTTTAACACTGTCATCATGTTTCACATCCACATGATTTATTCATTTGTTTGATCTGTGGTGTTTTTTTTTATAAGCTGTTTATTTGTCTTTCTATGTGAAAATTATATTGAATTAATTGTACTTTTTTTTTACTGTATTTCTATATATATATATATATATATATATTACATTTAAATGTAGTCATTTTGCAGACACTTTTATCCAAAGCGACTTACAATTGGGGAATACATAAAGCGATTCATCTTAAAGAGGCAATCAGACAGAGGAAGTGCTCATAACACCAAGTCTCAGGCATTGTTCAAATAAGTACAAGCTAGCAAGGGAGGGAATAAATAAAGAGAAAGATACATTTTTTTTTTTTTTTTTTTTTTTTTTTTTTAAGTTTAGGATGAAGTCAAGTAGTGTCGAAAGAGACGAGTTTTCAGTTGTTGCTTGAAAGTGAAAAGTGAAGTGAAAGTGAAGTGACATACGGCCAAGTATGGTGACCCATACTCGGAATTCGTGCTCTGCATTTAACCCATCCAAAGTGCACACACACAGCAGTGAACACACACACACCGTGAACACACACCCAATAGGCAGCAGTGGGCAGCACAGTTGGGGGTTCGGTGCCTTGCTCAAGGGCACCTCAGTCATATTATTGAGGGCGGAGAGAGCGCTGTACATTCACTCCCCTCACCTACAATTCCTGCCGGCCCGAGACTCGAACCCGCAACCTTTGGATTACAAGTACTCTGTAACCACGACTTCCCCAGTTGACAGGGATCCAGCATTCTGGATAGGGGTGGGAAGATCATTCCACCAGCCAGGAATGGTGAACGAGAATGTTCTGGAGAGTGATTTTGTGCCTCTCTGTGATGGCACCACTAGGCGTCGCTCACTCGTAGATCTCAGACTTCTGGAGGGGATGTAGATTCTCATAAGTGAGCGGAAGTAGGAGGGTGCTGAGCCTGTGGCTGTTCTATATGCAAGCATCAGTGTCTTGAACTTGATGCGAGCTGCAACCGGTAGCCAGTGCAAGGAGATAAAGAGAGGTGTGACATGGGCTCGTTGAAGACCAATCTGCAAAATGACTAAAAGTATATGTATATATATATATATATATATATATATTAGTGCTGTCAAACGATTAATCGCGATTAATCGCATCTAAAATAAAAGTTTTTATTTACATAATATATCTGTGTGTACTGTGTATATTTATTATGTATATATAAATACACACTTATGCATGTATATATTTAAGAAAAATGTTACATTTATATATTAAATAGATTTATAAATATAGAATATAATATATAGACATGTAAATACATGTAAATATTTTCAGGATATATACTGTATGTGTGTGTATTTATATATACATAATAAATATACACAGCACACATACATATATTATGTTAACAAAAACTTTTATTTTGGATGCGATTAATCGAGATGAATCGTTTGACACCACTAATATATATATTTACTATATATATATTTATTGTTTGTTTGTCCTAAAAATGGCATAAGTAGGTTGTGATTTGATTAAGTTCTTTTTAGTTCTACTTAGTTCTTTTTCGAGATTTAAACCCTCAAATTAGTGAATGGTTCTGGAATACTTGATTCTGATCGGTCAGTTGCTGCATTGTGGTCAGATAATGTATTCATTTGATATTCACAAAAAAATATATGTTTTTGCTTATGTGGGAAGATATATAACCATGTATAAATCTTAGATCCTGTCTGAAGTGGATGAATCCTGCTGGATTTGTAGACTAACTGGACTGTTTTAATTATGCTTGATAAGCATAAATGCTGGTCTTGTTTTCCATTAGGCAGTAATGTGTGGGAATCAAAGGCTAGGAGGTTTTCTGGTGAAGGGCATCTATGTCCCTGGCCATTAAATATCCATGTCTCACTCCCTCCTGCTTGGCCAGCATCCTGGAGCCTGAACACACCAGGGCCCACAGCTGGAGATCGAGCCTTACACACACACACACACACACACACACACACACACACACACACACACACACTTCAGAGCTCATATATTGAAGCTACACACACACACACTTACTGTAAAACACACACGTGAACGTGTCGTTAAATCCAACAGGCTCAGAAAAAGAGATGTGCATCTATTAATAGCTTTTTACGAGTACTTATTAACATGGATCCTGGCATTAAGATGAGACCCTTGGACTATTAATAGGATGTGCTCAAATCAGTGCTGTCGCATTAAGGATAACCACTAAACTGCTGGGAGTTTAAGTGCTAACCGAGCAGTCCTGGTTTATTATGCCTTATGTGAAGAATAAAATAGATCCTTTCTCCCGCTCACAATCTCTCTCTCTCTCTCTCTCTCTCTCTCTCGCTCTCTCTCTGTCTCTCTCTCCCTCAGCGAGTCTCTACATACATGGCTGAACTTGGCAGGGCACTTTGTTTGAACACTGAGTAGATTGCCTTGTATCGTGAATATTTAACTTTCTCTGCCAGACCAGAGCTAACGTTGTTACACAGAGATTAAGTTGAGAAATGATTACGTGAGGATGAGCTACTCGTGTCTCTCTTTCTCGCTCAAACACACACACACACACACATACATACATACCTGAGAGGACTCAAGCAGGGACTTTGTCACACTAAAGCTACTCATGTGGAAAATCACAACCACTTAAGAGCAATATTCCCTGCTCCGTTTTATTATATTTGTGTTCTTTTCACGTTAGTGACTGTCATCATTTGCGAAGGCTCATTCAGTTTTGGCAAGATCTAATTAAGATACACAGCTCAGCAGGTCACTGACATCTTTTTGGTCCTCGCAGACTGCGGACCTGTGTTTATTTGCATGCAATTTTATATTTTTAGGCTATTTTCTTTCTAAATTCACTGGCAAACATCAAAAGTTACTCTTGTTTTTTTGGGTGTACTACATTTTATTTTCCATCTAAAATGAAGCCTGACTGGAGGTATTGTCAGCTTTGGCCCACATTACAATTATCTGAAGCATAATACACACAAAACAAAACAAAAAATGGCCAGTTTTGTTACGTCTCGTGCACGATTAAGCATTTTGGCTTCTAAATCACAGATCTTAATCGGGTTGGATGCCATATTAAATGCATTGAGGCTGTTGCAGTCTTTACAACTGTATAAAGGTCATAGATCATGTAATCCTCACAACTTTCAAAACTGTTTTAAGGAGATTTTGACTACAGAACGTTTTTTCAGAAAGCCGTTTTGTCAGCTGAACAACTGGTATGTTGTTAAACAACGGTACAAATCATTGAAAGTGCTGTACTTCTGTTTTTAATTTTTGTGAAAGATTTTAAATGCTATTACCCTGACCACAATCTTTTGACTGTGAACTTCTATGTCGGTGTTCTGCGCATCTGTACAACTGATTGTTTTTGTTCTTCACCTGACCTTCAGAGGGCAGCACATGGTTGCGACATCTTTTTTTTCAAACACAGATTGTACACAGATACTTTGTGACCTCTCTGTATATACACTTTTGTTGTTTATACCTTCATTTTCAGTTGTTTTATTGACTTTTCTGTCTTCTTCGAGTAATTTTTAAAAGCAACAACAAAAAGTTAAAAAACCCAAGGGTTGCCACCTAGTGGACACACAAATGATTTCAGTCAATTACAGATATCTAATTAGGTATACTTTTAGTTTAAGAGCAATTTATTAAAAGTACCAGATTGTAACAGTGAGTGCTTTTGAGGATTAAATAATTAGATTATGTGGCATGTGGGCAAGTTACGGCATGAAATTTTGAAAAATATTCACTTGATTTGTTTGAGGCACTTACTAGCAAGTTAACTAGATATCCACAAAATGTTTATTTGTGACCCTGGAGCACAAAAGCAGTCATAAGTAGCACAGGTATATTTGTAGCAATAGCCAAAAATACATTGTATGGGTCAAAATTATCAATCTTTCTTTTATGCCAAAAAATCATTAGAATATTAAGTAAAGATCATGTTCCATGAAGATATTTTGTAAATTTCCTACTGTAAATATATCAAAACTTATTTTTTTATTAGTAATATGCATTGCTAAAACTTAGTTTGGACAACTTTTTAAAGGCGTTTTTCTCAATATTTAGATTTTTTTTGCACCCTCAGATTCCAGATTTTCATCATGTATCTCAGCCAAATATTGTCCAATCATAACAAACCATACATCAATGGAAAGCTTATTTATCAGCTTTCAGCTTTCAGATGATGTATACATCTCAATTTTGAAAAGGTTTCCATCAACTGGTTTTGTGGTCCAGGGTCACATTTTATATTAATTTAATATTTATTTTATTATTTTATTTAGGTTTGTTATTATTATTCCTGTAAAAAAAAAGTTTGTTTACTTTAGACTTATTTGGATGTGCAGAAATTCTTAGTTTGTGGAGCGTTATTTATAATATTTATTTATTTATTTATTATTATTACTCTTTTTTTCTGTTTCGCTTTCCTTTTGTTATTGTGGTAGAAATGATTTCAGATAAATGCTCTTAAATGGTATGTAAAATCATAACGAACTGTGGTTGGTTGCTTGTTTGTTATATCTCATCATGTCTAGGTGGGCTGACAGAGTGAGATGACTAAAACTGTGTCTGAAATCAAATAAAATGGCAAAATGTAATATCTAAAGAGGAAAGCAGCATCATGCACAAGCTTTAATATCACCACCACACACTCATAGTGATATGGCATCCTGAACTGCAGCTGCACTTTCATGTGTGGACAGGCAGAATCGCAGTGTTGACATGTTCGGTGGCGGCGTGGCTTTTTGCAGACAAAGGTGGACTGGTTTTAATCTCATAATAGCAAAGAGTCCTCCGTTCTTTAAAGCAGATCAAGAACTGTTGACCAACAGGGTAATGCATTATTCACAGGCCACATTTTCCATCATATTCCACGCCACAACATCCCACCATCAGGAGAGGGGCGAGGGAACACCCGCAGTCGTCTCTGTTTACCCACAGTCCTTTCTGTTTACCCACAGTGCCTCTGTTTTTTGTGCTTATGGCAGATGCTCCCCTTATAGTGCTAATATTCCCCATCATACCGCACACGTTAATTATCCGTTCATTTATAATGCATGTCCAGGGTTATGTGTAAAGACATCAGGAAGGTGAACAAGGAGGATCTTTTCTAATACTTTTTAAGGATTTTCCCACTTGTTTTTGCCTATTTTAGAAAGCACCTTTTGTATTTTCTTTCTGAGCTTCTTCCATTTGACAGTCCATACACTTAAAAAGCTTTTCTTTGGTCTTCTAAGGACAAATATGTGCAAAATCTACTTTAAACTTTTTATACTTCTTCAAAGAACCCTGGAAGGCTTCACATTTTCTTTGCTACCTAGAACATCTACTTCAAGAACTTTTTCATCTCTAAAGAACCATAAAGTCAACTCATAGACCTAAAAAATGGTTCTTGATGAGAAAAGGGTTCTTTGCTTTCCCTGAAAACAATTAAAAGCAAGTCAGTCTGAATTAATGTTACTATAATTTATTTTTTATTTTATTTTATTTGTCCTATCAATTTAATTTATTTTTTGTGTTGGTTTTTATTATTATTTATTATTTTTATTCTATTTTTTTTTTAGTTTATTGTATTGTTTTTTTTTGTTTTTTGAATTTTCTTTAGAATTTATTTAGTTTTAGAATTGTGCTAATTGTGCAATGTGCTAATTGATGTAATCAATTAATCATTAATTGTTGAATATTAATATTTTATTTTGTTATTTTATAATTCTTTATTTATTTGTCCTATAAGTGTAATTTAGTTTAGTTTTTTGTTAGTTTTCACTATCTTTGTTAGTTTCTTGTAGTTTTAGTATTTTTGGTGTGACAAATGTAATTTGCTAATTTGCATTTGTTGATATCAATTTAAATTATTTTAATTTTTTAATCATTAATAATTTTTGACAGCATTAAACTTTTTAGCACACTCTCATTACATTTTCCTGTTACATTTTTAAAATTTTAAATCATTAAATTTAATTTGTATCCATTTTTATTTTATTTTATTGGTATTTTGAAGCCATGAAAATACATTTTACTGTTACTAGTGTAATTTATTCCCAATTACATTAGTTTTTATTTTAGCTTTTTATTTTACATTTTAACAAAATTTCTATGCACGTATACACTTAAAACAGACTCCGAAAGACATAGTTGACATATCTTTTAATCTTTCAAGTATTTATACTCACACAAAGACTGTAACTCGACTACACAAAAACCCACAATATCTAGATCATTACATTACTTGTTAGAGTGTGAGAAGCGAACAATACCACTAGACTTTTGTGTTAAACAATTTCACATTTGTAAATTGATTGTTGAAAGAAATACTGTGCGGTTTTGCAGCGGTTATGTTTGTGTGCTTAGCCCCTGTGTCTTGGCCGTTGCTAATTGGCCACACAGCGATGCACCCCTCTAAAGAGACAGAAGGTGGGCCTCTCTACCCTTTCCTCCTCTCCTCTCCTTCCTCCACACCTCACCCAGGGGGTCCCTCTTGATCCACGTCAACCTTCCCCATCGCATTCACTCGACGGGAGGGAGGCAGTGTCCCTTCCTGCTCTGCTGTCGACCCTACCTGCTAAACTTCACCACAGAGTTGGACTTAAATGTTATGTGATTTGATGATTATGGCTTTGATTTGATGGCTAACCATGTAAGCTATCGAAACTGGCACATGGCAGCGAGTGTTTTATGCTTTTGGCTAGTGTTCAGATGTCAGAGATATTCCCAATGGAAATGTCATCAAACACAAACCGGGCAGAGAGCGCAACCAGCGCTGGCCTGAGGGAACGCAAAAACGCACGCAAATGTGCCCGGTCCCAGACACAAAGAGATCCCACTTTACACACCTACACACACACACACACTCCCACTTAAAGATCAATTCATGCAAACATACACTCCTCCACACTCAAGATGTGCCAGGGCACTCTCACACACACACATGCACCACATACACACAGACACTCACCCTAATTGGCCCACCAAGCATCTCTTAAAAAGCCTTTGAGAGAGGATGAGAGAGATAGAAAAGAAAGGGAGGGAGGAATAGAGGGAAGTAGTAGGGAGCTCAGTGTGTCGTTCTGGGGGTTAATTACAGATGCAGATGCGTGTTGCCACTTGCAACATCGCTGAATTCATTTCCATCCTCCCTGCCCTTCCCCTGTGCCCCTGGGGAGACGCCATTGCATGTGTGTGTGTGTGTGTGTGTGTGTGTGTTTGTGCAGTTGGTTGGGAGTCGGGATCTGCATAAAGAGTCAGGAGAGAGTGAGGAGAAAGAAAAGAGGAAAGAGTGATTGAAGGGGAAGAAAGGTTTGTCGCTGCTGAGATATACTATCTGCGGTCACAGGGTTTCAAATCACAGGCAAATTTAGAGAGTCGTCCATCTTTTTGGTTTTGTCCATAAATTTCTTTCAATATTTAACCAAACAAAATTATATTTAAAATATTTTGGTTAATTAAGTTATTCTGTAAGAATAAGGAATAAAATATATTTTAGGGGAAAGGAACCAGATGAATGGTCCTCGCTGAGAGTGTGTGTTACTGGTTACAGCCACATGGGGCTCACTGCTGTCTTACAGCAGGTTGTGTGTGTGTGTGTGTGTGTGTGAGAGAGAGAGAGAGAGAGAGAGCTGTCATACTGCAAACCCACCTGGCTCCTTAAACCTGACCTGCAAGATGTCTGGGAAGTTGTCACAAGGACTATGAAGTTTTGAGTCAAAAGTTCAGTTACACAAATGTATACTATGTTGATTTAAAACATCTAATTTAAAAATAAAGCATAGTTCACCAAAAAAAAATATTTCACATAATCATTTATTCACCCTCATGTCATTCCAAACCTGTACACTGAAAAATAAATAGATAAATGAATAAAAATAAATATTGTTGGATTTACTTTGAATAATTTTCAAAAGAATCGACAAGTAACAATGAAATAAACATAACATTTTAAGTTACAAACATTGAAATTTTAATTTGTAAAATGCACAGTACAACTTTGAATTGTGTTCTCAGGACAAGGGTATTTTTTTACAAGCCTAAGATATCACATTTCTTATTGGGGCAAGTTTATGCAATTTATATTTACCTTTTACAGTTACAATTACTGAACATTTTTATACATTACCTTTTACATTTTTGCTAAGTGCCTGTGCCACTTTCCTTTCATCTGAAGTGTGTCCAGAGTGTATGCTGTATGTGTGCAGTTGTGTTTGTTAGCAACACTGTCATGTTATTTTAACAGATCTAATCTCGTGTGTGTATTGTCTCACTCCAACTAGCCAATGATTCCCAGGTTCCCCACATGCCTGCACACATATAATGACCGAATGTTTCACGCTTTGGCAGAGCTAAATGGAAGGGCAAGAGCTGTAGGAGATGGATCACCCACAGATGGAGATGAAATGACTGACCTGCCCACACTGACCACAGACACTGGACATAGATGCACACACTCTTAAAGAGGGCCCTCCTTTACATTTTTTTCCCTAATAGGAAAATAGGATCCTTGTATTGATTTACAGTATGAGGAATGTGATAATGAAGTGCCTGAAAGGAAAAAAATGACCAAAATAATATGCATGCTGTATATTATGCACTGGAATTTATTATTATTATTATTATTATTTATTATATTTTTTACAGCATGGACAAAAGTTTTTCCCATTGCATGATGCATATCCATTTTTTATGTATGTTCATTAACAATATTTATTTTATTAGTTTTTTTCTGATTTCTGACGTTTCATATGCAAATCTAATGAAATCTCAAATCTCAAACATATCCGAGCTGATTTCAGAGTTCAAGGTGTGTGTGAAACTGGCTTTCTTAGGGCAGTGGCACATTGCAACATCCCTCGAATGCAGTAATTTGGGAGTTTATTCAAGACTGTAACTGCAAAAGGACCGTTTAAAAATCTTTTTGCCGTGAACCTGTTTGTCAGCTGTGTGTGTGTTTGTGTAGGTTTCCTCATCAGCTCTGCTCTTCAAAGGGATGGAGTGCTGTCCCCCCACCTCCCCCTGCACTCGCTCCCAATCCTGGCTCCTTTGTCTTTGTGTTCCATATTTAATGGGATGGCACGAGTGTGGTGAGAAGGTACCTGAGGCTGCCGGCCGTGCCCACTGATGTGGAGTGTCTCCCCCATCTCTCCATCCGTCCGTGGCCCTTTTAAGACAGACCTTGAGTGGGGGATCAAAGAGAGCCATTGATGTTTTCCTTGGAGTGGAGATTGAGGACCCAAGTGATGCCCCACACCACGTGGACCCGTGCCACTCTGAAACTAACACCTGTGTGTTTGTTTGTGTGTGTGTGTGTGTGTGTGTTTGCAGGGCACCAGAAACACTCAGCTGTGGCCCATATCGAAAGCAACTTGTATAGTCCGGATTAAGGCCGAAAAAATGAGGCTGTCGTAATTCTAAACACTCTTATGTTCCTTTCTAACAATGTATTTTCTCTCACTCTCTTTTTCCTATTGTCTGCTTTACTGAGAGGAAGTGAGATTATTGGCAACTGCCAAACTACCTGGCAGCTTTTATTGCTCACTCTCAATCACTTGCTTGTAAAGATCCAGAACACATGTACCATATTGATCACAAATCAATGATCAATTAAGCAAGCCATTTGTTCAATTAAGAGCCCACTGGCCCTTGCTGTTCAGTTATTTGACTCGAGGAACTGCCACAATGGATAGGCTTGCACCATTGATCTAAAGAAGACTCCACAGGGCTTTAAACACTTTAGACAGAAGTTAAAAGAATGAGTTTTGAGCCACAAAACAGGTGGCTAGCAGTAGTTACAGAAGTTTGCTTGATGTTTTTATGGCAGCCAGAGTGTATGATTCATATTTGGGTGAGAAATATGGGTCATGCAATCAACACATTAGACAGTTCATGCATAAATAAACAATGTCTGCCCACAATATTATCAGCGAGATGAGGAAATATAGTGAGGTCAAAATGTATTCACTGATAACTGCATAAAAGTTGTACTTTTGGTTATCATGAAAAATAAAATGGATACCTAGACAGATAGATAAACAGAGGGATAGATGAGCGGATAGGCGGACATTGATGGACAGATAGATAGATAGATAGATAGATAGATAGATAGATAGATAGATAGATAGATAGATAGATAGATTAACAAACAAAATGACAAATGTTTGAATGGATAGATGGACACATTGACAGACAGGAAGAATAATAGATAGATGGATGGATGGATGGACAGATAAATAAACAAGGACAGATGCTTAGATAGATAGTAATTTAAAGTCGTGGTACCTCCATCTTCAAGTTGTGCCCTGACAGATGGGGGCGCTCTGCGTCTCCTTCCCCTCATCCCACCCTCGTTTCTTCTTCTCAAAATTTGGACATTTTGTTTATTTAGGTCAAATAGTCAGATCTCTCAGAGCAGAGGAAGACCAGGGGCGTCTCCCTGCCCACTCGGCCCCTCCTATATTTTCTCCCCATTAAACCAGTCAGCGACAATGGGATCTGACAGAGCCAAGGGAAACAATCAGGGTGGGGTCACCAGCAGGGTGACCCCAAAGAGGCGCGGGGGAACGGGGGCCCCAGCGAACCGCCACCCACTGTCATCCCATTCCGCTGTCCTGCTAGCCTGCCCACTGCTTTGTTACGCCCAGTCACTGAGAGAATGGGGACACTTTAGCTCTCCGCTGTCCCACAAACTCTCTCTCTCTTACACTGTGTCTCATGTCTAGGCTTTTCCTCACTGTCTTCTCATTCTTGACTTCCTTTTCGGTATCCGTCTCTCTGTCTATCTTCTCTGTGCTTCAGCTGATGGAGGGACATAAAAAGAATAAGTTGCTGAATGTCAGGAACTCATTCCTCTCTTTCGCTTTCTGTCTCTCTTTCCCTCCTCTTTCTTTCCTTCCTCCCTCCTCCTCCATCAGCGATGTCTGGAGATTGACGTAGTGTGTTTTGTGTGTGTGTGTGTGTGTGTGTGTGTGTGTTGATATGGCGAGAACCTGTGTGCGTGCCTGTGTGCTTGTCTGGTTTTTGTGAGGGACCATGGATAAAGTGTGACGAGAGGAGAGAGAGAGACAGGCAGAGGGAGGGAGGCTGTCTGCGTAAGTGACAG
This sequence comes from Schizothorax lantsangensis, assembly GCA_027422415.1. NCBI lineage: Eukaryota > Metazoa > Chordata > Actinopteri > Cypriniformes > Cyprinidae > Schizothorax > Schizothorax lantsangensis. The sequence goes on from CM049850.1 coordinate 24,576,178, forward strand.
TTTGGAAGCTTCACACTTAGCTGCCCCTGCGTTGTCTGTCTGCGCGCAGTGGCCGGGTTCCCACGTGAAAGTGCTCTCTCACTCTGGCATGGACCATCTGACCGTTAACGCGGTCATGTCCTGCTCCTACACCAACTCAGCTGAGCGCATCCATTTGACCCATACTTATAACGAGATGTTACAAACATACTGACGTTTGTGACAACTTCATAGTTTTCTTCTTTTCTGTGTATTTTCTTCTAAAAAAAACATAAACATGAGGACTTTATTAATGCTAAAAGCCATTTAGGCACAAAGCAGTAGCAATAAAGCATCAACTGCTTTATTGCTACAGACACCACTGTTCAATAACGACTTCAAGTTTAATTAATAATTAGATATATATTTTGGCAAGTAATATAGGTCAATATACTTGAATTTAACTGTTTACAGTTGTTAAGCAACTTTGTGCATCAGAAGTGTGTGTTTATAGTAGTGTTTTTAGTAATTATACGGTTGTGAATAAGTCTCATTCAGATTCATAATTATTCATAATTATAGTTTTTGTTGAGTCAAATTCAAAGTCTGTGTAGCCAAAAACACATTTAAATTTAAAAGGTTTTTGCCTTTTACTTAGACAAATCACTTCTCATATTTAAGTTGTAAGTTGCTTTGGATAAAAAAAAAAAAAAGTTTGTTAATGAAGAAATGTAAATGTAACTTAAAAAAAATCGGTAACTTAAAGTCAAAAGTTTGGAGTAATTAAGATTTTTTTATGTTTTTGAATGTCCCTTCTGCTCACCAAGACTGCGTTTAATTGATCAAAAATACAGTAAAAAGTTGAAATATTATTAAAATTTTAAATAAACATTTTCTAGGTGACAATATTGTAAATTGTGATTTATTTCTGTGATGCAAAGCTGAATTTGCAGCATCATTACTCCAGTGTTCAGTGTCACATGATCCTTCAGAAATTATTCTAATATGCTGATTTGCTGCTCAAGAAACATTTCTGATTATTATCGAATTTGAAAAAAAGTTGTGCTGCTTCTATCATATGGAAAGAACATATTCTGATATATATGGATGTGAATGTTATTTTAAAATAAATGTGAATGGCGAGGAGTGTTATTTGTTCAGTTTGTAAATTTAGCAAGGTTGAATTATTGAAGCCATGAGGAGCTGCAAAAAAATCTAATTAATTTACAGATCTAAATGAATTTATACAAAGTTAAAATTGTCATTTTTGCATTGGAAATGCAGTCGGGTACAATTATTCAGTTTCAGTAGTATTCTAGTACAAATTCCCCAAAATACAATTTATGTATGTAAATGAAGTATAATTACTCAAGTACTTTCCATTCGTGGCAGTCAGCATTTTACAAACTTATGTTTTGCTTACGTTTGGACTCAGGTTGTGTTTAATTGTACAGGAGCTGAGCAGGAACTGGCGCAGACACAGCATCACTTTCTGGCCCTGAAATTCACTATTCTATGACTGTGTTGCAAAGACTTTGTGCAGTACTTTACGATGATGGTAGATTAGAGAGAAGAAAAAAAACAGATCAGATGAGCAGAGGAGTAAAGAGGGGAACTGCATTCCAGGGTAATGTGCCCTGCTGGGCTGGCATGAGGTGAGGGAGAGAGAGTGTAAGGATGGTGGGGGGAGGTTTGGGGGTGATGGGCCCCGCAGACGAAGCTGTGGGGACAGATGGTGTCCCTCGCAGGCGCAGAGAGAGTCCTGGTTTTTCACCTGCAACCCCATGGGAAAAATCGGCCTCCTGCGCACATGCAGCCTGCTGTAGGCTGGCTTCTGGAATTCTCCACCTCAAATGGAGCGAGAGAAAGAGAAATAGGGGAAAGAGAGATGATGAGTGAATAGAAAAATGCAAAGATGCTTTTTGCTAAAGACAAAACGCACATGGTACCCTGAAACGTGGAGATGTAGGATGGTAATACCTTCTAGTCTTTGAAAGTACCAACATTTAACTTGTAAATACCATAAAATTTAAATATGGTAATAATCAAAGTCGAATGCATTTTCTATCAGAATACGTATTTCTGAGGTAAAATTAGGTTTTCTGAAAGTCTATAAATTCTCTGTAGACAATATTTATTGAATGGAATTCCAATAAGACCAAAGAAATGCATCTGTGTATCTGTCTGTCTAAAACCAATCAGTCATCAGGCCATCATTCATCCGTTTCCATCCTCTTTGATTGGTTTTAGTTTCTTCCGTCATGCAGCTCTTGTCACCTTTCCACCTCTCCTCCCACCCTCCTTTGGCCCCTGACTGTTGGATCATGCAGATGGTGTTTTTGAGGGTTGTGAAGGAGGTCACCTAGGGTCATGACGAAGAGACAATACCTCGACCATTCACTCCTCGCTCCAGCAGAGCTAGCTAAAGAAGAGTGAAAGTAAACAAAGAGCCACGTCCAGGAGAGAGAGTGTGTGTGAGAGACTCCCAGGGTCAGGGCGGGGTTTTAAGGGACTCTTGTGCTGTACTGCTGGCATTTAGCCCTCACCCCTGTTAGGGTTCAGTGAGTTTAGAAATACGTAAGACTTAAGCCTAGTGAATTTCACCAAAACATGCATTTGTAGTCAATTTTCAGCTGCATGTCTGAAAGATTTACTTAAAGAAAAAAATTCTGATCCATTGTTAGGATTTAAGATTCTTTACTGTCTCACAACATGGCTGGTGTAAACTGGGCTACATAATGCAATAACTCACATTTAAAAAAAAGTTCAAGAATATTGGATATTATTACTAGATTTATGTATGTTCTGTCGTATACTTTTTAATGTTTTTGAAAGAAGTATTTTATGCTCACCAAGTTTGCATTCATTTGCATTCATATTACAGTAACTGTAATATTGTGAAATAACTGTTTCCTTTTTAATATATTATAAAATGTAATTTCTTCCTGTCCTGGCAAAGCTGAATTTTCAGCAGCCATTACTTCAGTCTTCAGTGTCAGGTGATCCTTCAGAAATCCTTCTAACATCTCTGATTTGGTGCTCAAGAAAACTTATCAATTACAATGTAAAGCCAATAAATATTTAGGATTTTCCCTGTATTCTATTTCTATACATTTGAACAAATTTGTGAGTTTTCTTATGTGACTTCTTTGTACAGATGGTCAGATGTTCTTAATTCCTTTGAGGCTCATAAATCATTCTCAAATCATGCTGAAGAACATAATCATCAGGTTTTACACAATGCGTTGAGTTCATGTATTGTGAGGGCTGCTGAAAAGACTGACAGACCAAACACCTGAAGTTCAGGTCAAATTCAAATTATTATGCAGATAATATATTTTATAATGTAAATAAGGGCATTTAACGAATGTATTAAAATAAAAAATGCTAAAGGAAAAAGCCTCAGACTTTTGGATCCCACTCTAAATTTCTTACACATTTTAAGGGAGAAGTGTCCATTCAGCAAGGACTTGCAGGTATTTTTATGTTATTTTATTACATACCACATTCAAGGTTTGTGTAAAGGTTTGTTTAGGTTTTAAACAAACCAAACAGGATCTACAGTATGGATTTATCAGAATAATCCAGAAACCACTCAAAGAATGTCTTCCTAGCAGAAGTATTGGAGCTTAAGTGATCCGTGGTGAGAGCTCCGGCAGGGAGCATTTGGCATGCAGGCATACATATGCTTTATTGATCTTATCGGCTGGAGGCCCCACAGATCGATTGAGATGATCAGCAGTTCTATTGATTTCTCTCATCTTATAGTCGGCATGACACCTGTTCCTGTTGGTATGCTCCATAAACCCTCACTCGAGGAGGTAGTACTTACCACAGATGTAAAAATACTAATAAAGCAACTGATTTATGGAGATATCTACAGCCTTTCTGTCATCGTCATTGTGTGATCAAACCAGTACGCAGATTGTACCAAATACACTTGAATTGTTGCTCATAATTTGGTTTTAGAATAATTTGATGAGAAAGATTTGAAGTTACAGTTATGAAGAAGGCCATTTATACATACATCTCCATTTGCTGTCCATTTAATCTCATTGAGAGACTATGGAGTTTTGATCATTTGGTTTTTAGAACATGATGAGAAAAGTTTGAGGTTGGAAATCAGAGATTTCAATATCTTAGAAAATCTGTTGATATATTTTCTGAACCTCAAGATGAGAAACATAAGACTACAGGGATCTTTTCTCTGGTATAACATCATTATTAACCTTTTTTAATTTCATAATCAACTACACAATCCACAATTTGTGATCTCAACTATCTGTTGTTTCTTTAAACAAATAAGTATTTGATGAATGTGCCGAAGTGGAAGTAGAAAATGCAACAGCCCAAGGTCTTACAGAGGAGACGTGTCAGGGAAGGGGGGGTATGCTCATTTTAACGAGACAGGCTCTGTTATGCTAATGCGTTTTTGTGCTTTCCGTTTCCACCATTGCCTCCCTTGCCCCGTCTTCTGGCCAGCCGTATCAATAGACTGGGAACTGCCCGCTGCCTGTGAATGATGACCACCCTCTCAGACACACATACCCCCCTCCCTCGCCCTCCCAGCCTGCCCTACTCCACCTCCTTAACCCCAAAACCTCCTTTTTCCATCTGGACTTTGATTGACAGGCGCTGGGAAGCAGGAGAAGAGCCGAGGTTCACAGATCATTAGGAAGAGGGAGAAATCTGTGCGTTTTTGTGTGTACGTGTGTGTGTGTGTGTGTGTGTGTGTGTGTGTGTATGTGTGTTGGGGTGGGGAAGCATTAATCCTCACGGTGACACCCCGACACCCCCATCATGGCCCCTTTCAGGCCCAAATCCTTAGCCATGGGGGTCATTGAGTCTAAGGGGAAATTTCACAACTTAGAGGCTAATCTGTCTGATCCATCGCAGTTGGATGAAGAATGATTTTGTAAATTTTTCATCCAGTTGGCCAGTGGTTGAGACACTCACGAGTTCTTTAGTCCTCTTCTGGTTATATCTGTTTTTGTAAACTCAATTTGAAATCTACAGTGCTAATAGTAGTAATAAACTTAATGTTTTAAACACACAATAACCAAATTATATATTTATCATCAATAAATCTCTTTAAATTTCTTTCACTCCGATTCATTTGAACAAAGTGATTACTTGTTCCACAGCTAGCTATATTTTAACCATGTAAATAGTTTTTAACTAATTAAATGTGATGATTTAAATAAAATCAAATAGATGCAAATGTTTAACAATTAACTGTGCCAGTAATATGCATCGTTTTAAGATTATTAGTTTTTGTTTTTTTTAATGTAATCCAAATGCATGTTGATTTTTATACAGTATGTAAAATACATAAATCTTAAATATAGGCCCATGTTTATTTATTTATTTAGTTAGTTAGCTTTATTGTGTCCAATTCTGTTTAGCACTATATTTTCTTTTTGTGAAGAAATGTAAAGGAATAGTTAAAAAAAAAAAAATTTTTAGCATTGTTTACTCATTCTCATGACTTTTATTCTTCCATTTTTTTCCTAAATGAGGCATATGTTTTCCATACAGTTATATTGAATAAAGAACTTGAGTGTTTAAGCTTACAAGAGGTTGGAAAAGCATAATAACAGAATTATAAAACTGATCTAAATTACTTCTGTGCTCTGTTTGAAGTCTTTTGAAGTCATACGAAAGCTTTGTGATTTTCAATCATTAATTTTGTGAACTGCATCAATCAATTCATTGAAAAGATGTGAATCAAAAGAATGATTCATACACAAATCAAATATGGCACTATTCTTATGTCAACATTTTCATCAAATAACTTAAATATTAGTCTTTTCCTCACACAAAACTATTGTATGACTTTAGAAAACTTTGAATAGTCATTTGGACCACTTTTATGATGTTTTGCATCTTTTTTAAAAACTCAAAAGCTCCATTTTCCATTCATTGGAAGTGTACAGAAAAGAGCACCTAGTGCATTGTGCCTAACATGTCTTCCACGGGAAAAAAGAAAATCATACAGGTTTGGAATGATATGAGGGTGAGTAAATTATGACAGAGTTTATATTTTCATGTGTTCATTTTCTTTATCTTTCTGTTTGATATCACTGTACATACCTGTGGGTCACCTGACTAACTAATACTAACACTTACCTATTCTATTTAATAAATAAAAAAATAAAATAAAATAAAATAAAAAATCCTAGCTACGTGTACTGTGCTAGACTAACTGAGACTTGTCATGGCACTTGTATACTGTTGCTCTCTCGATGGTCTGATTGCTTCTATTGTTCTCCTCATTTGTACGTCACTTAAAAGCGTCTGCTAAATGATTAAATGTAAATGTCTAATAATACCATCCTTTTCAAAAATATTTCTTGTGCATATCTACTGTATGTTAACATTGGTTCATTTGTTTGTGGATGCTATTGAGCGGGTAGCCACACTGCTTGTCTGAGTTGATCTAGAGCAGTTGTTATACATATAATCCCGCTTTCTGTTGGTTTCTCTTTCTCCAGGGTGACAGTGTGTCTGGAGTCGGCGCGGGCAGGGAGACAGTAATTGAGAGCTACTCAGTGCTGGAGTGTTGGGACTCTGTTAATGGAAGCTGCTCCATAGTCAGCAGACCTCCACACCCGCGGCCCAGACCTCCATAATGACTGCACCTGAGACAGAGAGAGAGTCAGCAAACACAGACCAGACTGCTCTGTGCCCTGACCTTTTAATCTGTCCTTCACTTCCCCCATTTTCCCCGCTCTCTCTTCCCACGTCTTTCTGTACCACCTGTCTTTTACAATCTGGCCATTTTGCTTTTTTCTTTAACTGTCATGAAATGTCACAACTGTGCATTTAAACACACTGACAGTCCGCATTGCACACTGGGACTGCTGGACTGAGGGGTTTCTGGTTTTTAAACTGATCGGCTGGATCAATGGCATCAGAAATCTATGTAAATCCCAGATCTGCCTCTCATCCTCTGGTTGGCTGGCCCTCTGATTGGCAGAGGATGAGCCGGGAAGGAGGCCGCATTTGCAGGTTGGAGGGTTGTAGGGAGAATCCAGCTGTGGCTCTGCAGACCTGCTGCCAATACTGAATGGGGTTACCCTCCCGCTCTCGGCACTCTCTAGAGGATATCAGAGGAGAGGGCATTGACAGAACAGTCAGCTTAAAAAGATCCAGGATGTGAGGGAGAGACAAATGGTCTGTCCCAAAATCATCTCAGGTGATCAGCAATTTTTATCAAAGCAAAAAAAAAAACTTACAAAAATATTTTTAGGAAAAAATTACCTAAACTTAACCAAATACCTAAATATAACAACTACCTAGAAGCAAATTAGAAGTTTATTGACAAAAGTCATAGTTAATGGTTTTATATATATATACAGTGGGTACGGAAAGTATTCAGACCCCCTTAAATTTTTCACTCTTTGTTATATTGCAGCCATTTGCTAAAATCATTTAAGTTAATTTTTTTTCCTCATTAATGTACACACAGCACCCCATATTGACAGAAAAACACAGAATTGTTGACATTTTTGCAGATTTATTAAAAAAGAAAAACTGAAATATCACAGTCCTAAGTATTCAGACCCTTTGCTGTGACACTCATATATTTAACTCAGGTGCTGTCCATTTCTTTGATCATCCTTGAGATGGTTCTACACCTTCATTTGAGTCCAGCTGTGTTTGATTATACTGATTGGACTTGATTAGGAAAGCCACACACCTGTCTATATAAGACCTTACAGCTCACAGTGCATGTGCAAATGAGAATCATTCAAAGGAACTGCCTGAAGAGCTCAGAGACAGAATTGTGATCTGGCCAAGGTTAAAATTCTGCTGCACTTAAGGTTCCTAAGAGCACAGTGGCCTCCATAATCCTTAAATGGAAGACGTTTGGGACGACCAGAACCCTTCCTAGAGCTGGCCGTCCGGCCAAACTGAGCTATCGGGGGAGAAGAGCCTTGGTGAGAGACGTAAAGAAGAACCCAAAGATCACTGTGGCTGAGCTCCAGAGATGCATTCGGGAGATGGGAGAAAGTTGTAGAAAGTCAACCATCACTGCAGCCCTCCACCAGTCGGGGCTTTAAGAGTGGCCCGGCGGAAGCCTCTCCTCAGTGCAAGACACATGAAAGCCCGCATGGAGTTTGCTAAAAAACACCTGAAGGATTCTCTGGTCTGATGAGACCAAGATAGAACTTTTTGGCCTTAATTCTAAGCGGTATGTGTGGAGAAAACCAGGCACTGCTCATCACCTGTCCAATACAGTCCCAACAGTGAAGCATTGGTGGCAGCATCATGCTCAGCTGCAGGGACAGGAACTGGTTGCAATCGAGGGAAAGATGAAAAGTACAAAACGAAAACCTTCTCCAGAGTGCTCAGGACCTCAGACTGGGCTGAAGGTTTACCTTCCAACAAGACAATGACCCTAAGCACACAGCTAAAATAACGAAGGAGTGGCTTCACAACAACTCCGTGAAAAGAGCCCTGACTTAAACCCTGAGCACTGGAGAGACCTAAAAATGGCTGTCCACCAAAATCCAACCTGACAGAACTGGAGAGGATCTGCAAGGAGGAACAGAATCCCCAAATAAACTTGTTGCATCTTTCCCAAAAAGACTCATGGCTGTATTAAATCAAAAACTAAATACTGCAGTCTGAATATTAGGATGTGATATTTCAGTTTTTCTTTTTTAATAAATCTTGTCAACAATTCTGTGTTTTTCTGTCAATAAAAGGGAAAAAAAAATGAACTTAAAATGATTTTAGCAAATGGCTGCAATATTAATTTGTCTGAATACTTTTTGTATATATATATATGTGTGTGTGTGTGTGTGTGTGTGTGTATACACATACACACACAATATTATTACAATTACAATATACTGTATATATATATTACCACAAATATTTATTTTTTAAAGATGATCGCAACTTTTTATTTGACAATTCAGATTTTTTTTCTCACAATTCTGACTTTTTGCTTTTTTTAGAATGGTAAAATATGAACTCGCAATTTTGAGAATAAAAGGTTAGAATTATGAGCTAAAAATGCAGAATTGCAAGAAAGAAATTCTAAGAAGAAAATCAAAAGAGATAAGATGTTGCAATTACAGTATCTTTTTTATATATTTTTTATTCCCTGGCAGAAACGGGCTTCCATAATTTAATGCATTCTAGCTGAATAAAAATATTAATTTCTTTAAAAAAATGGTAATGTTGCAATATACATGATGTATCCCTTGTTAAGCACATCAATTCCATGGCATGAAGACTCGCATGTTGAATTAGATGTGTTAAATAAGAGAAGCATGCAAAATGTTAAATTTGGCAATACCTCAAAATCAGTATTAGGAAAAACTGTAGTCATTTGCTTAGCAACATGCCAACACCTTTCTTTTGAAATCAATAGTGAGTCAAGTTTCCTCAACGCTTAGCATGATGAGCACATTTTGCAGTGGTTGTGTATGTAGAACATTCCATGAGGTTCTACATCAGTTATGATCATGCTTATGTGGGCAGTAGACAGCACGACAGCTCACTGGCTTTAGGAACAACAGAAAAAATTTGAGAGAGCGAGAAGACTGGATGGGGCATCGGTGGGAAGTGAGGGAAGCTAGTGAGCAGCAGTACGTCCCAGAGAGGGACGGATGGATGTTAAGGGAACGAGAGGGCAGAAGAGAACAGAAAGGGAGGGAAGGGAACGTGTGAGGAGCGAGGGGAGAGAGGAGGTCGGCACAAGCAGCGGCAGGCGGTGGGACTGCTCTAATTGATCTCTGGGTGATGCAAGGGGCCGCCTCTCAGGGGCCAGGCAAAGGGAGTGGAAGATGGTGGGGAGGGTCATTAGAATGCAAATCCAGGCCTCGCTCTTCCTGCAGCCGTGTCCGACAGGTACATAGCAGGGAGGAGGAGAGGGAAGAGGTGGAGGAGGCTCTCTATAGAGGTGCAGCTGGACTGATCTTATAAAAGATTGCCGATTGAACGCATATGTTTGGCGCCCCCTGTGTTAATGTCTCTTTTATTGGTCCTCATTTTTGTTCCTGTTTTTAAGACAAAAGGGAAGGATATCCATGGCAGGGTGAGCGGCAAGGGTAGGAGGTGGAGGGGTGGGAGGGAAGAGGGCCAGCCGATCGGGGTATCATTTTTTATTCCCTCTAATTGACGTGAACAGTTCTTTTGACCCTAATTAGCGGTCTGTAATCTCTCATTTGCATATCACAAAGGCAACACTATTTGCATATTTGTAAACGAGAAGGGCCTTGCATCTGCATGCAATCCCCTGTTTCCTTTTCTCTCTATTTGTCTCCTCCTCCCTCTCTCTCTTTCAGTCGTACGTCGTGCCAGACAGGGGTGGTGTACATAGAACTACATAAGAGCTTGGCACTGACTGCCAGTGTTATTGGCACCGTCTCTGACAGAGAGGTAGATAAAGACAGAGAGTGAACGACAGAGAAAGAGACTCAGAAAGACAGCAAAACAAAGTTCTAGTAATGACAGCGTGACACTTTTCTCTGAAAGAGAGAGAAAGAGGCAGAAAGACAGATTGAGAAAGTGACAGAGACGGTTAAATGAGAAAAAAGAGAGAAGACACTGGATGTATGTGACAGGTTTGTGTTTAATGTGGGATTTATATTGACTGACTGATCTGTTAGTCCCAAGGCCCACACCAGGACGTACCATGATTTTTTTAAAGGAATAATTCAACAAAAATGAAAATCTGTCATCATTTACTCACCCGCATATTGTTTCACACCCGTATGTCTTTCTTTCTTCTGTGAAATAAATAATAAATAGTTTAGTAGACTGTTGATGCTGCTCTTTTCCATACAGTGAAAGTAGTCTGTGTGCTGCTATTCTGAAGTCATATGTTAGTTTTGTTTATGATATGATAATCTCTTCCAACACAGCTCTTAAATCTAATTTCACATTCAAGTAAGTAAATATCTCATGGCAATACATCTCATATCAGGTTTGCCCTAAGTGGTGCCAAAGTGGTCCAGTAGCTCACCTAAATGAAAATTCTGTCACAACTGACTCACCTTTAAAAAAAAATTCTCACAAAAGTAGATATTTTAAAGAATGTTGATAACAGTTTTAGTGCCCTTTGACTTCTATAGACCCGAAATTTCTAAATATCTTCTGTTCTGAAGGGAAGTTTTAATATAACAAAGGGTAAGTAAATGATGACAGTTTTATGGTTGAACCACTGATGCCACATGGGCTATTTTTTTAACGTCCTTACTATACTGTGGTAGTTCCCTTGCTGTCTATGCAGGGTCAGAAAGCTCTCGGATTTCATCAAAAATATCTTAATTTGTGTTCCATTTACACTTACATTACATTTAATCATTTAGCAGACACTTTTATCCAAAGCGATGTACAAATGAGGAGAACAATAGAAGCAATCAGACCATATACAAGTACAAGCAACAGTATACAAGTGCCATGACAAGTCTCAGTTAGTTTAGCACATTACACGTAGCTAGGATTTTTATTTTTTATTTTTTTATAATAGAATAGGTAAATGTTAGTGTTAGTTGGTCAGGTGGTGGTGAAAAAGATGTGTCTTTAGATGTTTTTTGAAAATGGCTAAAGACTCAGCTGTTCGAATTGAGATCGGGAGGTCATTCCACCAGCTGGGCACAGGCCAGGAAAAGGTCCGTGATTTGGTACCTCTTTGGGATGGCACCACAAGGTGACGTTCACTTGCAAAACGCAAGCTTCTGGAGGGCGCATAAGTTTGAACTAGCAAGTTTAGGTATATTGGTGCAGCGCCAGTTGTGGTCTTGTAGGCAAACATCAGTACCTTGAATTTGATGCGAGCGGCTATTGGTAGCCAGTGTAACCTGATGAAGAGAGGGGTAACCTGAGCTTTTTTCGGCTCATTAAAGACCACTCTGGCTGCTGCATTCTGGATCAGTTGCAGAGGCTTGATAGTATATGCGGGAAGGCCCGCCAAGAGAGCATTACAATAGTCCAGTCTGGAGAGAACAAGAGCTTGGACAAGGAGTTGTGCGGCTTGCTCTGACAGGAAGGGCCTAATCTTCCTAATGTTGTATAAGGCAAATCTGCAGGACCGGGCCGTTGTAGCAATGTGGTCTGTGAAGCTTAACTGATCATCGATCACAACTCCAAGGTTCCTGGCTGTCCTGGAAGGAGTTATGGTTGACGAACCCAGCTGTATAGAGAAGTTGTGGTGAAGTGATGGGTTGGCTGAAACCACAAGCAGTTCTGTCTTAGCAAGATTGAGCTAAAGATGATGGTCCATCATCCAGCTAGAAATGTCACTCAGACAGGCTGCAATGCGAGCAGTTACCGTCGGATCATCTGGTTGGAATGAGAAGTAGAGTTGAGTGTCATCAGCATAGCAGTGGTAAGAAAAGCCATGTTTCTGAATGACTGATCCTAATGACGTCATGTAGATGGAGAAGAGATGTGGTCCAAGCACTGAGCTTTGAGGAACTCCAGTAGCAAGAAGTTGTGACTTCGAAACCTCACCCCTCCAAGACACCCTGAAGGACCTATCTGAGAGGTAAGACTCAAACCACAGGAGGGCGGTTCCTGAGATGCCCATCTTTCTGAGGGTGGACAGGAGGATCTGGTGCTTAACTGTGTCAAAAGCAGCAGACAGATCCAGCAAGATGAGTACAGAGGATTTGGAAGCTGCTCTTTCCAGTCTCAGGGCCTCTGTAACCGAGAGTAGGGCAGTCTCAGTTGAGTGGCCGCTACTGAAGCCAGATTGGTTGTTGTCCAGAAGGTTGTTCTGTGCAAGAAACAGAGAGAGCTGGTTGAACACAACGCGCTCAAGTGTCTTTGCAATGAATGGAAGAAGGGATACCGGTCTGTAGTTTTCTAAAAGTGCTGGATTTAGAGAAGGTTTTTTAAGCAATGGGCTTACCCGAGCATGCTTAAATGCTGTGGGAAATGTACCAGTGTGAAGCGAGGTGTTGATAATGTTAGTTAGTGCAGGTATGACTGAAGAAGAAATGGCTTGAAGGAGGTGAGTGGAGATAGGATCTAGTGGACAAGTAGTGGGATGATTGGAAAGGATGAGTTTGGAAACCTCCGTCTCCGAGAGAGGAGAAAAGGAGGTGAGAGATTGTGTATTTGTCGTTATGAAGTTATTATTAGTTTGTGGTGTGAGGAATTGGTCACTGATGGTTCTTGTTTTATTTGTGGAGAAAATTGCTAAGTCATCAGCTGTAAGAGTTGATGAAGGAGGAGGGGGAGGAGGACAGAGAAGAGAAGAGAAGGTTTTGAAGAGTGTGCGAGAGTCAGTGTTCCGAAGATGAACGAAGGTCTTACGGGTTTAGAACAATGACAAAATTTTCATTTTTGGGTGAACTAATGCTTTAAATAACAGCCTATTCCTCACACAAATCTATCTTATGGCAATTGTACAGCCTTTTAAAAACATATGGTTAAGTAAAAGATGACAGAATTTTAATTTTGCCTTGAAGATCCAATATGAATGAAATATTTGATTGCTCATGGATTTAATATTTGGACTTAACCGCTTTTCTGTCTTTTGCTTCCTTCATTTTCTTCTCACTCAAAGTAAATATTTTCCAAAAATGTCAAGTCTTTTCGATGTCCTCGGTAAGCAGTCAATTTAATCTAATGAATAAGAAAGGCAGAACATTCATTGTTATTGTTGAGATCCATTAGCAAATATGCTAGCATGTATATGTATGCTTAGCACATTACAGCTTCTGTAGCTCAAACCTGAATTAACTTTAACATTCAGCAAATATACTTTGCCACTTTAACGCCTGAACCCTACAATCTAAAAATAAGATCACCTGACAAGTAGAGCCTAGTGCTTAAAAATAGCTAACAACTGCTACACTAGTGTTCAAAATGAGACCAAAACTACTAAAGAGAGAAGCACTATTAAAGACCGTGCCTGCGTGCCAGCTCTAACAGAGCCCTTTAAAAAAAAGTCTTGTCGGGCACTTCTCATCCCCTTGTCATGGCTGACCCTTCCAACGCCTACCTCAATTACTATGGAAATGGGGGCTAATTGAATGGTCGGTGCGAAATAGAGAAGACAACATGGCCTACATTATGATAAGGAGCACAGACAATAGGTGAGCCATCTCACTGGGGACACTTGGCTTAGCGGCGGATTGAACACGGCTCTCGCTTATCTCTCCTGGGGTACAGGTATTCCAAGCATCGCGCCATAAGCCCTGATGTTAGCATTAGCAAGGCCGCATGACCGCAAGGTTTGCCAGTGGTAGGGCAACTCTTTTTGTATTCACTGGTGGCTCACTCTCAATATCCTAAGGATATAGAGGCTATTATGTGGCGGTGATTTTTGCATATGCTCCTCACTATGGGATGCCCTTTTGTGCTAACTGCTGCATTTCTGCATGGATTAGCCACAGAGACTTGTGCGGCATATGCTGGCAGTTTGTTAGCAAGTAAGTCTTCAAAAGATGGCACCAACATTAAACACCTTACTTTTAATGTATGGAGGGAGTCATTTTACAATGCATTTCTTTTTCATATGGAGATTATTGCGTTTTAAGAGGTCTGCGACTAGCCTCATTGTCACCAGGCGCTTGAAGTGTTTAGAACAAGAGGTCTGGGAACAAGCATACCTTTTCAGCTCATGAAGGAAGGAGAAAAGGAGGAGGGAAAGCTCCACTTTGATTTTGTTTGTACTGTTGAAGAAAGCAGCATCGCCTCTGCAATTAGCCCTAATAACCTGCGTGTGCATGTGCGTGTGTCTGTGATGAGAGAGAGAACGAGGATGAATGAGAAAATATAAGCTGTTTTAAGAGAGCACGTGTTTCAGGTGTTAAAGAACATTGAATCGAGCTAGTGGGATGAGTTAATTCCTCACATAAGCTACCAAATTCATACTGTTAAAAGGGAAAGACATGTTCATTTTTGTTACATTTGCTGGAAGCTGGAAGTTTTTGTTTTCCAGATTAAGACAGACAGGGATGTGATTGGAGCTCACCATGTTCTAGTAACCTGCTTCTACATTAAATGTAGAAGTAAATCTACATTCCACATTTTGATAGCACAATCTTCCTATTTCTGCTCCCTGTTCTCGCTTTTCCGCCATTTCTTTCTCACTGTTCTTCAAACCACGATACACAGAGGAGTATAAATTACTTGAGTTATCGTACTTCACTACTATACTTAGCATTGAATAAAAAACTAATTCTATATTATGTATGTATATGTATAAAACATGCGCTTGTCTCCGAATATTATCCAGATTGATATGTATTGCCGTTTTTAAGAAAAGTTGAATCATACAGATTGTATATGATGTATAAGTTGAGTCATATATTTGCAAAAACAATTTCTCACATCTTTCTGAGTTTTATATCAGGAATAATAGTGATCATTGATGCACTGAAATATTTTTTTGTTAACCAAAACGCTGAAACTGAAATTAAAGTTTTCATGACATATTTATTCAAACATACATTAAATAATGAAAACAACAGGTTACATTAAAATATACTGAATATGTAGTGCATATATTTATCAAAATGCTCCTCACTAGAGTTATTTTTTCTATCAAGTTTATGGAAGTTTTCTTGTAATTTATTTTAATATTCATATACAGTTTATATATTTATATTATATATAAAGACAACTGAGAAAAGTATATTTATTTCAGTTTATTTCAAAACTGTATGTTATTTGTATACTTGCATTGAGAATTACAATTAAATGGGTTGTTTAGTTACTTTACTGAAAAAAATCCACTGTCTCTCGATTGCAAGAACTATTAATTTTTCATTTTAAACCCCTGTTTGGCCCTGTTCATTTGTTTTTAGCTATGAATAGAGTGGACTTCATCTAACCTCATGTACCAGTTTTGTGTGAGAATGTGTCTTTTAATAATATTCCCATCTATAAAGAGAAAGAAGGAGGGGGTGAGAATGGTCCGTTCATGTGCAGGACACATGGAGCAAAGAGGGCAGCTCTACCCAATCAACCCACCACCCACCAGCCTGAAAGCTGGATGAGGGAGGAGAAGCGAGAGATGGTGAGAGATAGACATTTGAACACGTTTCCTCATGACGCCTGGTCATCCTCCACCTCTCTCCCTTATTTTCTTTTCCTCTCTGCCAGGTTGTTCTGTTCTTTTTTCCCCGTCTCTTTCACGGCTCTTCCCCGCTGCGGGCCCGCTCGAGCCCCCTGCCTCTGCCCCATATTGGATCTCAGTGGGCATTTGGTGTTTTTAAATGAATAGGCAAATGAGAAGAGAGTCCTCGGCGAACGGGGCGGGGGTGTCCAGGGAAGGGCGGGGCCATGTTGGAGATGGGCAGAGGTGATTGGGTCAGTAGGCAAAAACAACCCACTTTGCATTTAAAAAAAAATCTGGGGTGGATAAGTGCCCTGGAGACAGTGTGCATTTCAATATGGCATCCCGTCAGGTTTGTTTGTGCGCATGTCCTCCATCGGGCACTGGTTTGTGAGAAAAGGCCTCCTCCTTCTCTGCAAAATCCAATTCCAACTTTTCAAATTGCTTATTGCTCTGTGTTTTCCCTCCTCCTGTGTGTATGTGTGTGTTGTGTTTGGCAGTGTATTTTGTCTCGTCAAAGGCTCCTTCGTAGCTCCCATTTGCCTGCCGAAGATCACCTTTAACGTCCTCACTTTTATGCACTGTGTGTGGGCGTATGCGTGCCAAGACACTGTGATGGTAAGATGTAACTAAGACACAAACACACACACACAATCATGCAATCGCATCCACACACATCAGAGCAAAAGGTAATGACTGAGGCAGGCAGAAAGAGCGCATTACCAAGGTGAGGGAAAAAGAAAGATGCTTCAGAAAAGCGGCAGGTTAATGAACTTGTGTTTGATGCTTCACTCCCAACGCCTCATTGGAGGTCTATTAGAGTAAATACTCAGCAGAGAGGAGAGTAGATTGGACATTTGAATAAGGAAAGCTCAGCTGGGACTCTACAGATGAAAACGTGCCTGTGTCCTTTAAGATGACCTGCAAAAAAATAGACTTCTAACTTGTAATGTCTTAGGGGTCCATTTTTATAAAAAGAATAAATAAAAAAATATTAAATAGCGGTCCATTTTATTTCAACTTATTTTTGTTGTTAAAGGGCATGTTAAAATTGTCTTGGTTTAACTTTTTTACCAGGCCTTCATCATTTATTTGTTATTTTTCAAATGTCTTGGTAACACTTTAAAATAAGGTTCTATTAGTTAACATTAACCAACAATGCAAATACAATAAAGCATTTATTAATCTTAGTTATTCTTAATTACAACATTTATTACTACAGTATTAATCTGTTAAAATGGACCTGAGCTTACCTGAATTAACAATTAACAGTATGTTTATTAACTAATGTTAACAAAGGTTAATAAACAATGTAACAAATGTATTGCTCATTGTTAGTTAACTTTTGTTAATACATTAACTAGCAGTAACTAATGGGACCTTTTCTTAAAGTATTAAAATACCTTTTATATATGCCTTTGTTCCAGATTGACTCAAACTATGGAATTGACTATCTTAAACTATGAAAATATAGCATATAATAGCATAATTCCCACCACACCAAATAATTTTACCTATTAAACTTTTTTCCTTTTCAAAAGTTAGAGTACTTGTTTTGAAGAACAGTGTTGGTAAAGAGCTTGAGATTAAATATGACATATGATGTGTGAAGAAAAAGAAAAATGAAATATTATGAAAAAGGAAAATATTGTGTGTATGTACCTAGTATTCCCTACGTTATGGGGACCAAATGTCCCCACAAGGATAGTAATTTTTGACCTTGTGGGGACATGTTTTTGGTTCCTATGAGGAAAACAGTTTATAAATCATGCAGAATGAAGTTTTTTGAAAATCTAAAATTCTAAAGTTTTAAAGTGTTTACATTATAAAAATCATTATGCCTATGGAATGTCCCCATAAAACAAGGGTGTGTGTGTGTGTGTGTGTGTGTGTGTGTGTGTGTGTGTGTGTGTGCGTGCGTGCGTGCGTGCGTGCGTGCGTGCGTTTTGCATCATTTCCATGCAGGCTCTAATTTTGTCAAATTTTGCAAAAAGTGTGAAAAAATGATTTAATTGTGTGTGAAATACAAACAAGTAAGTATACAAATAAGGCTAGTGAGATCATTAAAAGTGTATTTTTAAGGCCAAAAGAACCAATAGTTGAAAAAATGCTCATTTAAGAATATAGGGTGCAAAAGGAGATTATTTAGAACAGAGACAGAGGAAGAAAATAAAGCAAAGAGGTAATGTGTGATAGTCTGTGTGTTCTTGTGTGCCACCGAGTTTTGGGATGTGAAACAAGGGTCTCCAATAAAGCAGGCTGAAATATTTATGCCTTTGAAACAACGAGGGTGTGACGGTTCAGCACACCCACCACCACTGTGTCACCCGAAGAAAAGAGGGAGAGAGAATGGGAAAGTTGAAATATTAATGGACTAAGTAAATTAAAGCTGAAAAATCACACACACACACAAAAGAGTCTGTTTTTCCTCCAGTATATTTTTATTGTTTATGGTTGGGGTATGTATTGGTTAGAGGGCAGGAAAGAAGAATAGAGTAGGTCCAGGGTTGCATTGTGGGTAATGAGACTGATAGACTTGGGCTAAAAGAAAGACGCATGCTTAAGGTCCTGGATCTATAACTTAATGCAAGTAAACAAAATCCCAGAAAGAAAAACTAAAGAGCTAAAGAGATCAGGGATGGACTGACAGACTATAAGACAGAAAAAAAGACAGATTAAAAACGGAAAAAAAGAAGGATGAGTGCTGATGAGATCAGGGTGACACTGTTCTGTGATAAGGTGGGCGGACTAAGATAGAGGCTAGTTTGCATGTATCTCCATACACAGGCTGTTTATGATGATAGCGGCTCTTTCTTCAGATCCACAGAAAGCACTGCTTCTTCGCATGTACAAAGCAGTCCTTGACCCCAGCGACAGCCCCTTGACCCTCTACAGTTACACAGACCGGCTCAAAGCTACACACAAACACACATTCACACACAAATAGATATACCGAATAGCATCATAGGACATATAAATGTGAAGAAGATTATGTTGTTATCGACAGTATATCATTAAAAACATACAAGATTCATAATGCAGACAAAACTCTTGAGGGCATTGTTGTTTTTATAGGTCTTCATGTTAAATACACAAGGGGGAATGTACCTTACTAACAAGCAAACTAGCGAATAAAGTACTAGAAATTATTATGGTACTACTCTTGAGTTGACTTCTGTGGCTTTTCGAGCTATTTTTTAAACAAAATTCTTAATTTTTCTATTTTAAAATATAATTTATTTCTGTGATATCAAAGCTGAATTTTCTGCAGCCATAACTCAAGTCTTCAGGGTCACATGATCCTAAAATTGTTTATATATTTTTTATATTTTATAGTTTATAATTTGATCTGTGCTGAAAACTGTGATACTTTTTTTCAGGATTATTTGATAAATAGAAAGTTCGAACCGTGTTTATTTAAAATATAAATATTTTATACATTTTAAAAAATATGAATGTTATATGAATTCAAATATGAATTAATTAATTAATTTATTTATTTATTTCTCTCTCTCTCTCTCTCTCTCTCTCTCTCTCTTTCCTTCTTTCTTTCTTTCTTCCATCCTCTTTTAAATCTTACTTTCTCCAAACCTTTGAATGGTAGTGTATCACGATTTCCACAAAACAATTAAGCGGAAACAAATGTTTTCAACATTGATAATAATAAGAAATGTTTCTCGATCACCGAATCAGCACATTAGATTGATTTTATTGAAGGACCATGTGACACTGAAGACTGGAGTGGCTGCTGAAAATTCAGCTTTGCCTTTACAGTAATAAATGACATTTTAAGAAAATGTTCTGATAGAAAACAGTTATTTTAAATTGTAATAATATTTCACAATATTACTTTATTTACTGTATTTGATGATGTCTCATCATTTTGGGAGCTTTTTTTATTATGAGTAATGTAAATATTAATATTTTAATCATACATATCAAAGAACCATCTGATTTCATCATGGTACCATAATACCACCAAAGTACTTTTTTGTAGGCCTCTATGGTAATATGTAGTAGGTTGCCCATGCAAACCAGCACACAAATACACCCTTGATACAGTTAAATACTCACACAGACTGGCACTTACACACACACAGAGAGGAGTTTATCTCCTCCATCAATTTCCTCTGCATATGGTGGCTGTTTATGCATGGGCTCTTGTGCTACACTTTATCAAAGGCCTGTCCTCAGAGCCATGCATTATTTAACAAACCCAATCAGGATTCTGCTGCATACACACATACACACACACACACACACACACACACTCACGCTAAAACACATCCTCCAAGTCTCCTTCGTTACTAAACCGGTCCATATATGTACTCCATTGTTTTTTAAACACTTTGGCCCCACTTGTACACTCTGTGAGGACAAAGGTACACAGCAAAGCTTCTAATTGAGACATTCACTATATAATTGATGGCTCTCAGTTAACAGAATAAACGTCTTTAATTTTTAAGTATCGCATGCGAATGGAGTTTTACGTATGGTCTGTGCATGGATTCCAATGTTTTAGATGATTAAACGTTTCATTTGTCGAACGTACGCATGATTACTATGATTATTTTATAAGGCAGGTGCCTGAGTCAAGTGAGGTAAGCAACCATCTGCTGTCTCAAGCACTGCACTTCCGTTGCTCCTGTCAGAGAGAGACTGGATCGCTCAAGGCAGAAAGAGAGGAAGTGCACAGGTGTGTGTTTATGTAAGAAAGACTGCACACAGAATGAAAGACAGTTAAAGATAAAACAAGAGACAGTGATGGCCTCAGAAGAACGGAATCCTTTCAGAACGCAAGTAGAAAATGCTAAAAGATGCAGATGCGTTGTAAATAAAGATAGCATCAAAAAGTTTCCCTTGTTGGGGTCTCAGGCCAATTGCACCATCTGTCCACCTGTTGTCGACTGCTGACTACCAATGGCCTTGCTTATGGTTCTGACACGGTTACAGTCACCTCTCCCTGACCCCTTCCCAAACACCTCATTCACTCGGCTATATTCCGGCCGCCTGATGGACGCTGTTTATTCATCCGCACTCTTTTGTTGAGGGAATAGCAATGAGACGATTGCATCTGCTTTACCTTTGCCCTCAACAGTGATGGCTTTGTAAGGTCAGGAACGGAAGCAAGTGTGTGCGTGTGTGTTCTGTGGCGGTCAGTGAAGGTGAATGGTGTACAGAAGGAGCTGTTTAAGTCACTTGTTCGCTCCACTTTGCCCTCTTCCCCTTCTCCACTCCCAGTGGCACTCTGCAAGCGAAGGCATGGAAATGTATGCGGCAAATAAATACGTGGAGTGACGGAGAGGGCAAGCCATCAGGACGTGGAAGGTAAACCATACTGAGCCTGAAAGGGTGAGCGTTTCACATTCAGAGGCACGTGGATCTGGAGGTCAGACAGCATTGCGTCTTTTTATGCGCGAGAATGCATTGTGGGATTTTGCTTTTGTATATCAGCCCTGCAAATAGATTCAAGGCTGTACTCACATGAGTGACATGGTAACCTGTATAGTAAAGCTGTGGCTATGATTCAGAAATGCAGAATCAGATTTGTATTGTGGCATTTTGGTGTTGTACTGCTATACTTTGCTAGAGTGCAGAAGGAAACAAGACGCAGGCATTGCGCTCATTTACACCAGATATTAAGTTCTGTCTCAGGTGGACCATCACAAGTTGTCAAGTAAGAAAAAGCACAAAAAAATGTTTCAAGCTGAATTTCGGGGACGTTTTTGTTTGATAACCTATTAGGAACTTATGCAGAACATTTTATAATGGTTAAATTTTTTTTAAGTTTCATAATCATAAACTATATCTTGCAGGATGATCTGTATTTCCACATGTTGATATCCGACATATTACTGCGGAAGCCTTGTGAGGTCTTGTAAGGTGTATATATACGGTAAATTTGTTTTACAGCAGCACAGAGGCCTAATCTTAGTAGTTAAAACCCATGTAGTGGATGATTGACAGGTGAGTTGGTGGTCCTTCACTGCTGTCAGGATTAGCGTCCATCCGAATGGGGTTTAAGTGATAAAATCACCAAATGTTTTGTACTGCATTTTTACATCCCACTGTGCCACGTTTGAATTTTTTTATGTAAACGCACTGGAAGGATGTCTTTGACCGCTGCGCCTCTCTGCTTTTTTTACGCCGCATTTTTATACTGCTGTGTCAACTTTAACATTTAAAACATGTCTCGAGACTAGTTGCATTTTATTGCATTAATCTCACAATTCAAACTTTTTCAGAATTCAGAATTGTGAAATAAAAAGTCACAATTGCCTTTTAATTTATTTTTATTCTGTGGTGGAAGCATTCTTCCATGTATTTCAATAGGAATCTATGCAGTTAAGAATTTTTCACAACATATTCAAGTTAAGTCACATGAATTTGCCATGTTGACCAAACAAGCTGCTTGGATTGAAAGTGACTTCTGTGTGAGCAGTGCTTCACACATCGCTACACTATTGACAATATACAATATAGCTTTATTTTCTGCGTAAAGTCGGCAAAGTTTCACAGATGAGACCACACTTTTACTGTGTGAACGGCTTCTGTATTTAGTCACTTGCAATCATATCACCCAAAACGGATCTTAATACCGGGTGTAAACGGGGTCTTTGGCCCGGTTCCTCACAGTGCAGCAGGACCTGTGGATTCCTGTTGTAAAGGGGCGGGTGGGGTGTCTGCAGGATGTATGGAGTTCTGCCAGGCCAGGCTGTATCACGCTGGGATGATGCTGGCTGGCTTTCCCATGGAACATGAGCCAGTTGGCAAAGAAATCAAACCCCTCCTTTCCCCAACATCAGTCCTTGGTGGAGAAGGGTGAGACCTCTGCAGCGGGAACAGAAGCTATTAAACAAACTTCATTAGCCGCAGTAAGCTTAATTTACACTCAGCTTTACGTCATCTTAAATCATGATTAAGAGGTGTTTATATGAGGCAGTACAGTATGTTTGATCCAAATCTTCCATATGCTGATTCTGATGGGTGATTAGTTCAATTGTAAAAAAAATGAAAAAAGCATTTATGTGAATACCAGCAATACATAAACATACTGGTAACTATATAAGCATTCCACTCCCTGTTTCAAGCACACACACACACACATCTGTAGCTTGTTCCACCCCAGTGCTCCTCGCCTCTCATGCCTATTTGCACACAACAAAAAATCAATGGCTTTTTTCCACTTAATCTCCTGATTAATTTATTGCTTTACTGCATGTATGTGTGTTTGTGTGCATCTGTGTGTGTGACAAACAGCTTTGTGTGTGATACAGATATTATTACACAAACACATTAGTCAGGAGGATGCTGGCATTTGTAAGTATTGATCGATGGAGGGAGGAAGACGCCTCGCAGCACATGAGCCATTGGAGGTAAGTGAATGCCAGAAACGACACCTCGCGTGTTTTATTGAAAGAGGTTACCAAAACAAGTCTCACTTTCACAGTAATATTTTTAAAAGCACTTGTTCAGCAACTCTGCTTATAAGTGTCATTCGTTGAATGCATTTTAAAGGTGTAAAGTGGTTGGCAAAGGCCCTAAAAATATGGTTAAAAAGTTATTTCTTGCTTATAGTGCCTTGTTTTATTAAGAATATTTAATCCTGTTACCCCTCATGAGTAAAAAAATAACTAAAATGCAATGTGACTTATTTAATAGAATAGAAATGTAATTTAAATGTTACAATCTTTTTCTTTTTTTTTTATAAGTTTCTATATGACACATAAATAATGTCCAATCAAGACACAGCTCGAATCTAAGGATGTGTGGATACTTGACGAAGCTTCATGTTTAACGCAAGATAAGTTGGACCCAGCATGTGGCATTTTGATATGCAGGGGTAAAACATAATACCCTGGGGCTTATACTTCACCTCAAAAGCACCTGGCCTTATGGCAGGGCTTTGATGGTGCCGTGCACAGACCGTTTTCCAACAAACACAGCGTTGCGTGCATTCCTCGATCCACCCGACACACAATAACTCAAAATCTGAGACATGTGTTTCCTATCGTAGGTGTCTTCTTTAGTGTTTCCTTCAAACAGACTGTATTTTATTCTATTAAAATTCACTTGATCAGCAGATTTCAAAAATTACGATCTAGATTAAACAGAAACTTTGACCCGGCTGTCAGAATTACAAGCTCTCTCTGCAGAAGGAGATAAATGCTTCGCAGAAACATTTTTGCCTGGCTCTTAGAATGCAAATCAAGGCCTGAGAGCACCAGGTTTGTAATTGTTCATTAGTAGGGTGGATCAAAGTTGATTTTCAATTCCAGTCACCATTCTGTATGTAAATTTATGTTATGGGTGGTGAGCATGCAAATACCATTTAGAAGCCGCTTTGGTGGCTTTGTAATTTATGAAGCATGTACTGTGCCATTACAGCAATATTATTACATAACTGGATCATTAGAAGACGTCAGGCCTCTGATTTGTTTAGTACCAGTTCTGCCTGCAAGGTTTCAATACCGTTCTCATTCCACAAGAGTTATTAAGGTATTTATTCATTTATTGTTTTTACGAGGCCACCCTTTAGTGTGTTGTCCATGTTAGGTGAAATTATTCAATTGTTCAAAGCTAAATTAAAACTTATGCAAAATATTGTGTGCGTGTGAGAGAGAGAAAGTGCCTCAGGCAGTGAACTTGCAGAGAGGTTACTAACTGGAGGGATATTTGGGGTTGGTGAGGTCAGTAGGGTTAAACAGAAGGTCTTGACCTTGACCCTGCTTTCAGACCAGGCAGATCCCAGTTTACCACTGCAGCTCCTTAAACTGTGAGAGGCGCTCAGTGAGGCTCTGTAGGGGAACATGCAAGGCTCACTATGTTAGAGAATTACAAATTGACAAAGAGAGAAAGAGCATTTTAGTAATGGCCAAAAAAGGGCCCAGAAGCACCATAAAAGTAGATAATAAGATTCGCAGACGATATTCCTAGTCTGAAGTCATGTGATAGCTTTAATTTAATTTGTTGTTCACTGAAAATTCTCCACTCCAGTGGGTTGTAAACAATTTCTGACTTTATCATTTGTGAATAAATCATTCAGCTCTGTTTTGTGAACTGGATCAGCTGATTCATTGAAAGGCTCTGTTTCAAAGAACGATTCTTTCACGAATCAGCCTTAAAGAGAATAATAACTTGCATTTAGTTTCCTTTCCTCACACAAAGCTATCATAGGGTTTCAGAAGTGTTGTAATCTAGCTGACAAGTCATATGGACCTCTTTTATCATACTTTTATGGTGCTTTTTTGTTGTTTTGATGCTTGACACACTCATTCACATTCATTATACTGAAAAGAGTGGCCAGGATCTTCTTAAAAAATTCTCATTTTGTGTTCCACAGAGGAAAGAAAGTCACAGGGGTTTGAGACAACAAGAGGGTGAGTACATTTTAATTTTTATATATTTTTTATTATTATTTTATTAGGATAGGACAGTTTATGAGACAGGAAGCTAAGCGGGAGACCGAGAGGGGGGAGGGGATCGGGAAAAATCTGCAAGCTGGGACTCAAACTCGGGACGCCCGAAGCGCAACAACACTATATCGGTGCGCTGCCCACGATGCTATTGACACTGTCTATGTTTTCATTTTTGCATAAAATTGTTCTGTGAATTATACTGATATATGCGCTGTTGCTATGGGTGTCTCAAGTTTGAATCCCGGCCTGAGGACCTTTCCCGATTCTACACTGTCCTATCATAATTTTTTTTTTTTAATTATTATTATTATACTGATATATACAATACTGTTCAAAAGTTTAAGGTTGGTAAAGAAAACGTATGATTTTTGAAAAAAGTCTCTTATGCTCAAAAAGGCTGCATTTGTTTGATCAAAAATAAAATAAAACCAGTAATATTGTGAACTATTGTTAGATTTGTATTCTAATATATAAAAATATATATTATGTAATAAATTTAAAATAAATAGTTTTCCAGAATTTTTGAATACATAGAAAGTTCAAAAGCACAACATTTAATTGAAATAATGTCTTTACTGTTACTTCTAATCAATTTATATATTTATATTGGCCTACAGAATTATTATGCATTATTATGTGTGAGTATATGTTAGACCTGGATATTTCAGTTAGAATTATGTTTCCAGCTTTTAAAGAATTCACATGAAAATCTGAATTTTTTGATATTTTGAAGTGTGCCTTAAGCATTTTTATCCTTCGAACTCAGCACTGAACTGTTCTCGTGTTTTTACTTCCGTCCTTCTCTCTGATTCCCCTGTGCTTGTCTGTCAGATGACACCGGGTGATCGAGTCTCTGTCTGCTGAGGCATGTCAGAAATTAGCGCTGCTCGCCAGAAACGCCTGTAGTGCTGTCAGGTGAAATTAGAAAAAATGGAAGCACTCATCCTAGCGACAACTTTACAGTGCGCAGGGAGGGGAGGGCACAGGCACAGGGGTGTTCATTTGAGTCGGTTGGCAGGGGTTTAGTGTCTTTCATCGGAGTGGCGGAAAGGCTGTGTGAAGATAAGATGAGCCGCGCGCCACGTCTTTGACACCGATGGATTAGCAGTGATAATGTGATGATAGTAATTGAGCTTGTAATAATTGCTCAATCACAAAGCTCATCCCAAGGGCCTAGTGACAATATTACAATTCATGTCCCCACACAAGCATTTATGAAACGAGTTACATCATTCAGGGGATTCCGTGTGTGTGTGTTGTTGTTTTTTTCTTTTCTGCATTTATGTTTAATGGGGGTGATCTATGAGATTGGATGTTATTCAGAGATAAAGACTTTTTCTTTAATCAAAATACTGTTTTTGAGGGTGTTTTTGACAGAACTGAATTTCCACATGGCTGTATATCTGAATTTTCTCATTTGATTTTAATTTGACTATTTCACTTGTATTCATGCACTGATTGATCTGTCTGAAGCGTTTTCATCAGTAGATAATTAACTAAATTGTTTCAAACATAAATTCTTAACAATTGTTCTTAATTGTGTCAGCAGCAAGATGCAGGACTTCCTTGTGTTCTTGTCTGAGGTGAGAAAAGAGAGCGAGTTGACAAGCCCACCTTCTTACTGTCAGAATTGTATCTGAGAATTCAACACAAAACCCCAAGTTGCTGAAAAAAGAAAGCAAGGGAGAGAAAGAAAGGGAAAAAAACAGCTGAGGGTGTAAATAATTCATGCAGACAATATGACTTTTTTATGTAAATTCGGTGCATTAACCCTCTATTAGAATGATGGACGACAGATATGGGTGATGTTTCCTTGGTAAGAGCTAATGGATGACCATCATAAATTCACTGCACATTTTATTGTGTTGCCAGGGAAATTGTGCCTGCAGGCAATGTTGTTTACTTTTATGTAGAAAAAAAAAATCCCGCCTGTCTTCAAAAGGGAGAGAGGAAAGGGAGGGAATAATGGGCCGTCGGCCAGTGCCTTGTTATGCACCTTTAGCCACATTTGGAGTGAACGTTCCTACACTCTTCCTCATCCTCTTCTACCTCCACCAGATTAGCGATAGGCATTCATTCATACATGCATGCTCTCTCTTTCCTTTTCTCTCTGTTCCCATTTCTTGTTTTCACTTTTAGAATAGTTCACCCATAAATGAAAATGCTGTCTTGTTGTACTTGACCCCTGTATATAAATAACCATTTTGAACCTGCATGACTTTCTCCATGAAACAACAAAAACATAATAGATGTTTTCTGTATAATGAGAGTGAACTGGGTGCTGTCAAGCTTCAAAATGACCAAAAAAGCTTTTAAAAAGTACCAAAAAATGTGTTTTTTAAAACACATGGGAAATATTCCAAGTCTACTAAAGCCATACAATAACTTTATGTGAGGAACAGACTAAAATTTAAGCCGCTCTTCATGAGAATTATCTGTCAGATACACAGAAAAACAAATGTTTAGAAACAATTTTTACTCAGAAATTGCTACAATAACAATGAAATGGCAAGTAACACATTTAAACATTATTAATTAAACATTACATTTTGAAGTAGAAAAACTATAGTATAGAAAAAATTGTGTTTTAGTGTAAAATATACTCTAATAATCTTTTTTAACATTTCCATTTTATTTACAACTTTAAACGTTACTTTTTCATCATCCAAAAAAAATCACAATTTTTGAGTCAATTCTTTTTATTGAATCAGCTGATTCAGTTTAGAATCAATCTAAATGATTCATCTATGATTTAGAATGATCCAGACCTACTGAATTGGAGAATTATCAGTAAATAATGGCTTTAATTTCAGTCTTTCTTCACATAAAGTTATCATATGGCTTCAGAAGATTTGGAATAAAGTGCATGAGTCATATTTTATGATATTTCATGCTTTTTGCTTTCTATTTTAAAGCTTGGCCCTGTCCTTACTATATGTGACCCTGAACCACAAAACCAGTCATAATGGTCAATTTTTTGAGATTTTGAGATTTATATCATCTGAAAGCTGAAAGAATACGCTTTCCATTGATGTATGGTTTGTTAGGATAGGACAATATTTGGCCGAGATACAACTATTTGAAAATCTGGAATCTAAAGGTGCAAAAAAAATCTAAATATTGAGAAAATTGCCTTTAAATTTGTCCAAATTAAGTTCTTAGCAGTGCATATTACTAATCAAAAATGAAGTTTTTATATATTTACAGTAGGACATTTACAAAATATCTTCAGGGAACATGATCTTTACATGATATCCAAATGATTTTTGGCATAAAAATCGATAATTTTGACCCATACAGTGTATTTTTGGTTATTGCTACAAATATACCTGTGCTACTTGTGACTGGTTTTGTGGTCCAGGGTCACATATGGAAAAGAAGCATTTTGTGTTACACAGAAGATAAATAGATGAGTAAGTGCATTTTTGGGTGAACTATCCCTTTAAGACCATCTTTGTCTTTTCCTGAGTGTGTTCTGTGAAGGACCACTTGCTTAACTTTCCCTAATGAGCTCTGAGTTTTGTCAGGAAGCTCCTGTGCAGTCTGTGTATTTCTCTAAGAAAGAGAATGGGAGAAAGCGAGTGAGCACAGAGGTGAAGCAGATGGTTGGGTGCAGCTGTTCGACAATAGACAGACTGGTGAAGCACCTCTGGATGCAGCCGAGCATCAGTGCCACATCTGGGCTTTAGTCACACCACAGTCTTTAATGGAGAACCGAGACTCACATACACATTTATATCTAAAGCTCCCAAATACACATCTGTGGAACACAGCCGGAGACAACAACATTGTGACTAGGGCGCTTCAAAGAACTGTTATCCATTGTTTACTGTGAGATTTATTTACTTGCACACAGAGGTCAGATACAATATTGTTTTGTGTTCGAATCTCAGGCTGACGTCCTGTCTCTCTCCTCTTCACCCCCGCGGGGCTGCAAATAGGTTGGCTAAATGGTGGAGGCAGAAGCCATGCACACTGCCCTCGATGAGGGCATCTGCTAAACATATAGATGATAATTACCAGCACAGCTGTCTGGTGCCATGTGTTGTAATAGGTTTCGGCTCACTGTTTAGTCCTCAGAGAGTCGTCACCATGCGTTCCTAATTTCTCAATTTGTCCACGGCTTTCTGCTCTGTTTTACTCCAGTCAACCTTGCTCTTTCTGCTCTTTTCTGTCTTTACTCTTTCATATTTGTTATAATCTCAGCCAGGAGTTTTGAGACTGCATGCATGCATGTTGAGAAACAAGAAAGTTTTATAGGGGATCAGGAATTTTTTTTTTTTAGGACAGTGTTAACTGCTTTTGAACAGTATTCATTATAGAAACCGCTATACAAATCTCCTCGAGTTTATAGTCTGTAAGGTTTTGTCAGTATTTTCCAGATATAAGACTAAGATAAAAGATATAAGATAAAAAAAAATGGGATTTTTTTTTTTTTTTTTTTTGCATATCATGCATTTTCTCACACAGCGTAAACAGGTCTGTATGCATATGCTCTACTATTTATATTTATTAATGTTTACACTACCTTTCAAATGATTGGTGGTTTTCAAAGAAATTAAAACTTTTACTCAGCAAAGATGCATTAAATTGATCAAAAGTGAAAGACTTGTCCATTGTTAAAAAAATTGTTGCTGTTCTTTTGAACTTTCTATTCTTAAAAAAAAAAAATGACGGTTTCCACAATATTAATTGCTATTAATTGCTGCTGAAAAGTCAGCTTTGCATATCACAAAAATAAAGTACTTTTTTTTTAAAATATTAAGATTGAAAATAGCTTCTTTTTTCTTTTTTTTACAATAGTACTATATTTACTGTATTTTTGATTAAGTAAAAGCCTTAGTGAACATAAGAGACTTCTTTAAAAAAACATTTAAAAAATCTTGCTGAACCCAAATTTTTGAATGGTATGCAGTGCCTTTATATTTGATAAGGGGGTCCCTCGCAAGGGAATCGTTATATTTGGAGGTCCTTGGCATCAAAACATTTGATCTATGTGCCTGTGCTCCTCTTAGCCTTGATGTTTCTTTGATTTATTACACAGAACACATATAAATGAAATCGGGTGATCCATGAAAATCAGTTTGAGTTGTTTATCTGCTAACTTAACGCACTCCCACCAGTTATTTTATATTTCCGGTATACAATATACATACAAAATCCTCTATTGAATTAGTAATATGTTTTGTTTAAAGCTGAGGCTGTTGTCTCCAGGTGTTTGGAACTGTGTGTTTGTCAGCTTCATTCTGTGTCCGTTAGTGGTTCTAGTGGTCTCAGAGGGACCAGGCCCAGGGGCCTCTCTCCATCTGGGGAACTGTTTCCTGGGAAAAACACTAGTCTGGTGAGGTGCCGTTCAGCTGTTTCTTGACCACTTCAGGCATGTTTATATACTCTGGCAAACTTACACTGGTGAGAGAGTTCAGGTGTGCCCAAGAGAGAGCTGGATCGAGAGAGCAGCAGTGGAATCTCAGCATCCTGTATTTACTTGCCCTGTAGCATTCACATGCACAGAACTGTGCCTGTAGTTATCAAGAGTATTTCATTTGGACTAATTATCGGGTCCAATTAGAGGCTGATGTGCTGTGGTGAAATGTTATCTTTCTGTCAAAAGAGGCTCTGGAGGGGTTGAAGCTTCACGTGGTTAACAGTCAATGTAGAAATACATCATTAATGGCATAGAAAGCAGCTGATAGATACTTCCTGGCAGCCTCAGATTTATTGGAATACCTATATAGAATTTTTCGTAAGTTTCTTATTAAGAAGCGGCTCCATTGAAATAGCTACTGAACCTAAATGATGTTCGAATTAATTCTGCCCATTCAAACTGAGCACCCTGCTAAAATACTCTGACATATTCCTACTTAGTTAACGCCGCCCACCGCCGCAACACCAATACTGCATCTATACTGTGAAAACAAACCAGTGTTCGTCTATTACGAACCAGTGGCTCGAAAACATACAATGTAAGCAAACAATATATCCGATTCCCAATCGTCTCTTATGAGCCATTTCTTTGAAGTGAATCAGAAACATACAGATCAAGCAGTGTAGTCCAATTCATGATCAAATGACTCTTATGAACAAGTTGTTTTTAGTGAACATACATTGCAGTCAATGTAGTCGATGACTGACTCTTACGAGTTGTTTCTTTATTGTCTGTATAAAAGATAGTAGAACACAAGACTACTAGAGGATAGTGAATGGCTTTGAAAACTGTATTTCAATCATATTGATATTACAGTCTATTAATGTAAAACTAGTAACTAAATATTTGCATTAAATAATATACATAAATAAATGAATACTGTACTGATGCTTAAGCAATTAGACCTGTCAGCATTCTTATAAAAAGCTAATTTATAAAGTCAAATGGAAAAAGTGTAAACTTAGTCTTGTCTATAAAGCAGTTATCCATGTTGTATTACTGTATTTACATTACGACTGAATTCAGTCCAGAGTCTTCAGTAATGAGCGTACTTTGTCTAAAAATGCTGCTCCCGCCAGCACACTCGCCTGCCGCTGTCAAACATTGCTCAGCGTGAGCGGTGTTTAATGCCCAGTAATTCTAATATTAATCATCTTACTATTAATTAAACCGGTTAAGTGCTAGTTGTGGTTTTATTAGTAGTGCCATTTGGACGTTGAAGTGACACTCCTAATGGGGCTGCACTTTAAAAAAAAAGAAAAAAAAAGAGGCATAATTAGGTTTGGCAATTCCATTTACTCAGACGGCCACTTGCCCATCCCTCCTCCATCTATAATTCATCTAATTACTGATATTGTGGTGCGAGTCACTCTCAATTTAGGAGACAAACATGATTATTTAATATTAATAATGTCCCAAACATATGCATTTTCTCTCTTCCAGCATTCTCCCTTTCAATTTTTAATGATTTCTTAACACAACGGGTGAGAGCAATTCCAAATAGAACAACAAAAGAGGCCTCTTGTACGTGACCTTTCCGGCCTGTATTAGCAACACGTCAACTAACAATCAAGACAAAAGCCCAGCACAAGCAGATGGCATTGCCTGTGTTATTAATGAACGTTCAAAGTTAAAAGCATGCTAGCCTTTAGCGAAAAGTGGGTGGAATTGCGGGGTCTGGACGTTCAGTGGAATTCACCCCGCCGCTCATAATGAGCTCAGTGCTAGTCGTGGATGCTGTAGAGTTAAAGTAGAAGAGATGCTGCGATGCCGTAGATTATGTGGGGCAGTAAAACACAGACAAACTCCCTCGAACATGCGGGAGGTAAATGAAGTCCCTGGGGCGTTATATTCTCCAGCTCCAACTGATACATTTGTTTAATTCTCATCCGACCGACAGCCCGTGCTGGCCCTCACATGTGTGGGGAGTGTGTGAGAGCGATAAAGGAAGGGGAAGAAAAGAAATGAGAGCGAGGTATGCGAGTATTATTATGAGTATGTGCCGCGGGGTGGATGTCATTGTTTTTCTCAAGGATACATTTCAATGGCTGTTGTAAACCCTCATGGATTAACTTTATATGTAGATGCTGCACAAGGCATTACATACTGTATATTGGCTATATGTGCAGTGAGTAATTCAATAACTAAATGAGCAAAAGCCACTGAGCATTATGAGGGGCTTCTGAATGGAAGAATGATCTCGCTCTGCTCGATTTCTTTCCATCATACAGTATGTTGTGCCCATGTGTTTTTTCTGCTTACTCATGATCTGGCTCAAACACAGATAAAGCAAACCGAGTAGAAAGCTGCTACATGACTCAGTAAACACAG
Organism: Schizothorax lantsangensis; assembly: GCA_027422415.1. Lineage (NCBI taxonomy): Eukaryota > Metazoa > Chordata > Actinopteri > Cypriniformes > Cyprinidae > Schizothorax > Schizothorax lantsangensis. The sequence goes on from CM049850.1 coordinate 24,609,344, forward strand.
AAAATTTGCTAAACTTAAGTGTGCCTGACTATACTATAAATTTTTTTTTTTACATTGTATAGACAAAATGCAAAAATATCCAAGTAAGCTTTTTAGGTCACACTTTAGTATAGTGACCAATTCTCACTATTAACTAGTTGCTTATTAGCATGCCTATTATTAACATATTGGCTGTTTATTAGTATGTTATAAAGCACAAGACCATATTCTACATCCCTAATCCTACACAATACCTAAATTTAACAACCTAATATGCAGCAAATAAGGAGTTTATTCAGGCAAAAGTCATAGTTAATGGTTTGTTAATGGCGAAGTATTGGAAAAGTAATTAATACTTTTATTCAGCAGAGCGCATTAAATTGAGCAAAAGTTTCTGTTTCAAACTAATGCTGTTCTTTTGAATTTTCTACTCATCAAAGAATCCTGGAAAACAATGTATCATGGTTCCCACAAAAAAAGCACATCTGTTTTCAACTGTGATAATGTTAAGAAAAAAAACATATTGAGCACCAAATCAGCATATTAGAATGGTTTCTGAAGACTGTATGGCTGCTGAAAATGCACCATTGCCTTCACAGAAATAAATGACATTTTAAAATATTTTAAAATAGCAAACCATTTACATTTTAATAATATTTCACAATATTACAGTTTTTACTTGTATTTTAATCAAATAAATGCAGCCTAAATTAACATAAGAGGCTTTTTCAAAAAGATTTGTACTGAAAGTCTTAATTAATTTTAATATCATAACCTATAATACCATAATTATTATATCATTAGTTTTCTTTTATTTACAAATTCAAAATATCTTTATATTATATTTTTGGGATATTTTTTACCAGTGCATGTGTGTGCATGAACTTTACATCTAAATGTCAAATGTAATGATGTTAAGTCAATACAAACGGGGGCATTGATGTGGACATTTTTGAAATTGTTAATGAAAGTTCCTTCAAATAAGCATATTTGCTAAAGAAACTGAATCAATACTATTTATGTCATGATTTTAGATTATAATTTACATACTGAATTCATACTGAATCAGAATGCATAAGTGGGTTGTCATTGCGAATATTTTGGCTAAACATTCCTCCTTATCAAATTGCATAAGGGGGAACATGCTAGAGAATATCTTAATTCAAGACATGCTCTGGAATGTTTTTTTCATGACTGCTTTCTGTTTAGCTCCATCTAAGACAGCACACGACTGATTTTGTTTGTGTGTATGTGTGATGGATGTGAAATATCCATCTTTAGAAACATTTCCTCACTCAGGTCTGTGTGCTGTGGTTTAAGGAGGTAGTGAAAGAATCCACTGGGCTGTTTGGTTCAGTAGCTCATAAGACCTTTACTCTTCGCTCTTTTCTTTTCTCATGCCAGGGCTGGCTCGGTGCTCCCAGCAGAACACTTTAAGCCGGTATGGTGTGGTTCAACAGGTGCAGAGCGCTCTCGCCTGATCCGTGGCTGCAGGGCAGAGACTAAACATGTAGCACCTTAAATTAGTCTCTCCGGGAAGATGAGTTAAGGTTCTCCTCTCCACACCTTTACCTGGTAGGTTTCAAGACTACAGGAGCTGTCATTGCAAATACGCATGTCATTGAGGCAAGACGTTAATTGCCTTCGCGGGGTGGCGCGACGCATGCTCAGGTGTGTGTAGTCTGGCCGCAGCTGCGCAAATGAGATTTGGATATTCGCCGACGGTGTCTCCTTGCTAGAGATAATTGACCTGCGGGGTCTGCCTCTGAGCTGCCCGCCCCCCTCTCCTCTACAGTCCTTGACAGTCTGGGACCCTCTGATTGGTCGGTAGTCAGCATTAAATGGCAGCCCTCTGACCCAAGCCCCCCGTTCCCCCACCCTTTCTCTTCCTCAGCTCCTTCACAAGGACATACAGGAGCTGAGGTGGCCAAACCAGCGGCGTTCTTTTGCTCTTCTGCATGGCCCCCGACACCTATAACACACACACATATGCTTGTACACCTTAGTCATTTGTTTCTGTTGTCGCCCATCTAGGTCTTAATTAGCTGAGAACATCTTGTTTGGACCCGTGTCTGTGTACCAGCTACAGCAGATACCGCTGTTCACACTTTGTTGTTGATGTTTGATTAATGAAATTTAGCTCATTTTAGACACTTCCTGTGTGAACGTATGATTTCTGTGCAACTTGTGTCACCTCAAAGAATTTTAAAAATAACAGATTTCCCAAACATTCTGGCAGTCTTCATTGGTTGGACAAGCAAGTAGTCCCGCCCCAAACTCATGCTATTGGTTTAGCTACTCAATACATACAAAACCTTGAAGAAAAAAATATTTGGGCTTTCATCAACTATGTTCACTTTTGGACCTTTTAGAGACACTTTTTTCATTTTCTCTTTAATTTGTAATGTCTAACAATACCCCCCCCCCCCCCTTTTTTGTTTTTTGTTTTTAGAAAGTAATAAAAATTCCTACCACAGTGTCTTTTCCATGATGTATTGTGTTTTATATCATTCTGTTATGGAAATGACGATAATGGAAATTAATTTTTTTTTGTCTTGCTATGGCCTTTTGGTAACCATCTTTGGTAACCTTTTATGTATCCTAAATTATTTTTAATAAATTAAATAATAGTTTCTCCCATATTTTGCTAAATGTATTATTGCACAGATTTACAGCTTAAATGGAAAGGACAATAATATCTCATATTTCATTTCAAGCTCTTCAGTGACACTTTTTCTCTTTTGGTAAACAAGTACACTTTTGAAAAGTTTTGAAAAATTAGGGGGAAAATTGTTTGGTCTGGTGGAAATCAATCAATCAATCATTTATTTATTTATTTATTTTAGATTAATCATGCATTAATCATACATTCAATATTGAAATGATTTATGTTATATTTCATAATTTGTTTAGACTGTTATTTTTAAATTTAAATAATTCATATTTTTCTGATGGATTTTCTGGGTATGAGACAAGGGTAAAATAATTAAATCTTGAAAGGCAAGATGAAATAGTTATTTTTAACAAAATTAAACCCCTGGGACATGAAAACTACCTAAAGTTGAATGAACACCCAATTTTAGCTTAATTTAGCTTTGGTATCGACAAAAACATTACTGTCTCTTTTCATACTGTTGACTAATCTTTTAAAGTGTTTTTGTTAATTTAACAAAAATGAAATTCTATTCTTGCATCAGGGTTATTTTGACCTAGAAGAGACTCTGAGGATGCCGCAACACCGCTGAATACCTCCTGGTATTGTTGTAGGTGGAACCCTGGAGAAAAGCACAACAGTAGGAGGTTAGAGTCGTGCGGTTAAGTCTGCATCCTTAAAGTACAAATTGATTACATATATGTATATGCCTGTTGGGCTCTGCAAGCACAGCATTCATGTGTGCTGTTTGTGTGGGTGTGGTGTAACCAGATCAGTCTCTGTCGTAGAGCCCCTCTGCTTTGCGGAGAGCTGCGCTTGTAGAGGAGGGGGGAGCGCTTAGTGTGTTTCATGGTTAATTCTGTGTCAGTTAGTTGACTGCTACCTTCCCTCCAGCTAAAAGTGCACAGTGAAACACAAGCCCAAAGAAATCCTCTGGCTTTGACAGCCGAGCTGTTCAATCATTTATCTGTAGGCCCGGGGCCATGAATCAGTGTCAACAAACATTCCATTGAAATCATATCAAGCCTGCTCTGTTCTGCTGTTTCTTTCTTTCACACTCTTGCGCTCCTTTCTTTCCCTCTCCTGCTGTCTCCCTATCCCTTTTTCCTCTTTTCATCCCCACAAGGTGTGATGGAACTATATGTTTTCTTTTGTTCGACATGGCCCGACTCATTACCAGCTCCACTGAGAGTTTATACTGTGTTGATTTTTTCATCTCTTTTGGGTCTTGGTAGCATTTTGACCTGTTGACAAGCCTGAACCTCACTTTAACACTCACGGCACATGGTCATGAAGTGAATCCGCAATTCTAGATGTACTGTAGTCTTCACATATCAAACGTTTGATTCTGTTATTGTACAACTATAAAACTCTTTGTAGAAATACCTTTGATATTGAGGAAACAGCCTTTAGTTAATTTTTTCTGTAAGCCTAAACAATAAAGTCTCATGACTGAAGCAGAATATACACCAATCTAGGTTGACATAGTTATATATTTATAGTTAGTTATTACATAGTTATAATCTACATAAATATTGTTATTTAAGAAAGAATGAATGAACAATATTTTTTTACATTGATATAAATGTTTGGGTATGTACAGTAATTATTTTTTGTGTTTTTAAAAAGAGGTCTTTCATGCTCACCAAGGCTGCATTTATTTGATCATAAAATACAGTAATATTGTGAAATTATATTACAATTTCAATGAATTTATTTTGATATTAATATATTTTAAAATGTAATGTCACATGATCCTTTGGAAATCCTTCAGATATGCTGATTTAGTGCTCTAGAAACATTTCTTGTTATTATTAATGTAGAAAAACTTTTTTTTCAGAGTAGAATTAGAATTCAGAATTAAGAAGATTTTTAACAATGCAAAAGTCTTGAATGAATGCATCCTTGCTGACCCCGAACTTTTTAGCAGTAGTGTCTCTAAATGTTTGAATATGTGGCTTAATTTTCAACTAAAAAAATAATAATTTTGTTGAATAAAATTATATGCCATTTTAGTCATAGTAAAACTGAGTAATATGAATTTGACAGTGAAATATAGGACAATTTCAGCAAATGATTACTTTAAAAATGCAAAAATGAACACTCTCTAAATTCCACTATTCTTCTCTTCTTTGTTGATTTCTACTAGCTTTGTCTGGAGGGCCTTTATGCTGATTTGGAAGGTTTTGAGCAGGTGAAGTGGACAGAGGGCAATGTGCTTTTTTTGGCACTTCCTGTGCTTGGGGCAATGAACGCTGAAGCCGAATCAGAGGATTCCACTCTTCCTGTAAACCTCCCTCACTGTATGTATCCTGAGAACTGCCGTGGACCCCAGAGACTGCCAGACCACAGGAGTGTGGAAGTGATGGGAAAAAATAAACGAATACAGCAAGCTTAATTATTAAAAACACCCTAAACTGATCCCTCCCATTTTTCTCTTGAAGAGTGGAGCGTATCCTCCCTGGACCTTTGGTTCAGGGCTCAGCTCTCTTTTGCTCTGTTTATGTTTACATCCCCTCAGGTGGTGAAGGCAATTCGGTGCCTCGTGGATCCAACATATCAATTTGTCTCTGCGCAGTTGGGCCTACCTCTGCTGGGATTGCTATGCAGCTCAGAGCCAATAACTTTGATCATGCAAAGTCAGATTGTTGATGGGCAGCGTCTCCTACAAAGCTCAATTCTCAGTCCTTGTGTATCCGCTGCTCTCGTAGTGAAGGCATCAAAACAAAGTTGGCTTCACAAAACGAGAGATGAAACAGATACTAAGTGCATTGGGCTTTTAGTTCTTTTAGTTCCTCTGAAGAAGGAGCTGTAAAGTGCTTGCCAGATTGAGGGATGCTTGAATCCAAAGGCCTAGTTCTTACTCTTCCTCCCTGTCTCCTTTTCCCTCAATCTTTTTCTCAGTTTCCCATCCCACCCACTCAGTCTTTTAGCGTCTGTGATATGGCCCCCAACACTTGGTACAAATGAAATCTATTGTCCAGTAGCTTTCAGGTAAAGGCGAAGCTTCAAAGGGATGTCTGAATTATCATCCTCCTCCTCCTGCATTGAGCTGCCTCTCTCAGATAGTCACTCGTACCGCTTCTCCCGCTTGCCATAGAGACGCACTTTCCACTTACCTGGATGCTCTGAGAAAAGAACATGTCCTGAAGGCTTCATAAAGACAGGGCCTTCTAAGAATATCTGATAACTGACAGTTCTGTAAACTGCTGCAGGGCATATTAATATTAGTTGCATATTCTGCATTTCTGATTTATTTGCTGGTTTAGTTGTGACATGATCACTTATGGCCAGTACAGGTTATTTTCTGTAAGATCTCCAATAACCAGTATCTAGAACTGATTAATTGTTGTATTATTTCTGCTTTTTGACCCAGTAAATTTAATAAAAACTTAGAATGCAGCCATAAAAACGCAGTTTACATTTTGAAAATCAATCAATCAATCAACCACTATTATTATTTTTGTATGTTATTGTTATCTTGTAAACTACTTGTATGCATCTTGCATTTGAGTCCTTCAAAGAAACCTGTGTAACACACAGACTATTAAACAAAGATTTTTGGAAGGTTTGACGTGGGTCATGAATTAACAGAGAGCTCTGTGCCTGTGCCAATTGGCAAAGAACCCCTAACAAGTTTCTGACCCAAACTGGAATAATGCCCAGCAGAAAATCAAAGCCCACCTCTAGATCATGCATTTAAAGTTTATTTTTTCATATTTAAGCATTTTAATTAATCAGAGCACTGCTCTACACTTATTGCAAGAGCTCCATTTATTCATTGTGCATTGATGTAGGCTGCAAAGTTAAAATTGCTGTGATGTATTGCAGATACATACAGTTTGATGTACTGTGCTTCTGAAAAGTGCAAAAAAAGCAGTACTTAAGACTTTATACACCTTGCCATCTGTTTGCAAAAATTTCTCCGAGTGATTTGTGTAAATGCAATCAGTGAAATTTCTGTAAGATCTCCAATAACCAGTATCTAGAACTGATTAATTGTTGTATTATTTCTGCTTTTTGACCCAGTAAATTAAATAAAAACTTAGAATGCAGCAATAAAAACTCAGTTTACATTTTGAAAATCAATCAATCAATCAACCACTATTATTATTTTTGTATGTTATTGTTTATCTTGTAAACTACTTGTGTAAAATTTACACAAATACACATCAATTTGTGTAAATGCAATCAGTGAAATTTTTGAGAGACGATTTTGCTTGTCATTTGTGAAAAGTATATGTAAATCAAAGATTTTTTGACTTCAAAAGCTAAAACTAAACAGCGTATATTGTATTTCCTTTATGAAAATCTCATATAAATGTCTGTATTAAGTGTTTGTGAACATGGTAACGGAGAGCTGCTCACACAGATGGCTCCCAAGACAGCCTTTCAATTACTGCAACAGTTTAAATGTCCGCGTCTGATTGGAATGTGTTGGAAATAGTCACAAAAGGCCCTGCGTGGAACGGCTCCAAGTCATTGCCACTCACTCCGTTAGTCTGGACGCCCTCCAAGGTTATTTCATCGATGGCTGCTGCGTCTTCCAATTCCCTCGACCCTGATAGTACACAATACACTTTCTCCCTCTCTTTCTTGCTCTCCTCAAACACACACACAATCATTGATAAAGTAAACCACCCTCCTAATCCAGTATTACTTTGATTTATGTGTTCTTTGTTTTCTCAAAGCAATTAGATCACTTATCAAATTACTGGTGTGGAGTTTATATAATTAATTTTGTCTGTGCCACTTTGAGATTTCAGCTCTGCTGTATTGTGTGTTTCAGTTTATACATAAAACACGTAGATTGCATGTTGATTCAGATAGATGTAGAAAATACACTTGTTGTGACACTTGCAGTATTAGTTAGGAACCATGGGTGGGTTGGTATTACTTTTAGAGCATCAGGTAAAATTTTTACAAAACAGGCTTGTTGAAAATCAAACTTGTGCTGACATTTTGGCAAAATGTTGTTGTTTTTTTGCACGTTTTTTGCTCACTTTTTGTGAAATGTCCAGTGAAAGGCTCTAAGTGTGTTCGATTTTCTCAGAAATACATGTATGTGAATGAGACATAATTTTATTATGTTAGTTGTTGTACATATCAGAGCACTTTCAAAGGAAATCTCTGGTGAGTGTCTCTAAAAGGTTAACGCTGTATCAAGTTTGACAATAACATACCACCTACAATACACCCTACCCTAAACCTAACTGATAGTGCTAACAAAAGCAAATATGAGATAAAAAAAGAAACTTTTTCAGAAGAAACCATGCAGTTTTAACTTGTTTCTAAAAGTCTTTTATGTATTGTTGTGAATTTTGTTTCACAGGATTCATACCTGAGTGCTCTACATACAAGTGCAATGCTGTACCAGGTGAGCTACCGAGCAAGTTTACTGTGGTAGAAAAGCCATACAAATGTAGCTGGTTATGTAATGCCAACCTGAATATGTTTTAGTTTAGAAATAATGCACTATAGGAAAGTTGTTTTGAGATCATAAACAATATTGTGCAAGGAACCATGCGGAAATAAATCTTTATTAATCGATAAAATAATCTGCCCTGTAATCACAATTTGGGTGAAAAATAAATAAAATTGTTGGTGTTTTACTGGCACTAGTCTTCATTTCAGATGAAAACTGCAGTAAATTTTATGTCTTTGGAGTTTTGCAAAAATGTAGTTAGAGGCACATTTTTCCAATGATCATATGTTGAAATTTTTAGTAGTTCTAAAGATTTGTTGTCTTTCCAAAATGGGCTCCTTTTTATAAAACATTGCCTTCTTAGTAGCAATACTGGCCTTTAACGGAACATTGCGACCCCTTCAACCCCCTTCAAACTCAGACCTAAAAGATTATAAATTAGTACAAGTGGGGGATGAGAGTAGGATTAAGGATGCTGCATAATCTAAAACAAAGGATGCTTTTTCCAAACGGGGTGACGGGGCAGATTAGAGCTGTGTCGGTTAGTGCTTATGGGACTTTTCCCTTAGAAAGATGCACACTTGTTCTCTTTACCCACCTCCTCGGGTACACCATCACTGCCGTAATGAGGTAGCATGGGAAATCGACATAATACTAGCTAATAAGGTCGAGGAAGGCAGATTTTATTAGGTTAGGGGAAGACGCACATCTCTATGGGTGTCTATCAGAACAATGACTTAGACTTCAACAATCGGGTCTGACGACGATTGAGTCCAATAATATTACGCCAATAGTGATGTAAGACAATGCTGGCGAACCGAGGGTGAGGGTGCTGAGATATGTGCTGTAATTGAGCAGCTGGAGCAATCGGAGGCCATGGGACGCACTTTTAATTTCATCACTCCGTCAGCTTTTATTAAAACTCATTCGTCATGAAGAGGAGAGCGAGACGTTGGGCTGAGTGTCGGAGGCTGTATTGCCATTGCCTGGGGATTGGGGTTTTGGAAGAGTAGAAAGACTCATGATATTGGGGAGATTGATGACAAAGCTTGGTTTTTAGGCATAAGCATCGAGAGAATCCCTTCCACATTATATACGCAAACATCAGCCCAGCCATCAAGCCCATTTGTTACTGTCTAGGGAGGTCAGTGAAGTTGGGGAACGTGCATTGTGGGATAGGCTGCATGAGAACGTATAAGTCGGATAATTATCAGTCACATTGATCCAAAGTCCAAGTGCAGTGAATTCACCCAGTGTATTGAATTGCCGTTAATAGCTGTTTTTCCTCACAGGCTAATGAGATTACTTCAGCCTGCTGTCGTTCTTGTTTTGTTGGTTGAAGAAATAGAAGGCATTGTTTGTTGTTGCGTTGTGTTTTGTTTTCACAAGGGACTGTAAAAGAGGGCACACATATTGTAGTTAGTTCTCAGATAGGGCTGATAGCTTAGTCTTGGCACACAGTTTTTGAAGTGTCATCAAAGTGTAAACCCCCGTCTCCCCTCCTTCTTTCTTTTCCTCTGAACTCTCTCTGTCCTCTACACTGTCATCCCACCGATCCTCGGCAGCTCCATCACGCCTCCTTCAATCAAAGCAAATTAAATGATTCATTATTTCTTCCCGCCCACCAAAAGATGTAGAAACATGAAAAATAAAAGAAAGGCACGAGTGAGAACAGCTTTTACATCTTCTCCCATTCACGTTTTCACACAGTACATGTGTGCAACTAAAGAACGAACCCAAAAAAAGAAGGGGAGAATAAAATGAAGTGTGACAACATATGAATTTCAAATTTGTGGAGAGACATCAAAGTGCACCATCCTGGGTGCCTTCGACAAGGACGCACACTGATTTTTAATCCGGTCCCCCCGATTGTATCGCCACCCTAACGAAGAGTTGAGCGGGGCCCTGCCAGAGAGAGTGGCACCGGGCAAAGGGAGATAGAGAGAGGGAAAGATCAGAGACGAGAGAAGAGGAGATGGAGGAGGAGGAAGGCGAGAAGAAAGGGGAAGCTTTTCCAAACACAGGCGGCCGAGCCCTTTGTTGTCGTCTCGATCAGAGGGGCCCTTTCATCAGAGCGGGAACAGTTTCCACTCCTCTCAGTTTTGGTAAGGGGGAGAGAGAGTGTGTGTGTGTGTGTGTGTGTGTGTGTGTGTGTACGTGCATGTGTTTGGTGTTGGTGCGTACCTCTCGTACATCAGCATCCGAGGACTCTGTTCAAACTTTGGTTATAGTTTAAATATGACACTGTCCATATATAACGTGATTTTTTTCTTAAGCATCTGTGTGAATTAATAGACAATTGTAAGAAAAGGCGCCAAATTAACTTAATATGTATACAGTATATTAAGTTAATTTGGGGCCTTTTCTTACAATTACATATACATACAATTACAATATACAGATGTGATATTATATATATATATATATATATATATATATATATATATATATAATTTATCATTAAATCAAAAAATAGCAGACCATACATTTTTCTTAGAGGTCATGAAAGATTAGTTTTCTTTTTTTTTCTTTTTTTTTTATTCTCTCATTGAAATTGTGTTTGTTACAAAAACATAAAATTAATATCTTAAAGGGAGAGTCCATTCAAAAATGAAAATTCTATGATCATTTATTCACCATCATGTCGTTCTATACCTATACGACTTCCTTTATGTGGAACATGTGGAAGATATTTTGAAGAATGTTGGTTTCAATTACCATTGACATACATAAAATGTTTTGCCCATACAATTAAAGTCAATGGAAACTGAAAATGATTGGTTTGAGAATTTTTTGTATTTTTGTACTGTCCCCTTAATTTTGTTTTAATTTTTTTTTATTATTATTGCAGGAATATTGAATGTACAGTGTCACCTCAAAAAAAAAAAAAAAAAACATTCGATAAACAAGATGGTAAATTTCATTTTCTTTTTAGTCAGTCATAGACTTTACCAGATTGACCAATAATTGACTTGCCAATAATTATTTACTTCCCAAAGCCATTTTTACTTACATTTGTCACTTGAGGAGTGTTAATTTTGGCCCCTGCTTGTAAGCATAACCAAATGAAAAATTTAGTGCAGTTACACTTTTGGAATAACTGATGCAACAGCTCTCTGAGCATACGGTGACAGTGCAGAGAGACAGAACAGACATAATACAGAACCAACAGCACTGCTATAGAGCCAGTCAGTGTGGCTTGGTAACTAGAGGAAGGAGAGCCAAACTTAAGTGAAAGCATGAGAGAGTGTGTTCACAGCCAAGTATACTGCAAGGAACGCTGCCTCCAAGCAGTGTCAGGGGGTCAAATCCTAAATGGCTTTTACACATTTTACACACAAATACATTTGCTCGCTCTCTCTGTCAAACAAGAAGCTTTACTACCAACACAAATACAGGGTTAAAGATCTCAGTTGACAGTACAAGTACCCTTGAGTACAGCACCCTAGATTGCTCCAGGGAAACCGTCTCTGCAGGTAGTGACTGTAATGTCCACTAAATAGTAGGGGGAAAAGTAATATACAAAAACACACTTTCTACAAAATACAACTGTTTGACTTTTTTATTGTTTTAGAGGCATCTTCAAAATTACATCACATATCAAATTATTATCAAACACTTTTTAATATATTAAACAATGATAGCATCAATAATAATAAACATTATTATTAGTAGTAATATTTATCTTAATAATAATAATTTATTGCTTTATAAATATTTATTTTTAATTACAATAATTATTATTATTGTGCTTGTTGATTATTGTTATTATTAAAAATGAATAGATATTGAAAATGCAGTCTGTTCAGTGTTTGTGTATGTGGTAGAGAGAGAGAAAGAGAGAGTAAAGTGTTGGGATGTGACACTTTTGGTAACATCATGCCCCATGGCCTTACCTGAGTGCATATGGTACAAAAAGGACCTACGGGCACCACACCTGTTCCAGTCTACATTCTGCACATGCCGCCCTGCAAGATACAAAGAAGTGTGAATGTGAGTCTGCGTGAAGTGTCACCTCACTTAAAATGAATGAACACATTTGCACATCTTCATTCCTTAGCGCGCACGTTTGCCAGGAAACAATATCCTCATTTATACCAGTGTTAATCACAGGTAATGTGCATAAATCTGCACATGACCTCAAACAATTTGCCCTGTTGTTTTTCGCTTCCTGGCAGAGTCCTCAAACATCTTAGAATTCAGAAGCTCAGGTTTGTGTCACAGTATAGTTATTCCTTGTTCCTAACCCCCAAGGAAGGAAGTCGTGGCCTAATGGCTTGAGCAAGGCACCGAACCCCCAACTGCTCCCCGGGCGCCGCAGCATAAATGGCTGCCCACTGCTCCGGGTGTGTGTTCACGGTGTGTGTGTGTTCACTGCTGTGTGTGTGCACTTTGGATGGGTTAAATGCAGAGCACAGATTCCGAGTATGGGTCACCATACTTGGTCGTATGTCACTTCACTTTCACTTTCAGATGGAACAGCAAAGTGACCTGATGGCCTAACAGAGCAGGGACTGTTTAGGGACTCTCTATTGCATATACAGCCAAAAGTTTTTTTTTTAGTTTGTGAGGGAGAAAGAGGAAAAATTGAACTGAAATCTCTCATAGGCCACAGCTGCATTGAGAAAGGAGCTGTGACTCAAAATCTTGTACCCATGGGTATTTGAGGGAGTTTGAGGGTTTACATGCTTCCTTTCTTTTTCAAGTCCTCTTCATCCCCTTAGCAGGGAAATCTGATATATAAAATGTAATATGTTACAAATGTTGTAATATGTAATATATAACATGTCTATGTGTGTAAAATGTTAAAATCTTTATTGTTCACTTGTAAGCAGCTTTCAGGGGAAAACAAAGCATTTACTGGAGGAAAAGTGAGTCTAAGTCAGGTCATATATACAGGTATATGAAGAGTTTATTTGCAAAAAACAGATAACACTGTTTTTTTTCATTTTCAAAAATCATGTTTTTTATTATGTTATCATGTTTTTATTGTGGTTTTTGTTAGTTAGCTGTTTGTTTGTTTTTTTAACCTAGTCAAAATAACCCAACTGCAGTTTGATTGAGATTATTTGGAATGCACAATGAAAAAACATGATTTCTGAGAATTGTTAAAAATGGAGTTATCTGCTTTTGCAAATGAACTCTTCATATATGTATATATATATACACCAAGCTGTTGAACAGTAGTGTGAATTAAAACAAAAAATATATTTTTTTTATCATTTTAAATGCAATATTTTTTAATTAATAGTTTGTTTACTTAAATTATTCAAATGTTTTTTTTTCTAATAGTAACAAATTTTATTACTCATCATGGTGAGTGTATAATGGACTGATAGAGAAAAATCTCTGAAGTCCCATCTTAATTGCCTATGATTCTAAATCAAATCTCAAGTCACTTTCTTAGTGTAAGTGTGGCTCAAGTCCGAGTCTCTTCTGTCAGAAAGCTGTTATTACAAGAGAGAAGAGTATGTATGTATGTGTGTAAGGACAGTAAAGTGATAGAGATGTGCTTGGTTCGAGAGTGTAAGAGAGAGATAGAGAGATGCACCATGCACTGCCTCCGGCTACCATTATGTCTTCCATTTGTCTGTAGAAGTATGGGTCAGTGTGTGTGAGAGGGAGTTTGTGTCTGTTTGCTGTGGTTAGTGGTTAGTGTGTGTGTGTGTGTGTTGGAGGACAGGGGTTGTTCTCATTATCATGTGGTGTGTGTGATTAGCAGGCTAGCTGCTGCAGTAGGCAGGCTGCATCGTTTACCATGCTGTCAACACTACAGCCTTCCACCGAGCCCTGCTATTACTCACCATACAACACACACATACACACCGACGTGCTCGCTGTGGGTGTGCATGACCAAGACAAAATGCAGCAGAACTGTACGAGAGCATTCATATACATAATTTGCATAGTATCGAACTCAAATCAAATCAGCGCATAGATAATTGAGAGTGATGGCGAAAGAAAAAACTTTTTTTGCACATATCCTTGTATGTTACTGAGATGAATCAACCACAAAAAACAGATTAACTGACACCGACAGTCGAACCGTAAATGTGTACAGTATGAATAAAGAGAGAGATTTCTGTTAACCACACACAAGGAGTCTGAAAAGCAAATCAACAAAGCCTGTCACAAAAGCATGGGCGGCTGGTGGCGGCCTGAAAAGATTCTTCAGCATTAGAGTGTGTTAAAAAAATCTAAATCTTCTTAATTGCCAAAAAAAAGGTTGATGATTTCCTAAGTAAAAGAAGTTGGGTAATTCAGAGAAGCTCAAAAATAAGTGTCACAATCAGAGATGCCTCCTCTTAAAAATGCTTTCCCACCCCAAAGATGGAAAAGAAAAGAGCACGAGAGAGAGAGAAAAAGCGCATCTAAAAGAAACGGAGGGATTAGGGCTTTGCAAGAGTTTACTACGCTCATTTTGCACAGGGACCTGCAGGATTATAGATAACAAATGTTAGCAGAGCGCTCTGACCTGCTTGCCGAGAGAAAAGTGCGTCTGTTCGTGCTAAAACAGCAGAGTCGGCTTTTGCAATGCTGCTTAAAGAAAGAAAAGAAAAGGAGTGCAGAAGAAAAAGATAAAGAGGAGTATCGAAGTGGGTGGGAGGAGTGAAGGAAGAGAACGTAAGAAGAAAAAGAAGGGTTGCTTGTAAGTTGCACGCTTGCCAAGACACAGTCGGGGTGGTGTATCGCGCAGCGATTGTTAATTAATGAAGCGATTAATTGTGTCGACCGGGCGATTGAGGAGATTTTCAGCGAGGTGCAAACCTTAAGCCGATTTACGCTGAGTCTACAGGCTCTGAGTGTGTGTGTGTGTGTGTGTGTTACACTTTCCACTCAAGCAAACAAGCCAAATCTCATCTAAGCCTTCCTATAAACTCTTATTGCTAATCATCAGCCATGCATTCCCAGCCTTCTCTCCCTCCCAGTCCATTCCAGGACCTGCAGGGCTGAAATTGCAGTTGGGGCCTGGGGGATTCAGGGCTTTGCTATCTTGACTGACCCAAGCGCCAGCTGCTCTCAGACCGGTCAATCCTCAATTAAACGCAGTCTAATTTAATTCAGTCTGTCGTGGCGAGTGCTTGACCACAGACGATATCGAGACAGGAGCACTTGGCGTCTGGTCGTGACCCCTTTTGGGCTGAAGCTGGTCTGGTCACTCTGGTCAGTCTCCACAGTACGCAAACACACACATAAGGCATGTAACCCCGTGGCTTGAAGTTCAGTGCGAGCATATCGTGGTGATCTCAAAGCATCTGTTGCTAAAGCAGCCTTCTTGATATCATACGGTCGAATTCATACACAAACGCCCCTTGATCCTGTTATTGCCTCTTTCAATGGACTTCTCAGATGTCTCTAAAGCAAGTCGCCCGGTCCTTTCAGGCCCTTTGAGCCTAATAAAACACAAAAGCGGGAAAAACAGACAGAATGAGTAAACACAGTGGAACACCGCGGAATGACCGAAGGGAACGATTTGGGTTCATTAGGCATGCATTAACATGAATTACTATCTAATTAAAAGGAAGCAACTCATTAATAAGTTTGGTGAGGGCTCTCTTGAGTGTGCAGTGACATGTGGAACTCTGCGGCTTTGTGCTGGCTTAGCCTCACTGTTTCTGCCATCAGGGAAGAGAGACGGCTCTTAAAATACTCCAGTGCAACAGACAGTTTACATGTGGAAACCCACAAAGGTTTGCCAAATCAATCATTAAATATTTAAGTGACGGAATAATGATTAAGTCCTTTACACAAGGTTCTTAGAAATTCTGCTGTTCCCAAGCTGAGCTTGATGAAAGGAGGAAAACAAACAGCTGTGGGTTTTCTGATAATAAAACTCTGTATGCAGTAAACAGGTGTTGATGGAAAATTACTAATTATAATTTGTAATTTGACACTTAAGCAATGCAAGCAACATACAAATACATACATTCAGTTTTTGCAAACAAAATATTTTTGCGCATGGTAGCAATAAAAGCAAACTCATTAATTAATTTATGCATTTATTATATAAATTCTATAAAAATATAGAATTAATTTATTTAATATATAAATTTATATTTAAATGAATAAATGCATTGTATAAAATTATAAATTAAATTATAAATTGTTATTATTTACTTGTGCTCTCTTTTATTGCTAACCATTCACAATAAAAAAAAAATATTAAAATGTTGGGTCTTATTACCCACAATGCATGAATACACTTAATTTTGTTATATATTATCTCTATTATCTCACTATAATTATTAAACTAAAAAGTTTATAAAACTGTAAAGTTATGTTAAATAATGTGATGTGCATCACCTTTTTTTCCTCTGCATCTGCTTTCACAGAAGGAAAATTATTTTCTCTATCATCATCATCAGCTTTCAGCTCCATTAGTCCTGTCAGGAGAGAAGATGAAACTCGATCAGCATCAAGCTGTGTAGTATTATAAACATAAATCTATAAAAAGAACATCATGGCTACATTTTATAGAAGCTTTCATGAATAAGTCATCATTAAACATTTCAGAATGTTTACAAGATGGTTAGATAATATACATTCTAAAGGATGGGAACTAAAATCATACTTGTGAATGTGATTGTGAATTACTGATCAGCATTGTATGATGTTTGATAATGACTTATGAAGTTATAAAGTATAATTTAATGAAATGTGAGACTAACAAGAGGCCACATATATATAACAGAACTTGATTATTAAGTTCTAGTGAACAAGACATTCAACAGAAATGCATGATTCGGAGGTCAAGGCCTGAAATCCAAAGAACAATTTGATATCAAGTGAAAGTGAACAGAAAATATTTGCCATTGCAATCATCCACCAAGCCTGAACATTAATGTCAGTGGTTGATAAGTGAGCGGATGGGTGTAGTGGCAGCTTGTCCAACATTACAAACCCACTGCATCACAGGGATTGAGGGGAAAGTGACGTTGATTTGATTGACCATTGTGCAGGCAGACAGTGGAAGAGAGGCCCAATGTATTCAGGAGCATGCTTCTAACCCCTTCAGCCCACAAGCTGTTTACCACTCTATCAGCTGCTTTCCAAGGGTCTGGCTGCCATCCATATTCAGACGGCACAAATTCCACTGCTTATCTCACAAGCTCCCCTCCAAAAGCTCCCCGTTCCCCTCCGCACATACATACATACATAAACACATCTTTATGGAAGCAAGTGGCAACTACACACCCGGAAGGGGGCAGGATAAAGATCACCTTGAATTCAAAGTAAAGGATTGAGGCCTTGGCGGACAGAACGGACAGCGACACAGGTTACAGTGCCCAACTTTGTGTGTGAGAGAAAAAGAAAGAGGAAGAGATGGCAGAAAAGAAGATCTGCATTTTTTAAATGAAAGGCCCAGGAAAAATCTAAATTTAATAATAGTAATTATAGATAGAAATGACTACTTTAATTCATACAAAAATAGCTGGGAGTGTATTATAATTGGAGAAAATGGAAAAAGAAAAAATACTTCGTGATTTGAGATTGAAAACAGCACTAAGGCATTACTAAAGTAAGGTGACGTCAGCCTCAACAACCTGAAAATGTACAGAATGTTTAATATTTATTTTAGTTAAACCAGATATTATATCTGGTATCCAATGTATCCTAATTTTGTTTAAAAACTCTCTAGGAACCAGGGTTTTTTAACCAGGGGACCCCTGGGGGTTTGTGAAGGTACTGCAGAGGTCTGAGGGGAAGATATATGAAACTGGATTTTCTATTAACTATTTGCATAATGTACTGGTGAGCAATATGTAATTTAATAATGGTAATATTTTTAATGCAAGGAACAAAGTTTTCTATATTGTGGGGTCCCTGGGTTGGTTGAGTGTCTGCATGGAGGTCCCTGGGTCTATAACTGTTGAAACCCCCTATCTAGGATACTGTAAGAATTTGGTGATTTAAAAACATCGTTTAGTCTATAAAATACTAGATTGACTAAATGCACTTCTGAACCTTTATATATTCAAAATCCTATGAAATGCTGGTAATGGAAAAATTGAATGTGGGTAGCCTGTAATTTATAAATAGGGTTGCCATCCATTAAAAAAGTACCGACTGCGCATAGAATTAAGTGTTTTTTTTTTTTTTTAAAAAAAGAAGAGAAGTCAGGTTAGTCTCTTAGCTGTTTCTCATACACTTTATGTTTTAAAAAGGCTTGTTCTCTGGCTGTGAGGGAAGAGTACCCTTCTCTCTTTGCACTGGCCAGTGATTGAAGTTAGGAACTCACTCCGTGGCTAATTGCACGCCGGTGCTTTCACATGAATATTCATGCCTGCGTCTTCAGGGCCCCGCCTAATTAGCCCAAAGATAAGTCGAGAGTTGGAGAGAGATAGCCCACACCTTTTACGGAAAGGAAAACATTCCCGTTCCATTCCCTCGGGATGCTTGCGGAATCGCCTGAGTTCATTAACCAAAAAAGAGAGAAAGAGGTACCTGAAAAAGCGCAGGATGTGTCTGTAAATTCGTGGCTATTACACATGTCTGTCAAAGCCAACCGGTGAAAACAAACGGGTAAGATGGAATGAGAGGTGAATCTTTAGTGGAGCGATTCTTTAATTAAAACACTCATTTCAGTCGATATATGGCGCTTTCTAAAGTTGGCTGAAAATGAGTTATTTTGTATCTATTTTTAAAAGTGTTTAAAAGTGTCAAAATGGACTCTTCTCAGCATTTTTTTTTCTTATAGCCTACAGTGGCCTGCCTCATTAGACACCAAAAGAGATTATTCATCATAATTATTTTCCCTTGTTTACGTAGGCTATTGTTTTGCAGCATTATTTTTTTATTATTGATAAGCCTACGTGACACTTAAATATTACAGTGCATTACACACTATTAAGTTTACAGTTAATGTATTACCAACTGACGCTATACAGACACTGAAGTATTGTTTTTAACCCGATTGTTATGTTTAAGATGAAGCCTTTTAGCTTTATTTTCTCATTTATATTTCAATCTGAGTGATGATAAAACATTTTAGAACATTTTTAGAAGTGTATTGATGCAATAAAAATCATACAAATGCAGAAATTTGAATTTCTGTATAAAAGAATGCTGATACATGTGAAAGAAAAGATAAATGAAAGGTCAAAACAATGAAACTTTTTAATCTCTAATATGATAATGAATGGTTTGCACGTGAATTGTTTCTGCTTTTGGCACCCACAGATAACGCCGTGTATAGCCTATTTGCTGTTTTCTGAACTTACTCTCCTGTGCACTTTTACGGCCTGTGGTTAATGGAGGGTTTGACCGACCAGACTCTAATTATATTCAAGTGGAGGGGGTCCCTCGTGCAGATTAAAGCACGTGACTACAGACGCGTGAATCGTGAGGAAAAAAAATAGATCCGTAGAAGCCAATATTACATTTTTGTAAACGAAAGAAAACATCTTGTATGAAAATTAAACTAAATGTTTCTCATATAGAGCTACTTGAATATCAAATGAATTAATGAGGTAATAAAAGCACATTTTCCTGCAAAGACTTTAATTTATTATTTTAATATTTTAATTCAAACTCAGTCTGGTTTAAGCTAAAAAAAAATCAACTTAGGCTATAACAGAGATAAGTAAAACTTTTTCTTAAACTTCGAGCTATAAAATGCTGTAACCAGATTTAGTACATCCTGGATACTCAAAGGCCACAATTGTTCTCTACTGTCTTTCATTGCCATCTTACAAAACAAGGGCTATTATTTCTCTTTTCCTGTATGGCAAATCATTCATCTGCAGGATCAGTGTGATCCTTTCAAACCGCTCTCCATAGCAACCTCGTGCATCCCAGGAAAAATTCACCTCGCTCCACACAAGGCCATATTCTTTGCGAAGGAAAAAAAGGAGCATCTGGGCGCTTTCTGAACCACTTTCTTTCGCTGGCAAACTAAGCGAAGAGTTTGACTGTGCTGCTACTGTGACGCAGCTCTCTGGACATAAATGACCGCTCTTTTTATAGACTTCTAAATGAGAGCAACTGTACAGTGAAGCATCCTCATTAACTGCGGCTCAAACCCGGCCATCGCATTGCAATCGGCTATACAGTGCGATTTAGATAAAAAAAACCTTGTCATCTGCTTTCCTAAAACTTATTGTGGCTTACGTATTAATTTTCGCCCTAGGTCACGCACAAAAATATATAGAATTTGTAATATTATCGTGGACTCAAAACCACCGCGTTTTTCATCATAAGGAAACAGTGGTTAAAAATTACAGTTGTTTAGAAATCTAGCCTAATTCAGACAATATAATCACAAAGAAAAGAAGGAGTCTAATATAAACGCTTCAAAGCTTTAGATGTAAAGATGTAAAGTCATTCTTATAAAAACACATGTTAGTTTAGATACTTTAGGCTACTGAAGTTATAAAATTAAAAAACAATACATAAACGTTGCTCTTAAGAAGACAGATACATGCCAGTTTGTGTCAACCACCTGAGAAAATCGTGTTAAAGTAACCGACATGATGTTTTATCTGGTAGGCTATAAATGACGCGTTATAATCAGCTGTTCCTTTAAAAAATGTAGAAATTTCTTCTACAAGTGTTGTTGCATATGTGATAAATAAATAACTGGTGGCTTTACATAACCACGCCTTTGACAGAGTGGTGACGAGCACTTGTGACCCCAAGAACATCATTTAGGTTACACTTCATGAACGCGCGAAGCTCGTGCAGATGGACAGATAGGAAAAGCAAACTTACCACAGAGAAGCGCTTTGGTTTGACGCCTGAATTCTCCTCATGTAACGCCACATTTCCTCGCAAAAGCCTGTGGAAACACCCCATAAGAGCAAGACAAACACACAAACACGAACGTGAACTAAAAAAATACAGTGAGGTAAATAATTTAAATAGAAGTGATACCAAAAAAATCTTCTAAAAAAGCTGTGGTTTTAGATGCAGTCGAACGTGTGCCTGATTGCGGAGTTTTAGACGACTGGAACAGGAGAGATGTAAGATTTGTTTAAAGCCCCACATTTCCATTTAAGAACGTGATTGTGTTTGCAAAGATCCCTTTCAATCTTCGCATCTCCCCCCCTCTTCCCCTCAGCGTCTCCGAGGCTGCTTTGCAATTCATAGAATTGGTAATTTGCTATTGGGACAAAACGTGAAGGGAAAAATAATCAGATCAGCCGGGAAAGGAATACGGAGGAGGCCAGAAGGGAGAAACACTGGATTTCTCTCAAAGTTACTGTTCAGAAAAATGCTTCGAGTGAAGATATTGTCAACACACCGCAGCTTTCGTGTGGACTTTGTATGTGTGTTAAAATTTGTTGGCAAAAATATGAGTTTATTAACCCAACAACTGAAATTTACTGATTTGTAAACGCTCAAGTGATTTTTACTGAAATTTACTTAAAGTGGAATTTACATTAAATACTAAAATGCGTACACTGTGCATACGTTTAAATAAAATGAGATGGATAGTGTTTTTTTATATGCTCGGTGGTAGATTGTTTATGCATTTATGCATAATGATGCGCTTGTCTCGTGTGTTACAGAGTGGGCGGTCTGTATTTCTGTATGATGTTTAATTAATTCGATGCATGGTTCCGTGATTGTGCATTTGTGTGCTACTTCAATAACACGATAATCAGAAATAATTGTGCATGTGGATAACACTTATGCTAAATTATATTGCTGTATTAACATCTTTTAATGTACCTATACTGATCTTCATCTTTCTCGTGGGTGGCTCCTGAGATACTTTAGAATACTAATCTACTTGCAAAGAGGAGCGGTACAGTTACTAAAAGAGGCAACGCAAGACGGGTCATTCTTCCACCCCACCAAAAAGAGTACCACACTCCCCCACGTGGTTATTTGCAAAACAACCCTCAAAGCCCAGTAATTTCTTACGGTTTTGCTGCTCACGCTCTCTTGACTAGCGGGGAGAAGAGAAGAAAGGGAAAAAAGGGAAAGCGTCTAGTGAAAGCGGCCAATTGCGAGTAACTGGGATCACGGCGCCCGGCAGCCAACCAAGCGGCCCGCGAGAGGTAATAAGGAAACCTGGTGGGCTGTAGTCGGCGAGGAACCAATGCACGCGCAGGGGAGGCGTGTCTTAACTCTTCCCTAAGACCTCCCAGAGCAGGTTGTTGCGTTTTGGGCTCTAAAGCTCAAAGATCTCCGAAGTGCTTGTCAGTTTTCTAAGTCGGAGCCATGGCGACAACAGCTCAGTATATTCCGCGGAATAACTCATTGCCTTCGAACCCGCTAATGCATCCGGATTCGGACAGGATGCACCAGGGGACGACCTACAGAGAGGTGCAGAAAATGATGCACCACGAGTACTTACAAGGGCTAGCGACCAACACGGGACATCCGATGAGCCTAACGCACCACCAGTGGCTGCCCACCTCCAACACCGACTGGACCAGCGGCACCCACATCGGACAAGCGGAGCACAACAAAGGCAGCGTGCAGAGCAGGGAAGACCTGGGGAACGGCTATCACAGATCGCATCTGGTCCACCAGCCGACGCAAAACAGCCACCACGGATCATGGGCTCCGACCACAACGCACCACTTATCCCCGCTCTCGCCCGCCTCCAATGGTCAACACCAGTCGCTGGTCTACTCTCAGACGGGCTACACTATGTTAAGCCCCCAGCCGTCGCTGCACCACGGCTTGCGGGACCCGCTCCTCGACGACGCGGGGAGCCATGACAACCAGATGGAGTCACCTCAGCAGCCGTTCAGCCACCATCAGGACCACTCGGACGAAGACGCCCCAAGCTCCGACGACCTGGAGCAGTTCGCCAAACAGTTCAAGCAGAGGCGCATCAAACTTGGTTTTACGCAGGCGGACGTGGGCTTAGCGCTGGGCACGCTCTACGGAAACGTCTTTTCCCAGACCACCATCTGTAGATTTGAGGCTCTGCAGCTGAGTTTCAAGAACATGTGCAAACTTAAGCCCCTGCTTAACAAATGGCTCGAGGAGACAGATTCAAACACGGGCAGCCCCACGAATTTGGACAAGATTGCAGCACAGGGCCGGAAACGAAAGAAGAGGACCTCCATCGAAGTCGGAGTCAAAGGGGCACTGGAAAACCATTTCTTAAAGTGCCCCAAGCCCTCCGCCCACGAAATCACCTCTTTAGCTGGCTCTCTGCAGTTGGAAAAAGAGGTTGTGCGTGTGTGGTTTTGCAACAGAAGACAGAAAGAGAAAAGAATGACACCGCTGGGGGTCCCTCATCCAACCATGGAGGACGTATACTCACAAGCAGAGACACCCCCTCTCCATCACACGCTACAGAGTTCTGTCCAGTGACTGCTATCATAAACAGTGTCCTTGTTTGAAAAGAAACTACAATGGATTTTGTTTATCCCCTTTGTTTAGGCCTATCCCAAGACATCAGAGACAGAAAGTTTGGGAAGAGTTCGCTGACAGTGAGCGGACAGCTTACGGGACGCCAGTAATTCTGAATAACGTGAAAATGCATTAATAACCGAGCGCATTTATCAAATCAGTACCAGTGTTTACGAAAATCGTATCGTTTGTGCCACTCTGGAAAAATTCGATCCTTTCACCGCCGATCAAACGGAGCTACGAGCCACAAAAAGGGCAATGTCTCCTTGGACAAAGGAGAGGGGACAGTGAATCTGTTAAAGCGAGTAACCAGATTAATTATCACAATGACTTATCTGATATTATTTGTGTTGTTTACTTTATGGAATGTTTTAACGTTAAGATCTTTTTTTTCTGTCTAGCGAGTATTTTACTTTAATTTCAACTAAGACAGATGAAATTCGTGATGTAAAGAACAGGCACTTGGTCAAAACCTCCAAAACAAGCAAGTGCACCAGAAACTGTTTACAATGATCATTTCTTAGCACCTGATACCGTCTAAAGATGCATAGACGTTAAAATGGCAACATGAATACACTGTCTGAAACTATATTTAATCATTTTGAGTTCTACTGCTTTCATTTTTTTCCTCTTTGCATGAGGCACTTATAATGTTATTTTAATTTTTTTTTTCACAATGTATTTGTTTGAGGTATACGACATTAATGCTTTGCTTGTTTACAGTTTCTTTTTCCAATTTCGTGTTATTTTGAACCGGCACTATTGCAGCAAGTCTGCTCCAGCTAAACATATTGAGAGTGATGCGTCAAAATGAAAAAGAAAGAAATATCTCAGGTAATTTTCAGTGCCCAAAAATCGTGCTGTACTCTTAGTTCTTCTTGAATATTGGCCAACTCTTGACACTCTCTATGTCAGCTGTGCCCGTTTAGTTTATGTTGATTACATTTTGCATCCCACTCATGAGCCTGGACACGGAGAAAAGTAGCTGTTGTAGTGAATAAGGGATGTGTTTTCGGGACTTTTCAGAATTGGGGAAAAAATAGGAGGCTGATAACGTTTCGTGTTGTTTCTCAAGGTCTGGCATTTTTCATTGGACAGCAGGTGTTCCTTTCTGCAATGTTATTTGAAACAGTGTGAATATACAACCTTTTCCAAAAAAGTAATAAAAATAAAAATAAATGACAAGAGAAAAGATTTTAAATAAATAGTTGTCAGGATTATTTCCAATATGTAAATATGTCGAATATGTAAACATATGTACTTGTTCTGGGTTCGTTTTGTTTTGTTTTGTTTTCCGGGCAGTTTTGTACACTTACTAATTCCAAGAAGATATTTTAATATTTCATTTATGACCATTTATATATCTATATATTTATTTCCTATGTGTGTTTGGAGCTTTTTTTGTTCGGCTCTGTTGATTATGTTGCAGTGGATTACAAATGTTTTGTTTACTACATTGGTTGTATGTTGATTGCGAAATGTAGACTGCAAAGTCACGTTTATATTTATGTTATAGTAATATTTTATTACTTACATAAAACATATATACAAGATCACGACTTCTGTCTTTTTTGAAGCACATTTTCACGCATATCATGGTGATGGTGAACGAAATAAGAGTTCATGAAATGACTCAGGACTCTGTGTTTGTTGCGATTTGAACCATAAAAGCATCGATGTGTTAAAACCAATACACGATATAGGCTACTATTTTGTTCATGCACGATGAATTAATGAAAAAAAAAAATTACACAAGAAATTCAATTTTAACGTAGACAATCATATAGCTTAAAAAAAATTAAACGATGTTTTAAACTATATTTTGAGACCAAGAAATGTTGAAAATTCGCTTTCGCCCTATTAAAACTTCAATAAATAAAAATGTACAATCTGTGTGAGAGAACACTACAACATAACGGCACTATTAAGTCTACAATAACGCATTTATCTATTGAGGTACGTCAGACATTTAAAGTCTAATCCCAGCACCATTCATTTCATAAATTCCCAGTTTTTTATTCCATAAACTTAAGTGGTTTATACATTTTAAAAGGTATAGTTTGTGGTTGTTCTAAAACCCAGTGGATTGTGACAGTTATTTACTTTTAGAACACCAAAATCCTGATCGTGCAAATTTATCTCAAAACTCATTATCGAAAGCATTGACTGTTTTCTAAGAAAAATGTTAAATACATAAAAGGACATAGCTAAACTCGTTTGATTTCACATGAGCGTGGAATTGGGAATTTGCTGTGATAGTTTGTTTTTATCCGTGATCCGAAATCAAAATTCGAAGATTCTTCTCTTCTAAGCGTTTTCTTTTGATGATGCTGAATTCCCGTAAAGACAACACCCTCAGTTCATGAATGTAGCTGTTAGCTCTCATTAATCGTTATCGTTTGGTGTGATGTCTCCTGTTTAATAACTTTTAAGAAAGGCTTGAGACAAATCATACCATGTATGCTCAGGATGCTGATAAATGCTGCTTGAAAATGAACGCAATGATTAAAATGGGATGTTATTAGTTAGTGAGTGATGTAAAGAGTAAAAATGGCATTGCAATATTTGCAGATAGGGCCTAATAAAAATGTGATAATATTTTAAATCTGCCGTTGAATATGTAAATATTTTTCCCAGTTAAAAAAAAAAAAAGTTGTCATTGACTATTTTATTCCTATTCGTTTTCCCCGGCTCTTCTCCGTTCGCATTGGGTTTGGAATGCTTTGTGTAATAGAGAACGTATACACAAAATTAGTAAAAGATTAGGTAGTTTATGAAGTACAAATCATTTATGCAACTAATGAATAATAATTAAAAAAAAACTATTTTAGTATGGTTAAGTTAATCTCACCATCCTAAATAATGCCAGTAGTCAAAATTAAGATACCAACCGAGAACATTTTTGTTAGCCTATAAAATAAACATAAGTGACAGTTTAAAATTCTTAGTCTACCTTCTTTTCTTTCTTTTTTTTTTTTTTCTTAGACAACATTTCTGGTTTGTGATATATGTGAAACGAGCTGTATGTCCAATTATTCAGGCATCGCATTGGAAGAGAAGTTATGAGAAAACAGTGATTCCCAAGCGCCCCCTAACGACGTAAACAATTAATGCACGAGCTGCGGTGCATTGGGTTCGTGGTTCAATTTTCCACAATCCTCTTCAAAAGTCAGCCTAATAATCCATTGGTTCACAAAATATGTGCTTCCTTTAATCCCATGCCAACATTTATCTCTAAAAAGTTTATATTTCAAATAATAACTGAGAAACGTATGTTAGAAATGAGTCCATTTTTTTATAGGTTGTCTTTTGGCACACCTTTTCTTCTAATAAATCAGCTTCCTAAAACAGAGACTTATTCCCAAAGTTTTACAATCTATAGGCCAACTCTAACAGAATCTGTACTCCATTATTATTTCTTCTTATTTATTAATTGGGAAATGGGAGGAAATCGACAGGAATATTTTCAACCATATATCTATTTACCAGTTGTAAAAACAGAAAAGAAGACAGACAGAAAGATCAGGAAAGATACAAGCATCTTGCAGTATATGCATAAGCATATTGCAATATGCAGTAACCTGCCAGTTTTAGCCCACCCTGTAGCATATTGCAATATGCAGTAACCTGCCAGGTTTTAGCCCACCCTGATACAGGGCAAAGGTGGTATAGGACTGTGAAGACTGTGGAATTGAAGAGCGATGTTACCTGGAATGAGAATTTGTGGCACAAAGACTATTCAATCATTTAGAGTAAAAGCATAGACTGAACCGAGAAGAGAAGTGTGTATGGACACTGTTTCATACGTGCATGCATAAGTCTTATTTAATAACCTATTACAGCAAGTAAACTGTCGTTTTCTAAATGTGACATCATATTAATCCACAACTAAAAATGACTTACCACTGTGGATATAAATAGACACAGTAAACCATGAATGAATGTGTGTGGAATGAGTCTCCGGGGCCAGAGTTTGTCCAGATGTCACTATGAACGACAGCTCTGTAAGAAAGCAGATAGCATGTCCACAGCAGGCTGTATTCCCAAAGAGTAAGGCATTTGTTCAAATGGGATGTATGCCCAGATTGACAGTGACTTATGAATCATTAAATTTTGGACCATACATTTCCAGTGACCACCAGTTTAACTCTCAGGACAAAGGATGTGCATTAATTTATCCTGCTGTGAGACTGAAAGTCATATTATGGTGGTTTGTTGCATGTTATAATGATATTCCATTATTTTAGTTTCCAGTCATGGTGGTTATGAAATAACCATTCGTATATGTAAGACATTATTGATCGGTGCTTTCTACAAAAATTGGATTCCAAAACTGCCTTCGGAAGTTCTAAAAGTTCTCAACTCCACTATGGGTTTAGTGCATAAAGACACTAAATGCTTGAAGGTTGAATAAGAAACACCCATTAAAGACAATCTATAGGAGATATAGGAAAGAGCACTTAAATGTGCAAGTCTGATGAGTACAGCTTTGTTACTTATGCATAATTAGGCCAATATGCACTCTGGGATGGCCAATGCCATTAGGCCTACCTTAAAACCCAGTGGCTTCTTTCTCTCTCCACTGTGCAAATCATTTCCAAGCTCATGTCCACGTCTGTTGAACCACAGACCCAGGCTGAGCCAGGGCATTTGAGACACAACGCCACCTCCTTCATCAGCAGAGTACCATCAAACACAGGAGATGTGGATTAGCAATGATTAGCAGGGATTATAGCTGGTTAATGGTGGGAAAATACATTAGGAGCCACGGGCTCAGGGAGGGATTTCGCTCACGCTAGCGGATTTGCATTGATCCAGAGCAAATGAATGAGGATTAGCCGCATCTATCTACAGATAAATAACATTAAGCGTATTATTTGGCACAAGCTGTTATTAATGACATTACATACACCACAACAATGCCGGTAATTATAACAAATGGGCCAAATAATGCATTTAATGGCATTTTTAAATTTGTGTCTTGTTCTAAGAGGGTGTGAAGATTTTCAGGAGCTGAGATTCGGTGGAAATACACCACTGGAATGTAGTGTGATATTTCATATTATAAGACTTTAAAACTTGCTCTTAAATGGATAGTACAACCAAAAATGAAAATTCTGTCATTTACTCTCCCTCTTGTTCCAAACTTCTATGACTAACACGCAACACATATTATGAATAACAATAAGGGATCACTTTGACTTTCAATGTATAGGGGGGGGGGGGGAAGGAAGTTATATGTATGGCATGACATTAGGGTGAGTAAATTATGACAGCACTGTACTTTTTCTGTTGAATTCACACAAGATAATTGTATTTAACATGTATCATACACAATTTTGTTTTTATGACCATTTTCCGACCCCAAAAACAATTTTTTGCTTTTGTGCCTTTAAGATTCCTACAGTATGTAAAGACCTATTTCACATATGAAATGAGTAACAGCATATTTACACTCAGGTTGTGTGTTTTTATTTGGATCTAATACTGTATTTTTTAACTCCATCATTTTTCAATAACAAAGTCTTTATGAAACCTGCATTACATTGTGACAGATTTCCAAAACAATGTTGAAACATGCCACTCAATCTGTGAAGATCAGACTGCAAAGATCAGGATCTTGTGAAAAAAGAAATAAAACTTCAGCTGCTTGTTTGCAACACTGATACCTTCTTGAAGGATAGAGCAGTAAGCGCAAGCAAACAGTGAGGAACAGCACTACATTTCTTTCATCATTAGTTATTCTGGTGCTTAATACAATTAATAATAAAATTAATCTAATTTATACCAAATTACTGGATAGGCTGAAAACAACATAGAAGTGTAAAAGTGGGCAGTTGTGTTCATCTCTGGGACAAAGCTACATATGTTCAGAACAAGCCATTTCTGGAGCTTAGTTTCAATAAATGCTCTTATTTTAACTGTGGAGGATGTTTTGAGTTCTGAAAGTTACAGTATGTTTTCATAGCACAATGAACCCTTTTATCTCAAGAGACCAAGGAAAATTTGATTCTTCATATGACCCCTTTAAGCAGAATTTCTTCAGCGACGGCCACACATTGTGGTGCGTGATAGCATGCTGCTGCACAAGGCTGCGTTTGTCCCCTTCAAAGCAACTGATGGGAAGGCAGCGAGGAACAGAAGCACGGAGGGACACGCATCACCAAAGTTACCCAGCAAGTGATCTGATAAGCTTTACCATTGTTCTGTCTACCCTTGTCTCCTGCACTCACTACCCTCGTCGGCCTACACTCGACTCTCTGCTCGCTATCATTTATGTAATAAACACCTGACCCCGACAGCGAAGGGCAGAGTGGTTGAGAATCAGAGGAGGAAGGAGGAGAAAATGTATTTTTTCATCAAAAATTCTCTCTCTTCCATACCTCAAGGTTTCACCTCAGAGCTGCATGAAAGATGGGCAACAATGTGGCCACACAGCGATCAGCTATTTACCATATGAAAAGCTTCGGCTGAGCACAGGAGGAGTCAGATGCTTAGTTATTTATGATGCCAGGGCCTTGTATCTATATGGACCCTCCTTCAATTTGATTCTCAAATACAGACCTGTATATAGAGGATACAAGTAAAGTCATGGAGAGTCCTCAAACCTTTCCACTGCTTCTCTTCCTTCGCTTCAAGTGGGCCGCAGCACCTGTCTGTGTCGGTGCTCTGGTGATGTAATGAATCCTCTCAACTGTAAAGGAATTTTGGGGGTTAAAACTTATGCTTTTAAGGTCTTAAATGTTTTGAGTTGCATCTCAGGTTTGTAAGAAATAAAAATCATGTTTACAGTAATGCAGCTGGAAGTCCAAAGGACAGTTGTCCGGAGGGTTTAAATCCAAAATGTGAAGTTTGTATTTTTTCTAAAGCACATACAAAAATGTTTATTATTCCATTTGTAAAGTCTAAATCAGGGTTCCTCAAATCTTTCCCTGGAGGGCCAATCTGCTGGAGAGTTTAGCTCCAACCCTGATCAAACTCACCTACCTGTGATTTTCTAATGATCTTGAAGACTCTGATTAGCATGCTCAGGAGTGTTGGATTAGGGTTGGAGCTAAACTCCAGATTTGAGGATGCCTGGTCTAAATCATCTTTTTGAGATGGGACTATATATGTAATAGTTACACACATGACTTTTTTGTATTCTTGTGTGAATCAAGGAAAAGTTTTTCAGATCACTGGGTTTAAATGCTCACATTTAAATGTGCTGAAAATCCTTGATTGCAAATAACTTTGCATAGACGAGGTTAGTAAGAAATTATATCATGAGTTTCATGTGAAATGTTGAAGTGTGTCATTTGGAACTGTATATAAAACAAATAAACCTAGTCTTAAGTGTTTTAGCTTCATCATCCAGTTAAAATATCTAAAAATCCTTGCAAATCAAGTTACGTGAGAAGCGACACATCATAGAATATAAAAAAAAATGTTTTGAAGACAATGTTTCTTTAATACAAGTGTATTTTGTATTAGATTTCCATTTGTTTTAAGTATAAACAAGGGAGAAACAAGTGTAAAAATCTGCCAGGGCAATAAAACAAAAACATTTAAGATTTAAGCAAAAATATTAAGATTTCAGATGCAAAAACCTCTAAGTCCATCTGAGATTTTTTCTTTTAAATGAGCATTTTTATCAGGCTCCTGTTTTGGCTCAATAATTTCACTTTAATTACAATGAAAAGGTTATTAGTCAGCTGGTAATGTCTTATTCTCAAAAAAGTCCAATGTTAGTTTCATAGGAGTCTGATAAAAATGCTAATTTAAAAGAAAAAATCTCAGATGAATTTAGTTTTGTAGGCATTTTTACTGGGAAACAAAAACAAGTAAAATATATATATATATTCATTAAGAAGTCATTTTTGTAGTGTATAACTGCACAGACTTACTAGACATTACTGCTATTTGTTTGTTTTTGGGGCAAGTCATATATTTACTATAGTAATCAATGGTACAGTGTAGCCACAGATGCTTAAATGTTTTACTCTGGAATGATCATTTAATCTTCATTGTTGGAGTTCGGCTAATTAATGAATTAATAAATAGCATTTTTCTCCACTATTATAAGAGAAACCAAACATTCTTGATGCATTCATTCGCTCATGCACTGATATATTGTGTCTTACAATAGAATCATGTGCCTTATGAAAAAAAAAACCTTTGAATGCCATTATCAGAACAGTCCTAAATTCCTCTTGCCTCCGATATGCTACATCTCAAATATTATGTTATAGTACAGATGTCCAGCTCTCTGTCCTCTGTCATTTCTTCTAAAGCTAAAAGCTTCTTAGGAAGGTCACAAGTTAATAACTCACCCTGAAGGCCTTCTTCTTAAAGGTGTAAGTCAAGCTATAGGTTCTCCAATACTTCACATTCAAAACCTAGCCTTTGTGTGGTGGCCATCCTAGGGGACCGCTCTTTCAAGACTTAAATCACAAGGTTGACTGTAGCTCTAGAAAAATAAATAAATAAACAAATAAATAGTCTGAAAGAAGGCTATGCTAAACAATGGGAAGGTCACAAGGATTGGGAGATTTTCAGGGTCCTTCAGACAATATCTGTAGTGTATTGTATTTAGCACTTTTAAAAACTATAGAAACCAGATAAATAGTGCTGTGCGATTGTTTGTATTTCCACAATTCTGCGAATGGTCTTGGTACAACAACATGTTGCACATGAAGGTTTTTCTTTTTTAACAAGCAAAGAAGAAAACTAATCAGATGTCTGTTTTTGCTACAAAACATGTAATACGGCATTCGCCCACAAACTCAATTTGACATTTCGTATTTGAGGGTGATGACCAACTTCTGTGAAATCTCTTTCATTTCTCTGCGTGTTCTGGTTCAGGCCCACCATCCTTGCCCTCCAAAGCACTGCCACAAGAGAGAAGAGCAATGTGCAAACGAGCCCTTCGGCTCACAACTGCCAAAATAACAACAACAACAACAAAAAGAAATAAATGAGAAAGATGAAACGAGGGGAGACAAGGAGGGAGCGCGAGACGGAGCGAGATGAAATAGAGACCTGCCGCTGAGCTCAAGGACGCAGCGCGCGACTGCGTAATTAGAAATGTACACAGACGATTTAGATGCAGGGATGTGATTAGGGAAAGCAGCCCGGTCTTCATCTTAATCAGCTCACTTCTGAGAGCTCCTTATGGACGGGAGGGGGACATACTCTCAGAGAACAAGACTGAAACCATCCACTCAGTCAAACAGACTGAAGAACCGAGGGAGATACCAGGAAAGAGAGGGAGAGACGTGGAGAGTAGGAAAAGAATGACTGGCAACAAAGAGATTGAGAGCTGTGACAGGATAAAGACAGAAAAAGAGAAAAGATGAAAATGGAAACATCAACGATGGCAACAGTGAACCATTTTTAGAAAACAACTGGTAATAATATTAAGAGTCAATTAAGGGTGAAGTAATGCAAAATGAATAATTAATGAAAAATGCATTTTTTAAAAAACAAGAATATTTATTTGATTTAAAAAATATATATAAAAGCTTTTCAAAAGTTTTTTTTTATTATTTAAAAAAATAATTACATTTGTATATAAGAAATGTGTTAAAATAATGTAATCCTAAATATATATATATAAAAAAACTAAAATATATAAAAATAAGTATAATTATTTTAAAATAAATTACATGTAAATAATTAATATTATTTTTGAAAATTGTAAATAATAATGTTGAAAATATTTAAAGTCTTTTTTTTATATATTGTTCAAAAAAGTAAGAAATTACTTTTAAAAAATGGTTTTAGAAATAAATTCTCAGATTTAAATATGAATGTTTTGAAAGAAATGGAAAATGGAATGTGAAATTTATAAAAATTTGTTTCCTGGACAAATACTAACCATTTTGTATTAGCCACAATATAAAGAGGTTTGACAGGTAACCAAGAAAATGTGCTTATGTGGTGAATTAACTGATATTTTTTAAGTTTAAAAAAAAAAAACTCAATGTGACTGAATCAGCCTGACTCCATCAGGTTACACCAATGAAAGTAATAATGAGTCAGATCAGCTAGAAATAGCTAATGGCACATCACTTTTTGCAGTGTATGCAAGGCCATTTTAATGTGTACATAGTACTGGGGAAGGGACTAAGAGACATTATACAATGACTAAATAGTGGACAATAGAGGTAATCACAGACAGCAGAGGCACAGAGAACAAACAGAAATCAGACAGATGCTAATGTCCACTATCCATCACTGAAATGTGCCCACTCATCCACCTCTCTTATTAGAGAGAGAACAGTTCTGCTCATGAGACACAAAAAAGAAAGACCGACACACAAAGAGTCAAATAATGAGTGCGGGGATTAAAAAAAATACTCAGCCTCCAACCCTCTCTTTCTCTCTCCTTCTCCATATCACCAGCCATGTTATTGATCACCTTTAACCTCTGCTTTCAGCACTGTCAAAACTACCATTTAGGGCCTCCCAAGGGCTGAGCAGTCATCAATGACACCCCTGCCCCATAAATCATTACCAAGCCTGTGAGGGTCTGCTGCCCAGGGGCCTGACATTCAGGGGCAAAACCCAGACGATCTCCCCTAACACGCCCCCAGGGGTCAGAGGTCATCCCGTCAACCCTGTGCCAGGCGCTCCCTCGGCCCACCGCTGGCACTCGTTTGATTTTTAAATCAAAACAAAGGTCAGGAAGATCGTCCTTTTGCTCTTTGCACCACACAAGTGACACTTTCACACCGTTAACACTCCTAATCGGGCTCACAGCCAACAGGACGCGGTCGTTCGACAGGGGAGGCAGGTGGTGTCAGAGGTGACAGCTCCAAATACTTCTGGAATAATCTATAAGTTTGGGTCAAAATAAGGTCTGGACCACGTCGGTTTCAGAGAAATAAGATGATTCGCTAAAAGATACCATCAAATTTAGGAGACTAAGAGGTTTTATGTCTAAACCTTCCTCATCACTGATGTGGAAGTCTGTGTGGGGCGGGCTAAAAAGATTGATTTTATGATTAATTGCAGTCTTTATATGAACAATCCTGATGTCAATATTTAAAACCCCAAGAATAATATTTTACTTTATTATAAGTGTCTGTATGAAAAATGCATTTGTACAGAAAAGTAAACATACAAAAGCCAATTCATGAACATATGAGTCTCATGAGTTGGTGCTTTTTATTGAATCAAAAACATACAGAATAACCACTATATTCTTAATCCCCAAAAAGAATGTCTTTTAACTGGTTCTTTTAATTATTAGCTTAAAGGAATAGTTCACCCAAAAATGAAAATTTTGTCATAATTTAATCACCCTCATGTCTTTCCAAACCTGTATAACTTTCTTTCTTATGTTAAACACAAAAGAAGATATTTTAAAGGATTTTGAAGAACCAAACAGTTGTTGGTCCCCATTGACTTCCATGGGGAAAGAAATACTACGGAAGTCACTGGGGACCCTCAACTGTTTGATTACCAGCATTCTTCAAAATATCTTCTTTTATGTTCAACATAAGAGAGAAACTCATGCCGGTTCGGAACGACATGAAGGTGAGTAAATGATGACAAAATGTTCATTTTTGGATCGAGAGCTTGTGAATTAGAATTGAATCAGGAAATCTATATTAATATAATACAATTGGATTACAAATAGTAAAACAAGCTAATAAGCAAATATTTAAATAAAAATAAACAAGATTTGAACAGAAATATATTACTGCAAAAACTAACCTTACAAACCGGAAGGTACAATTTAAAAAGTTTTGTCAGGGAAACAAAATGTGTGGTAAATTTACTGCTATTAATATTAGTACATTTGACTGAACTTCATTCATTTACACCAAAGAGATAAAAAATTAAGGGTCATATCAAGTAGAAATGTCTCTTTAAGCAGTATATGCCAATGCAATTCAGTGCCCAATAGGTATAGTACAGTTCAATGAAGTTCAATTAGTATTCTATATATACTAATTAGTATAGCTGTGCACCCACATAGATCCCTGTTCTCAGATAATTTTGTAAGATAGAGATAGGTTACCTCAAATTGCCTTCAAGATATCTTTCTCAGTCCACCACATAATCATATTCCCTCAGAAAGATTGAGAAAAATCTCTGTTATTCACAATCCAACGCCAATCAAACACTCTCATTTGCAAGTTGCAAGGTTTTGTTTCCCAAAACATGAATGATGAGCTGATATAGGTGACAGCTGGATGTGAAGGAGCTCGGCATCCCCTCAGGAGGAAAGCCTCATCCCCCTCGTCTCTCCCCACTCTGGAGGTGAAACAGAGAGGATTAATTGGTTTAACGCCTTTTTCGCTATGCTTGGTCCCAGCAATTAAATATTGGCCCTGGGCCCTCTGTGACCATTAGCGTACAATGCCGTGTTAACTGGGGCCGCTTCGGTCTCGTGTTTGTGTTCACGCAGGGCCACGACCGCATTAGCGAAGTGTTAAAAAGTTAGCCAGACAAAAATTCATCTCCACGTTCAGAGGGCCAGCGGTAATTGATTGTTGCGCTCCAAGTTGGCGAGTAGTTTCTCAAAGGGAAAGGAAAGAGTAAATAAGGGATTTCAAAAGCTTATCGGGTTTACTATTTACAGAAAAAGAAGGAAGGGACGACGCACAAGAAGTTGAACGCATGAAAGAAGAAAAAGCAAATAAAAAAAGCCAGTTCGCATTTTAAGTCTGTATACGCCAGGAGGAATAGTTTAGTGGGGTGGGTTTAGCAGCTTTCATATCTTTCTTTTCCTCTCTCTGTCTATGTCGCTTCCACTCCCTCAAGCCGTCAATTAGTGGGCCCGAGCTTCTGAGGGCCAGGCTCTTCCTCACATGTGCCTTTGTTGCAGTGACATTGACTCTCTCTCCCAGCAAGACGTTTGAAGGTTAGGATAAGACACTGTCCAGGTTATCCATGGGTGCTCTCTGGGGTGCTGGTCTATGCCTCCCAGGATGAATAGTGTGTTGAGGAAGCAGGCTAAAGGGCCTTTCAACTGCACCAGGCTGCTCGCACACAAGAGTAGCTTGGCTTGGGGCCAGTATTTGTGCACTCACAGAGTGCTTCAAGTTGTCTTCAAAGAGCTATTGAATGCTGGAGTGTCCAGCTGTGGAAACTGGACTGAAGTGTCAGTGGGGACGTGCTTGCTGTCTCCGCAATATTAATCCGAAAAATGGCTAGTTAAGCTCATAGTGCGCCAACGCAACAATTTGGATCATGGCGATGTGTTGTGGTGTTCAATGTCGGACTATCATCTAGACCTTCTAGAGCATCTTTAGGACAACATTCATCACGGTGTCTGCTATACACACCCCCTACACCCTGCTGGGGGACCGGCGCCATAACTCTACCCTGACATGACCGTCCATGTATCCTCTCTGCACTCGTTCGGGCAGGTCCAGCCGGCTCCTGTCCTCCACCGGCCCCCCCACCTCTTCTCCAGCTCCATCCATCAATCCTGCCACGCTCAACAGATGAGTGGCTTGTGTGCAAAATGCCAGGAAGCCCCAAAAGGGACCAATTGGTGGAGAGTGACAATTGTGATGGCCTTTTGAAAGAGCAGGTTGCCTATCGAGCAAGATGTCCTGTGTTCTTTTCGGTCAAGATTTAGTATTTATCCGACATTAATAATGGAAAAAAAGGAGAATTTGTTGTGAACTCTCAGCACTGAGTGTATTCATAATCTAGTCCGGAGCTTCAGAATGTGAGAAGGCTCTGACAATGGCACAATTGTATTCATGGCCCACCGTTATTAATTATGTATGTTTCGATTGCTGGACAACAACAAAACAAGTGCATGGCATTATCACTAACAATAACATTGACTATCGCTCCTACACAGTGTTGGTTTGAAAGTCTGTCTGTCTGGGTTCGGTCCAAGCAGACCGGATGCAAAAGCCCACTTTTTAACATGAATTTCCCTGCTGAAAAAAAAGGTTTAAACCAGTTTAAGCTGTTTGCTGGTCCTCCCAGTCTGAAAACTAAAATGAAAAATGAATGAAAACATTTTTTGTCACCTGAAACAAACATAACTGGTACATAACTGGGGGAAAACTAAACTAAAATACACTTTCATGACTCAAACACTAATCAAAATAAAATGAAATTGAGAGAAAATAATTTTAGTCTTTAAAACATTTTATTACACCTAAAACTAGATAGAAATAACTAGATAAAAATACTGTACTGTGAAATCTAATGCCATTAAACATTTTAAATGAATTAAAACCATTAAAATTAAACCATTTAGAGAATTAACTTTGGTAGCCCTAGAAAAACTAATAAAATCAAATCAAATCAAATCCTGGCCTTAATTCTGTCCTGGTTATTAAACCTTTAAAATTATATTAAATTAAAACTACAATTAATTAAATTACATAAAATTAAACCATTCTGAGAATTAACTGTGGTAGCCCTTAAAAAAAATAAAAAATACTGGCCTTAATTCTGGCCTGGCTAAGTTGATTTTCAGCTGGTCTATCTACAAAAATGGGCAAAATCCCCATAAAACCCACTAACAGACCAGCATGACCAGAATGAGATCATAGCAAACCCTCTTAGTCTGGTCCAAGATGGGGTTTTTTTCAGCAGGGTTAACCCTTATTACATATTGCTTGTTGTAAAATGCAGAACATGAACCATATTTATGACTGTTAGACCAAATGCAAGGGTTTATGAGTTACCTCGACCCATTAATAATGGGTTCAGCAGAACTAAAACGAATTGTTTACAGCCCACTCAATGGACCCACATGAGCACTTCTCAGGGTTCAAGGGTGAATGGCCACCCACGTCACTACACGGTGAGGAGACACCCAGGAATGTTGAAGGTCAGTGCCACGCAAGACCATATCTCTAAAACCCACGGGACACACGCCCCTGCCCTGTCACACCCCCATCAGTAGCCCATAACCTCTCCTGCCCTGCAATCCCCTCAGTCCTGAGCATATGCACCCGAAAGCCTGAGAGACCCCTGCGTTTGTCACTAAACTTCTGCGTCATAGCCGGCATACAAAAGCAACCCAGTGTTTGCGTGAGCATGCGAGAGCACGCCTGGGCGCAGATGTCCCGCAGCGGTGCCGTGTCAATGCGTCTGTTGTGAACACAGCAGGGAAACGCGTCGGAGGCCTGGCCTACACAGTGGCTGCCATCTGAATGGATGGAATTCAAGATGGCAACTCTGACGAGCTGAGCATGCAGACGCAAAACAATACCCCTCTCTTTCTTTTTCCTCGCTCGCTTTCCCAGTCTCTCTCACAGTGGCTTTTCATTATTCTTTCATCCCATTCTCTCTGCTCGCCGGAGTCCCATGTGGCACTTTCACTGTGATGGAGACCTATCCGGGGTTCTTTGGTGCGCACGGATACCATGCTTTGCCCCGGCAGACTCGGGCTGATTACTACGGAGAGGCCTTCAGATGTGTGTTAAATCACAGGGCTGGCTTATAGATTTTTTATGATGAAGTGGGTAAGGCTTGGGAAGTGAAAAATGGCTGAACAGGGTAGTGTACCTCCTCTGATCTTCCTCTGTGCTGTTCCATGCTCTCGTTTTCACCACCTCGTGCGCTTCGGCACACTGTCAAACACACTATTCATATTTTAAAGAGAGATGTGGCAGGATAGAAATAAATGTGTCATAACTACGCCCCATTCGATGGAACGGTATGGAGGAGAGAGCACTACCCTGCGGCGGCGGATGATTGATTGCAAACGATCATTCTATGATTGATCTATTGATTATGTGTCCGGCAGCCCTCACCCTGTTAACAGGAGACATATGGCATCACTCTGGGGACATTAGGAAGGAATGCCGCAGCCCATAATGCACCTCTTCCATTTGCCCTATAGTCTCCCAGCAGGTGAAAAGGAGTCTGGAGAAAAAACAGAGGACGTATAAGTACAGTGCATCAAGATTCACATTATAAAAACTCATCTCCCAGCATGATCTGAATGATTCATTTGAATGAATCTCATGTTGCCCTCGGAGCACATGTGTTTACATCAAACCCAACAAGGTTTGCGGCTAAAGATTAATGTATGATCCAAAGGGCTCGCTATGGATCACTGACACCATAATGGGGGTCTTTCAGCGCACGTGTCTTTTCCCACAATTAGCAAACAATGTAATTAGCGTAAAGCAAAGTAGTTTAAAACTAAGGGGTCTCTGGAGAACGCAACCGTAGACTGAGGCTGAAAGCCTGCCTGTAACTAATTATTCATATAGCTTCTTTGAAAAGATATTAGAAGGGATCTGTGCTATATCATTTCAATATCTAAAACAGGAAACGGTGGGTTCAGATAATAATGATTAAGAGGAATGGAAAAACATGAATTCTCATCAAACAGATAAAAATCACAGAGATACTGATAAAAGCAGTCGATCTCCAGGTGAGTTCACGACTAACTAAAGTACATGCAAAATTCAGAATTAAAAAACTGGCTCGCGTTCATAATTGTGAATTGGCCTACAGGATCTATCTATCTATCTATCTATCTATCTATCTATCTATCTATCTATCTATCCATCCATCTTCTTTGTCCATAAGGCCTATAAAACATTGGTTATCAACATTTCTGACTCACTTTCTGAGGCCCCTTTTTGTCAAAGGCAATATTTGAAGACGCCCTAAAATATTTGTGGTACTTTGGCTGTAATGACAAACACCATTTTAAAACTTTAAATTTTAAACTTTTTATTTACAGAAACAACAAGTTGAAATACAAATGTATTTCATTAACTGAATAATTTCAATAACTTTAGGCTTTATAAACTTTTCAAAACTTTCAAACAAGATGTCAAGCCAACATTTAAAGTTTGTTTTGACAAGCATTCATTTCATAGTTACAATAATGAGTTAAGTGAATTTCAATTAATTTTAATAGTACTTCAAATTACATTCAAATTTGAATTCCAATTCAGAATCCTATTTGCTTTCTCAATTTAGTTTCAATTCAAAATCATTGATTAAATTGGATTTTAAAAAGTATTCTCATTTCATTTCTGAATGGTGAATTCTCTGTATAATAGTAAACAAATAATTTAGTAAGAATGCATGTGAGAAAAGAGAAGGAGGGAAAGAGATAGCGAAAGAGTAAGAGCCAGAGAGTGAGAGTGTAAAAGAGAGCAACCAGCTCTTTGCAAAAGCAGCCTCTTTGTTCCCAGGGATCCCAGCGGTGGGCGGATAGCCCTAGATGAGAGAGAAACATTATCTCTCCGAATAGAGCCAGTGCACTGGTTCCAGAAGCCGCACTGGCACGATTCGCCCTGTCCTCTAGGTAATTAATTCTCTGAGTGGCCCTTGTCTCATGGGAACAAAGTGGCTGCTTGTTAGAGCAAAGTGTTCGAAGATCAACCAATCTCGTTGCAGACATGCCGCAGGACTACCACTGTTCAAGAGTGGCCACGTGTTGGCTGTTCCACGCCCACAAAGGGCCTCTTCATCTCAAAATTTAGAGTCTCATAAAAACATTATTGTGCAGCGTCGGGGATCATTTGTCCACTTCACAAAAGACTCGAAAACCAAAACATTGACCCCTCTGGTCTTTCGGGATGCATTTTTTAAATTCTGACCCCCTCCCTGCCACTCTTGTGCCCACACTGACGTCCCAGAAGCGCTCCTACGCAGCCAAAGTCACCATGAAGGTATTTCAAAGGTTGCGTGGTCAAAGCCGCCACCATAGAGGCCATTATGCTTTGGCCCTCGTCTTGCTGCCAAACAGAGGCGGCTCTGTTGGGCGATTGCGTCCATCTACTGCGTTTTAAATGTCTTTCACTCACTCTGATGGTTCCTAAATGCCTGTTTTTGTCCCTTGTTGGTTCACCTCTTCTCCTTTAAAACATAGCCATGAATCAACGGGCCCGACTCTCCATCAATAATATTCTAAATATGGCTGCTCCACATGGCTCCGCTCTTGCACACCGTGTACCTGCCAAGCGCTTGGGCAAGGTCATGTCAGCCTATTAACCATATTAAAACATCGCAATTATGGTAATTGGCAACTACTAATGCAACTTTAGGTAGCTTTGCTCCAGGCAATTAATCATAATGGATTAGCCACTAACGTGTAGGGGGAGGGAATCGAGAGGTACAGGGTCACATGCTTCAGGCCCATCCGACTGGTCAGAGCTTGACCCTGATTGCACCGAGCTCATTCAACTTCATTGCGCTCGTCTAATTTGCAAACAACATAGAGGAAATAGACCTTGTGCAAAAATAGTCTTAATGGCTTTAACATCACTAGATGGCTAATCATGTCTGGTATATCTCAAGACATGGATTTTGTAGAAATGCCTGTCTCAGGTGATACACATATAGAGTGACTGATTGATTGTTGCAGTGAGCAGACATGCAAAATATTTTCCTTTACCTTGTCACTGGGGCCTAAAATTTTGAGGGTATTTTGTGACATAAAACAATACTTTTATTTAGCAAGGATTAAGTTTATAAAAAGTCAAAGTTAAGACATTTATAATGTTGTAAAATAATTTGTTTAAATAAATACTGTTCTTTTGAACTTTCTGAACTTTCATCAAAGAATCCTGAAAAAAATGAAAGTTTTCACAAAAATATTAAGCAGCACAACCGTTTTCAACTGTGATAATAAAAAAATGCTGGGTTAAAGGAAAACGCCACCATTTTTCCATATTCCAATATGTTCTTCCCTCAACTTAGACGAGTTGATATGTCAACTTCGACCTCGGCGCAGTAATATCATCACTCCTGAAAACTCCCCCTCTCGCTCTCACTGATAGTGATAGTGCAGGCCACGTTGGTTGTATTGACGGAAGAGCGAGAGGGGGAGTTTTCAGGAGTGATGATATTACTGCGCCGAGGTCGAAGTGCTGTGAAGTGCTCTTCCGCCACACATTATAGTTATCATTTTTATCCGCTTAGAAAATCGCCACGTTTTATTTTGTGTTGCCATACTTACTCGTGTAACTACTCATGTAAACGTCTTTAAATAGGGAAAACATGGAAGTGTTTGGTGGCTTCTAAATTTATCCCAGTTTGGATCCTAAGAAATGAATGGTGCTAAGCTAAACGCTTGCATAGTGGTGCTGCGCATTAGAGCGATTAAGTGCACGGACTGAGACGGGAAAGGTACATATCAACTCGTCTAAGTTGAGGAAAGAACATATTGGAATATGGAAAAACGGTGGCGTTTTCCTTTAAATACAACCCAGCGCTGGGTAAAATATGGACAAACCCAAGCGATTGGGTTGTTTTCAACCAACAGTTGGGTTAAATGTTTAACTCAACCTTCTGGGCAGTAACCCAACTGCTGGGTCAAAACAACCCAATCGCTGGGTTTGTCCATATTTTACCCAGCGCTGGGTTGTATTTAACCCAGCATTTTTTAGAGTGTAAGAAATGTTTCTTGAGCAACAAATCAGCATATTAGAATGATTTCTGAAGGATCATGTGACACTGAAGACTAGAGTAATGACTGCTGAAAATTCAGATCTGCTATCACAGGAATAAATTGCATAATAAAAATACATTAAAAGAGAAAAAATAAATTGTACTAATATTTCACAATATTCCTAATTTTACATTTTTTGGATTAAATATATGCAGCCTTAGTGAACATAAGATACCTCTTTTAAAAAAAATCTTATCAACCATAAACATTTGCATTGTATTGTATATATGTATGCATAAATACACTATATAATTATAGTGCTACCGTCTTCTTTTTATCATGACTATTCTTTTATCTCTGACTGTGGTGAGGAAATGTCGATTATGTAACACGTTGTTGGTTGAAGGTGTCATGCTACGCAGTTTGTCCAAGAAATTGCAGAGTTTGATTGGGAGGAAAAGAAGTGTCATCCCTTTTCGGTACCAACCTCTCTCCCTATCGTTCCACTGTGCAGACCCCCTCCACCCCTCCTCTCCAAGCGGCCCTGACTGTGTCTCTCTGGGAGGAGAGCGCATTCTCCTTTCATCCCCTTTAGAGGACAAACATCAGCCCCATCTTGCCGCCATCCATATTCATGAGCCTCTTATAAATATCTGATAGCGGCCGCTCTACAGCTGTTTAGCTCTGAAAGCAACGCTTAGCCCATACACACACACACATAGGCTTTAACGTAAGCACTTACTGGTCCGTTCTCGGGCCCTCATCACCCAGTGTGCCCTGGCGGCCCCATGATAGCATCGGCTCATTGCTGGGGTATCACTCTCGGCTTAATTAAAGACTAAATGTGACCGCTAAATAAGAAAAGAATCCAAAAGAGCTGTGCTTACCTTCCACATGATAGCACAGTGCTTATCTAAAGAGAGAAAGAGACAGAGAGTGCATGATAGAGAGAGAAAGAGATGGCAAGGATATACAGATTTCAGTTAATTGTCACTTCCTCATCTCACCAAAGCACAGTGCAAGGTGACTGCTATATCAATCATGTATGCTTAAATTATTCAGGTGTGTGTGTGTACTATATGCCTATATATATATATATATATATATATATATATATATATATATATATATATATATATATATATATATATATAATTTAAAATTGTGTGTATACAATTTTATTTCAAATGATATATATAATTAACATATAATTATTTATATAAAATAATTATATAATATATAGGTATATAAATCAATGTAAATTATATATAAATACATTAATATTGAATATTTCAATATTTAAATAAATTATTATTATTTATTAATGATTTATTGCATATTCTTTGCAATATTATTATAATATAATAATAAAATTACAATATATAATAAACCTTGATAAATATGTAATAAATCTCTATATAATTCAAATTCAATGTCTCAAAATGTAAATATACATTATATATGATTATTCAAATATATAATTTATTCAAATATACAAATATGATTTACAATAATAACTACATACATAAGTAAATAAATTATTATAAAATGTTATCGAGTAGCTCTCTCATACTTTCACTGTCACTGGGCTGAATAAGGAGTCTCTGGGTCTGTAAAGGTTAAAAAGCCTCTTAATACCTGAATTTTACATTAAGGCCACATCAGTCATGCCAGTCACATACACAGAGCATTTTGTTGTCAGATTATCTAAGCAAAAGACATCGGATGGCTTGGGCTCTTTACTAAATGCTAAACTATAAGTAGTTTATGAGGTGGGCGCTGTGTGTTCTCAACACAAGGCAGAAAAGAACATTTGTGCCTGCCTGAGAAACTGTTCTTTTTTCCCTCAGATAACGCTTCCAGTCCTCATCCAACTCATTAGAAACGTTAGAAT
Source organism: Schizothorax lantsangensis (assembly GCA_027422415.1). Taxonomy (NCBI): domain Eukaryota; kingdom Metazoa; phylum Chordata; class Actinopteri; order Cypriniformes; family Cyprinidae; genus Schizothorax; species Schizothorax lantsangensis. The sequence continues at coordinate 24,653,943 of CM049850.1, forward strand.
TGCTGATCCAGGCAAGAAAAAATGCACTTTGCTTCGTTTTCCAGAATATCCTTGTTCTGTTTCCAAAACAAATAGCAAGAAATTTAAATATTGCTCTTGTGGTGTGTGTGTGTGTGTGTGTGTGTGTGTGAGGGGGAGGGTTAGAGAGTGAGAGAGAGAAAGAGAGAAAGACAGATTGTGAGGTTTAAGATAAGTATCACAGTACCCAGTGGACTGGATGGGTTTAAAGTATTAACATTAGAGAATACAGGATGAGGAGAAGCAGAACAAATCACAGGGAGGAAATGATAAGAAAGAACATACACTAAAGGAAAAGAAACCACAAAAACTGAGGAAAGTAAAGCACTGTGCACATATACATAAAATAAACGTATATATATATGAGGTGGGAGTTTCCTCTGAGAGAAAACAGCACGTCGGAACAGGATTGATTTGACGAGACAATAGGCAAAACATAAAAAGGGCCTATGAGACACTAAGATTTTACGGAGTCTGAGGGGAGAGAAAAGGAGAGATGGGGGATTTCTTTACCGCTCATTAGCCATGCACAGTGATCTGGCTTTTCTCCCACACCTCGCGGCTTATTACAGCCCGAGCCCTGCCTGCCAGCACAGCCCCCCTCGCCACCCTCCTCCCCCGGCCCCCACAATCACGCCTGCAATCACAGCCTCTAATTAGGTTAATTAATTTGTATCAGCCCTTGTAGGGACTTGGCTGATGAGGCAGCCATAAGAGTATCACTGCTTGGACCTCATTAAAATACAAGAAAGACGACAAGATACAGAGAATGTTGTTGTTTGTGTACGACAGGACAGGACAGGGTCGTAAAGCATTTCAGATCGGACCCCAACCCTGCTACACACCCCCACCTGCTCTCTCTATCCCACCTTGTGTGACGAGGCTGCCCCGTTCAGCCACAGACAGGAGCGATATAGTGTTAGTGCTCAGGAAGGAGGGGTCTTTTCGAAACTGAGGCATCACATTACAATCAGCGAGGGCCGCTCATCAGGACACTGACGAACACACTCTGATTAACAGCGCGATCTGATTACAGCAATCACACAGCCCGTAGGACCAGTCCCATGAGAGAGGGAAAGAGAGAGAGAGAGTGCAAGGTTTACTGGGAATGTGTGATAAGTATATTGGAATGCTCATTCACTCTGTTCTTACAATAGCAGGAATAATGCTATACAGATACGTTGCAAATATCATAACATAAAAGTATTATTATACAGAATAATGAAGGAAATATTAAATATTTAACCCTCACGTTCTGCTTTGGGGTCTGAGAGACCACAAGAGCCTCAAAAAACAAACTTGACATTGAAGTGTCAGGTTGATAATTAATATTTAAAAAAAATTCAAAGTGATAACACCAATCACATAAACTCAAAGAAAAATGTTACATATGTTGGTGTTCTCGGAGAAGCCAGATTTAAAGCATGAATACATGTAATGAATTTATGCTAACATTCTCTGACTGGTATGCACACTGTAGACATACTGCCATTTGTTTTATTGTACTTCCTACAATGTGTTTTGCTAAGGTAAAATCAAGAACAAACCAATAATGTTACTAGAAAAGATTCCAATTTAGGGATGCACTGATGCTAAAAGTCTGACATCTGATAGTTTTTCCTTTTTTTTCAGATTTGCTGATGATAAAAGCCTGACCAATACCAATAAGCCTGACCGATATAGCTGATAACCGATTATGGACAATATTTTAAATTCTACATTTTGTCTGAATAAATGCAGTTTAAAATACTAAAAACTAAAATTCATTTAAATAAGTGAACTTAGGCTTCACAAGGTTATAATGTACATTATGAAAAATGTATATTTATTTTGAGATTTGCTAATGATAAAAGTCTGACCGATACGGATAAGCCGATAATAATTTCATGCTATGGCTGATAACCAATTATGGGCAATATTTAAAATCTACATTTTTTTCTAAATCAATTCAGTTAAAACACTAAAAACAAATAATCTTAATGTAAGTAAAAATAGAGGAAATGAGCGTGCACAATTAAATATCCAATAATCCACAGATATCTATTTAAAAAAAAAAGAAAAGAACTCTATATTCTCTGATAACCAATATGGTTCCGATATATATATTGCACATTCCTGCAAGTCACATTTCTGAAATATGAATGCCTACCTTGTGGTAAAAGTGTAAAGCTTCATATGAACTTATTACAATAATTTAAAAGTGAAAATTACTCTCATTATTTTTACACGTCAATGGGGTCTCTGGAATAGGGTCAACTTTAACTAAAAATTTAAAGAGAAACCACTCATAATATTAAAATGTATATATGTGTGTCATTTACTCACTTTCATGTCGTTCCAAACCTTTATGACTTACTTTCTTTTGCGGCACACAAAAGAAGAATGTTGGAGTTCAAACAACATTGGACCTAGTGACTTTCATTGCATGGACAAAAACAAGAAAATCAGAAAGCCATACAGGCTTAAAACAAGATGATGGTGAGTAAATGATCACAATTTCAATTTTTTGGCTGAACTACTTCAGTTTTTGAAGTAATGCTGGAGAGCACTTTACAAAAGCCAACAGAGAGACTATGAAGCAAACAACAATAAGGTGCATCCGTTAACGGGCCATAATAGACCATAAAGCCAGACTGTTTTTCTATAAGGCTGAGTGAAGCAGAGTGTGGAGGGATACGCAGAGATAGACAGACAATGACACCCGGCTGCCTGCAGACAAGGACAGATCCAGTAGTTAAAGTGTAATGAACACATCCCCCAGGCACACGGCTGCCAGTGGGAGAGTGATGGACTAACGGTAATACCCAGGCAGATGGGTGCGTGCCACGCCTTGTCCTGTCCTCTCACCCGCAGCGGGTCCCCCCCATGGGCCCGCCATGTCTGGGGAGCAGAGGGGGAAACGAGCTCCACTGGGGAGGAGGCCTTAGCGTGATTTAGACTCCCATGCAAATTTAATCAATTCGAGTGCCTCTTCCAAACAGGCTCATGGCTAATTAGTGACAATTTAAAGGGGTCTCTGTGATCCCACCTCACACACACGCACACACACTCGCACGCAGTGAGGGTTATAAAGATTTTCCTTCAATCGCTTTCCCTCTGGCACAGAGACAAACCCCCACCCCTCCAGCTCTCGCTACAATCCGCTACTTCAAAAGCCGTGTGACAAACTGCGGTGCAACTCAAAGGGGCAGATATAAGAACCTCAGCCATTTTTTCTCCACACGACCCACCGATTCTACTGTTCACCCACTCGGTTACCCTGCACAGTAATTGGCAAATCGATTAGTGTTGTTCTTAACCTCACTCATGAAAGGAGTCTTTGAGGCACAGCAGAGGAGAGGCAGCTAAGGGCTTGACATCCAGCGGGCTCAGGTGCTGTAATAACAGCCAAGGCCATCGTTCTCTGGTCAAAACTACTCTTGAGTCACCAACGCTGTTATGTACAGAGAGTGATTAAGAAATGGCCTTACTTCCAGTGTGTTTCACGATGCTCTATTCACTATACAGCTGTGAAAAGCTCTCGCATTAATTGCCTACACAATAACGCTTTCATATTATTCATGATATACTATGTGCGTCTGTAATTACAGTTTAATCCATGGAAATTGTTACAGCCTGATGTATTGCATGAAAAAACTCCAAAAAATAAATAGAGAGATACAAATCGGCAATAAGCAAATTGCTCTGCTATGAAAGAGTTCTTCCCACTCACTTACATACTGAGGGGCCCCAACGTCATTTACAGCTCATTTTATTAGCGCCATTCAGAATCACTTCATATTAATTACTCAGGAGTCAGGTTAAGACATTATCCCAATTACACATCTTAATGATTTCACTACGGTATCTTTTTTCTGTGAGAAACACTTGACAATTCTACAACCCCAAATCAGAAAAAGTTGGGACAGTATGGAAATAATACAAATAAATAAAAGAAGTAGTGATTTCTAAATTTACTTTGACTTTTATTTCATTGCAGACAATATGAACACAAAATATTTCATGTTTTGTCTGGTCAACTTCATGTCATTTGTAAATATACATCCTTTCCTGTCATTCAGACCTGCAACACATTACAAAAAAAGTTGGGACAGTAAAGCATTTACCACTTTGTAACGTTGCCATTCCTTTTCACAACACTTAAAAGACGTTTAGGGACTGAAGACACCAAGTGATGAAGTGTTTCAGGTGTAATTTTGTCCACATTCTTCCTGCAAACAAGTCTTAAGGTGGGCAACAGCGGGGTCTTCGTTGTTGCATTTTGCGCTTCAAAATGCGCCACACATTCTCTATTGGAGACAGGTCGGGACTGCAGGCAGGCCAGTCAAGTACCCGTACCCTCTTCCTCCGCAGCCAGGACTTTGTAATGTGTGCAGAATGTGGTTTTGCATTGTCTTGTTGAAATATGCATGGACGTCCCTGGAAAAGATGTCTTCTTGAAGGCAGCATATTGTGCTCCAAAATCTCTATGTACTTTTCAGCATTAATGGTGCCATCACAGAAGTGCAAGTTACCTTTGCCAAGGGCACTGACACAACCCCATACCATGACAGACCCTGGCTTTTGGACTTGTTGCTGGTAACAGTCTGGATGATCCTTTTCTTCTTTGGTCCGGAGCACACGGCGTCCATTCCTCCCAAAAAATACCTGAAATACTGATTCATCTGACCACAGTACACGTTTCCACTGTGTGATGGTCCATCCCAGATGCCTCCGAGCCCAGAGAAGTCGACGGCGCTTCTGGACACTGTTAACATAGGGCTTCCTTTTGGCACAGTACAGTTTTAACTGGCATTTGTGGATGTAACTACGTATTGTGGTACTTGACAAAGGTTTGCCAAAGTAGTCCTGAGCCCATGTGGTGATATCGCTTATAGATGAATGACGATTCTTGATGCAGTGCCGCCTGAGGGATCGGAGATCACGGTTGTTCAGCTTAGGCTTGCGCCCTTGTCCTTTACGCACTGAAATTCCTCCAGATTCCTTGAATCTTTTAATTATGTTATGCACTGTTGAAGGTGAAATATCCAAATCTCTTCCTATCTTTCTTTGAGGAACATTGTTTTTAAACATTTCAATAATTTTCTCACGTATTTGTTGGCAAACTGGCGATCCTCGGCCCATCTTTGCTCCTAAAGGACTAGACCTTTCTTGGATGCTGCTTTTGTACCAAATCATAATTACAATCACCTGTTGACATCAACGGTTTCAAATCACATCATTATTTAACCAATTTACCTCATTACTAGCCCTAAATTGCTCCTGTCCCAACTTTTTTTGGAATGTGTTGCAGGTCTGAATGACAGGAAAGGATGTATATTTACAAATGACATGAAGTTGACCAGACAAAACATGAAATATTTTGTGTTCATATTGTCTGCAATGAAATACAAGTCAAAGTAAATTTAGAAATCACTACTTTCTTTTTTTATTTGCGTTTTCCATACTGTCCCAACTTTTTCTGATTTGGGGTTGTAATTGAAAATGACAAATATATGACCTCCCTATCCAGGTTCTTGATATATTTGAACCCCTAATATGGGCTTAAAACATCTCACAACATATTTTAGCATACAGTTCATAGCTAAGGAGTTTAAAATGGTCTTATTTTAAACAAAAGAAAAATGTCTTCATTTCAATTCGTCATGAAATCCCACTTATTTTTTTAAATGGATGTTAATGATCTTGTTGTGAATTCATCCATGCATAGGTTTCTTTTTTTTATTGACCTCATAATATGTTTTAACTGGGTGAAATGACCGACTTCTCTTTGGTGAAATATGCCAAACATCTCCAATCATTTAGTCTGCTTAAACCCCGCCCCTTTCATACAATAAAATGCAAGCCAAAATCAGCCAAATCTGCCTCCATCCAATCAACTACTACAGACTGAGAGAACCAAGTCCCCAACTTATATTTTATTTTTCGCTAATTTCACTTGGATGTTCATCATCATAATATGGAAGAGCTGACTCTTCGCTACCTCTGTTACATTTGTGACTTTAATGAAAAATCTGCTCTTCCTCTAAAACTACTTGTTTTGTTGTTTTAGATCACATTTGGTTATTTGATTTAGTGAGCAATGCTCACACTTCACAACTCAATCAGCTCTAGCTGAAAAAAATATAAGTGCCACCCTGCATAACATCCTGTTTGAATGATACATTACATAAGCAAAAAGTTGCAAACAACAATTAACGATGACTTTAAAGATCTTAAAACTACACACTAGCTAGCTCTAAAAATGTAAAATGTATAGTATACAGGTGGTCATGTGATCTCAAAATGGCTGCCTCCATGAGGCGACCCACTCCTTGTAAAATAAAACAACTATTTGCAGGCAACTTCATGTTATGTGAGTGTACAAAAGTTTAAATATTCCAAAAGATTTTTTAATTTCTTTGTGTAAAACATTTTAATCGAGGTAAAAAAAAAAAAAAAAATTATAAATAAAATTTGTTCATCTATTTATGAAAAACATCTAAATCATATATTTATCCAAAACAACAATGGTGATCTGCAGTCCCTCATCACACTTAACACATCAGTACAGTTGTATTTACAACACCAGAATGAACAAACCAGCAAAAAAAATTGCAAAAGCACTGAGGGTCAGTGTAGACTTCCAATGGCATCCCATCAAATGAGCCTTTTCAAAACTATTGTCAACTCAACCTTTAACAAATTACTCGAGAGCTCTGTAAGTGCCACTGGAGGCCTCTTTTACATCTCCTAATGTGAATAACATTATGGGACAATGTGGAGGATTTTGACCAATATCTTTTAAATCTAGGGGTCACTACCAACACCGCACTGGTAGACCTGCAGCCATGACCCCTGTGCAAAAGCTGATCTGAATGAAAGACAGGCTTCAGTAAGAACAGTGGCCTTCTGTGTAAAGACAGACGGAAGCAGAGCGGAACTGCGCACACGGCTGCATGACCCTCCACTCCAAACCGAGGCGGTCGCAGTGACGAATGCTCGAGCACATGACGTACAAACGCATGCACACTCTGCCTGTCACTTCTTTTGGCTGAGGATTGTGCAAATACAGAAGGTCAATATTGATAGGTCACACGGAGCTGCTTTGTAAATATCACCAGGCTTAGACATGCATGTTCATGTCACTGTGAACATGTACTTGTAAATCCTTTAAAAAAAAATTAAAAAGTATATGTAGGAATTTAAAATGTTGAGTGAATTATAGTACAGAAGCAGTATGCACACAGCATTCATTAAAAACAGCTTTTCCTGTGGTCAGCGTTGGCACAGACAGACTCCTGGCCTGCTCCTCCCGAACACAGTGACATTTCCCTGTTCCTGATTCACCCCCCCTCTCTTTCCCAGGAGAGAGTAATGGATGGGGCCTGTTTATGAAGCCGCTGCCACCTGCATGATCAATCAAGCCACGCAGAGACGACACAAAAAGCTCAGTCTGCGCAGACAGCGCACAACCTTTCACATGAACAATTACACAAGCAGGAACGAGAATGGTACAAGACTGTTTAAAAGTGGGCCATTTAAAGTTCTAAGAAAATTATCTTCTGCTTTAACTTTTAAAACATTATATATCCAAATGAATATGCAATAAAAAACTAAAACATTACTGTTGTAATATTTACTGAAAACCACTGGGACTATTACCAAGTCTTAAAGATTATAATAAATGTAAATAAATAAATAAATACATATATGCTATGTTTGACTTTTACTAATTATTTATATATATATATATATTTTTTTTTTTTTTTTTTTTTTACAATAAAAAAAGATAATTTATAATGTATACAAAATATACTTTAATATATTTTTTGTTTTTTTGTTAATTTATTAAGTTTTTCTGAATTATGGTAATTGACCATGTAATATAAACACTATGTAGCCCAATAAATTTAAAAGTTGCAACTGAATTTTAAAGGCATAATTAGTTACATTTTAAAAAGTGATGCCTACATTAAGAGACAGGAAAGTTGCAGATTTGATGAGATCAGATGAGATGTGCTAGTGCCATCTACTGTTAAAACCAATGAACTACAAAACATTAAAGACAAAATTTTATTTTAAAGCAACAAATGGTTTTGCAAATATGTACAAACTCCTTGCCTTATAGTGTGCAAGATTCCCAGCATGGCCTCACAGACTACGTTATAGAAGTGAAAGACAAATCCATAGATTCAGTCCACTTCATAGATTAAACGGCTAATTGGTGGCCACAAGACAAAGTGAGTTTACTCAGTGTGCTGATTCAAAGATGTCATCTTTTCCTCTTTGCCTCAAATCTGTAGATGGCTGGAGCACTTCTTGTCTCCTCGCGGACTTTCACTTTCTTAACCTTATCCTGTCAGAGATAACAGCACAACCCAGATGTCACACAATAATGAAAACAAATGCATTCTGAAAGCACAACCAATACTTCGTCGTAAGACAAGATAAGTTTCTTAAACATTAGATCATTGGTAAATCCATGCATTACCAAACTGAAATGAAACTAAAGAAATACTCTAATCAGTACTAAAGTGCCCATATTGAAGGAGTTTAGGTGAAATGTAGATGAATGCACTTACTTGTAGATCTTTTCTAGTCTGGATCTTTTGACTAATGACAAACATCTTCTTTTCTCTGTCAATACGCTGTGAAAGCCTCAGATATTGAAGTTCTCTCTGCTTTGCAAGTTTCTGAGAAAGGGGGAATAAACATGTTAGAAAAAGATAAACATAAGAAAGAGGACATTAAATGCAATTTTTTCACTATTATTTACAAAAGGATCTGCATTTTCATGCTTAAAAAATTATTACATATATGGTCATATTCAATATAATAAGTCATTACAATAACTACTGTTTATACAATTATTACTGTTTATTACAATTTAAAATCATACTCTATTATTAGAACTAGGTTAATGAATGAAGAAATGATTCAACAGTGCACTGTACACACTAAAATACTTGTGTATGTACATAGCATGCTATACAGTGGCTACATTACTTTTATACTCTGAGGCTCCACAGCTCCCACAATGCTTTTCTTTTCCAGGGTCTCTATTGTAGGTCTGTTATATGCTCGTCCCACCAGTTCAGGTACTGTGTTGAGGTGTGTGGCCAGGTCAAAGTCCTCCACTAGCATGAATAATTAACAGATTTGAAAATATAAAAATATAAAATAAATAATGTCTAGTTCAACAAGGGGTCTGCAGCAATACTGCTGGTGGTCCACCAAGTATCATTTGATCTCAAACTATTACGAAAATGTACATTAAAAACACACATACAATCAAACACTATTAACTTCACCTAAAGCTAAAGTTAAGAAGCTAGAGGCATACGCTTTGTATCAACCACATTAAAATATATAAATATAAAATATACATTACATCAATAATGATTATTTACTCGCATAGCAATATAGGCAGCATAAAGTGTATAAATACATTAATATGATACTAGGTTATTATAAGGCAGGTTTAAAATGCATAATTGAATTTACACTATGCACTAGGTGCAGCTATACAAGATTACCTTCTTGTTTTGAGTCCACATAAAAAACATGTTTATTTTTCTTTTCCTCATCAGCATCAAGAAGGTGGAGCTCTGATTTCATCCTTTCGATTTTCTGAAAAACAGAAACATTTAAGCCATTATTCTTATCTTTAAAAGGATAAAGCCACAAATACACAGATAAATAGGAAGAACCAGCCCTACCTTCATCTCCGACACTCGCTTCATTTCCACATATCTGATGTCCTGGGTCCTCATCACTTTCTTCTGCTCCTCTGTCATTGTTTCCTCTTTTGGTTTGAGCATGTGAACTCCATCCTGAACAGTAGCAGAATGAGCAGAGGTCACAAAACCTCATAGCCACAAAAAAAACTAGTGTAGGTGTGCTCTCAATGCAGTTTATGTTAGTTGAATACAGCAGTAGTACTAAGAGGTGACAAACCTTTAATTGACTGTGTATCATTTTAAAGTGAAATTCATCAGGGTTCTTATCCATGGCCTTCTTGCGCAAGGCCATGAGGGTCTTCTGTTTCCGGTGGTAGTCACTGCATTACAAATAACAGGTTGGGAACAACGGATTATAAACTGTACTGAAATCATAAAGTGCACCATTTCAACTATATTCAAATGACAAACAAATCTGAAGAACAAATTCCTACATAATATGATCCGTTTTTTATTATTTTATTAACATTATATCTAAACTCACTGTTATCACCCTGTACCAAATACATAATATTTAATACTATCTTGCCTAAAATACCTTACAGTTACTACTTATTTTTTTATATTTTTGAAGGAAAAAATAAAAAGTAAAAAAAAATCCCCTTTGAGACTTAATCATTTAATTAATAACGATTTATTTGAAAGAATGACAAATTGCTGCTTGTATAACATCACAAAACATTTCAAAGAGAAGGCTATAACATCTCTAATGGGAGAGCGTCTAAAAGCATTAACCAACAAACATAAAACATCCAACAACAACAATAATAACAATAATAAAAAAGATCAATTTTGTGATTTCTTACTCTGCACGAAGTTTGTAGTCCTTCTTCTTCTCTAACAGTCCCAATTGTTTCCTGAAACCGAGCTGAGGTGGGAGAAAAGTCAGGTTAATAAACAAAAGATTCAGGAAAAGCTAAACCTTCTCATTCACTGCTGGGAAACGATACATAAACTAAAGTTTCAGAAAACCCCGCTTAGCCCCATTCATTTGCCACCACAACTAACGTTACTTTCGTACATTAATTTATCTGTGAGAATAAATACAACTGAAACAGTTGAAACAAATTGCTGAAATCGCTATTTAGCAAGGCAGCACGCGAGTTACCAGTGTGTTTAAACAGCATACCTGTGATCGCTCTTTGTGGTCTCGTTGTTTAGATTTCAAAGCTTTTCGAAAAGAAGACATGGCTGTAAATATCTGAAAACAAATCCAATTGCGATTGATTGAGGGAGAAAAAAACCTAGACAGGAATTTGTATGTACACCGCTCAACCTCGCATGTATGGTTCTGAACTCACGTGGATTCGATGGAGCACAGTAGCAACGTGTTATTTCTCAGCAGCAGATTCGCGGCGAATATTTATCTTTCCATCTTGATCAAACGTATAAGTATTATTAATATTTTGACATTTCTTTAAAAAAAAACTATATTAAATAAAAAGTAATAGAATACATAGAATATGAGCAATATATAAAAGATAAAATAATAAATGTTTATAAATCGTATATTTTACCTATAAAAATGTATAATTCTACAGTAGTCCTCGGTATTATTAACCGTGAAAACGCGTCAACTGAACAAAAAAACAACTATTTTCTTGCATAGGCGTAGTTTCATTTTAAAAGAAGTGTGAAAGAAATTTTGAAGAAGTGTCGACAGCAGATGGCAGTGTCCTCCACTGTAATCACGCACACATATAATCATATCCTACCTTTAAAATTTGAAAGTTCCATTCTGTCAAAATAGTTTTTGACTCCAGTAAATGTTATGTTTTCAAATCCAATCATTCACTCTTGTTTTAAAAACTGCACTTTCTGAAAGTCACAAAGCTCCAGTAACAAGCTGTATCCTTGACACTGAGCGTACACCGCAACATTAGCTTTATATGGCCATCTAATCAGTGATATCCATCACAGGAGTTGTCTACTGTTTTGTATGAGGAAGATAGCCAGGCTCACGGCAGGGAAGAACTCAATAACAAACCTTGGGTGCTGAGACACTTAGTTTATATATCCTGGCCAGCGTGTTGACACTTTAAATCACTTTGGTCATGATAATGACAGCCTCTATCTGCCAAAGAGATTGGTTAACACTAACAAATAATACTTGGTGTTTCTCAAGCAGGGTCTTTAAAGGGTGTCCTACTCCATTCCAACATTCTAATTTGTATCTTAACCAGAAGGACAGCTTTCGGCCATTAGAGTGACAAATGTCAGAGCTAAAGTCTGATGACGACACCTGTGTGCCTCTTATAGCTCTGAAGGCCCAGTTTATCCATTAGTTGGCTCGTCTTCTGAGAATGAAAGGGGGGCAGAAATGGACATTTGGTGTGTCAAAACATGCGGGGCATGGGACATAAGCAAGGGCAGATTTGAAATAACAACCAGCTTTTCCTCTGGCAAAAAAAAAAACAAAACACTGTGCATTACTCAGAAATACAGAACATCATGTTCTGGTGGTGCAAGTCTTTTCCCACTGTTTTTTTTATAACATACAAGGCACTTTACAGGTACACAAGAACTTACAAAATGAAACACTCAAGTTATGAGGAACCTCAAATGTAACAAATGGAAAGTCTTTTCATTTGTAATTTAACTGAAGAAGGACAAACTCATTCTATGTATTACCTCATATGTTTATCCTCTTTTTCCTGTTTAAAGGGATAGTTCACCCAAAAATGAAAATTATGTCATTATTTACTCACCCTCAAGTAGTTCCAAACCTGTATGAATGTATTTTTTCTGCTGAACACAAAGGAAGATATTCTGAAGAATGTGGGAAACAGAGCAGTTCTGGGGCACCATTGACTTCCATAGTATTTTTTTTCCTACTATGGAAGTCAATGGTGCCCCAAAACAGCCTGGTTACAAACTTTCTTCAAAATATCTTACTTTGTGTTCGGCAGAACAAAGACATTCATACAGGTTTGGAACTACTTGTGGGAGAGTAAATGATGACAGAATTTTCATTTTTGGGTGAACTATCCCTTTATGTTTGAAAAAAAAATCGCTAAATATTCACAAAACATGCAGATTCTTTACTGAGAAGGAAACCCTTTCATGGGGTCACTTTTTCCATATGATGTCATAGCCTTGATTGACCCAGAGTTTGTGGGCTTTCAACTTCTTTATGCTAGACATATAAAACCAAGTGACCCGATGGACTTTTCCTACAGAAAATAAACCACAGTAAAGCATGTAAAACAAAAACAGGAGATTTAAAGCATTTCCCTGACTGAATTTTAATCAGATATATATGTTTCAAAACAAAACAAAAATCTTTAGGGAACAACTAGTATCCGAACCTGTGTTTAAGAGAGGGCAGAATGTCAAATGGGCAAAACGAGGGGTTATAGGTTTATGATAGCTTGGAGTTTCTGGAATGCCCTCGCTTGACAGATATATTACTGTTTGGTTTTTAATATAGGCCTTTAAAAATCACACAAATGACATAAGGTTACTGGCCAGTAGTTGAGCTCAAGACCTTGGAATGCCTTTCTTAACCAATGTAGGGTTTCTATACACAAACAGTGAGATTAATCCAAATTGAGAGGAGCTCCCGTATGAATTACAATGTATCGTAGTTCATAAATCAGGTTTCATCTCATTTTTGAGTGGTCTTATTCAAGTAATAGATGTAGTGTGCTTGATTCCATTTGTACAAATTGTAAATGGTGGATAGTCTGGATTGTGGGAAATCTTATTCACGTTTTACTCCTGTGTCAGCGGGAAAGGTTTTTGAGGAGTACATTTTAAATCAGAGGAAACCATTTAATAGATTTAAAACTTATAATTTCAGGTTTTACCAAGGATGTTAACAACGCCGTCTGAACCCTAGATCCTTCCAGGAAAAGGCCTCTCTTGAATGTTTGGTTCTCACTCACAAAATTCGACCACAAAACCCTGTAAAGAGTGGATATGGGACAATTAACAGTCAACCCACTATTTACATTACCCAGTTTGAGCTGGCAGTACAAAATGTCAATAAAAAAAGGGGTTTAAAGTCCTAAAGACATGAGAAACATCTAAAGATATGACAGACAAGGACACAGTTGTCTGCTTTTTTTCAGGGATAAGTGGAATGATTATCATAAGCAGTTGAGGTATTTCACAGTTTACACTTGATTCAATTTGGTGTAATTTGATAAACCTTTCTTTTAAACTGTTAAAGAGTGGTAATAAAAGCCCAATGGCATTACAGTACTGACGCTGAGGATCAGACATCTGACATCATAACACGTTAAAGAGAAAAACAAGAGGCGTTGTTCTTGCTAGGGGTGTAATTTAATGAATTTGAATTATGTATGAACTCGTTGGTAAGGTCATGCACGATGGCACTAAATACCTGTTCTGAGACAATCATTGAATCCATTTATTGTTAGCAAATCATACAAGCAAGTCAACTCAAGATACAGTTACTAATTTAGTTTCAGTTATATAATCTCTAATGATATGGCTGGACACAAACTGCATCATTTCATTTACAACAATTGCTCTGTGTTTTCTGCGGCTGCCTGAATTATTACAAGGATAAAGTCACTCTCATTAATCTTGCAAGAGGCTCTTTATATTGTATCTTTATATCTTAAGTATTACATTACAGACATAACCACATAGCGAAAACATCAATGCAACACTTACCTCTTTGTTATACAATAACATATGTAAGTGCCTGAAGTGTTTTCATAGCATACTTTTGTGAATATCATGTAGCAATAATTTATTCATTCATTACTGAGGAGTGAGGAGGATACTGAGGGTTTTTTCCCCCTTCATTTCCATCGCACTGTCATTTCCATCCCATCTCTTTTACTCAAAACTAATTTTAATATTAAACACAGTAATGTGTTAAATAGCATTCTGCTAACAAGTGGTATAATAGCAAGTGGTATTTTAAATAGTTTGGAATAAAAGGTACATTTTTGCAGCAAGTATTAAATATTAAATCATATTTTAAAACTTTTTCATATTCTTTCATATTTTCACATTCATGTTCATCACATCATATAGCAACTTGTTGGGATTTTGAAAAAGGTATTCATATATTAAAATAAAAATATATACATAAAAGCATTTGAAAAGTAGCAAAAAAATAATGACATATTCAATACAGTTAAAAACTTTCCATTGATAAAAGTTTCCAAAACAGTTTAAATTTGACCATATACTTCAAAACTAAATAAAAATAAAATAAAATAAACCCCTGTGAATACAAAACCTCCCAGAATCTCCTAAGCTACAGGACATTAGGGCTGTTCGATTCCGAAATTTTGGGAATCGAGTCCGATTCCGATTCCTGGTTCTGGAATCGATGGGATTCGATTCCAAGAATCGATTCCTCACTGTTGTTTTCGATTCCTTTTCGATTCTTGTTTTTTTAGATCGAAGGAACGTAATCTCGCCATGACTGCAGGGTATAAAGGTCGTAGAAAGTATCCTTCTCATAATATAAAGCTTTATTTGTAAAAAAATAAAAATGTATTGATTTTTAAATTGTAATTGTGTCTGCTTTGCCCGTGAAATTAGTCATAGCCCACTGCTCAGCAGGGACGTGCATTTATCGCATGAATTGAACAAGACATGAATTGTCTAAAATAAATGTGCACAGTTCAGCTGAATGATGAAGTTTACTTTTACTGTATGCTTTGTACAAAATTAACAAACTGTACATTGAAACAAAATAACCACTGATACAGCTCGTGGTTTATCTGTCAATCAGATGCGCTCTGGGCCACTGATCTATGCTCGTGACGTTTTCTTTAGAATTATCATTGGCTGATAAAAAAATAAATAAAATAAAATAGTATTTTAGATGGAAATAAGATCAAGACCCATGATCACGTCATGATCTTATTCTTTCGTGCAGGACAACATAAGCCAGTTCCACAGTAAAATAACCTCTGAATCGTTTTGGGTTTTTTTTAACATTAAAACTATCTATCCGAAAGAACCTTTTTCGTGGAAACGAATCAGACTTCTAATCACTTTTAGCGAGCATGAGGCGAAGGGTAATAAAAATATAAAAATGAAATAGATATTTTATATTTAAAAAATAATGATATTTTATCTCACAACTCTCGTAATTACGGCTTTTATCGAGCATGAGGGAGGCGAATGGTGCTTCTCAAACGGAAGGCTGCTTCCTCAAATTCAGATGATCTCAGTACCGATTTGTTTTCTTTCAGTTTATTTTCGTGAATTTAAATGTGCAGGATGCAGCCTTCCGTTTGAGAGGCACCCATAGATAAGCTTTGTTGAACTGAAAAAGGCTCTGAATGAGGAGTCGATTCCTCTTGATGGGATCGACTCTCGATTCCCAACGCCTCGGAATCGAAGAATCGATTCTTTTTGGAATCGATTCCCAGCCCTACAGGACATGTGATCCACTGAACGAGACATTTCCACCCTTAGAGAGAGAGAAAACATATTTTCTCTATTCTGATGGTTAGACTGGTTTAGATTAATAATAATAATAATAATAATTTCAGCTCTGTTGAATTAACCTAGTCTAAAATATGCTCCATCTCCCATGAACAGTCGGTTACGGAGTGGAAAAAAAGTTGTTCATTGTCATGACGAATAGGCTAATTCCCCTCAGATGTGGGTGTCAAGTAACATGTATGTATTGTACTACTTTCATTTACTACAGACAGACTGCAAACGGCAAGTCAGACAAATAACAATGCAAACTTTCTCAATTTATAGATCATTCAATGAAACTTCCTTCAGAAAAGAAAGAAGACCGTTCTTCCATTGGGGCGGGAGCTTGTGACTCACTCAACTTCCCTCTATAGTAGCGCATGGAAGAGTTAAGCGCGCGAGCATTCGCTCATTCGGTGCTTTGAGAGAGAGCTGAACACTTCTGCACACCCCTGAGGAGCAACAGGACTACAGAGCTATTAAACAGGCCAGCTAAACTGACCCCAGCACATTCTCGACACGGACAGAGACTGAAAGAGTTTTGTCAGGGTAAGTGCTCTTCTTAACTTCTTTTTCCCCCGTCATTTAAATTTAAACTCACATGACAAAGAGCTAATGATTTTCAAACCGTTTTTCATTCATAACCAGAGAGTAAAAATCGATGACTTACTCGCCTGTGAAAGTTTTCATATGTCTTGGAGAAGTATTAGAAAGTTCACTGTTTTACCTCAGTAGCATACTTGTAAAATCCTATTTTTGGCTAACTCTTAACACTTACATAGATTCCATGGATAAGTTTAAAAAAGTGAAAAATAATAAAACAAAAATATATACATGTTTTTAACTACAATATTTAAAATTATTAATTGATTTTTAGGTGCATGGAAGAAAATCCTAGCATCACCTGTTAAAAGTTTTCTCATATTGGACTGTAGTGTAAAATATAATTAACTCTAGGCCATTCATTCCTCATGTGTGAGTGAGAGAAAGACTATTACCATCATTTTCCACTCTCCCTTAAGTCAGCTTCATGACATACATATGGTGAACTTTTTGTACTTCACACACTTGTAATTCTCAGAGGAATCTGACACACGTGTCACGACATGACAGTTATTTGTGTAAGTTTTCTGACAGTCAGACCTCAAGTCTTCATTGGCATTAAATGCACACATGCAGATAACCATTAGAAAAACAGAACGAAGGCATACATGCCGCGGGGGTCTGACATATTCCTGTGTTTAGTCAAAGCCGATCCAGGTTGGAACTTGATTGCTCATCTTTGAACACACCTCATCCCAGAACATTTTGCATTCCAAAGCGTAGTGAATACTTTGAGTAACTCCTCGTAAGGTTCCCGTTGCAAATTACTTCAGACAGCACGTTTTTACAGCCCTGTTTACTGAGGTAATAATATAGAAGCCCATTGAGAATTATAATATTTATGGTTTTCATTTTTTATTGATTTATTTCATAATATGTGGTGTGTGTTTATAGAAAGTAACCTTGAGTTAAACATAAAACAGGAAATGGGTTACGCATATCAGTGAGAGATGTGATTCATAAAGACACACCTTGAGTGATTGGAAACAGGTGAGTGGAAATAGTTTATCTATCAATGGGTGGGTCTGCTTGATATATCCGATCCGCTGATGATGACTAAACTCCTTTGGCAGAGATTTGTCATTTAAGCAATACTTTCTGTCTTAGAAAAGTCTTGACAAGACAGACGACAGGGCAAAAACAGCAGTGAGTAGGTCAGAAAAGTTGACAGGAAGAACGGAACTGCATCCTCCACTCATTTCCTCTTTCTTTTCTATTTTCAAGCCCAGCTGCTGAGACTGGCCTCTGTTCTCTGACATCCTGTAGACATCGCATAGACGGCGAGTCAGTTGTCTCATATTCAGTGACTCATCGAGTTTTTAACCCTTAAAGTTTTTTTAATGAGTTGTGCTGTGCGTTTTAAGTGTAGTATGTCATGTGCTGGCATGCATATGTTTGTGTGTGCGTGAGAAAAAAGCAGAGAGATCTTTGAGGTGCATCACTGTGTCTTTTGGTGCATTAAGAAGCCTTTGAAAGTGCTTACCTCAGAGCCAGATTCCCATGCTGTCTGCCGCCAGCCCTCTGCCATTACATTACCATTCATTATTACAAGAGGGGGAGTTCAGAGGTGCTTGTGGAGAAACAAAATCATCTCTTTGAAACTTAAGTTCTATGCCTCTCATATACATGAGACAAACTTTATGAGGCCTTGGTGTGTCTCACAGTATCACTGATTTAACTGCCTGCTCCATAGCAACTGATTGCCACATGCAATATGAAACTCGAGACTTTATCCAAACACTTGCTTATACGCCAGTCCTTTATACTCTAATTATAATTACACAATTATAATTACAAAATAAATAAAATTGAACATGCTACTGTACTGTGATTCATTATATATTGTATTTATTACAATATACTAGCTTCTAAGCAGGGACGGACTGGGAGTAAAAAACGCCCTGGATTTTCTCCCAAATAGGCCCACCACAACTACAAACAGTCGCAACTATATCACAATATTACAGTAATCCTATAGCATTTATGGCAAATAACATCACAAAACCCATGGTGACCCTGCTGACAAAAACAATAGAAACCATCACAGAAATCTGAATGATTTCCACTACAAATACCATTACAAACATTACAAACCATCAAATTTTAACCATTAAAACCACTAAATAATGGTTTCCTGACGTGTGTTTTACATTAGAATTTAGTGGCTTTAACAAAAGCCATGAATAGAAGGTGACCAATTACCAGTAGAGAGAGACCAACAAGCGCCATTACAGTTTCCATTAAAACAATACAATTTTCATTATAACCAGTAAAACCATTACAAATTATGCGATGGTTTCTATTTTTTTTTCAACAGAGGATTGAAATAAATGCATTATTGTATGAACTAAAATACTTGAAATCTACATAAAAAGAGCAGAATGCAAAATGTATATGACAATGATAAACATAAACCTAGAATCTAGAAACCTGAAACAACAGAATTCAATTTGAGTATTCATATGTCGCTCTCTCTCTCTGTGTGTGTGTGTGTGTGTGTTTGTCATGTTAATCAGACTAATCACCTTATAGGCTACTTAATTTACTCTGTTTTCTAACTCAATAGCTCTCAAATGTAACCCGTTGTAGAATCGCTGCTGTCTCTTTATGAATGAATGGAATATTCATGCCAGACAATACGGAGTGAAACATAGCAGTGGACACTCGGACCTGGGATTTTACTATAGTGCTAACGTTATAGGCTACATGCTGTGTATAGTGAAAGATGCGGGCAAAGGTAACGTGATGTAACGGTTTGCTTTTTTCTATTTCGCTTCTCCCAACCGCCTTTATCTTCACGTCTTTTGCTTGCCATCACGAGCCCGCTCTCCTTCGCGTCAGTTTCGGTTTATTATAAGCAAAATAGTTTGCATTAGCGCCCCCTTTTGTTGG
The DNA here is from genome assembly GCA_027422415.1 of Schizothorax lantsangensis. Classification (NCBI taxonomy): domain Eukaryota; kingdom Metazoa; phylum Chordata; class Actinopteri; order Cypriniformes; family Cyprinidae; genus Schizothorax; species Schizothorax lantsangensis. The sequence continues at coordinate 24,673,601 of CM049850.1, forward strand.
CCGTCAACATCACTTAATCTTACACTTTTTCTTTGATGATGAACCAGCCAGGCCGACGGCCGTCGACTTCTCCAGAACGTCCAGATGGCCAGTCCGCCCCTGCATCTAAGCCAGCTTTAAAAGTGTTCAGTGCTTTATCTGCCACAACAAAGTGTCTTTATGTGGGGGCTTTTCTCTGCAAATACTGATATATGCAATTAATTCATTCAATTTAATGCATTTTATGCAATTAAATCAATTATTTTCATATTATTATAATAATTATAATAATATTATTATTTTTCAAAGAAATTATTACTTTATTCAGCAAGAATGCATAAATTGATCAAATGATTTAGCACAAAATTTCAGCTGGACAAAAATACATTTTGAAAGAATTAATATTTAAAACGGTTCAAATAAATGTAGGCTTGTGAGAATTTCTTTAAAAAAAGAAAAATCTTACCTATATCATTTACATATTTTAACTATTATTTTTAATTTAAATGACCAGCCATACAAATGAAAAATATATAGAAAGTTTTTTATTCCAACTTTCCCGTCTCCACCATATTTTATACATATAAAAAGTGCTTCATTAAAAGTGGCTTGTGAATAACTCATCATATTGTCCATCAAAGAAATCCAAGTTCGTAAATTGGGCCGTATTTCATTTTGTACTAACCACAACAGGCCTTCCTCTTATAAGGGCCATGGTTTCTGAAGTGTCCTGCTGTGCCAACAAAATTTGGTTTGTTATTTTTATAAAGAGTCTTCTTGTGGTTAAAAAAATCCATGCACTCTTTGGTAGTCTGTAAGGTCCATAAAGTCCTAGAAAAGTCCATAAAGTGTGATGTTGTCATCTTCGGAGTACATTTTTTGGTGTCTAAAATATTCAGACCCATCAGAAACTGAAGGAGGTTGAAAATGCATTTGTTTTTTCCCTGTTGGGTCAGGGCGATGTGACTGCAGTGTGATCATGGCCACATTCTTTGGAAGCTCTGTGTTTTGTTTTCGGAAAGCTTTATCTTACGCAGAGACTGTTGTTCATCAGTGATAGGACAGAGCGCAATGCATTTTATGACAAGTTTCCCATAAAGTGAGGTCTGTTGAAAACTGCTTACTTGGCAGTTGTATTTTATGCAAAAAATGGCATATTGTTCTCACTATACATACTATATACAGCAGCATTAGAAAGAGTAGTGTGGTATTCCATTCAAAAACTGCCACTTGTTTGGTCACAACATACACTGAAAGTAGTTGTCCATTCACAAGTCACAGCACAACACACAAAAAGAGCGTACATGTGTGCCCAAGCCATAAACATTTATCCGACCGTCCATATGCAAATCAATTGGACTGAACATCTGTCCATCAATAAAGCAGCTCTGTAGTCAAATGTGTAAGATGACGCCAAGCCAGAGACAATAACCCCTTTAATTCATCTCTAAAAAGACTGCCAGATGAAACAATGTGAATTCAGATGTCTTGAATTGAATAACACATACCAGTACACTGTGTTTACTGTCTTCTTTACATCATGAGTTATTGTGTCAACTCTGGGACTATCCCATACACAAGCTCGCTGTGCGAAAATCTCAGAATTCAGACTTTTTGTGTTCTACTGCCACATTTCTTTTAAATCTACTCATGGGGGACATATAACTGGTTGTTTGGAGGGTTAACTTTGAATTAAGGGAAGTTACTGGGAGTTTCCTGCAGGGGACTCCAGGTGCATCTGTGATCCAGTGAGATGGTGGCTTCCTCCCAGACTGAGAAGAAAGAATGGATGAAATCAGATCCTTGCAGCCTGGGCCCCAAGAGACGTGACCCTCTGCTCGGTGTGCTATCTGCTCACTTGTACTGTTTGTTTACCTTTCCCCTCTCTTCCTCTCGCAGGCCTTATTGTCCTTCATGGATGGTTAGGGCCTTGCTCTAGCCACTTGCTGTTAAACTCCTTTGTCTGTCTTTCTTCCGGTCACTTCTCTACAACACTTATCGTTTGGTCCGATATGCTGCTCTGTGTCACCGTGACCAATGGGTCAAGATTCAGTTGGTTAAACTATACTATCTGGCTTTAAAAATGTATTTTTCCATTTTGTAAAAAAAAAAAAAGTTTGAGAGAGAAACGTTAACAGAACCCATTCCGATAACGGTTCTCAGACTAAAATACTGTGACATTGTTTCCTACATAGTACTAAAATACTGTGTGTTGTTGCAATCCTACACTACTATTCAGTGTGTTGATACTATAGCGCAATCATAGTGCAGTCTGAGCGCAATCAGTGTAGTTGATTTCCGAACAAATGAACCATAGACAGTACAACAAATGTCGTCGGATTCCTAAACAAATGACTCTTATGAGCCGCTTTGTTTTAGTGAATTAAAACCATAGACTGCAACTAATATAATTCGAATCCCAAACAAATGATGAATCAAATCAATAGCGAATCAAAACTATGGGCAACTAGTGTAGTCCGATTCTCGAATAAATTACTCTAAGCCGCTTTGTTTTAGTTTAATGAATCAAAACCTTACATGTGTAACTAGTGTAGTCCTATTTCCGAAAAAAAAAAACTCTTATTAGTGGGTTCTTTTTAGAAAATTAAACAAATACAGTTTACTTACTGCATTTTGATGCTTAACGCTTGGGAGACTTAAATCAGTCCAGTTACAGACAATGTGTTTTCAATGTAGTTTTGTCAGTAGTATTTTATAAAAAATAAATGAATGAATGATGACATATGTTGCCATATTTTTATTTTAGGAATTGAATTTTTATAGTTATGTCCAGTTGTTGGATTCTATTTATGTTGCCTTTTAAAAGACTGCAAAAAGTCAATTAAAAAGTCTGTGTAAACAAAATTTGTAAAAATTTGTTTTACATTTATTATGAACAATATCTCATTGTTTGAAAATTTAATTGCATTTGTTTTTCCCCAAATAGTTTTTTTCTTATATATATATAAAAAAAAAACTTGCTACGTGTACTGCGTTAGGCTAACCGAGACTGGTCATAGCACTTGCATGTTATGTTGCTCTTTTGTTGGTTTTGATTGCTTCTATTGTCCTCATTTGTAAGTCACTTTGAATAAAAGCATCTGCTAAATGACTAAATGTAAATATAAATAGGCCTTAGTCAAATATACTAAATAAATCATTAATGGAACCAGACTGGGAATCATTAAAGTCCTTGCAATTCCCATTATAAGCAGTCATTCAAAACTTGCTGAATCAGACCTTAAAAGTGTGATTAGCAATGCCAGATGGCATGTGTCTGTATGCATGAGTTGCGTCAGTAAACATCTGTGGGTTACACGGATTAAGCAATTGCCATTTTTCTAATGGTCAATGCTTATTATGTCTGTCATACCAGCTGTATCACAAACAACAGATGTTACTGTGCAATCTATCCATCCACACTCTTTTGTCACCCAGCCACAGTCCCTGGTTCACCTTTAACGCACCTCATCTCTGTACAGATCCAGGAATCCGGTCACCCTAGAGGTGCGGGCTGTAATAGACCCTGTAAGCGGTCCAGTCACAGGGTTGGGTTCTTTCACTCCTCGTCTCGTACACATATCACCAACTCCCAAGAGGAAAATTTCCCAAATCTTGTCAGAGATGCATTCGACCTGACAATGAATACCCACATTGAAACGTAAACACTGGTCCGTACTTGTAACAGTCACATAAAACGTGTCTGGTTGGCATTCTCAAAGCTATGACTGTCAAACTTACAGTAACATGCTATCAGAATCAGAGTGAAATATGTGTATAGCAGCAGGGAGTTTCCTGTAAAATCTGGATCCAGCGCAAATAAAATCTGTAGTTTAGGGATGTTGAAAAACCAAAGCCATGGCGCACAGCTGTAGAAATCACAATGAACTATCAAATTGTTTAATAATTGTTTCATAAAAAATAAAGAAACATGGGATATCTTTAAAAAAAAAATCTAGATTTTGATATATTGACAATGCAACATAGACTGCAGGCTAAAGTGGCCCAAATCCGACTTTTTTGCCCAAATGTGACCCATATCTGATTTTCTTATGACAGTCTGAACAGCACAAATCCGATTTTTTTCAAATCAGGCCCAGGCCACTTTCATATGTGGTCCTAAATCGGATACATATCCGATGTTTTGCAATGCGACTTCAGTCTGAACGGCCATGTCGCATTTCATGTGATTTTTACGTCATTGAAATGCGACAGACGTCACAATTCTGCGCTGGAGGAAGCGGGAAGATTAAAATCACAATGGCAGACAATATATAGACAATACTATCACTTCATTATTTTGGCTCCGATTGCACATTAACTTAAAAAATGCTAAACACACGCTAACACGAGCAGCATCCATTTTTGTTTCCGCAAACACAGTGCGCTGCGTCTTCTTCTGCGCATGTGGGTCACTTCAGGGCCGTATACGGTTCACACATGAGACTGATGGCAGTCACATTTAAATGACAATGTGAACAACAGCGCAAAAAAATCGTATTTCAGCAAAAAATCCGATCTGAGCATTAAGACCTGCAGTGTGAACTAAGTCATAGTAAGGAAAGAGCATATCTTACCTGAGCATTAACAGCACATTATAAATAGTGAATAGGGATGTTGGTTGATACAAACTGCTCTGTTCATCTTCATGGCTGGGAGTTTTTCTCCATCTGACGATGACTCACCACATGCTGGAAACTTATGATTCAAACATCTGTCCTGCAGACTGATTATTTTGACTTGATTTATTCTTGCTGATAAATCACACTGTTTTTAATGTTCCGTCTGTTGTGCCACCCTCTCCGACTTGATGGAATTAGTCAGTTCTTTGCACTCCACACAGAGAACCTTTATCAGTGACATCAGTTTTAAGTATTTAAAAACACATTTCTGAGAGAAAAAACATTCAGAGGTCACAAAGTGAACTGCAGTAAGAAAACAAGTGTACTGAAAAAAAATGGAATGGGATTTAAAAAAAAATCTCAGAAATGTAGTATTTTTCACAAATGATTACAAAGAAACATTGAATTGAAAATTACTACAGACTAAAATTTACAGCGTAACAAACACTTTATATTAAACAGATGCAGCACTTAAATTTTACTGTTATTCATCTTAACATGCAAAATGCAACTTCCACTTGAATGCAAGTAAATTATTTAGTGCTGCTGTTGCCATTAAACTTAGTAGTAAGTAACTAAATAGTTGTCGAACATCAAATTTAGGGTTTAAATATTATAAATATTAGTTGCCTTATATCTTGCAATCTTGCATTATAAATGTGAAATTTTCTTTTAAAACATATACTTTTATTTACAACTGCTAAAAAAATATTTAATTGTCCATTAAACAAAGGAAATAACTGGCCAAATAATCATTCATCAAAAGCATCTCTACATGGCCATTTAAAATACTTTTACTGTCACCATGTCTTTTACACATGCTCACTTACAAACAGAAAAATGTGACTCTTGAGCTGTAATTTGTCAAGTAGGGTCAATTTGATCCAGTAAAAGCTCTGCTGGCTCTTCAGTGGTAAAAGCACAGAAGCATTAAGAGAATAGTAAACTAGATGTACAGTGTAGGAAAAAATTAAAACTAATATTTAGATTTGAAACCACTGGTTGTGAATCAGAGACAGCGGCCCAGCTGCTTAGCTTTTTACTGGGCCTGGAATCATCAAGAGGAGCCATTAATTCTCCAACAAGCCATTTAAAAGAATTAATCACAATCATTACATCTTACACGTGCAATTCACCACCACACAGTTCCTGTTTTTGCACAGGACTTATCTTAACCCATGCACAGATCCACATGTGTAGGCAGACACATTTAAGCACATTATAGGGTGCCAAGTCTAGATTGCAAGTGCTGATCACTTCCCAATGCTTAATTAGCCTCCACATCTGTAAGAGATGAGAGCAAATGGCTGTGACATCATTTCAGATGAGAGGAAATCTGACTCAAGTGTTTCCATTCCGTGTTTGTGCATCTGTTTTGTGTTTGTATGTAGTGATGAATAACTCATTTCGGTTGCTTTTGGACTTCTAAACAGACCTTGACTTCGACAGCATACGAGCTGTTATAATCTTTTATGGAGTACGATGAACCGGCTCGCCCTTGCTGACCTACGGGGCACACTGCAATGGAATGCATAGAAAAACCAGCACTCGCTAGGATCGCTTCTGAAGTTTTTAGTCTCCTTCCCCTCCGATTTATGCTGATGTTTACGTATGTGATGCACAGCTGTGCGAGAGTGTTTTCCCCTTAAGTAAACAGCTGCAAAATACTTGCATCATGGAGAAATCCAGTAGTGCAATGCAGATGCATGTGTGAATGGTCAAATGCAATTCTAGGTATGAGTGTGAACATATTCGGTTTGTCGTAAGAGAATGTAAACAGGCAGATCAATTTTTATTGATTTTTAAAGTTTTTTTTTAATACTTTTGTGTAAACCTTGATACATTCATTTGAAATATAAATATTTTGTAACATTTATAAAACTCAATTTAATGCACCCTTGTTGTGTAAAAGTATTCTATTCTTTTTATTTTTTTCTTACCCTAAACTTTTGGAATAGGAGTGTTTCCACAAAAATATTAAGCATTAACTAGCTATTTTCAGCATTGACTATAATAAGAATTTTTCATTGAGCAGTAACACTAACCACGAGGCTATTGGCGCCGACAAGTCCTTTTAAAATCTAAAAATATTTTACAATATTACAGTTTTTGTGCTTGGTTTTGCATACAAGACTTCTTTCAAAAAAGAAAAAGAAAATTTTGACCAATTTGACTCATAGTGTGTATATATGTATATGTGCCAAAGAGAATCATGACATTTTCTTTGTATTGATAGCCACTAATTTTTGGTAGTGTGACAATCCTACCTGGCACAGAGGTTTTAAAGAGATGTATTCTTTTGCAATGTTCCATAGTGCAGGGAAAGTGGAGGTAGCTGTCACCTTCTGTGAGTGAACACCTTCACGGGACTTTCACTGACCATGGCTCGGCACTTCACAGAAGTCCATAAATGGGAGAAAGTGTCCTTGTTGTGTCTATAAAAGGATGGCGGCTATAGTGGATAGAAAGATTAAAATGATTTAGTGCACAGGGCCTGGATAAGAGCAGAGGGATGAGAAAGCAAAGACACTTGTTGTCTGACACTTGTTGACAAGGCTGCCTTGAGCAAAACCTTGAGAATACAAAGACGGAGCCCCTTTGAATGCTTCAGTGATTTGCAGTTGCACGTGAAGTCTACCAAACCATGAATTGCTTTTAAACACACTTCTCAACCATTGTCGTATTTGGATCAGAGTATGTCCGCATGCGAATAGTGTCAAAACTCAATCGCTCCCAATATAATCAACAGTGCTGTCTACACTGCATGCATGCACTGTTTTTGATTCTTGCAGTGTTGACAGCTGGGTTGATTATAATCTAGTTTTGTTGCATTACGTCGCATCCTGTCATGCTGTTTGCATTACAGATGGTCATTTTCCTCTTATAGCTTTGGAAAATCTTTCAGTGAAAGTTGTGCATCTCTTGTCTCTAAAGAGAGTAAAACATATAAACTTGATTAGTAAACGCTGTCTCTCCAGAAAATAAGTCAAAACAGTCCTGTAAAAATAGGTCTTAAGAGGAGTTGTTAGAGAGGAATTAAATTGACTGAATTGGAATGAGGGGTTCTTCAATGGAGACAATAACATTGTGTTTCTCCCCATGGCATGAAATTGCCATTCTTTTATATACAAGAGACAGAGGGATATTGAACCAGTGCAGGAAAATGGATGAAATGCATAATTACACAAAACAAGAGCCAGATTGCCTACCCTCAAGTGCAGGAGCGCTGACACTAAAAGCCATTGCCTCACTCTGAAAATATCTAACTGCTAAATGTTAAGCTTAAAAGCCTTTTTTTCATAATCATATACCGTTTATGATTATTACAACAGAAAAAAAGAATACTTAAACTTATAAGAATGGGAATGCAGATATGTAATAATGTACATTATGCTCTACATACAGGAATATTACATGGAGCAAAATGCCTTGACTCTGAACTAGGCTGCAAGCTCAGCCCAAAACTGCAGTCTTTCCTATTAATATGCAGCTGTCTTGACAAAATCTATATTTTTGGATGATCTATGATGAGATTTTCAGAAAGCCATGTGCAGAACCTGGCGCCACTCGCCACCTAAGACCGATGTCTTTACGTCTGGCTTTGGGTCTGTTTGGCTGTCTGCGTATTCATTTATCTGTGGTGAGCTGCTCCACTTGGCCTAAAAAATGCACAACTGCACTATGGAACTCAGTTTGTCAAGTAAATCAACCAGATTTGTTTTAGTAAGTGGAACAGATGGAGGTTATAAAGGGTTGTGGGGTTTAATGAGGTTGGAAACATCATGGCAGAAAGCTGTGGATAGAGGAAGGTACCAGAGTTTGATAGACACTTAGATGAGGCCTTCTGATTTGATATCTGCATAATTATACAGTCTTATCTGCATTCGCCAAACTACCTATGCTAATGTTTTTTGTTTCCACTCAAGAACGTACGTTTTATCACCTGCAATGAACAAGGCACTGAAGACAAATGGTGTTTTTGCATGGCTGCATGATAAAGAGAGTCCTACGTGACGCAGCGAGATAAGACCATGATGAATTGCCCTTCTTATCCTCTGCAAAGTCAAAGAAATGTATTTTTTTCCAACTTGCCCCATCAGACTTAAAAATCACATAAGCAATCAGTGTAGAGTATTACAGTACTTACTGAGTGCCTTGAAACAGACTTACTCATATCTATGCAATGACAACTCCTACACCATAGTATATTGTTACAGCTAGGTGAATGTATGCTACGCTAATTTGCGTGCTAATTTCAGACCTTTGGATGCATTGTGTAGTTACACATATACAAGTAAAACCATTGTGATGGTACAACTAGCGCAGACTGGTGGGTCATTAATGCAAATTGATGATATTCACAGTAGGGCTGCCACTAACGACTATTTTTATTTCGATTAATCTATCGACTAATTAATCGATTAATATAAACGATTCATTTCCCGCAAAAAAAACAACAATTTTACTTAAGAATATTTTATTAAACTAAATTAAATCCAAATTTCTATAAAATCCTTTTTTAAAGCAAAAGTAAAGTGCAACATAGAGTGCAAGAAACAAGTGTCCATCTCATAGACCAAATCACTGAAATCAGTTCAGTATTATAGTGTAAGAATGACAACAAATCCACGTGTTCTAGTCTAATAATAAAATTATAATCAGTATTTTAAATAAAGGAGTATTTACCAGAAATATTATTTACCAGAATTTATTTAGGAGAAAAACGTAAATGTGCAGTATTTCTGAAAAAGAAAAAAAAAATAATAAAAAAAAATAATGGAACCATTAAAATGGAGTCCAGAAAATAAGAATTTGGTACAGATAAAACTGTAAAAACTCAATTAATTAGACAGGCTTTTTGATTCATAAAATTTAATTTAACCATTTAAAACAGAGTATAGAAAAATGAAAATGGAAAAAAATGAATTTGGAAATAAAACGGATTTCATAGGTACCTATAATTATAATAATGTTTTTGTGGTAATAAAAATAATGTAAGTGAACAATAGCTTTTAAAATGACTTAAAATACATATATAATAGCAATGATGCAATAATAATTAGTTCAAATAAAGTATCAAAAGCAAGAAATCATATGGTTTTATTGAACAAAACTGTTAAAATACATAATGTATTATAAACAATAGAGCTAATGTAGATTACGCATAACAACAAAGGCTTGCAGGGGGCGCCGACAGCCTGATGATTATTTTTAAACATTACTTCGCGATCTAATCCTTGTTTAATATTGACCAAGCACCATTTAATTAAAATGTCCACTTAATCTTTAATATTTGGCCATTTCTTTAGGACAGAAATGCTATAGCCACTGTAATTAAATGAATATGTGGACATCAAAACGTGTAAACTCAGAGTGAGGGTTTGAGCTTTTATTTTGAAATCGCGATGTATTCTCCTGTGTTTGCATAGGTTTATAAACGATTTATCTTACAAATCTGATGAAATGGCGCACGTTCCCAGATGAACGTTATAATAAACCCAAACTCACAACAACATGCAGAGATGGAGTTTGAGACGGTCCACACATGTAAATGATACGTTTCTGTGGAACTACTGTGAACGGAGCCACTGTGAGACGCACGTGCTTAACCTACACGCATCTAAATAATTAAAGCTCATATACTGTGTTAGAACTGCATCGCATATCATTATTTAATTAAATCATAGCGTTTGTGAATTCACAATTATGCTTAATTATGATTTTTAAATGGGTTTAATATCATGCAGCCTTGGAAAATAGTCTAATAATGTGTTTTATGGATTCTCGTCCGTGAAATGCGGCACTTCCGGTATTTTGCCGGTTAGTCGACGCGAGCAAAATGAAGTCGATGATTTTTCAAAATCGACTAGTCGACTAAAATCGATGAATCGCAACAGCTCTAATTCACAGTGTTAAACTACTTGGTACAAGCTGATTGGTTCATGTTGCATATGCAGCCAATGAGCTTACTGCTTTACATTTAAATGACTGGTTCACATTTACTAGAGCAGTTTGCAGCGCACTTTCAGAGTTCCTCTAAAGCCCTCCACCTTCCCCAGTTCCACCTGTATAGATCTGCTACAGGTTATTATACATGCTATTTATGCAGCAGCAGTGTGTCTTAAATACTTACAGCACTGTATCGGTGTATGTATTGGCAGTAGTAAGTCCCTGTACTTGCTTTGCAGCAGCAATAATCTACAACAACAGCAATAACCAACAGCAGCAGCAGCGTAGCAGATCTATTCTGCCAAGAACAAATACATTAACATTGTCATATCCAATACCATGCTAAAATCTTCAGAGAGTTGTCATAATAGGAATAAAATAGTGTGTTTTTATAAAAATAGTGTGCACAGTCCTGTTCCTGGAGATCTACCTACCTGTAGAGTTCAGTTCCAATCCAGCTCCAACACACCTGTCTGTAATTATCAAGTGCTCCTGAAGATCCTAATTAGCTGGTTCAGTTGTATTTGATCAGGGCTGGAGATGAACTTTGCAGGAAGGTAGAGGAACCAGGAACAGGATTGGGCACCCCTGTTTTAACGTCTGCCAAGTTATTAACCTACCATTGATCCGGCAACTGACCACAGGCGCCATGGGAACTGCAGAAGAGATCGACAGAAGGTTACCCACAATTACCTCACCCACCTTGGAACTCTGCGACTTGGGTTTCTGCTGTCACTTGACCTAATTTTGGTACCTCTGAGATTCAAACTTAGGATGCCAGTGAAGGGAGCATTAGTTTTTGGTGTAGCTGGATTGAGCAGTTTTACAATCAAGGAACAGGAACTGGCGAATTAAACAATGACCCGTACAGGCACAGTGCAGAAGTCTGAGCTCGGAGTCTATGAGGTAATGCTTCTCCACCAGCCCCACCGTCTTGAGAATGACAGAAGGGATATTGGGGGATGGTGTAGCGGATGGCGGGGGCACAACTGTTTGATTTATGGTCACCTTTGAAGTGAGCTCATTCCAGCAGCGTGGTCAGTGCTCTGCTTTCTGGTGCCTGGAGCTCAGTCCCCTGGAAAAAAAGACCCCTGGAGGTCACCAACACCCACAGCCGTTTGCATGCAAAGTATACACTTCCTCATTTTATGGCAATTTATAGGCATGCGTCTAGCCATGTGCTAACGTTTTTGTTTTTTTCTTGGTTTGCTTTTCTGCATGTGACATTTATCTCGAAGGTTACAGAAAACGTGGCAGGAAAAGAGGAGGAGAAGACGAGGAAAAGAAGGGAGGTGGTCTAGATGAGTCCTTGGAGAGTCATAAAAGAGGACCAAGGGAGACATTTTTAAGCCCAATCCAGCCGCCAATGGCGGTTGTGTTTTTCTTAGATCCTTCCACTGGGAAAGAAAAAGTGTGTTTGCACATGTACATGCAAGTCTATATTTAGGAGCATTTATTTCCTTCTTCATTGAGTTGAAACCTTGTGATTAATTCAGATTCTTTGCAGATTCAGTTTGGCAAAGTAAATTAAATAGTGATAGAGTGATTAGGATCACATAATTTTATTAGGATTGTAATATTTTACAGTATTGATTGGCTATGCATTACTACCTGCTCATATGGTAGGGATGCACTGATATTAAAAGTCTGTATGATATTTCATGTTATGGCCCATAACCAATATATATTTCTATATTTTTTCTACAAAAATAAAAATTTAAATCTATTAAAAACTAAAATGAATTTAGGCATCACAAATTTTTGTGTAGTAATAATGAAAAATAATAATTTTGAGATTTGCTAAAGATTACATTTAACAGCGTTATTAAATTATTTTTAAAGATTAACTAAATAGAAAAAAAACAGTCAGATTGATAACCAATATATTGTGCATCCCCAACGTAAATACTGTTTTGTTGTAATGACAAGACCAAAGAGTGATACAATAAACTATTACAAATATTAATAGTCATGACAAATAATGGTAAATCAGTTGCCAGGGACAATAGCAATAGCAGTCATTTTACAAATATATTTGACTGCAGAAATCCTATACTGACCAGTCAGAATCAAGTATTCCAGAGTGCTATAAAATAGTTTTTCATTCATCCACCATTGGGAATTAGACCTGACAGTCTTGTGCAGCTCATTTCCAAAGTTTATCGCATTATATAATCTTATCTAGTCTGTTGGATTAGAAGCGGGCCAGTGTGGGGTTGTGGTTACGCTGTGGAAAGCAACCACCAACTGAGTTAGAGAAGAGATGTGTGTATGCAGCTGCTCGGAGTGTCAGCCCCTCCTGAACAACTCCCCCATTGTCTCTAGATCTTCTGCTGCGTTTATTTTCATTTTTGTGCATGTGTGCATCCCCATTATCATCCTCCCTGTCTGTCTTGCTTTTTTGTCTGTTACTGACAAATTATGATCGTTTGTCTAGCTGTCAGATGCTGTGGGAAGATCTCTTACTGAAGGGATATAGGAAGACGCCCCTGAGAAAACTGAGACTTTCAGTTAATATCCAATGAAAGGGTCCCAATATAATGATGTGAGCACAGTTTTACTTGGACTTACAGAAGTTCAGATGTTTTATAGATTAGGTCTGAGATCAGCTGACATAAAGGAAGACCCCCACAGTGCATCTGAGCTATAGGTCACTTTACAGCAGGAAGTCAGTTTCTGTTGTATTGCCAGCAGCTGAACAAAAGACATCAGGCCTTCATGTCTGAAAAACAGCAGGATACGTTTTGATATTTGCACTTTAAAAAAAAAAAAAAACTTTTTTTTTCCCTAAGGATTTTTTTTTTTTTTTAATAAATTACATTTTAGAATATATTAAAATATAATTACATGTAATGTAATATTTTACTTTATTACTGTTTTTACTGTATTTTTGATTAAATACATGCAGCCATGGTGAGCATAAGAGACTTCTTTCAAAAACATTTTTAAAATCTTACAGACCCCAAATATTTGAAAGGTAGTGTATACAACAATTAAAGCAAGATCACAAAGTTTGATTATGTTATAATTAGTAAATTAGTGAATGGACTAATCTGGCTAAAAATCTGTTTCCCTATGGAGAAAATGAAAAAAATGAGATTTTTACTTCTGGAACCTAACTTGCAATCCGTCCCACCAAACTTCCTGTTTCAATAGGAAATACATCAACACAAGACTTAAAACTTGTGCTGTTCATTTAAAAACTGCACTGGAACATTTCATAAGCTGTTGGAACCTGTGAGACTTCATTTGGTTGCGTTCCATGAGGATAAGCTATAGCGTGTGTGTGTGAGATGCCCATACAGCTTACACGATGAAGGCTGGGTATTTTATTGCTCTGTGGAGCCAGGGCACTGTTTACATGTTGCCAAGGAGAAGAACCATAAACGGGATGGGAGAAAAATAAAAGGATAATATCCTGGAATGACTTCCGGTGGTAAATCATACTGGACGCTTCCCATTTAGCAGGATCCCTTCACATGTAGCATTATGACTTTTTTTTCCTTTTCTGTCAGCTTGCCTTTGCCAGGGACAAAGAGTGAGAGAATCTGTCTGTTTCCTGCCGCACTGCTAATCTTTAGATAAAATGTGATAACACAGAAGACAAACATTCAGTTCTCACGAGGCTAAAGTTTTTTTTTTTTTTTTGTAAAGGCATTGCCTTAAAAAATAGTAGCAATTTACTCATCAAATGTCATTATTTACTCACCGTCATGTTGTTCCAAAATGAAACTGGACGAATTTGACTGATCTGATTATTATGTTAGTGAATTATGGCTTAAAATTCATTCCGTTTCTCACACAAAGCTATCATATGGCTTCAGAATTCTTGGAATATAGCGCACAAGTGTCTTGTTCACTACTAATATAGTGTTTATTGTTGTTTTTTTTTTTTTAGCTTTACAGCCATCATGAATTGGATAAAGAGAAGTCTGAATAAAGATTCTTAAAGATATCAAATGTTTTGCTCCAAAGAAAGTCATGTCAGGTTATAACAACATTATAGGGTGAGTAAATAATCACAGAATTTTAATTTTGGGATGAAATACTCTTATAAAATAGTAGTGAAGAGTGAAGACACATTTCACTCAGTCTGGCTGTATTATTATATGGGTCAAATTTGTGTCTTGTGTTTTTTGAGGGTTGATTGCTTGCAGGTGTGCAGACTGACCCAGCAACCGCTGCTGCTGCTCTCATGGTCAGGTTGACCTTGCTGAATTAGTGCCTTTTCATTAAAAAACAAAGTGAGACGAAGACCACCTAGGACCGCCTAGCTACCGTTTTCATCCCAAATTAGCCCTATGTTTGTGCTGTGCAGTGGTTAAACCCACTGGCATGCGTTACGTGAAAGTGAGCATGCACTCTTTTACTGTGCTGTGCTAAACTCATATAATTATTACAAGCACTAGGAGAAAGATGTTCCTTTCATTTGGGATGCTTGCCATGAATGGAAACATTTGTTAAGCAAATCTATTATTAATACAGATCAAATCTATTATGTGTATAGGTACACATCCAGAAATAAGGATCAGAGAGGAAAACCGTTCAAGAAAGGAGAGCTTTAACCACTCCATGACCTAATTTAATTCTTGAGAACTTCACATGATGTCAGAGTTTGTCGGAGTCACAATATTTCAGTGGCGAATGATGGCCGTGCGCATGCACATTTTGGACCAGAGATAAAAAGCACTTTCCACTAATATAGCAAGCTGTAGTGATAAATTATTTAACATAATTAACCTAGAATGAAAAGTCTCTATGTAAAATGGCCTGTTCCACCACTAATAAAAGTCAAATTTCCTTGTGTGATGTGCTGCATTAGTCAAAAAAAATTATGAAACAAATATTAATATTGTGTATAATAAAATATAATATAATATACACTACCGTTAGCACCAAATCAGCTTATTAGAATGATCATGTGACTGAAGAAAAAAAATCAGCTTTAGGAATAAATAACATTTTAAAATATATTGAAAAATATATTGAAATTTAACAATTAATTTGACTTTCTTCAAAAACATCATAAAATCGTAGTGATGCCAAAACTTTTAGATGGTAGTGTAATAATATTTATTATAAGATTATAAAACAAAATGTATTAAATTTTACAAAAAAAACTATAAGTTTATCAGTAACTACAAACCAACATTTATTCCCAAAATAGCTTGTTTCTACTGAGTGATATTTTAATTTAATGCTAAATTTGCAACCCTGATACCCATTCTGTATAATTTTATATTCTGATAGCACAAATCATAGTTTGAAACTGCATTTAGACATTTACAATTTTCTTAATGGGAATAAACCTTATATAAGAATATGAAATAAAATAAAAACCTCTGTTCACTGATCATTTATTGTAAAATAAAGGTATTTCAGCCTATACTCTACCCTAGATTTTGAAGAACAAAGTACAGCACTTTCAGCTAATTTACTCTGTGTTGACATGAGAAGGAATGTAGGAGATAGCACCAAAAACCTTGTAGACTAGACCTAACAGGCCACATTTTAATGCCAACACATAGCAGTTGTGACTAGCAGAGAGAAGTACAAACAAGGAAAGCAAATAGGAAAGGCCTTGAACCCCCTCACAGCCTGCTATGTTATGGCACTTGAAGGAAAATCACAACTTGACTCAACTAATCAACTATGTTCCCACTGTTCTACCAGAAAGACTCAGGAGGTGATGATAAGACTCAAAAGTATTTATTTGACAAAACCAAGACATTAAAATAGAATTCTTTGGCATAGGCCCCATCCGTAGCTTGAATCTGTAGATTCCAGCTGTTACTGCCGAAGTTGAAGGGAGGGGCGGAGCCTACCCCCAAAAGAAGTGAAGGAAATTATACAGTGCCCTCCACTAATATTGGCACCCTTGATAAATATGAGCAAAGGCGGCTGTGAAAATAAATCTGCATTGTTTATCCTTTTGATCTTTCACTCAATAAATTCACAAAATTCTAACCTATCATTGAAGTAAAACAATTGAGAGTGGGGAGAAAATCTCATGATGAAATAAATGTTTTTCGCCAATGAATGTTGGCCACAATTATTGGCACCCCTAGAAATTCTTATGAGTAAAATATCTCTGAAGTATATTCCCATTCATATTTACATTTTTTTAGCACACCAGGGTGACTAGGAGCATGAAATTGTCCAGCCATGACTTTCTGTTCCACAGGATTATAAATATGAGGAACACAAAGGCCAAATTCCCTTAATCATCCATCACAATGAGAAAAAACAAAAAATATATTTCTGATGTGAAGAACAAGATTGTTGAGCATCACAAAATAGAAAGTGGCTGTAAGAAAAGAATCAAAACATTGAAAATCCCCATTTCCACCATCAGAGTAATAATTAAGAGGTTCCAATCAACTAAAGATGTTAAAAATCTGCCTGGAAGAGGACGTGTGTCTATATCGTCCTAATGCACGCTGAGGAGGAGAGTTTGAGTAGCCAAAGACTCTCCAAGGATCACAGCTGGAGAATTGTAGAGATTAGTTGAGTCTTGGGGTCAGAAACCTAAAAAAAAAAAATCAAACATCCCCTATATCACCACATGTTGTTCGGGAGGGTTTCAAGAAAAATTCTCCACACTCATCCAAAAACAAACTCCAGCAAATTCAGTTGTCAGACACGACTGGAACTTCAAATGGCACTGGCTTCTATGGTCAGATGAAACTGAAAAAAGAGCTTTTTGGCAGCAAACCCACCAGATGAGTTTAGTACAAACAGGGATAAAAAAGGACCCCATGTCCACGGTTAAATATACTGCTGGATCTTTAATGTTGTGGGCCTGTTTTTCTGCTGAAGGTCCTGGACATCTTGTTCAGATGCATGGCATGATGGATTCTATCAAATACCAACAGATAAAAAATCAAAACCTGACTGCCTCTGTTAGAAATCTTATATTGGGCCGTGTGTGGATCTTCCACCAGGACAACAATCCAAAACAAACATCAAAATAAACACAAAAATGGGTCACTGAGCACAAAATGAATCTTTTACCATTGCTGTCTCTGTCCTCTGACCTGAACCCTACAGAAAATGAGTGAGGTGAACTGAAGAGAAGAAGCACCGTCATGGAGCTGTGAATCTGAAGGATCTGGAGAGATTCTGTATGAAGAAAATGGTCTCTGATCTCTTATCAGGTGTTCTCCAAAGTCTTCAGGCATTATAGGAGAAAACTCAGAGCTGTTATCTTGGGAAAAGGACGTTGCAATAATTGGGTGCCAATAATTGTGGCCAACATGAAATAGTGAAAGCATTTATTTCACAATGAGATTTTCCCCCCACTTTCAATTGTTTTACTTCAATGATAGGTTGGAATTTTGTGAATTTTTTGAATGAAAGATAAAAAGGATAAACAATGCAGATTTATTTTCACAGCTGCCTTTGCTCATATTTACCAAGGGTGCCAATATTAGTGGAGGACACTGTATATCCACCAGTCGAAGTATTTCTTAGAAGATCTTAGACATACAAACAAAACAAAATAATAATTAATTAGTCATAGTTAAGGCGAGTACAAAAGCGTTAAATATGTACCAGATTATTAGCTTAAAGCATTGATGCTTTATAGAGTAGAGGAGAGGGACCACGATAGGCCACAGGGAGAGAGAGGCCATGATAGGCCAGATAGTGATGGAGACCACGATAGGCCGGATAGTGATCGAGGCCACGATAGGCCACACTGAGAGACAGGCCACGATAGGCCACACTGAGAGACAGGCCACGATAGGCCACACTGAGAAACAGGCCCCGATAGGCCACAGAGGGAAAGGCCCCAATAGGCCATTGGAGGAAAAGCCACGATAGGCAGCAGAGAGAAAGGCTACAAAAGGCCATAGAGAGGATAGCCACTAAACGCCGTGATGGAAGGCCGCGATAGGCCGTGAAAGAGTAGATGTAATGAATAGGTGTGACACCACCACCAGTGTTAATTTACCTTAAACATACTGCATAAATTTATAACAAAAGGCATAAATAATAAATATTTACAAACGAATGACATTATGCCATTTAACCAACCTGGTCTCATAAAAATGTGTACCTCTGTGCACTTTTTGTGCAACACCGTTTTTACGTACCTTACTGCTATGTTACTATGTTGATAAAGGTACGTATTGCTGGATTTTTATTACGTTGCTTCGGGTACTTATTGCGGCGGTTCAGAATTCAAATATCCGGGGACTGCCGCTAAAAGTTAATGCTCTGTCGTGTTGGAAATATGCCCTACATCAAACCCAACCCTAAACCTACCCAATAGTGTTAACAAATGAAAAACTGATATAAAAACGTATTTGTTGATGCAACCGTGCCATTTGAACTTCCTTATATGCAGATTATATGCGGGATTCTAACCGGAGCTCCTCACCTCTCAAGTACGTCTCCGTACTCCGTGAACTACTGAACATTCAAAAGCATCAGTTTTCAAATCTCCCAGCATATTAATATTGTTTTGAAGTCATAACATGATATTCTTCAAGTAATTGTGTGAAAATTACGCTTTATTAATCGAAACTGTCAATCTGTGTGAAAAGGAATAAAAGGTGTCTCAATTTTACTGCCTCTTGTGTTCATTTCTTTTGGCAACTGCAGTGATATGTACTTATTGGTACGTATTTCGCGTCTCGCTAAAAAGTGCACCCAGGTACATTTATGCCATGAGACCAGGTAGCATTTAACACAAAGACAGCATAGTTCATGTAATGAGAAAAGCCATTACAGGCCAATTTTGCGAAGGACAATGATAAGCAGAGTTACATAAACAATAATAGTCCCACTTACCTGATGGTCACAATAGGCCAAATTGAGCAAAGGCCACGATAAGCTGTGTAATGTAAAGCTTTGATAGGCCATGTAAAGTGAAGGCCCTATGGGCTGGTAATTACATTGATAGCCTGTGTATGTTTCTATAAGCTATGTAATGTGAAAGCCCCGTGTGTGAATGACCACGATAGGCCATGGTATGTGAAAAGCCATGATAGGCTGGACATGGGGAGCACGTGAGAAGTAACCACCACCAGTAGCTTGCTAAGAGCATCATACCGTACCTTGAGTATTACATGAAATAGTTTTAGAGTCTGATCTTAATGGAACTCAGATGCGGAGGACAATTGTGTACATAGCAGCTTGATGGCGGATTACAGGGATTCTAAACCACCGCATTGTGTTAGAGAGGCCATTAGTTTAGGTTAAATGCTAGAGGTAGTATTAGGGTTCTAACAGCGACCAAGAAAGAGCATATACACAGATACATAAACATTCTTTAGGCTAGACACCTGCACACGCTTGATAGAACTCCATCTAACTGCCGGAACCCACAGAGGAAACCTCAACCCCAAAAATAGAAAACGAGCCAGATCAGCATGACCATAAGTAGGAGAAATACTCAAAGTTATGCGAAGGCCCTGATAGGCCGTGATGTGAAGGCCCCGATAGGCCGAACTTCATAAACAGTAATGGACAAACTTACCTGATGACCACCATATGCAGAGTTATGCGAAGGGCCACAACAATCTGTGTAATGTGAAGACCACAATAGGCCAAGTAAGACCAAAGCCAATACGTATGAGGAAACAGAATGAAGCACCACAAGTAGATGCAAAACTAAACAAGCCTTGATTATAGCTTAAAGATGTCTGCTGAGCAGTGAGCCAAATCTTACCTAGAACTTGAATGGGAGAATGACCATGTATACATCAGCTTGATAGAGACTGCATTCATAATAGCGCCAGTCCAAAAGAATGACCTGTGTAAAGATGAGGTGAGAGCCACGGTTCTCTGCATCTGCAGCCATAAAAATCTAAATGGCTGCATTGTGATGAAATGGCCAAAGTTATTAAAGTGATCGAATGTAGTAGTCAAGTTTAAACCGAAAGAATAAATACGCATAACAAGCATAAATATTGAAACTGTAATAAACAGAACTATTCTCTGGCTTAAATCCCACGAAAGCTGATAGACTCTGCAGACAGGACTCCATTTAACCATTGGAACCCAACGAGTGAACCCTCAGAGAAACCAGATCGCAAGAAATACAAGTTAAAGAAATACTAGGAATGTATGGAACTAGAACAAAGATAGAAAAATAAATCTTGTGGTACATTA
This sequence comes from Schizothorax lantsangensis, assembly GCA_027422415.1. Lineage (NCBI taxonomy): Eukaryota > Metazoa > Chordata > Actinopteri > Cypriniformes > Cyprinidae > Schizothorax > Schizothorax lantsangensis. Next base: position 24,694,270 of record CM049850.1, read on the forward strand.
CCCTTGCATAAGGATAAGAATGCTTTATATTTGACAATGATGCCTTACTAGCTAATTGACTTTAGATAGCTATTGAACCCTGTAAAATCAAAAGGAAAGCCCTTACACAAAGACATTTTTTTTTTTTTTTCACAACCATAAAGCAGAACGTCATGAATGAGCATACACTTACGGGCACGAACAAGATTAACAGAAATGCAGTAATTATACATCCAAGTCCAAGCATTAACAAAGTTGAGGAGGAAATCCAGAGAGGAGGTCATGTCTATTGACGGGAAGTACGTAAATCACTTCAGACTATAGAAAGGCCTTCACAAGTACAAGTTCCAAGAGGATATAGACCACTTTAATGCTCACCACATAGAAAAAGAGATGCGCCAGCTAGTTAGAGCAGACTAATGCTACATAGCTAAGCTAAAGCTAATTACGTTAAATATAAATATGTCCTGAGAATAGTATAAGAATAATGAGATTAGACAAAACTATGATAAAATACTTAGTCAATATATTGTGCATTGGGAAAATTAATGTTTTGAGCATAGCAAGAAAACGTGTCCGTTTACATTCTTGCTCTTATTCAGAGGACGATCATGCAGAAATGGACAGCGAGGACCTCTTTGCAGAAATGGGCTACGCAACAGGAGAGACTCAAAGTCGTAAAACTTAACCCATTCCAGTACAAGGCATCCAGGGATTGTTGCAGATCTAGATGCAAATGAAACAATGACTGAAGGAACATAAAGACAAAAGCATACGATTAAGACAACAAATACCTTACGGTGTGCTGGCCATAGGGTATTTTACAGAAAGGGATAATGCAAGCAACGTAGTCTTTATCAGCGTAAAGATTGTAAGGCCTATAATAATGAGCCTCAAGATGTCTCATAACAAAAGAGTTGTTCCAAACATTGAATGTATTGAATTAGTCTGAGCAAACATCTCATTAAATATTATCACTTTGGTTGGAAACGGGTTTGTAATGCTCCTTATAGAAGTAAACGTATTGAAAATATTTAAAGTCTTGTTTCTTTTAAAATGTAGGTTAAAGATATCATCTTGGGAAACTTGGGTTCTCCGAAATATCTGTCAAACTTTGGGGTGGAAAAAAGGAATAAGAGAGTGAAAACGACAAATTTTTTTTTGTTAAATTCTCAGTAATTGACTGGATGAATTTGGGCTCTTCAATTATGCTGTTGTTTAGTCAGTGAACAGCGTCTCAGTCATTTGGCAACCGGGTTTGGAAAGTCAAACTTGAATGTTACGCTCAGTCTACCTCGCCAGTGATTATTCTAACCATTGTAAATAATTTGTCATGTTGAGGATGAAGCGGTGTGCTTAAGACCAGTTTCCATCAACAACATCAAAAGACATCTGATCAAAGCAAGTGTTCCAGAGGTTAAAAAGCTCTCTGCTACAGCATGTTAAAAAACCACCAGTGAAATGTAGGAGCCCACCCTTAGCCCAAGGAAATGCTTTACAAATGCCCCTTGTGTTTGCCAGACCACCTTTCTGTGTCTTTATTTTCTACTCGGCATGGAGAAGAACGAGTCCAGACATCTGACGTGTAGCACTGCCAAGCCTCTGCAGCACTCTGCTGTAATCGTAGGGTTGTTTTAGGAATATACAGAGCGGGACGGGCAGAATCCAGGCATCCAGTGTCCACACTTCACTTCTGATGTGTTTAGCTTAGAGTTGGTCCCATTTAAGTCAAGTGTAATGCAGCTTCAATGAGAAAGATAGTTACTGATTTTGCTATTTGAGTTTTGTCAGTCAATCCATTCATCACCAATTTTCCTTTTCCTTCTCCTTTTTCTTTTCATTTCTATTCCTGTTTTTTTTCCTTTCCTTTCCCTTTGCTTACTTTTTTCATTTTTCTTTTCTTTTCCCCCTTTCTTTTTCCTTTGCCTTCCTCTTTTATTTCCCATTTTCATTTCACTTTCCTTTCACCTTTGCTTTTCTCTTTCCTTTAACCTTTGATTTCCCTTTACTTTTCCTTTTGCTTTCCTTCTTCCCTTGCATTTCCATTTGACTTTTCTTTTCCTTTTTCCTTTACGTTCCATGTCCTTTCCCACTTCTTTTACCCTTTGCTTCCTTTTTTTCTTTTGTTTTCCTTTTTCTTTCCCATTTCCTTGTACCTTTGCTTTTCTTTTCCCTTTGCTTTCCTCTTCTCTTTCCAAATTAATTTCCTTTTCCTTTGCTTTCCTCTTTTCTTTCCAAATTAATTTCCTTTTCCTTTTACCTTTGCTTTCCTCTTCTCTTTCCAAATTAATTACCTTTTCCTTTGCTTTCCTCTTTTATTTTCCCGTTGCTTTCCTCTTCTCTTTCCAAATTAATTTCCTTTTACCTTTGCTTTTTTTTTCCCCTTTACTTTTCATTTTGTTTCCTTCCCTTTCCTTTCTCCTCTCCTCTCCCTTTTCCAGTTACTTACCTTTTCCTTTCCTTTTCCATGTTTTTTATTTCCTTTCCAATTTCCTTTTACATTTGCCTTCCTTTTACTTTGCTTTCCTTTTCTTTTCCACTTTGCTTTCCTCTTTTTTTCCCTTTGCTTTCCTTTTCCTTTTCCATTTATTTTCCCTTTCCCATTTGTTTTTATTTTTTATTTTCCCTTATTTATTATTATTATTATTCCCTTATTATTTAGCTTTCCTTTCTATTTCCATTTGTTTCCATTTTCTTAGCTTTTTTTCTTTTCCCTTTCCTTATTCTCCCTGTCCTTTCCCTCTTATCTCTCATTGCCCTCTCTCACGTCATCACCTCATAGATGCATGTGTTGATATTCACCTCATCTTATGTGACTTTTCTGAAAGATTAAAGCAAAGGCGCAATCAGTTACAGAAGGTTGATGACACATGGAGGACAGTGACGCCAATGACCATGTTTGGGCATAAATTCTACTCTGCGTAGCCACTGGGAAACAGAAAAGCGAGCAGGCTCGTGGGATTACAATTGTGTTTGTTTGTTCTGGGAGCAATAATATACTCACTGCCTCTTTCTTACTGTCTTACATTATCCTTTGAACACCCCTCCCCATCAATAACCCAACCTTAGTTGTCTTCACTCTGGTTAAAAGATTCCTTCTTGCTCTGACTCTCTCCACCTCTCTCATTTTGCCCTCCTTCTCTCCTCCTTTTAATGCAACAAAGCTGTGAACATTTAATTCACCAGGTCTTTCTCTGGTTTGTCTTGTATTCCATGACCTGATACAACTCAAACCATACAAACCTCCTCTTTTTAAGCTTTTATCTTCATCCCAGTCCACCCTTCATACTGTCAGTTTCTATCTTTGTATTCTTCTTGTCTCTGAAGCACTTACCGGCAAATACCACAAAAAGTGAAGAAAAGACAGCCCTTCCTGCATTTTTCAGCCAGTGACTCTCCAAAACCTACTTTGGCACTCTGGAGTCAACTGCATACTTCTGTCAATAGAAAGCAGATGTTAAACTGTAATGTATGGCAGTTTTTCCCTTCTGTCTCGAAATATGTAGGCAAGACCCTTTTTTACCATCTACATGGACATAAATACAGATGATGAATAAATCTACCTCTATTTTCACCTTTTCTTGGCACAGTAGCTTGAGCAGAAGCAGACCTGAAATGCAGATACAGTCACAGCAGTTGAAGCACTAACAAAAAAAGTGTTACCATGTTTATTTCATAGCATTCTATAAAGTATATAAATATGATTATGTCACAGTGCTATGCTACCTTTTCAGTACTTATCAATCATCATACCCCTGGAAAATATACACATAACAATAAAAAGTTTGGGGTCCCTAAGATTTTTTTAATGTTGTTGAAATTAGTCTCTTATGCTCACCAAGGCTGCATTAGTTAAAAAAAACTATTTTGTATTTTCATACAAATAAATAAATGTCTTAATATTTTTGTGGAAACCATTATACTTTTTTTTCAAGATTCCTTGGTGAATAGAAAGTTCAAACAGCACTTTCTATTTTTTTTTTTATGTAAACTTATGCACTGTCACTTTTGATGAATTTAATGCATCATTACTTAAAGTATTAATTTCTTAAATTTTTACTGATCCCAAACTTTTGAACAGTATTGTATTTATACATGCATTTTGCCTATAGTTTTGCTTATTGTACAGTGGATAATAAACCGCACAAAATTATTAAATAAAAAATCTCAGGCTCAGACTAGTAAGCAATCACATAGAACACAACTACCTACTGTAGCATTGTAGTGAAGACTTTTGTATGGGCAAGCACCAGTTAACTATAGCTGCAGCATGAATATAAAGTACCATGATTGTGTTTTTGTTGTGCCTCTTTTTTTTTTTCTTTCTCACTTTGGCTTAATGCCTCTCTCATACAGAGCTGTAATTTAGAATAAAAGTTTTGTGAAACAGAAAATGTCCTCCTCCTCAGGGCCTTTGCTAAAGCACAGAGGCTTTAGCTAGACTCTGCTGACAATGACTTTGGGGCTTTGCTAACTGACTGTGCAGCTCTGCGTGTCCTTTTTAATGACTGCTGCACTAGCCTTTAGCTAAACCGTCTTGGCACAGATCGAGTCTGAAATGTCAAACAGCTATAGTGAAAAAGCCAAAAGGGTCAAATAAGGCCGTTATTGTTGTGAAGGGAGTTAGAGTTAGCCTTGGATGATGGCTTACAGACACATCCATATGCCTCTTGAAGGGACGGTGGTTTGTGAAGGTGATTTTCAGGGCATATATCCACACCTCCCTTCTGCTTAAAAGCTAGGAAAATGACATCCTTGTTAATGTTAGCTCCCGAAGCAGGTGCTCATTAATGTTCATTGATGTTTACGAGGTGAACCTGACTTTGCCATCCTCATGCGGCACAAAGCTGTGTTTTAAGGGCTCAATGGAAATGACATGTTAGGCCTGGTGTATGTCTGTTCTTCTGGCTTGTTCCTGTCTCACATCTAACATGCACTAAAATAGAATAGGCTCAGAAACTAACAAACAGACCCATACTGATCAGTCACCCAAGAGTACCTGCCTTCTTGCATCAATGAGGCTAGTAGTGATTTAATCTTACGCAGGGGTAAATAATACTTTGGGTTGATAAAAAGGGTTAGAAAGAAAGAGCGTTTGTTTATATGGCTTGTTGTCTGGTTTACGTCAAAGCTTGTTGTTTTGCAAAGCTGTCTCTGTGTGGATTATTTGCTGATGATGGTCATTCTGAAGGATAACTGTGGTCAGTGACGTCTGTTCCACATGGCTGGGCCTGTAACAGAAGATGGATTCACGGTATAAGTGAGATCAAGCCCTCTGCAGTTGCAACATTTGGTGTCTGGCCAGTACGAATGTTAACTGTTATCACTGTCACACTAGAGAAAATGTGCAGGTTTTAAACTCCATGGCGGCAGTCGAACAGATCATTTACTAACATTGTCAAAGCGTCTTCTCCAGGGAGAGTAAACAACAAAGGCCCAATTTCACAAGCACAACAATTACCAATAGGCATATTTTACAGCTGAAGATCTTAAACAGTGGCATAGAGATGAAAATAAATTATTTATTTAGCTTTTTATTTAATTATAATTTATTTACTCAATAAGTAGTTTCTTCCAGACTTTGGAGGGTTTGAGAACCACTGTTCAGCATGTGGACATCAGCAGATGTGAGAAAACAGCTCTTTTATGTACTGCACTGTACTGTATACAAAATACCTAATGTAAGTGGAGATTACTTTTCTGTCAAGCATCGAAAACTGATAAAGATGTGTGAATGAGCGAGAGCAAACGTTCGGATTTGTTTTTGAATGTTATCTCCTCTTCATCGGCAATTGCCTCCCTGCTTCCTCAGATAAGACTCGCTCTCCCTCTCTTTCCTCCTCCTCTCTGCCTTTTTTGCCTTATCTGATGTGGCGAGAGCCAATCCTAAAAGGCAATACAAAGTGCACATGTAGCCTACATCTTCTCCACCACAGCGTTTTCATATTAAATTGATACTGTGACTTTACAACAAAAACATTTGTGTTTTGTCTGGCAGACATCACCTCCATCTTGTCTCTGGAACCTGTCAGCTCTTAATTTTAGCACTTCAGATTTGTCAAGAATGTCTGACCTCTGAAATTCAATATGGAGTCAATGTACTCCACTGTCCTCAAGAGTGATTTTACTGTAGCATTAGTGACAGAATATCACAGTATTTGTTATGGCAAAACATTGTGGATGGAAGAAAAAAACAATTGGGGCCAAAATATTTTTGGTGAATTTTTTTTAAGAATACATGCTAAGAATAGTGTAAACAATAAAAACTGTAATAATGTGACATTTAAAATAACTAATTATAGTTTTATATATATATATACATAAATAATTAATTGCTATGTTGCCATTGGACATACAATGTTGCTTCCTTAGCCTCAGATGATATACAGTAGTATATCTGCTGGTGGTGTGTTTTCTGCTGACTGTAAATCAAATCTAGAGCTATCGCTGTGCCTGGAGCTGCTCCAATGGCAGACTGATCTCAGTGTGCTGCTGTCTGTTTATCCATATGCTGCATTTTCATTCGCCAGTTTACTTTATAAACCTTTGTGATCCTACCTGCCCTTCATCACTCTGTTTTGCCCTTAAAGTTTCTAAAAGCTACATATTACATAAACAGTACACACTATTCTTTTCTTATATCTAACAGAGAATATTATATTCATCACATTTGCCACAAGCCTGAAATTATGTGGCCAATTATGGCAGCCTCAGTATTAATCTGACAGAATCTATTTTGCAATGGGATGTTTGATGTGGACAGGATGTTATTCCATTGACAGAATATTTAATTCAATGATACTATATCTGATGATATACAGTTAAAGTAGGTGAGTTATTAAATTTGTGGTGTTGTGTAATAGTCACGGTGAGGTGGCAAGCAGCCATTGCCTCCTGTTGCCCAGGCAGACGTTTGACAGGCCGAGCTCTGGCTGGACCCTAGGAACAGGAAAGGCCTGGGTCAGTTTCCCAGCGGGAGGCCCAGCCGGCCCGTTTAAAGTGAAGCAGAGCGTGATGGGAGTTTGGTCTGAGGATTAGTGCTGTTGTCTGTGAAACTGCAGCGGGATGGGGGTCTGCATGAACACACTGCCCATGCCCCTACTGCCCTGCTCCCTTTCAGTCTGGCCTCTCTGAAGTTAGACAAACATGCCATTGTGGCCTTGTCATTCCCCAATAATCTCACAGACTGTTCTGAGAAGGACCGCCATATCCTTCAGATACAGATAGGACCAGAAGGCGACAAGATAGCTGCTTTGAAATATTTAAGAGCTGGCCTAAGGCCGCTAAAACAATTATTTCCTTCATAGTAGTGCGGGAAGACGGACTGACAATATTGGAAATGACCAACGACGCAGTATGTAGCAACTGTCTATGCTGGAAGCCATAAAGCTGCATGTTGTCTCAGAATGTTCACTATCACCTAGCAATCAGCAACAGTAAAAGGGTCAAATAATTATATTAGTTGGTTAGTATGTTAGTTAAAGGGATAGTTCACCCAAAAATTTAAATTCTCTCATTAATTACCTCATGTTGTTCCAAACACATAAAACCTTTGTTCATCTTCGGAACACAAATTAAGATATTTTTGATGAAATCCGAGAGCTTTCTTACCCTGCATAGACAGCAACGCTGTTTTCTTTGTGCACAAAAAGTATTCTTGTAGCTTCATAAAATTACGGTTGAACCACTGATGTCACATGGCCTATTTTATCGATATCCTTACTACCTTTCTGGGCATTGAAAGTGTCAGTTGCGTTGCTGTCTATGCAGGGTCAGAAAGCTCTTGGATTTCATCAAAAATATCTGAATTTGTGTTCCGAAGATGAAAGAAGGTTCTATTTCAGATGAACAGGAAAAATACGTTTTCCATGAAGACATGGTTTGATATGTTCTGATGGTTTTCTAAAAGCAGTGACATTTTGCAGACTAGATTAAATAAACAGAGCTGATAGGTCATGGTGTTTTGTTGGACATCCTCAAACCTCAAGGGCTGTTTTGCTCACAGTTTTGGTATTTTACCTCAGGCCAATTCATCAGTCACAAAACACTTTGTGCAAAGAAGAGTATATTCCTGCTTACACTTTCAACTGCAATGTGTCAGAGGGTTCCTCGTGGTTCTGTACAAAATACCACGTTAGCTTTCAACCAAAGCCAGCTCTGACTTTATAAGTAAAGGGAGAGGTCTTGCTTCATTTTCCCAGCTTCTGGATTGAATCACTTCTGGACATCTAGCCCTGGGGTCAATGATGACATCATGCTCTCCACCTTTGTCCAAACTGCCCATTTACTCTCATGTTGCTTGTTTCATTTGTTGCTCTCATAAGATGTTTTAGAAACTCAGCACAGAAAGGAAGTAATAACAACCCCCGCCCTTGACAAAATAAGTATTTATATATCATCTTAGCGGGAACAATATTTCCCTCATACAGTGAAGGACTCGGTCCTACCTCATCTTTAATGATTACCAGGAGGCGAGTTATTCTAACTAAAGCTCACGTCTCCCCAGAGACCGTAAACACACTTGTAGTCAGGCTGAAGAACGGCTATTGTTGACGTTACTTGGGTGAACGATGAGGCCTTCGAAGCGCTGTTGGTGATCCTTCCTGGCGTGTGCAAACAGTCCGTCCTGTGTTTAGATGAAATTTAGCATATGCCTGCCAAATCAAAGAACAGAGATGCATAGATCTGTCAACTTTCATTATAAGCAATGCATTTTCTTCACGTACATTTAAAAGATGTTTATCAGACCTCCATGACTTCTTTTTTAGAACATGCTACATTTAGCACTAAGCCAGGTTTCATCTCTCCTTCTTACAGTCTAATAAGTTGCCAGGAAATGACAACCATTAGCTCTGGAGATCTGAAGAAAGATGAAGGAAGTAGATGGCGGTTGTGGGATGGATCCCAGGTGTTCACACACCTGCACAAAAGCTGTCTCTGGTACAAAAAAAAAGATCCTGTTACTTGTCATCAAAGGGCAGCAGCGTTGTTATTGTTAACTAAAACTAAAACTTAAAAAAAAAAAGTTAATTGAAATTAACCTCAAATAAAATGAAATTGAAACTGAAGCTAATAAGTGACGTGACGTGACATACGGCCAAGTATGGTGACCCATACTTGGAATTCGTGCTCTGCATTTAACCCGTCCAAAGTGCACACACACAGCAGTGAACACACACACAACGTGAACACACACCCAGAGCAGTGGGCAGCCATTTATGCTGCGGCGCCCGGGGAGCAGTTGGGGGTTCGGTGCCTTGCTCAAGGGCACCTCAGTCGTGGTATTGAAGGAGGAGAGAGCGCAATTCCTGCCGGACCTGAGACTCGGACTCGCAACCTTTGGGTTACGAGTCCGACTCTCTAACCATTAGGCCACGACTTCCCCCCTAATAAAGTTGAAGTACTAAAATTGCTAAGTGAAATGAAACTAAAACTTCAAAAAACTAAAACCTAAAAAAAAAATAATAATAATAATATATATCAAAAGCACATTAAAAAAGTATATAAGCAACATTAAAATTAAAACAGAAAATATAAATAAAAGTAAAAGCTAAATATAAAATAAAGGCTTATTCAAAATATTATTAGTAATATAGAAACCATACATAAATATTGCTAAAATAACACTGTTGGGCATATTATGATATAAAGGTTTTTATGAATAAATAAAAGGAAAAACAAAATTGAAAAAAATGTATGCCAATTTCTTAGAAACGCTTTAATTTGATTACATTTGGTTTTGAAAACATTTTAAAGACACATCTTCACATCTTACAATATTTTCAAAAAAGTTTTATATATTTTCAGGGTCAAAATGTGATTTTTATACATATTATTAATTCACAAGTATCATACATTTTTGGAGAGTCACACCACAGGACATTTTACAACCAAATTATATTTGAAAAGAAAATTTGCATTTGTAATGTACTTTTGACTAAATTAATGACCAAGACAAAAAATATGGTGATGTCATTGACCCATCTACGAGAAACACAGAACCATGATAGCCTTGATGGGAACAGAGAAGGTTCATATTCCCTCAAACGCAGGTCTGTAATGATGTAAACCAGGGGCAGCCTCAGGCCACGGGAGCCTTTAACATTAACACTCCCTAATTTACGAGCAGATCCAGGGCAAAGAAGCTTTTAAAGCAGCTCTCAGCTGAGAGTAAGTGGTATCATCGTAGCAAAAGAGTGTCAGCTGATTATTTATGAAGCTTTGGGAGGTGCGTTGCCCTTTTTTATCTTAGCCTTTCACACCCACGATCATTTGAGCCTTTTGTCATGCCAGGGGAAAGAGGAAAGATGAAACACAGTGGTTGATATCTTTCATCTTGCATCCTGTGATTACACCCTCCCTATGGGCGTGTGTAAGACGGGGAGCGCAAATAGATTCATTATTTCAGCGGTGGCTGATTATTATTATTAGCTGGGTGGAAACTGATACACTGAGCTTGTCTCTTCCAGGGAGGCCTATCACTTATCATAAGGCTTTCCTCCAACATCTCTGTAATGTTTTGGCAACCTGATTGCGTTGCTGCAATGCTGTAACAATATTATTCCGTGACGGGCACTCGCAGAGCCGTATGCTCACTTTAAGGTCAAGCTGGTGTTTTTATTACACTGTCGGTTTATGTGATTACAGTAAATGGTTTTAACACCTTGCATTGTGAACGTGGGGTATGTTTTTGTACCGAATGTGAACAAATCTGATCCATACTCCCCTATGAAGATGTGCGTCTGATGTAAGACAGGCATTGCAAAATAAAAAACACAAACCCATCTGTGTAGTTTGGGATCAGTGCTTGGTCTTTCAAAAAATTTAAGAGTTCTTGTCACTTTTGCGGTTCTCTAAACAATCTCCCTAGGTGGTCTGCGCATCCAAGGCAGAAGTGTTTACTACACAAATATTTGCTGGTGAAGCATGCAAATGCGCAGACCTCCAACAGTCAAGAATATAGTCTTACCTCTGTGATCTTGCAGGCCTTTTATCTGTCAGGCAGTGAAGGTTTGTCTTTTTTACGGCACGTGGATGACTAAGTGAGAAAGTCTGGGTTAAGCCCAAAGTATACTTAATTTATGTACATGTAAACTAGCGTATTATCATTCATTGAATAATCATTCAACTCTAATTCTGGTTTGTGAACGTTAAATTTTGATTTAATGTTTGCCTAAATAGGTAGTCTTACATAACTTGCTAAAAGGCTAGCCATGTTAAGGGGTCGTTTACTTTCATGCAAAAACAAGAAGATGCAGACACAACATTTTGGGGAAAAAAGGTCTTGATGCTTTTTTAAAAGTTAAAGTACTTTGTCTCAAAAACACAATCATCACAGTGTGACATAGTGAAAAAACATTGAGAAACACTGGTCTTTGCTCAGTGGCCAAGCAAAACGAAGCTCTTAATAAGCGCATCCATGCTCTTACACAATGATCATCTCTCAAAAAGTGGGGGTCAAACTTAGAAATGTCTAAAAGTGACCTCCCGTTGAAGCGCCGCTACAGCTGCCACGTCACATGCAGCATAAGGTTGTGTGCTTGCTAAAATTCCAGCTTCCTCCCTCTCATTTCCCAGCTATCATCACAGAGCTATAAAACTTAATATAAGTTTTGCACAGTGCTTCGTGACAGATCTGCCTGTTGTGCTGTTTGTTCCCGTGTGTTGTCTGATCTCATGATTCAGTTGCGATGTCTTAATTTACTAGCTGTATTACTTTATTTCTTCTGATTTCTTCTTGAAAGCTCACCTCAATAAATGTAGTCTGTTGCTGAATCTTCCATTTGTGTTGTCACAGCCAAGACATGACTGAACCCGTGATCAGATGTGGATTTGTAGAATAACTAGATTTCAACAAAATTTGATGAAGGTAAATGACCGAGCGAAACGAACGATTTTGACTGTGACAGCTGCAAGGAGTCCTTATACGGCAGGAAGTACATCCAGGCAGAGGACAACCCTTACTGCATACATAAAAAATTTCAGAGTAATAATGTTTTGAATGTGTAGGTTTCATAAATTTAGACCGCTACGACAGCCTGTTCTAAAATATTGATAAAATATGCCAACACCTGAATTTCGATGAGTGCAAAGAGCTGATTGGCCATGATCTTTCAAGAAGAGTGAGCTTAAATTGCGCTTGAACATTAAAGAGCACAAAAAAAATAAATAAAAAAAATAGACTTTCTATTTGTCACTTAATTTTTAGTTCTCACCCTCATGTTGTTTTGTCATTCCAAACTTGCTGCTCCTATTATTCTTTCAAACATACCAGAGGACGTTCTTCTAAAGAGTTCTTTACTTCTTTCTTTATTTCAGCTTCTGTGGCAAAGTCTCACAAAAGGAATATATGGCGCTAGCCTTATTTTAAGCTACTCTTTTAAACACAATGACAATAAATGTAGTCTGTTGCTTTAAGGTGTAATCACATTTTGATGAAAAAAAGTCCATTATCAGTAGTTTGGCAATGTATGAAGCACACTTTGTTCACACATAAAAGAGAATTCACTTTATTGTTTCACAGATCTATAAAGTTACTTTCTATTGGCCAATGTGACTGTAACCCGTATTTGCATGGTTTACACCTAAAATTGCATGAACCCAGTGTGAAATCTCTCATGCCTTAACTTAAATTTCCAGTTTTGATGTGGATCTCTTTTTTGCTCATTTCATCTGTGGAATAACTGAATATAGATTTGGACAATAATATATCCACAAAATGTGCTTTTGATGAAGTGCCTAATAATTATTCAATAAAGATGTGACACGCACCAAAATTTAGAGCGCTCATCAAATGTGATTTCAATACCCCACATATTGAAGCGTGAAAATTATTCAATACTAGAACTGGAGCGGGACACGATGGTTCCAGGCTAAGAAAACTCTTCCGCGCAGCTCAGGCTGCAAACGCAGTTTTTTTTCGCGCTACCCCATCTCCACCCCAATCTGCCGGTTGACAGCACATATAGGGCATTTTTGAAATCATAAACATTGCAAAATCAAGCACTTTGACCTATGTTTGTTTTTACTTTCCAGCCTTGAATCCATAGTCATTCAAGTCCAAGAATGAACCCTGTGGTTGGAAAAATTTGAGACTCAATTGTACCGTGAAAGTGTTTTTATGTGGTTTCAGGCTGAAACTGTCCGTTTAGCAGTTCTTTTGAGAGTGGCATTTATTGTCCAATTAGAATTCAGCTTCAGTCAGGCCAACAATGTTAAAAACCTAAGACAAAACATAATAGCAACCAATTGAGTTTTTAAATCCTTCCCATTCTGAGGGTAACTGATCCCTTCGAAATTAAATAAAAACCAAACAATGCAGTTCATTTACCACAGTAGTAAACTCCCCACAGGAAATCGCGAATCCATGCGCTTACAGACAAAGAGTCTGATGAACTTCTTGAGTGGACAATGAGGGACAGCAGATGCTAAGTCCTTGTTTGTCTTGGCCATTTGCAGCACGGGTCATAAATTTCACCCTCCCTGTCTTATTACTATGTGTTTACATATTTTACATGAAGAGTTGACCCAGGCGCCATGTTCTCCACAGACACACACTCATAACTAGATGCACATGTGCTAGCGTTTGAGAGGCTGAATAGCTATTACTTGAGATCTTAATCAGAAATGTACTTGGGATCGAGAAAAAGCGGTTTAATTTGTGGCCTCTTGACTTTTTTTCTTTTAATTATGGCTAATCTGTTGGTATGTCAACTTGTCTTTAACAATAACTGCAATTTTTTTTAATATTCTAATATGGAGACACCAGTGCACCAGCTGCTGCAAATTTGTCATGATTTACTCACCCTCACAAACGTGCATTCTTCAACATTTTACCTTTTGTGTTCCATTGAAACAAGGTCATACAACATGATTTTTGCATGAACTCTCCCCTTCTTAACATCTCTGTTCCTTGTGATTCAGGAGCTATTTTACGAGGACCGTCACTACCACGAGCACTGCTTCCGCTGTTTCCGCTGTGACCGTTCGCTGGCAGATGAGCCCTTCACCAGCCAGGACGATGCTCTTCTGTGCAATGACTGCTACTGCAACGAGTTCTCCTCCAAATGTGTGGCCTGCGATAAAACCGTCATGCCTGGTATGAATGACATCAGCACACATCATCAGTCATAACTCATGTCGTTTCCTGACAAATCTTGTTCAGACTGGTCTAGTCCAATCGCACTCTGGCACAGTTCCTTCAGTTTGTTCTCAATACTGTTGTGTAAGACAGCAAGTCTTCACACTACTGAAACAGACAGCATGTCACGACCACAGGTATGCAGGTAACATTAGATTCACAAACATGAAGGTGCCAAAACAAGGGGCAAAGTTCTGCCAAAGCAAATCTGAAGTACCAGCAGCATGACTAAAATGAGAGAGAGAGAGAGAGAAGTGAGGGAGTGTTGCGCAGGTTAGATGTGACAAAATAATTGCCTGTCTGCCTGGCTTGCTGTCTCAGCCAAATCATTGCACATAGCTGCCATCCAAGCCTCTGATGATAGGAGGAGATAAGCCAGTAAACTATTTCAGCAAGGCTGCATCCATCTGAAATGCAGGTAACAATTCCAAAAGGTTACGTATGTTGTTCTTTTACAAGGCTTGCAAAGTGAGCCCTGCATTGAAAGTCATTTTATGTATTTTTCTAATGCCTGCAAGGCATTGCTTTTCCATAAATGTGGTTAGAGTTGTGGTTAGTTTGTTTTTAACTCAAGTATGAAACTTCTGCAACTTATTCAGCCTAAACCACTTACACTGCTGTTCACAAGTTTGGGGTCAGTAAGATTTTTTTTTTTCAGTAAGGATGCATTAAATGGATTACAAGTGATTTCTATTTCAAATAAATCATGTTCTTTTGAATTTTCTATTCATGAAATAAATGTATTCCACAAAAATATTAAGCAGTACAACTGTTTTCAACATTGAGCACAAATCAGCATATTAGAATGATTTCATGTGGCATTAAATTGCTGCTGAAAATTTAGCTTTGCCATAATCTTGGTGAACATAAGAGACTTAAAAAAATATTTTCAAAGAATTTTTGAATGGTAGTGTAATGCTGTTTTGTTAATAATTTCATTCTTAGGTGTATTAGACTTTAAACTTTGCACTGTTAAAATGTTCAGCACCGACAGTGTAACCAACAGTGATGTTGTCAAATTATTTATTTGCATATTTATAGTATATGCAAATATAGTATTTGCATATTGAACTTGGCGCCTTGGTCTTGGCGCCTATTTAACCATCTTAAAGGTTCACCCAAAAATGAAAATTACGAAATGAAAATTTATTTTTGTTTTCTTTGCACATAAAAAGTATTTTTATTACTTCATAAAATCTTAATTTATGTTCCCGAAGATGAACAAAGGTCTTACGGGTTTAGACTGTCGCCTTTGAAAATTGTAACATTTATTTTGCTCCCTTGCAAGTACTGTCATTTCCTACTGGAAACGTAAAGCTAGTTGCTTTTGACATTAAAAAATGTGGCTGTTATTTTCTGAGGTAAATCCAGTGAACAAATCAAGCAGTATTACAATCTCCAAAAATTGCCAAACCAAAAACAAGAAGATAAAAAATATTCTTCCACAATTTTGAGTCCCAGTTCAGTCCCAGCATGTAACCTGAGGGCTACATTTAGGAAGAGGAACATATTGTTAGTGGTTAGGGCCTCTGTTTGTGATGTGCAGATGACAAGGGAAAGACAAAGGACGGGGGGCTCTCGTCCATAGTTCATACTTTGCTTTGATAAATGTGGTGATGCATGTTTTAGGGTGAGATTTGAACTTGAGGGAGACAGCCTTGCTGTAACTTGATATTTCTTCTAAATGTTTTTTGTTATCCAGGGGATTATGACCTTTATCATTTGCCCTCTGTGTAAAGCTTTGGTGATTTTGGCAGTGGGGCCTCTTTAAGGAGGATCTCCACAGGGCTTTTGATCTGGGTACATGTGAAACGCTTAGTGGATTATGAACGTCAACCTTTAACCTGCTAATCATTTGATGAGCCTCGACTGTCAGATCATCATTTTGTCACTTTGAAAGCTCAAATTCATCTTTTGTAGGGAAATCCCAGCGATAAGTAGTCTCAGGTGAGATCTCTTAAGAAACATGAAGTCTTTCAAACTGGGTGAAGTGACTGTTGGTGACATGCTCATCAGCAGGTCCCACAATGGGAAAATGCAAAGAATCTAGGCAATTATGATTTTTATCAGAGAATAAGACATATTATAACTTTTTTCCACCAAAATGGCAGAATTACTTAACTAGGAGATCTGTCATCTCTGAGAATTCCCTGACTTCAGGACCAAACAATGGCATATTTGACCATGTTGTTTACTTGGTAACCTGTCTGCAAATAAACACTATGGTCTTTGTTTTTAAGTCTTTCTTCTAGTTTTAAGAAAATATTTCAGTGTATAGTATTTTAATTCAGTGTTTTTATCCCATCACAATTTAGCTTTAATAAAGGTCAGAATTAATTCAAATATACAGTATACATTAATTTATTTATTAATGATATGCTTAATGATTCTTTAATTGAAATTAATTTAATTAGCACATCATGTCCTTAATTCGATCCAAATATATGTGACCCTTGACCACAAAACCAGTCATAAGGTCTTTTTTTTTTCAAATTGAGATTTATACATAATCTGTATAATTGTTAGAATAGGGAAATATTTGGCTGAGATACAACTATTTGAAAATCTGGAATCTGAGGGAGCAAACAAAATCTAAATATTGAGAAAATCGCCTTTAAAGTTGTCTAAATTAAGTCCTTAGCGATGCATATTAATAATCAAAAATTAAGTTTTGAAATATTTACAGTAGGAAATTTACAAAATATCTTCATGGAACATGATCTTTACTTAATATCCTAATGATTTTTGGCATAAAAGAAAATACAATAATTTGGACCCATACAATGTATTTTTGGATATTGCTACAAATATACCCGTGCTACTTATGACTGGTTTTGTGCTCCAGCGTCACATATAATCAGTTCACTGCCCTAGTTATATTTGTAAAGTTACATCGCTAATTAAACTTATAGATTTTATGGCAACATGGTATGCACAGCTGTCGAAAACAAGGACATTTTTATTTTAAAGGCTTCCTTCCTTTTTCTCTCTCACAGGAACCAAGAAGCTTGAGTATGCCGGCTCCACATGGCATGAGGGCTGTTTCATTTGCAACAGCTGTCAGCAGCCAATAGGCTCCAAGTCCTTTATTCCAGATAAAGATGACCACTATTGTGTACCCTGCTATGAGAACAAGTTTGCACCACGCTGTACTCAATGTAAACAGGTCAGTTGGTGGGGTTTTACTAGCTTCTCTGCCTGAAATACGTAACCATGTGTTTCTCATCAGTCCACACACACATTCCTCCACAAAAAGTCAGAATTCTGACCTCATTTCTCCTTCCTGTTGCATATCAGAAGTCTTGCTGGTCACTGATTAACTCTGGCTGTCAGTTTTACATCCTGTCCTGACAAAGCACCATCTGTTTGGTATCTTGGCTCTACAGTTCTGTGAAATACAAAAAATAAATAAAATAAACTATATATATTTATACTGTATGTGTGTGTGTGTGTGTGTGTGTGTATATATATATATATATATATACACATGCATACATACATATACATATACACACACACACACATTTATAATTGTTACAATTTACGATTTTTTGTTTTTTAAGGTCTTTTGAAAGCAGCATTTATTTGCTGAAAAATACAGTAAAAGCAGTAATGATGTCAATTTATTCCTGTGATGGCATTTCTGAATATTCAGCATCCATTACTTCAGTCTTTAGTGTCACATGATCCTTCAGAAATCATTCTAATATGCTAATTTGTTGCTCAGTTATTAGCAATCTAGTATAAAACTATCCAACCTCAATTGTTGAGCAAACTTGTAAACTATACAACCATAGTGACCCATCCCTAGCGTGCAATTCCTGAATATAATATGAATGCACACTCATGACATAAGGTTTTATGCATAATAAACAATGGTAAATCACTATATTTGAATGTCATACCTTTTTCCATGTAGCTTGGTTTAGGTCAAGTATACGGAAGCTCATGCTGACAGGTTACTGTTTGTGTCTCTGATGAACTCTCTCCTCCTCAGGCCTTGGCTAAAGGTGGTGTGACCTATAGGGATGAGCCATGGCATAAGGAATGCTTTGTATGCACAAGCTGTAAAGTCCAACTAGCTGGCCAACACTTCACCTCCCGCGATGACAGCCCATACTGCCTCAAATGTTTTGGCAATCTGTATGCCAAGAAGTGTGAAGCCTGCAAAAAACCTATTACAGGTAACATGCATGGACGTCATTTTGGTTTAAAAATAGATACGGACAGTGGTGCCACAACAGGTTTTGTGTCAGGGATTACAGATGTCTTTGTTTTGACGTCATGTGATGAACTCATCTGAAATGTCACAGAGATTTTACATTATTTTTATTTCATTTTAGGTTTTGGTGGAGGAAAGTACATTTCGTTCGAGGAACGGCAATGGCACCAGCCGTGCTTCACCTGCTCTCGTTGCTCCGTGTCGCTGGTGGGCGCAGGCTTCTTCCCCGAGCAAGATGAGATTCTCTGTCGCAACTGCAACAGCAACTTATAGAACGCAACCCCTATCCACACACCTTACCTTCCCATATGCACACATACATGTACATGCACACGTCTATTTTACACTGCTGTGCCCTCAAATGAGAACTTCACATCTCAAGTTACACCCATACAGATACTGCTGTTTGAGATCACAGCAAACCAGCAATCTGCCTCCACACACAATAGTCTGAGCTTCACCAAAATACTCAAAGAATAGGCTTGCTGGTTTACGACTGGATAAACAAGACTTTTAAAAGATGCACCAAAGATTGCTGTCGAGTTGTGAAAGCCACACGATGCTGAGTTCCAACTACAGTCTATCCGTTGCACAATCCAGAATCAACACTCCATACACTTGTAGGTCTCTATGCACAGATAAAAATATCTGATCTGCCTACTAGTTATTCCCATCCTTATTTTTCCTGGCCAGCCAGAACTGTCATTAGACTGGTAATGGTCATTAATGGGTGGATGTAGTCTGTGTTTGCAGCCTGTGAAAGAACTCAAACAGATTCCTTCATAAATACTCAAAGGTCAAAGGTTTGGTGTTCTGTTAAAGTGACTGAACGCCCATTTAGAATTGTTGCCAAGCAAAGGGTAGGCTACGTGAATGAAAGCACAACTGATTTTGAGTTTTGGTTACAGCAAAGTTATACTTTGAGAAGCAGCCACCCAAAGCTAAACATCTAAGCATTTACACACCATATATGTTAAATAAATATGTGTGACTGCTGTAGTTAGTGAGCACTTTTTTCTAAAACTTCACTAAAACCTTTTGTCTTTCTTAGCAAAACTTCAGCATCAAACAACATTTGTTAAATTGCATATGCATTCAATTCAGTGGGAGTCTTCCAAAATGCATAGCAATGTCAGAATAAAAATAACAGCTGAAATGTTTCTGCAGTCCAGATATGTTTGGGAAAATGAAGTTTGAAATGCATTTTGTATACAGGTGGAGGACAGACTTGCATTTGCACTACTATAGCTTGAATTATCTATAAAAGCACAGAAACTTTGAGATACAGCACACATTACACTGTATATACACAAACTACATATTATTTCCTATTCAATTCCTGTTTTTTATTTGTTTGATAATTCATCAGTATGACCTCTACAGTCATAATTTCTTAAATCTTTATAAACATGTCTCCTCTGTGTTAAGAGTGAATGAAATGAAACAATATTTGTGTCAGTAAGTCAAAAATGATAGTATGCATGTTGTCAAACTTTGTCAAATTGAGACATTAAGTATTGTTATTTTATTGATGCCAATTTTACTAGTTTCACTTTCTGAGTATTTCTAAATGTATAAGTATATATTCACTTTGAGCTTTAATGCAGGAGAGGAAGAGTTGGCTAATGTGTATTTCTTAATTAAAGTGATTCAAGCTTTGTAAGTTTGAGGTGTGGTAAAATAAAATAATTTTTTAAAAATGAAAAAAAAAAAAGTTTATTGATTGTTGATAAATATTTTATAAATTAAACCAATTGTATTGTCATTTTTTCAGAGACTACATTATGCAAAAGCACCAAAAACAAGTATTTTTGGTAAAAATTTATTTGGTTTAGGCCAAAGACCCAAGAGCCTACTAGTATCCTCTACGGTCTTCAATCTCATTCAGGGTTACCTTGTGCCTCTAGATGGGTGTGTTTATGTGCAAAAGTGCTGAGTGTGCTATTTCTTCGCCTTGATGAGGCATAAGAACTTAAAACAAACACGTGGCCAAATCTGCTCCCTCTCAACACTGATGAAGGTCTTCCTCCCCTTCTCTTTTTCAGCATTTTCACCAAAGAAGGAAATGGAAAAGGAGAACGGGACATGGTGGTGGGGGAGGGAGACCTTCTGGTGGACGTTGGGAGAGCATGTGGGAGAGAATAGCCGAAAATGAAAATGAGAGGATGACAGAGGAGAGAGGGAGGGAAAATTGAAGTTTTTGGAACTGGTCCATGGCACTTCCACTGGGGTTCAGTTACATACACACAGTCAAGAGGTTTATGGGAAAAAAGAGAGGGCCAGTGAGGCAATGGAGGAGGGTTAGGAGGATCACATGAGTGGTGGGTGAATCATTACCAGGGAAGGCCTGTGGGAAAACCGGACACTGTGAAGTTGAAGTGATTCAAAGTTTCACTGACTTAAGTGGCTCCTGTATTTAATTAATCATCAAGTGATGAGGCCACCAAACCTGATATAGTCACTGAGATGAGTGATGAAGCCCTACAACTGCTGAAAAGTACTTCGATGAATGATGAAACCTATTATCCAGTTTTGAATAGATTAACTTTTGTCTGACATTATCATGTCTGTATTAAATAAGCGAACCAACCATAATAAAGACCTTTGACTTAAACTATAAAACTCATTTAAATGGATTTCACTTCAGTATAAATTAATTAAACTGACTGTGGCTGATACTCAAGGTACAGTATAAGAGTAGATCAGCAGATCAGCAAGTATTGTGGGGCAAGACCAACAGGTTAATGTCATGCTGGTTAACATGACGCCTGCTGGTAGATGTGGGTACTACGATACAACCATTCAAAAGTAGCCATGCTTTGTATTGTCAAAATACATTTAATTGCAAACAAGATATGTACTGTTTGTGCAGCACGCCCCATCCAGGTGGCAATACTGCAGTTAAATCTGTTTGAATAAAACAATAAGACAGACACGTTGTGCTGCTTTCATTAACTGAGTCGCTCTTGTAATCCTTTATTACAATAATGAAATCAGTGTCTTATATCACTGATATGTGAAATACTCAAACAAAACACCAATGAACATGTTTGGCATAACCCTTGGATATTAGTACACATATAACAGAGACTGTAATACATTGTGAAGCCTGTTTATGGGGAAATGTACTGAGTAATCTGAGAAAGATACTATTTGAGTATAAGAAGTAGGACTCTGACAAGGATTATGCCAAACATGTTTATTCATTCTAATTTAGTGAGCTTTCACCCACCTGTTTGAATAAAACGATAAGACAGACACGTTGTGCTGCAGTTCTTTCATTAACGGAGTTGCTCTTGTAATGGCTTCTTCTCCGTGACTCACTGTTAACCACTCAGTCTCTATTCAGCACAGTGTCTCCCCCTGCTGTCCACTGGGGTTATACCACAACATTAAGTATAATCACAGTACTTGAAACATCAAACACACCATAAAATAGTCAAATACATGAAAAAAAAAAAATATTCCTGTGACTACACATACAGAGTGTCACATTTGCAAACTGACAACATTTTATTATTGTATAGTAGATGTTTTACCAGTTTACAAAAAAAGAAAGGACCAAGAACAGATCCCTGGGGAACACCTCTTGTTAAAAGGGCTGGAGGGATTGTGTTATTGTAGTTAAAAAAACTACAACTTTCATCAGGATAAGAAGTGAACTGTGTCAGCGATGCCAGTTGCTAAGTATATTACTGCAGACAGTATCACATGCAAAGCCTTTCATGGTTGACAGTTCAAATTGAGAAGATTTGAACAACAACAGAAAGGAGGAGGTCATTAACAACCTGTGGGGAACTGTCTCAGCGCTATATCGAGGATGAAATACAGACTGGAAAGGCTTATTTGAAACCTGGTGCAACTAAAGCTGACAGGAAAACTCTCTCCAACACATTTTCTTCAAAAGGGAGATGTAAGATACATGTGTAATTATTTAAATCTGCAGGATCTAGACAACATTCCTTCAGGATTGGGGTGACAACACCAGTATTGTTCTATCTCACAAAAAGGGAGGACAGGTAGAGGATGAGTGAGGGATGTTGTTCTCTAGATAATGAACTAGATTAAAGAAGGTTTAGCAATAGAGGAGAGACTAAGAGTATAGTTCCAGAAGTAATATTTCCATGGATTTTCCTATTCTTTGGATAAACTGATTTCTGGCCAAACATTTTGAAACAAATATAGGAGCTGTAAGGTCGTTTGAATAATCTTACAGCTATTTATTAATTAAAATGCCTATGGAGAAAATGAATGGAAAATACTACTCGAACTTAAACCACCAAAACAGTTGGTGCTAATTGTTGTGTTCTATTGCTAGTTCCTATTGACAGCAGAAAATATGCAGTTTAGGGCAGTTCTACATTACAGCACGTGATGAAAATTACTCTTATGAACTGGTTGTTTTTAATGAGTCAGTTAAAGTGATTTACTAAAAATGTTTGAGAGTTAGTGGTGGTCAGTGAATCATATAGTGATTATTTTTTGGATATGTCCTACACACTCAAATGCATACACACACACACACACACACTTTGGCTATACTTTTACAACTTAAAAGTATATATTTGTAAGTAAAAATAAACTTTTAGAATTAGTATCCAAAACCAGAGTGACCATAAAAGTAAAATAGCAGAAATAAGAACATCTGATTTTCTTATAAGTAAATTTTCTTCAAACAAGACATCACTGATGTTTGGAGGCAGTAAAAGTTCATTTTAAACCAAAATAATATCACTGATGTAATTTGTGCAAACAGAATTAAGCTGCATTCCTTGGATTCTACTTTAATTCTTATTTATCTAACTCATGCCAGCCATGAGAAAGTGTGTGATGTCATCTCACTTTATCCTCAAGTGACATCTAAAAGCTTTGTATATTAAGTGCTGAAATGTCCATAACAATTAGCCTGTCCGGTGAAGCCAAATGCTCTCTGAAAATACCAGATGATTTATTGTACACACTGCTAGTTCCCATGATGACACTACGTGCAGAGTAATGAAGCACTGTGGGAAACAATAGCTTGTTTTGTGTGCACTTTTATTTGGCGTTATGTGTCTCGATAAAGTCATTTGTGATTGTGGTTCTTCTATTCCTTAAGTCTCATAACATATTTTTAACAGATAGCCTAAGCTTAACAAGAAATGCATTACTGGTTCATGTGTCTGCTTGTTATTATCAAGACGCATTTTCTAACATGCCAGACAGTGATTATTTAACCAGTAAAGACATCATGCTAAATTTGCCTATAAAATTAGTGGGGGGCTAATGGAAGTTAAATGCTCATTAAAACCAGGACTCCAGCTCAACAGAAAGTTGCTCTATAAAGCATAGATCAGGCTACTTAGCAGATAGTATCCTCGTTACGCACTAGCACGTAGGTCACACCGCATGACAAACACTTGACCACCATTTAAACATTATTATTTGCCGTGTCAAATGTTTCATTTTTCTTTTGAAAGCTTGTGCTTCAGACAGCCAAATTGAACAACTTAGATTGAAGTCAGCATGTTGTTGAAATTAATTTCCAAGAAGTGAATTTAATCTTGTTTACCTGAATGGCCTTTATGAAATCTGTGGATGACCTGAGAAATCAAGGACCTATTTGCAGTTAAGTAGTCTGAATTCTGGCGAACACAACAGAAACCTAAAAATAAGGTATAAGATGGCTAAATAAGGTCGACATCCTAAGCAATTTGTGAGCAGAGCAGATTCACAGTCAGTAAGAAGAGAATCCTTATGACTCACATTGATTACACATTTCAGCTCAATTCTTCCATTTGTCTTAACAATGAGTGAGAGAAATGTAAGTGTTACAGTCATAAATGATGTCAGAGCTGATATCGTATCACTCACAAAACAGCTGCAGTTTACAGGGTGACAGATTCCCAAAGGTAGACGTCTAGACAAGCTTTCAGAATTAGTCAGCTTGGTTGGTTACATTGTGTGAGTATTTCTAAATATCCTTTTAAAAAACAATTACTGGACTGTTTTCTGATATCATTTAAGGTCAAGATGACAAAGTATGGAATGTGGTTACAATTGACATGAACACTTGCTGATTTTACAAGTCACCAATGGTTGAGACAATTACTGGCACTATTACGGTCACAGCTGTTTGATTTTAAGAAGCTGTGGAAGGGATGTAGAGGCCCTAACACTTACAAAAGAAGTACAATGATATAAATGTATTTCCTATTTCTGACAGTAGATGGAGTTTTCCTAACAACTTATTTAAATTGATGTTACAGATTATTCCAAGTTGAACTGTAAGTATTTGGATTAATATTATGATACAATTTTAGGTCCTCAACATGAGGCAAGATTAATTTTAGTCAGCGCAACTGACCACTGCCTCTATACTCTTATGACAAAACAAAACATTTTATCTTGTGTTACAGATGTTATTTTCAACTTTGCAAACAGCCTAGTAAAATGAGTGACACTACGACTTATTCTGCAATAAGATGGAATGTAGATAATACAAATTTCTCAGGATAAATGGCTGAAATGTCAGCTTATCTTAACACATAATTGAACCTGTTTTGTATAAATACATTTATAGTCAACAAGTTAAA
This sequence comes from Schizothorax lantsangensis, assembly GCA_027422415.1. Lineage (NCBI taxonomy): Eukaryota > Metazoa > Chordata > Actinopteri > Cypriniformes > Cyprinidae > Schizothorax > Schizothorax lantsangensis. Next base: position 24,719,186 of record CM049850.1, read on the forward strand.
TGTTAAAAAAGCAGCTTTGTTCATTTAACAACATTTAAACAACTAGTATTTTTGCTTTTAATTTTACATGAACACGTATATACATAACATTTCTATATTAAAATAATGTACATATAAGTTTTCATTTCTACACTGTAAATAAAAAAATCTGTAAAATTTACGGTAAAAAAACGGCAGCTGTGTTTGCCAGAATTTTACCATAAAAAATACGGTAGCAACGTTTTAGGGTTTACGGATTTAACTTAAATTTAAAATTAAAAACCGTATTTCTTTAATCTGTTTTGTACCTGCACTGATAAACATCAAAATCAGGTGGTGATGAGAAAGTCACATGATGAACCAAAGCTCACCACAAGCAGCTTTTCCACAAGCTGAGAAGGCCAATACTAATATATATATAGATATATATTGAAGGTGCACAATTTCATTCACACAAACACTAAACACCATCATGGTGAGACTCATTAAACTGAAATATACAATAAACATTAATTTAACAACATCAGATGTAATATACAACCCTAATAAACATAACTGATAAGAAAATACTAAGAAGAAACTATAGTTAATAGTTATTTCAAAGAAAAAACATAAATTTGAAATGCAACACAGGGAATTCTGGGAATGTCAATTTACGTTTTTTCCCTGTAAATTTGACATTCTTTTTCACTTCCAAAAACGGTATTTTGAATTTAAAATTGTCTGAAATGTCTATTACAGCTTTTCACCGTATATATTAGGGGAACTTACCATTAAACCAGCCCGATCTCACGGCAATTCGTACATATTTTTTAAAAATTACGACCTTACTCGAAATACGATTTTTCTATCGTACGTTTTTTAATATGTACGAATGACCTACACCTAACCCCGCCCCTAAACCTACCCGTCACTGGGGTTTAGACAAATCGTACGAGTTAGGTCGTATGAATTAGCCACCTCGTAAAATATGTACGAATTACCGTTAAACATTTAGCAGGTTTTTAATGTAGCATTTTCACAGTTTTTTACCGTTAAAATCACGGTAATTTTTTACAGTGTAGGCTTTTTAAAAGTTGTTTTCAAAAGTTTTTTTCTTTTAATGATTTCAAACAAAACTGGTCTTAGCTGGTTTTATTGAGGTTTTGGACACTTTTCAGCTGGATAGGCAAAGAGACATGAACTAACACATTTGCATCCCTCACAGCCTGTTTTCATTACTGTCAAAAAGATGGCATCAATCTTAGAGTGCTGTAATTCTGACTACTTGTCCATAAATCAATGACAAACATAAACCATCACTTCTTAATAAGTCTAGACACAATAAGTCTCAACACATCATCTGCATTAAGTCATCACAGTCTGTGTACCAAGACAGAGAAAGTGATCCTTACAGTCTAGAAGTTGTAAAATTTCACGGACTGTAGAGACAGTAGAATTAACTACTGAGTTGATCCTTTGCTTCTCATTCATGTATATAAACATCATATCCGGACAGTTGAGAAAATAGGCAACATCGTAATTCAGAGGTTGGTGTGTTTAAACTAGCGAGAGAAATGGAGCAGGAAGAGAAGGAGGAAAAAAAAATGTGAAAGGGAAAAAAAAGGGATGACCTTTCACTGTTGCCGCTGTGAAACGTGGCACTAGGCATGTGCAACGGAGGAGTCGTTTAAAACCAGGCAATGCATTCCAAGGGTTTACTCATAATCCCAGAGAAGCTCTCCACCGGTCTCAGTCAGCGTTCGGTTTAGTGCGGGTGTCCACTTGACGCAGTGCTCGGTGTTGCTTTAGCCACAGACATGTCTGTGCAGTCAACACTTGGAGACACAGACGCTTGTATATGCAAATTAAGCAGAAACTCACAACATAAAATAAAAGACAAACATTACAGACGCATAAAGAAAGATGATTTTGGTCGCAATCTACTCCTGAGGGGAATTAAAACTGGTCGCAGGGGATGTTTCTCCATCAGTATTAATCCAGTTCAAAAGTACTGTCAATGTATTTGATATTTCTGTCAGGGACAACATCACTGAGGTCTGTTTCGGCAAAGAGAGCCAGATGTATTTTTGCTGTGGACATTTTTCAAAAACCTCATCACTCTCGATTGCTGTCATCACAACAGGCCGAGATGAGAGATGAGAGAATTTGTAGCTCAATGGCAAAACACAAAGTCATCTGTCTAAGTCTTTAAGTGACACCCTCAGGCTCGATGTTTAATGGTAAAGGTCTGGAAGCTGCGTCTGTGGTTTGGCTTTCCCCAAAATATATTCTTCCTCCCTTCTCTGTGTCTTTATCTTACTCTCTCGCTCTGAGGTCAAGACATTTCTTTCCTGTGGATGGACTATGATGTTTGAGTGGTTATCCGACACTCCATTCTTCAAGCAGCCATTTCTGTGGGTGAAAAAGGGCTGCGTTGTCTAAATATAACAATGTGTCAGGCTTACAGCAAGACAACAGAGCGTCAGCATTGTGTCAACATTACATTTGTGTTGGTATATGACCAAAACTCCACTTGGCAGTGCAGCATGTACTTGGATGTGCATATGGAGCTGAATTTTGTCAAGTTGTGGTGGCTGAAACAAAACATTTACTTGCATTATCAGCTGTTTTCTTCATGATATTTAAATAGGATGCACAAATATAAAAATTCGGGTCAATGCCTGTAAACTGCTAATTAGTTTCATGGCTGATAAACAATATATTGCTGATATTAAAATTCTGTTCTATGCAAATAAAAAATAATAATAAATAAAATCAATTGTTTTAAATGATAAAAGTGAATTCATATTACGAAATATTATTACAATTTAAAATAATTGTTTTCTATTTTAATTTATATTTTCTATTTCAATATACTTTATTCCTGTGATGCCAAAGCTGATTTTTTAGCAGCCATTACTCCAGTCTTCAGTGCCATATGATCTTTCAGAAATCATGCTAATATGCTAATTAGGTGCACAAGAAACATTTCTTATTTCTTATTACCAATGTTGAAAACAGCTGTGCTGCTTCATGTTTTTTGTGCTGTGCTGTTTCATATCCGGAGACTGCGGATACACTGCGGATTCATAATTTTGAGGTATGTATAAGAAAGAAAGAAAGAAAGAAAGAAAGAAATTATAATTTCTTAGTTAAACAACAAAAAAGGCTAGAAACACAAATGTGTCCTTGTGTGAGATCGAATAGCAAATGTGAAGTAGATGAGGTGAAGGAGACAATTACAAACACCCTACAATTAATGCTCTCAAATTACTCCTACTAAGGAATTCAGTCAGAGGTCCATTATATCCATTAGCCTTCCTATTTATGTTGTGCTAGAAGTGTGCTATTTGGTTACCATCTTTGCTTAGTTCTGAATCTTCCAAACTGAGCCATAAAGCTAGGTGACTTAAATGTCATGTTGACACTGATTGAAAAAAAGAACACAGTCCAAAACATTTGAACAGAAACTATTTATTCTCTATTTTCAGGTCACTTTGGCTTGTGCACCTGTAAATCAGGTCATGTGAAGCCAAGCCTAATTTACTAAAAACACTACACATGGCCCATCAAAACAACTCCTGTTTCAGGAATTACTGCATTAAATTACACATTTAAGAGTTCAAACGGGATGGTGCAACTAAAATTGATTCAGCATGACAACCTGCCATGTGACCCTGAGGTGTTTCACAATAGTGACATTGATGTCTAAAAGATTTGACCTCTACTATAAGTGAAGCAGTTTTCACACATAACGATCAAAGTGAATTATTTAAAGGTCCTATAATTATCCTTAACATTACTCACACTTTATTGTGTCTCATGAGTCCTTTTGGCAAGCTTGCTGTTTTTAGACAGGACCAGACTGAAAGCAGCTGTATTAATACGCTCATTATATTAATTCGTAATATATGCTATGATTACAAAACTATACTGCTGCTATTATATGTAATTTTTCACATGTAACAGTCGGTAACAGTACAGAGTGAATTTCTCCTTCATCTGAACAAAACAAGTTAATTTATTATGATGCGCCGCCCTCTAGTGGACAAATAATAATCCAGATACTTGATAGACACTTCACTGATCAAATTAATTTCAAAATAATTATAAAACTGTGTCAGTTAAACTGACTCAAACAACAGCAAATAAACTAAGACAAACAACGGCAGCCCTCAAGTTTGAACAACCTACTGATAACACTTCGTAATAATTAGATATTAACAAAAAAAACATCTTGGAAGTTTATGAATATTCAAATATGGACATGTATGAAATCATATTAATCGAACGTTCATGACATTGATTTAATATTTCATTTTTTTAGCATTACATTGATAGATTTAAGTTATTATAAAGTGTTATCAATACAACTCCTAACATAACTACCTCACATTTACAAATATAGTTGTGTGTTGTAATGTATTTGCTTATGAATATCAGTTTACTCCACATGACGTTCGTCCAGTAGGCCTAACTTATATTTGGCTGAACTGTTCAACTGGTTAAATGAGGTACTCTAGTTAGTACTGGGATGGAAACAACGAAAAGCAGTCAGTCGTAGTCTGAAACTTGTAAGCTGCATTGGAAGAGTTTATGTAGCCTATGTGGCTTACTTTGAAGATGATAACAATGAAAAAATGATTGACAATAATATTTATACAATCGTTCACATCGGTTCAGTTTAAATGGCAAAACTAAGGCTAGCATGTAATTAGTGGAGGAAGACGAATGGAAAGAAACAAGAAGTAGCGAGCAGCGCCCTCTGTCGGTCAAATTCCATTATTTGTCTGTTATTGGTTGTATATCTCACTATCATAGGATAGATAGATAGATATCTACAGACAGACAGACAGATCTATCTATCGATCCATCCATCCATCCATCGTCTAAAGTAAAATTGGCAAGGTGGTATTTAAATTTAGTTCCTCTCAAGTTTACATAAATAGTTCATCACCTTAAATGAATATGTTCCAAAAAGCTTAACTGTCAGAAACTGTGAACATACGTTTGTCTTATTTCTGAATAGTGTGTCTATTTATTTAGAAATTGTGTTAATCTTGTTGATAATGGCAAAGGCACTATAGTGACATAAATAGCCATTTTGTCACTTGAGGTGTTGTAGGGTGGTTTCTGACGCGTGAGATCCAAACATGTAAAATCATCCTCCAAATACTACTGCTTTATCAGATTTATTCATCACACAGCTCGTACAGGTCATCTTAACTCACAGTTCCTCTGCACAATGCACATAAAATCCCATCGGATGCCTTCACATATTTACCTCCAGACACGGTCAAAAAATGTTGTGCTTCCCTCTAATTACACACCTGACTTTCTTACTCTTTACCTACCTATATACTCAATAAGGCCCACACTCCACCCAGTGGTCAAAAACAGAATTACAGGAGACATAATGGCTCTTACACCCCGGCCCCTAATTGTACATGGCAGGTAGACATTACAATTCAATACAATATTAATACAAAGAGCCATTAAAGCCCAAAGCAACACTGTAAACTTTGCATTAATCAGTCCTCTGTAGGTTAGAAATGAAAGTATTTGCAATTAGTCCATTACGTTTCCATGCTGTCATACAACAGACAAAGCTTTGTCACAGGTCTCTCGAGTACACTGGTTTTAGTTTGTACTCGCACAGAACGTAAAAGTCCATTTTTATCTGGAAAGACTTCCAGAACTCGTCCCATCAACCAAGATCCACGTGGAGCTGTTGAATCCACAATGACAACAATGTCACCAGGAACAAAGTTTCTCCTTTCCTTATTCCATTTCTGACGATCTTGAAGCAAAGGCAAGTATTCATTTGTCCATCTTTTCCAGAATAAGTCACACATATACTGGACCTGTTTCCATCTCCTCTTGCTGTATAATTCAGATTTGTCGAATAGTCCAGGTGGTAATACTGGTTTACCTTTCATCTGAAGAAGGTGGTTTGGAGTAAGTGGCTCCAAATCATTAGGATCATCTGACAGCTTGGTTATTGGGCGATCGTTCAGAATGGCCTCAATTTCGCACAGCACAGTATGGAATCCTTCATCATCCAAAGTTTGCTGATGTACGATGGAACTCAAAATTCTTTTGACCATTCTGATCACACGCTCCCACACTCCGCCATAATGTGAACCTCCCGGTGGATTGAAACTCCACTGGACACCTTTCACGATCATTGCCTTTTGAATCTTGCTTTTATTCCATGAACTGAGCATTTCCTTTAACTCCCTTTCGGCTCCAACAAAGTTCGTACCATTGTCCGATCTTATGCGAGTTACTTGCCCTCGTCTGCAAATAAATCTTCGTAGAGAGTTGATGCATGAATCCGTGTCCAAAGAATAGGCGACTTCCAGATGAACTGCACGACTTGCCATACAAGTAAAGATGACTCCATAACGTTTTGCAAAGGAACGTCCTCTTTTAACTTCCACAGGACCAAAATAATCCACTCCGACATTTGTAAATGGAGGCAGATCTGGAAGGAGTCGCTCCTTTGGCAAATCTGCCATCTTCTGCTCACTCACCTTAACTCCAAAACGTCTGCAATGGCCACAACTAAATATGATCTTTCTGGCAGCTGAATTACCCTTAATGATCCAATATCTTTTCCTCAACTTGGAAAGCATATGATTTCTTCCACCATGGCTTAACTGTTGATGTATATGCCGCAAGATGAGTGTGGCAATATGCTGATCCTTAGCCAGGATAATCGGATGCTTTCTTTCCTCAGGCATAACAGAATTCCTCAATCGTCCTCCAACTCTCAAAAGACCGTCTTGATAGATAGGATCCAATTTATACAACTTGCTGTCTCTTTTTATTTTTGAAACAGGTGAAGACGACAGAGCAGCAATTTCCTTTTGGAACTGCTGCCGCTGACTGAATGCAACAATAGCAACTTCAGCTTCATTCAGGTCCTCCAAAGTTAAATTCGGTGCGATCACAGAGCCTGTTAGTTTTTGAAGCTCTTTCTCTATCTTCTTAGAAGAAATTAATACTCTAGAAGAGTCTACAGAGGTTTGAATTTCCTTCCGCTTTTGACTCCGTTGTTTCAGAACTTTCTTTAACTTCAAGAGCCAAGCAACAGCAACCTTCAACTTTGTCCAGTCTGAAAAATGAGTAATCAGTCTATGAGTAGCATTTGTTGCATTTGGCATTTCATTTACAATAGTGCTATTTACACACATGTTTCTCTTTACCTCAGGATCATCCACTTTAAGAGTAGAATCAAATATTTGTACTGGCCATTCTTCCACTGGTTTCCACAGATAACCTGGTCCATTGATCCATTCTCTGTTTGTTAACAGCTGGTCTGCTTTCAGACCCCTGGAACAACAGTCTGCTGGATTTTGAGATGTAGGTATGTATCTCCACTGTAACGGTGTTGTAATTTCTCTTATTGCAGAGATTCTGTTAGCCACAAAGGTAAGAAAACGTTTGTCCTCGTTTTTTATGTATTTTAACACAGACGTACTGTCTGTCCAGAACACTGAATCCACCATTGGAAACTGTATCTCTGCCCTCAACATTTTGTCCACTCGAGCAGCAAGTACAGCAGCTGTTAATTCAAGACGTGGAATGGTTACTTGTTTCAAAGGTGCTACTCTAGCTTTGCTGAGTAGGAAAGTTACGTGGACATCATGATTTGTCTCCATTCTAAGATACGTTACAGTGCCATATCCAAGTGTACTTGCATCTGCAAAATGATGCAGCTGAACTTTGGTAGACTTGTCCATCCCTGTTGGTTTTAGACATCTATCCACCTTAAAGTCAGCAATCCTCCCAAGCTCTATTAACCATAAAGACCATTGTCTTTGGAGATTTGAGGGTAACGGATCATCCCATCCACATCTTGTCCTACATAGCTCTTGTAGAATAAATTTTGCTGTGAGAGTGAATGGTGCCATAAATCCTAAAGGGTCATATACAGAGCATACCGTCGACAGAACACCACGCCTGGTGCAAGGATGATCTTTGATTGTCATTTTAAACTTGAAAGTATCTGATTCAACACACCACCACAAACCAAGAGCTCTTTCCATTGGTAGTTGATCCTTGTCCAGATCCATCATTTTTATGCCATGGGCTCTATGTTCTGCAGGTACAGTTTGCAGCACTGCACGGCTATTACTAACCCATTTTGTTAACTGAAAACCTCCTGTTAAACAAATAGCCATGAGATCTTTGATCATCAATATGGCCTCTTCCTCTGAAGCTACGCTTTTCAGACAATCATCCATGTAGAAGTTTGTGTGAATTGTGTCAATTACCTTTTCCGGAAAGTCAGCTTTATTGTCTTCAGCAGTTCTGCGTAAAGCATAGCAAGCACAACTTGGAGATGACACGGCTCCAAACAAATGCACGTTCATCCTGTAATTCACGGGTTCTTGCTTTAAATCACCATCTTGCCACCATAGGAAACGAAGAAAATCAGTATCCTCGGCTGCAACTTTGACCTGGTGAAACATTGCCTTTACATCAGCCATAAATGCGATTGGCTCTTGTCGAAACCTCACAAGAACTCCCAACAGTGAACTTGTCAAATTAGGACCCTGAAGAAGTTGATCATTAAGCGATGTACCTTTGAAGGCAGCTCCACAATCAAATACCACTCTTATTGTTCCTTTCTTGGGGTGATAAACCCCATGGTGAGGGATATACCAAACTTTCCCTTCATCCTGTTTTAACTGATGCAATGGTACCTTTTCAGCATAATCTTGCTTCATTACCTCATCCATGAAATCTTTATATTCTTGATGGAAAACCTTGTTTCTTTCAAATTTCCTTTTTAATCCAATTAAGCGCTGTTTAGCCACACAAAGGTTATTTGGCAACATGGGGTTTTCCATCCTGAAAGGAAGATTCAGTTTGTAATGTCCATCTTGAAGCTCAATTGACTTGGTTACCTTTTCCATAAATGCATGCTCTTCTCTTGACATTTCCTTTTTTTCAGCAGCATTCTCATTAAAGTCATGATTATATTGTTTACTGAGCATCTCCTCCAATTTGCTTACAGAAATCCTGTTAACAGTAACATCTGGACATTCGATCTTGTTCCTATTATCCTTGCTTCCTTGGAGTGGTCCATTTACAACCCATCCCAATAGAGTTCTTACTGCATAAGGTCCCTCTCCATCACGGTTTATAACCTCCCAGGGCTCCATTACCTTGGAAGCATTTGCTCCAATCAGCAAATCTACATCAGCAGGAATTTGAGGGATCTTAACACCTTTCAGATATGACCATTTATCCAAATCCCTTTGTGTGACAATGTTGTCTCTGGCCACAGGCAATCTCTCGAGTGAAAACTTCCGGAAGATTGTAAAATGTGTCATCAAGAAGGCTAGACACTTCCAACCCAGTCAAAATAGTACTACTAATAGCCTTTTGATTGCCCATTGTTTTCAAAACAATATTAGTTCTCTTTCCCTTTAATTTCAAACTGTGCATTAAGTGTTCTGAACAAAATGTGGCAGAACTGCCAGGATCCAAAAATGCATAAGTTTGAATTACCCTTTGTCCCTTACTGGATTTGACTTGAACTGGTACAATTGATAATGCACAGTCTCCATCACCGCCAGCCCCTATTTGCCCACAAGTTTTAAGGGTGACATGTGCACTACTTAAAGATGGATGATTCTGTTCCTGTGTACCCGTTCTTTCCTTTTGTTTAATATGCAAAATGCTGGGATGCATTTGGCCACATACTGCACAATTCAAGCGCTTATCACAATCCTTGCTCATGTGTCCAACACAAAGACAGCCAAAACAAATACCTTTCTCCTTAAGAAAGTTCAGCTTTTCTCTATGCAGCTTGTTTTGCATTTGTGTACACTGGTCCAGTAAGTGATCACGTTTGCAGCACAAACATACAATTCGGGACTTTGATCTTAAATCAGTCTCACAACACTGGATTGATTTACTGTTGGTAACAACCGTTGTTGCAAAGCTATTTCTAATTTTAGTCTTAGCTTGAGATTTCTGTTGTACAGGTTGGGTACTCTGGATATCACCAAATAGTGGATCAGATGACATTTTGACTTGACGTTCAATAAATGCCACGATATCTTTGAACCGTGCCCTATGATTGTGCCTTTCCATTAGCTCGCATGCAACAGTTCTCCACTTTTCCCTTAATTTATAAGGCAGCTTCATGATGATGGTTTTCAAATTGCTTGGCATCTCCAGCTCCTCCATATAATCAATTTCTTCCATTACATTACAGCATCCACGCAAAAAGAGAGCATAACTCTGCAATGAATTGACATCCTCTGACTTTACTGAAGGCCATCCAAGAACCTTCTCTAAATATGCAGCAGCTATTTTGAACTCATTGCCGAAATGTTCTTTTAACAATGCTTTGGCTTGCAAATACCCTCTTTGTGCATCCATATGGTGACAACTGCGCACAAGTTCCCTAGGCTGACCTCGTGTGTATTGTTCCAGAAAGTATAAGCAATCTCGATTATTTTTGGTTTTGTCTTCTATTCCATGCTCAAATGCTCTGATGAAAATTCTATATTGCAGAGGATTACCATCAAACACAGGAATATCTCTTTGAGGCAGTGTGCTGGACTGTTGTTGTTGTACAAGGAGGGCAGTAATCTCATTTTGTTTTTGCATGATACTGCAAATGTTTGGAGTTGATGTTCCATCACTGTTCTGCATTACATTTGATGTTTGCACTGGTGCCGCAGAATTATGATCAATTTGTGGTGCACTGAGTTTGCCGAATCACATTCCTTGACCCTCCTTGCTGGGAAGTTTTCTTTGGCATATATTCCTCCGCATGAGGTTTGAGAGTAACTTCTTTGCCACTCATCACAGTTCCTTTATCATAATATGCATTCATATCATCAGTGCAGGTTTTGAGAGACTGATGTTTAGAATTATTTAAAACAGCAATTTTGGCAGTAGCAGCTGCTATTTCTGCATCAATATCCAGTTGTTCTTGTCTGTGTCTCAGATTTTCCTGTTGCAGCTCCAAAGCATGTTTCTCTTTTAAAGCAGTTGCACGTGCAATTAATGCAGCCTTATCTGCCTCTGCCATAATTCGTGCTGAAGAAGCAGAAGATCTCCCACTACGCACACTGTTTGAACTTTTCTTGCTAGATGGTTTACTTGATTCATGTGAGATGTTTGAAACGCTATCTTCTGGATTAACGTCACATTGATATACATTTTCATCAACACCAGAACATGAAACTTGACTTTCAGTACTCAACCATTTCTCAACATCATCTATAAACCCATTGCAAATCAACATCTTTCCACTGAACCATGTTTGTTGTTTTTCCTTTTCTTCGCTGGGCAAAAGAACCATCACCGAATTGTGCATTTCCCTTGCTTCATCTCTCAATTTGATGAATTTCTCAAAAGAACACTGCACCTCCTTTTCATATTCTCGGTTGGACATAAAATCTTTTGTGATAGCCAGTAAGTTCTTTGCCTTGTTTAGTTTATTCTTTCTTGTCTTTTGCATTGTTTCCAATTTTTCCACTAATGCTTTAGGAGTGAGCCTAGTAGGCCTCTTTTCCCTCACAGGCTCCATTTCAACTTTCTCAAATGGCTCAATAGTCTCTATTTGTTCACCAGCAGCCACATCATTACCATAATTCCCAACACTCATATTTGCAGACTGTAGAATTAATTTACCTTTGGCAAGGTTAAAACTGAAGCAACCAATGCATTGGATTTACGCTATTAAATGTGTGCACACAAAATCATTCCTCAAGTAGCTCTACACATACCTTATTTTTTCATTCATTCAATTCGTCGCGGCTGCTCCTCAGTTCACTGCTACGTCCAATTAAATCCAAATCCATAGCGAAATCCAATGTTTAGTCCATTCAAATTTCAAAAGGTTCCAAAATGATGCGTGATAATCCACAAAGAAGCATTTTTTGACAATATAGTGACATAAATAGCCATTTTGTCACTTGAGGTGTTGTAGGGTGGTTTCTGACGCGTGAGATCCAAACATGTAAAATCATCCTCCAAATACTACTGCTTTATCAGATTTATTCATCACACAGCTCGTACAGGTCATCTTAACTCACAGTTCCTCTGCACAATGCACATAAAATCCCATCGGATGCCTTCACATATTTACCTCCAGACACGGTCAAAAAATGCGCTTCCCTCTAATTACACACCTGACTTTCTTACTCTTTACCTACCTATATACTCAATAAGGCCCACACTCCACCCAGTGGTCAAAAACAGAATTACAGGAGACATAATGGCTCTTACAGGCACTATTTTTATTTATTTTTTATAATGTATATTCGGTCCTATAACATTACAAACTATCTAGCTATAGCCAACAAAAACATCTAAATAATTATAATAATTAAACCGTAAAATTAAATGATAAAATTAAATGATTGTTGTAGAGTAGACAACAAAGACCACTAGTGCTGAAGTACAACAGCCACTAGGTGGCAGCACTTTTCTACTATTGCCGAAACTCAAGACACTGTCACAAGCTACAAACGGCATGTTGTGTGGTTTTATCCTCTTTTTTTTTTTTTTTTAGCAATGCCTTTATGTTCAATATAATGCTAAAAAGTAATGAAATCGCCAGTTGAAATTTCTTTACAACTGGGCTTCACATTTGACTTCTTGAATAAGCGGCTTTCAAAAATTTGAAACAATGAAAAACAAATTCTGCGATGACCTGAATTAATCATTCTATGTAAATGATTTAACCTTGTTCATATGAGCTCTTCTGACTTATTAATGAGCAAACAGTTGTACCTGAGCCATTTTTTGTGTCACTGTCATTTCTATAGGCCTATATAATATAAGCATAGAATAATTCTTTTATCACCAAAAGCTGACCATGCCGTCTATGCTTTATCGGTCTCAATAAAGTTGATTTAGAAAATCCGAAAAGAATAATGCATCAGCTAATTCGAGCAAATAAGAAAGTGTCTAAACTGTGACTCAAACGGTGGTCTCCAGTGGTTGGAAGCAGATGTTTGTGAAGTTCCCAGGCAAGTCAGGCACAGTTCTTGGCTCCAGCGCTCTCATCCTGACACGCACAGGAGTTTTACACCCTGTCTGCACCTGCTGACCGCGAGAGCTGTTTCTGTTTGCGTGCGATGCCCATCGTCTCAAAAAGCTCGCGCACGTACGAATCACCACCAGACAGTGATTATAACGAAGGGTTCGCAGTTCTAATGTTTTTTATGCTTCCATTTTGTGCTGTATTGATTCGGTTATATATAGCTTGCATGTTTGAGTCTCATAAAACCTCTTGGGTTCCATTATCTCCTGCACTGGCAGGGCGCCTCGCTGGTAGACACCACAAACACGGTGCCAGCTTATAAATCCCACCACCCACACTCCATCACGCTCTGTTCCAGAGGCACCCCTTTAGAAACATCCCCTTTTGGCCCCCATTTTCCCTCGCCTCAGATCTCGATCCATACGAGAGGCTGTTGTGTTTCAGAGCAGGAGAGATGAAAACGTGGAGCGGTTTTCTCTATGGGGATTCCCTGAGTTCATGTGAGGAGAGCTGGATTCGGTTATGATTTGAAAGAAAGACAGAAATTGGGTAATTGGTAATAACAGTGCGAGAGCACATGGCTCATACGCGGAGAGTAGGCTATGACATGCGGGAGACTTGTGGCCTCATTTGCCCCGGTGGAGTCCGTGACCTAAGGGGGAGGACGGGGGACATCTTGACTTCTGTGACTAAGCAAAAATGCTCGGCACTCACGAGGTGAAATATTCAGACGATGTTTTCATATATTAAGGTTTGCATACAGGCTCGTCAAGGTACGGAGCCCCTAAATGTGAAGAGGAAAAATAGATGGGACTAAAAAAATGGCTATTTCAATCCTTTAGCGTTCTCTCGCAAAACAATCAGGATTCTGTGTTCGGGAAATCTTTGTGATCTTGACTTCTGTGACTAAGCTAAAAATACCGGTACTTCTGCGTTCCCTGCTCGATAAATTTTGCGTTCGCTCGCAAAACCTTTGTGAAAAAAATAATTTGAGGAAAACAATTAACCTCTTGCAATATTTCTGCGAGCGAAAGCAGTTTCTCGAGGGGATGATTTGATGCTTTTGTGTTTACTCTTGCTTCCCCTGAGAAACGTGCGTTCACTCGCAAAACTTTTGTGATAGAAATAATTTGGGAAGGAGGAAAAACAGTAATTCAGTAGGCTACATTTACAACAGAACGAAAGGTGTTTTCCTTTCGGGGATAAAAGGGGGGGATAAAAGGCCTACTTTCGCGAGAACGCAATATAAAATCGAAAATATAATTTTACAGCCCTTCTCAGATTTGTCATCACTGTTCCCTTAGGGGCTCCGTGTTAATGAGAAACCAAGAGCTGATGAAATGGAAACGTGGCCGAATAAATGCAGAGAGGGGGACCGAAGGGGAGGCCCGGGGGGTGCGAGAGATGAAACGAGAGAGGATAGGAGAGGAGCGAGAGAGGGTGAACAAGAGGGAGATCTCCGTTCCATGGAGCCGGCGCAAGAATTTATGATCAGGAAGGGGGATGAAAGTGTAGGCTAATTTACGGTCCACTCTCTACAGTTTTTCTGCCCTCCCCTCAGTAATGAGAAACGGCTGTTGCGGTTGGAGGGTGCGAGCCCGTTTAAGCTCCTCCCCCCTGGCGATGACACATCATTAGTTTTTATTTCTGTCCCAAGTTTTACGGCCCTTGCCCGGGGACCAACAACCGCAGTACACGCTGAACCTCAATCAATATTCTGTTCGAACGCGAATCACGCATGTACACACACAAACACCTTCCTCTCCTGTCCTGACACAGACCACCCCAGTGATGTGTGTGCTCTGCCACAGTTAAAAATTATTAATAGCCTACTGATCATTTTCCCTCACTTTATTTGCACAGCTACATGTGATGTCATCCCTTTTTAGAATCAAATTTGCCATGCAATGATTCGCAAATAAAACAGCTTTTGATCTAATTGGCCAAACCGGTTTGCAAAAAGGTCTGATTGACTTTTGTTTATAGGGTAATCACAATTTATGTCCATACATATTTGTTCATAAAAAATATGTGTCCACTTTAAATGCTTCATAAAACATTTATGTAGGCCTATAGCCTAAACATGTAAAGTTCCCAAAAAATAAATACAAATTGTCTTCTTTCAATGAGATGGAGGCTAGTTCTCACTTTTTACTTCAGTGAATAGTTCTCAGTTTAGGTTCATTTGTGAATTTCTGTTTTATTAGCACATCCCATGGCCACTACAATCTATACATTTTCACCATTATTAGCCAGGAAAAAAGAAAACATAGTTCATTTAACACACCTTTTTATATGGTAAGTTGTCACAATGGAACCTGCCACTAAACAGCCTAATAGAGGCTTCCAGTGAAAAAAAATTACAAAATGCTAAATAATTCATAAAACACCAAAAATGTAAAAGGTAATGCACACAAATCTTAAAACACTGCTTAAGCTGACAAATTTTGCAGTAATTTTTTATCATGAATATAAATCATAATCAATTCGTGATATAAAAATATATATCTAAATATATATATATATATATATGATATAAATATAAATCAATTCGTGATATAAAAAAATGTGACAACTTACCCCTGACTATTTAAAAAAAATGTCCTGAAAAGTACACACACACACACACACACATATGTAGGCCTATATATATATATATATAATATCACCAGGGCCGCTGCTGGCCAAATGGGTGCCCTAAGCAGGATTGTATTGTTGTGCCCCCTCCCTCAAATATTATGGAAGTTAAAAAAAAAACACCTACTATAGGGGTCAAAATAGAACTTTAATAAAATATAAAAATAAATAAATTGAATTATTTACAAATTACAATTGTACCTCTAGACAGTTACCTATGTCTATGACTTTATTAATACAGTTGTCTGAATGATTTTATGGTCTCAAGCATTCAGAAATCACGCAAAAGAAAATTAAGCGGTTTTACTACGATTAAACCATGGTTCATTTTTTTAAGGGTTGTGATGTCCACATGTTTTTTGTTGAAGAAATTATAGAGGCTGTGTCATCTATAGCAAAAAAGGTGGCCAAAAATTAAAGATTAAGTGGATATTTGAATTAAAGTTTTGGTCAATAGTCTAAACAAGGATTTGATTGTTCTGTAAGTGTAGCAGTGGCTATTACCAGGCCTTTGGCTCCCTTTGTAGGCATTTGTAATAACATGTAATGTAAATTGTTTGTTTTGTATTAGCCTACATAATGTATTTTAACAGTGTTATTCTATGAAACCATATAATTATTAATTAACCAATCATTATTGCCTCATTGTTTTTTATATAATGTTGTCCATCAATTATGATCATTTGCATTCAGCCACAAACATGAGGTGTGAGCAGTCGCGAGCGCGGATGCGGGAATGGCGTGTCAAGTTTTTTTTTTTTTTGAGCAACTGGGATTGTGTTGAACTCCACCCCCGGGAGTTGGTGCCCTACGCAAACTGCGTACTCTGCGTATAGGGAGCGGCGGTACTGATATACACACACACACAGACAGACAGACAGACAGACAGACAGACAGACAGATAGACAGATAGACAGATAGATAGATAGATAGATAGATAGATAGATAGATAGATAGATAGATAGATAGACAGACAGGCAGGCAGGCAGGCAGGCAGACAGACAGACAGACAACTAGCCCTGGCCTTCCATACAAATATACATTTAAACAAAAACATTACAAAAAAAACAATGTTTATTTAGATGTTTATTTACCTTGTAGACTTTTATAGAAATAGATATACAATAACAATAAGTATATTGCATCAAGATTAACAGAAGCTGACATTTTCAGTGTCATAATTCTCATTAGGGGTGTATATGGTGAACACCGACTTATCTGGGCTGCATTTCCCAAAAGCATCATAAGCCTATCCACTTCTGCTTTTGGAAAATGCAGCTCTGGTCAGCAGGCTATGGAAAGCAAACAGACTAAGAAAAGTGTGACTGGATGCTACATGTAGATAACTGTATGATGTACAGCATTACTTCCTCAGATACTGATACTGTATGTTGCAAAGCGTTATGAATGATGTGATATATTGTATCTATTTGAACCATGATAACTGAGCAATGCAAAAACCTATAAACATATAATCAATGCAGTTAAGCATTATGCTGGTTTAGTTCCTCAATGGCTTGGTCACACAATACTGTAGACTTCTGTTGACCTCTCTCTTCCCCTCGCTTCACAACATAAAGGTGCACACAAGAACACATATTCAAAAACACACAACACATTTGACACACACACACACACACACACACACACAATCTTTCATATACATACTTCAACACTGTACATTCCTCATATTATTGCTGCCTTCTTCTGTGCAGAAAATACTGTATTTATTTTCCCCTAATCGCAAGACTTTTATTTTACATATACCACTAAAACAAGTAAAACCACTCCATCAGTTGTAAGTTCTAAGTGCTTTGTCTGTAGATATATAATAACACTTTTTGCATTTTTGGATAGTTCATCATTAAAGTTCTTCTTTCTCCACATTCTCTCTGTAAACCACAATATCAGTTCCAGTGCCTTCTTTTGTTATAAACAACAGAAAAAAAAAACAGATATAAAAAAGCACTTTAAAAAAAAAAGAAAGAAAAAATCACTTTTCACTCTGAGACAGACTCCCAGACAGACTCCAGACTGTTTGCTACCTGTCACGAACATAAGGAGATCCAACTCTGGAGAAAAAAGAACGTGATTACAGCTGGATTAGGTGAACCACAAGAGATTCTAATGTATTTTAGATGTTCTTTAAGCAACGTTAGGACGGCGGGCCTCATTTGCAGTGAGGTCTATAGTTCAGGCGTATTACAGAAAGATCCTAACTTTAAAATCTTATCTTATCTGTTCGGTAACCATTGTAATTTCAGTTAGGACCACATTTAGGACAAAAGCTATTACAGAACAGCATTTCCTAAGTGCGTTATCCTATCTTAACTACAGATAGGAAAGGGGTATTACAGAAACCTCCTAACTTGACAAAAAAAACTAAAAACTGTCTTAACTTTAGGACAACCCCACAGCTGTCCTAACTTCAAAATTATTTGAAAGCTAACGGAAAAAAACGCTTACAACTGTGCTGTACGACAATGGTATTACATTTATTAATAGTTGAAAATGAAGAACGAAGATGTTTAATGGTAGAAAGACTCTTGGAGGAGCCTGAAGATGTTATATTTTGGTAATTACAGACTGCCACACAACATATTACAGTTAGCACAAGAACTGCAACCAGCACTATAGAGACCAACAAAAGTGTCACGGAGCATTACTGGTTGTAGAGCAAGTGACTAATGCCTTACGTTTTTTTGCAAAAGGCGATTTTCAAAGTGAAGCAGCTTTTGTTTACCTCATCAGCAGTGTTGGTTGCTTGGTAACAGATCTGAGAGTGGATTGTCGAGCTTGATTATGCCATTTAAGATTTCCTAACTAGAGATAAGATACAATTTTGTAAGATAGGATAAGAATCCCAAACCAAGTTAAGATTTGCTTCTGTAATACGAATTTGCGAAAAATCCTAATTTAACATATCATATCTTAAGTTAAGACCTAAGATAAGAAACTTTCTGTAATACGCCCCCTGACGCCTTTCCAATAGGTCTAAAGAGGAACATATGGAACATTTCGCCAACCACAAACAATGTTGTTTCCTGTGGGAAGGCTTACAAAAAGATGACCCTGCACACGCACAGCGCACAGTCTTTCTGGATGCTTCCAAATAGCATGAGACTAAACAACCTAGCTCCTTGGTTCCCTCAAACTTGACTTAATTCACACAGTTCATTACTCAGTACAGAAATCCTCCAGTTCTCATTGATCATGTTCTACGTGTAGCAGCGTTATTCCTTTTTTTTTCTTTTTTGCATAATTTTGATATTGTCACAATCAAAAACTGTTTGTCTTCAGCCAACAAAGATGGGCCAGGCATTCTCCTTTCTTAGGCCCTCCTAATACCACCATGAGATTAGGTCACCATGCTCGTTGTAATGGTGGGGACAGTGGTGGACCGGTTCGGGGTCTTTTTTTTCTTGTTGCCCCCTTTGCCACTTTCTTTGGAGTCTCGTCCGCGGTTCTTGCCATTTTTTTCTCCACGGTTTTGCGGATTCTTCTTAGTTTCTCCTGAATAAAAGAAAATTGCAATTAGAAAACGCAGGATGTATTATTTTGTTGTTTTATAAGTAAAAAAGTATTTAAAACAATGTAAATGTACTTAAGAAACAAAGCAAAACTAAAAATATATATATTTTTAAGACATTTCTGATCCCTTTGACAAAGCCTTTTTCTTTTTCTTTATTATTTCGTTCTTGTTTTCAGAATAAGCCTCACTAAATTTTATTCAATTTATATATTTTTTATTTTAAAAAAGAAAAAAAATCATTGACTAACTTAATACTAGATATACAATTAAGCTTTAACACAAATGCAATTTTGTATTTTAAGTAAATCAGAAAAGAAATTAAAAACAAAAATATCTATATTTATAATAGTAAAACATAGCTAAACAGAATATTGCGAATGTAAATGATTCATAAAAAATATATATTTCTAAAGCTGTGCACATTTAAAGGGATAGTTCAACCAAAAATTTAAATTCTGTCATTAATTACTCACCCTCATGTCGTTCCAAACCTGTAAGACCTCCGTTCATCTTCGGAACACAAATTAAGATATTTTTGATGGAATCTGAGAGCTCTCAGACCCTCCAGAAACATAGCAAGGAGATCGGTAAAATAATCCAAGTGACATCAGGGGTTCAACCGTAATTTTACGAAGCTACGAGAATAATTTTTGTGAAAAAACAAAACAAAAAAAAAAGACTTTATTCAAATTCGTCTCCTCCGCGTCACCCTAGAGCCATTTTGGAGAATATCCGCTGGACGGATATACACTCTTCTGTGTTAGCCGCATACTGGATGCACTGTTTTCGTTCAAATCAAAGCGTAAATATACGTAGAAGACGTATCCGTGCGGTGCGGCTGACACAGAAGAGCGTACGCAGTTTCCGTCCAGCGGATATTCTCCAAAATGGCGCTACGTTGACGTAGAGGAGACAAACTGTTGAATAAAGTCGTTATTTTTGTTTCCTTTGCATACAAAAAGTAATCTTGTAGCTTCGTAAAATTACGGTTTGAAAATTTAACCCCTGATGTCACATGGATTATTTTACCGATCTCCTTGCTATGTTTCTGGACCTTGATCGTGTAAGGACCCTTGCTGTCTATGGAGGGTTAGAGACCTCTCAGAATGCATCAAAAATATCTTAATTTGTGTTCCGAAGATGAACGGAGGTCTCACGGGTTTGAAACGACATGAGGGTGAGTAATTAATGACAGAATTTTACATTTTGGGTGAACTAACCCTTTAAGCATATATTCAAATGAACAAAAATGCATAAACGTTTCACATAAATACAGATAACGTCATGCTGAACTGTAATACAGTCCAAAAAAAACACAGGCTGGTTCATTTCCCATCAGCCTCACTTGCACTACTACAAGGGGGAGTCAGGGCCTCCAGACTGACTGATATTTGTTATGAAGTTAGTGTTGTGAGTCTCAGTGTTCCCTGGAAACCAAAGTCAACACTCATTTGGTGCTGGAGAGCATTCACTCTCCACTTGATAACATGAGTCACAAACACAGCCACTCTGCGACTCCTGAAATTGGCTCTCTGCTCATCTCAAGGCCCTGATGTTTTACCACAAACTGTTGCATTTGTTTCTACATAAAACACATGATTAAAAATAGAATGGAAATGATGCAAACAAACATTTGCTTCATTAAACCTTTGCTTGTTAATGTGAGTTATATAAAAAGCAGTTTCACTTTTAAAGATGTTTTGACTTGAAATGGCATCATCACATAAAAGACAACTTTCTTCGGCAAACATTAAAGAGTTTAATGGACTTGATTCTAACAACAAAACAAGCAATAATTAGCATTCCCTTCGTTTATTTAACAGAACTGCCAAGGCCTGTAAAGCACAAACAACAGTTTTTTTTGCTATATATAAAGCCTATATCAAAGATATGATGTTGTTTGTAATGATACCTGTTACATTATTGAAGCGTGAACAACTGAATATTTCCACAGTATTACAAGAGAAAATGTACTGTTGTACTGTTTTTCCGATGCAGATAATCGCAAACACTATTCAGAACTTTTTTTGGGAGTGCTACTGCTTTTATACAACAGATCAATAAACAAGAGGTTAATATTGTAATAATACATTACTTGACACAATATGGCCCAATATTTAGTTTGTTTTGCTTCACTAACGAAATTTCAAACAAAGCCAAAGTAGAGCCGCTGCACATTTCAGAGTAACACACAGTAGTGGTGTTTCGATTACTGTTTTTGAGCAAAGCGGTTGAGTGAACAAGTCAATGACTCACTTATAAAGACACTTGCTTGTTTTGTTCCTAAACAAATCAGTAGCATGTTTTGAACAAGTCAGTTGGATGAATGATTCAGTGACTAACTCGTAAAGACATTTGATTGCTTTGTACAACAATGAATCAGTATGTTTTGAACAAATCAGCTAATTGAATGATTCAACAACTCACTCAATGACTAAATCCACTTATGAAGGCCAATTTGGAGTGAGAACAATCACAATCGCCATATTGGAGGACCGAAGTGCATAAAACTGGCCACTTCAAAGGGCCCCCAGAATGAAAGACTTTGCTTCCATTATTCTTTGCACAAGTTTAATTGTGCAATGGTGCCTCCTTTATTGGCTAATGAAAATTACGCAATGCGCGTTCCAAGTAACAAAAGGGATTTCGAAGGAATTAGAGAATAAGGAACTGGGATGAGCCCTTCCGAATGGAACGCAGTGAGTCACTTGTTTGGTTCCTGAATGAATCAGTGTGTTTTGAACAAATCATTTTAATCAATGATTCACTGACTCATTCATCACTCATAAAATCACTTGCTGTTAACTTCCCAGATTCGTCCAGTCAGATTAGAGGAGCAGAGATAAATGGTGTGTGTATTATATCAAAGCATATCACAGTCTTATCAGTGAGATGATTGCTGAAGTTTTCCACAAATAAAACAAAACAAGTCTAACACAATTCTATTGTTTAGTATTCATTGCTTTGAGAACAGCAATCCCGTGTGAAGAATTCAAAGGCTTTGAGTTTACAGAATGCCTCTACTCGAGTGTCAGTTAATCACGATTTTAAAACAGAGGTGAAATGAAAAAACATGGAAGGAAATGGAGCTTTAAACTTTGGATCCACATGGAGGAGACTTGTTAGCTTTGATAAAGCGGTAAGAACGCTTGGGGAGGATCCATTCATTTATGACAGCAATAATTACAGCGCTGCTCAATCCAACCTAAACACCATTGCCTGACAAAGGCAATCACGCTTTTAGCGTATTCGGTTTTCGTGCAAAGACATTTATTAAGCTACAGGAAGGGGAAGAGAAAGGGGGGGAGCTTGGCAAAATCAACACAAAGCGTGAGATCTGCAGACCAGTAAATCACTGGTGTTATACAAGCACTGCCCCCTGTGATTTTTACAGCAGCCCTGTCAGCCAATTCCTGCAGATGTATTCACAGCCTTGCTAATTTAGCACGAGGTGCACATTTACGCACTGAGGAAAAAAAGAGGGCAATCGGGTCCTGCAACCCATAACCTATGAGTTTTTTGATACCTGAGCTGCACTAATTCTTTTCGCCCTGAGAAGTGGTGTTGCTTTGCTTTTCTGGCGAAAAACATGTTTTGACTCCAGCCAGCACATAACTGATCCTATCTTAACACAGTTAGGGAAAGCATGATATTATGAGATTGAACTACAAACAAATGACTTTACATGTGTCCAGGCCTATTAGTTCACCATAGCTCGCTCTCTCTCCAAAAGCTTTTCCGACAAGTGGACTCTCTAAGTTTAGAAATTTGGCAGGCCACATAGCACTTTTATGGGGCAGTTTATAATATTTCACTGTTAATTATTCTTATGGACCCTGGGTGGAAATTCTTTCCACAAATACGGGCGTCATGCAGAGTAAATTTGCCTCTCATTTCTCAAATGGCGCTGTCACACCTAGTCCAGCAAACAGCCTACTTCTCCCGACAGAAGAACAGCAAGCGCTTGATCTTGTGAGGCTGTTCGCACAGAATAAGACGTCATTTCCAGGAACGCACTGTTTCTCAACAGTGCGAAGACAACTAAGTGCTCTAGTATGTTCGGGTGTTTATTTTAAGAACCACTCAAAGCGTGATGCTACGATTAGCTTAGATTGAGTCATGAATCATGCAATTTCCTAAACTGATATGAATCGCTTGAATACATGATTAAATTAAAGGAGATCTCTGGTTTGGGAGATATATATTGGAAGACATAAAAGAGAAAATACAAAAATAGACTGAGTAAAAGCAATTACAATCACACAAACACTTTTTATTAGCCTGGATTGATTTCTGAATTGGCATTGACATTGCAAGGTCTGCTGTGAACTATTCAGTTGTAAATTTCATGAGACGTTCATGAAAACAATATGAGCAAATGAGCTATTTTATTTTTGAAAAGTTTTCAAATCTTATTCACCTGCAGACATTCAAAACTATAACGTTGACAACAAACAGAAGATCCAGTAAGATTTGAGGTTTGTTGCAATTCCTTCTTTTCCACTCACTGCACGTTCTTGTATGCATGCTAGATTCGAATGTAGGGAGCGCAATAAACTTCAGTCTTCACACAAAGTATCTGATTGACTTCAGGAATATAGCATACAAATTATAATGACTGTGTATATCATACTTTTATTGGCTTTTTAAGCTTGACAGTTACGATCACCTTCTCATCCTTGTTTTCATGGATAAAATGTCATTCAGTTTTAAAGCAGCACAAAGGTTTTTATTTCGGGCAAATTATTCTTTCTATATGTGACCCTGAAACACAAAACCAGTCAAATTGATAACATTTATTTGATTCATTGAGATTTATACATCACATGAAAGCTGAATAAATAAGCTTTCCATTGATGTATGGTTTGTTAGGATAGGACAATATTTGGCCAAGATACAACTATTTGAAAATCTGGAATCTGAGGGTGCAAAAAAAAAGCAAATCGCCTGTAAAGTTGTCCAAATGAAGTTCTTAGCAATGCATATTACTAATCAAAAATTAAGTTTTGATATATTTACAGTAGGAAATTTCCAAAATATCTTCATGGAACATGATCTTTACTTAATGTCCTAATGATTTTTTGCATAAAAGAAAAATCAATAATTTTGACCCATACAATGTAATTTTGGCTATTGCTACAAATATACCCCAGCAACTTAAAGGGATAGTTCACCCAAAAATGAAAATTCTGTCATCATTTACTCACCCTCAAGTAGTTCCAAACCTGTATGAATGTCTTTGTTCTGCCGAACACAAAGGAAGATATTTTGAAGAAAGTTTGTAACCAGGCTGTTTTTGGATTGACTTCCATAGTAGGAAAAAAAATACAATGGAGGTCAATGGTGCCCCAGAACTGCTCTGTTTCCCACATTCTTCAGAATATCTTCCTTTGTGTTCAGCAGAACAAGACATTCATACAGGTTTGGAACTACTTGAGGGTGAGTAAATGATGACAGAATTGCATTTATTGGGTGAACTACCCCTTTAAGACTGGTTTTGTGGTCCAGGATCACATATTACCTCTGCATACATTTATTAATAGTTATTTCTATGGCAACAATGTATACTGAAAATATACTGTATATATAAATACTGTGTGTGTGTGTGTGTGTGTGTGTGTGTGCGTGCGTGTGTGTGTGTGTGTGTATATATATATATATATTGCAAAAAGTTTAAAAATACTTTTTAAAATGTTTTTGAAATTATGCTCACCAAGGCTAAATGTATTTGATCGGAAATACTGTAAAAATAGTAATATTTTTAAATATTATTAGAATTTAAAATAACTGTTTGCTATTTTATCTTAAAATGTAATTTATTACTGTGATGGGAAAGCTGAAAACAGTTGTGCTGCTTAATTTTTTTGTTATTTATGTATTTATTTTTGTGGAAACCATGACATTTTTTCATCTTTGATGAATAGAAAGCTATAAAGGACATTTATTTGAAATATATATTTTTTTGTAATAATGTAAAATAATGTAAAAATAAAAATAATTTTGAACCACTCAATTAACCAATGAGCTGAAAATTCTTGTTTGGGTCATTAAAAGCTTTTTTTGTAGGCTCATACTATAAACCACTGTTTTCTTCCAAGCAAACTCCAATATTTTAGGCTGAAATCTACACAAACCATCCAGGAGAGTATAATGGTCAAGAGAAGCATATTCAGACTTTTACGAACAGATTACAGCCAACAGGTCCACTACAGGTCCACTAACATTTCGTTACCGCTCGAGAGCCAGAGCAGCATATTAACCTCACTTTCCAGTAAGTTAAAGCAACAAACAAAAGGCCGCCCTCAGATCCGTAGCCAGAGACGAAAAGATTACAAACCAGCTGGGCTTCTGTTTATTTACTGGGAACACTCAAGGATTTATTTACACCGTATTATGTCAAAAACCATAAATAAACAAAATCAAATTAGTTCCAGGAGACTGTTTACATGTTTTTCTGGCCAAAAATGATAAATAAATAAACAAATCTGTAATTTGCAAACATGCGTATTGAAGTTGGATAACAGATTTCACGCATTCCTTTCAGCACAAGAATTTCCTATCCATCCACTTTCCAACATTTTTGTGTTGTTCTTTCTCTGATTTACCTTTGCAAGGCATCTTTTTCTGCACGGTACATCTTTGGGTCTGTGTCTCTGGGATGCAGCCCGAGGGTGGAGCGGCCCCTGTGGAAGTGGCAGGACTTGGAAGCTGTAAGGGCTCCCTGGTACGGGTCTGGTTACCCTTTTTAAAGCCACATGTTTTGTTCTTCTTCATGCAAGGGCCCCACGGACTCCACTCACTTAGATCACATTGGACTGCAACACAGACATAAAAAAACAAAACAAACAAAAAAACAGAATAACCAATTTTTTTAGAATTAATCTAGTATATACAATAACACAATTTACTATATTTTCAGACAATAGGGAAAAGACAGAAATTGCTTGGGGTTTGTACATTTTGTTCCTCTGGAAGGGGGTCTGAGAAACAAGTTACTCCAAACAAAAGTTGAAGAAATTGCATTAGGAATCCCCAAAGAATTCACAGCGGAGATTCAGACAGCTAAAATCCAGCATCATTCACATTTTCCAATTACATTTTGCTAAAAAGCAGAGCATGTGTTATGATTGTATGAGGTAGGCTCCATTTTTATTCAACGTAATGACAAGCTGTCAAGCTCCAGACTTCCAATTGCATTGAGTGGTTTCAAGCAGTTTTCAAGCCTTTTCTAAGTATCCAATTTTTTTCGGTCTAAAGTGTTTGGGGGCAGGACGGTCAAAGGGAACTCATCTCTGCCAAAAACAATCACAGACTGAAAAATACACATAATAAAGTGGTGGACTGACCCATTGACGCAGGTGAGGCATCATAAGCTTTGGAAAAATGTCACACTGGAAGTCGAGGCTCCCCATTTAAAAGCCAAATAGCCTGGAGGAGCCAGCACCACCATTGCGAGTAATGCTATTAGTGCTGTGTTTGCTTGCTTCTGACAGAAATATTTTCAAAAGAAATCAATAAAAACCCTTATCATCCAACAGGCCTTTTGCCAACGTTCCTCTCAACAGCGATTGAGAAACCACAGAAAAAGGAAGATTGAAGGAATTAAAAAAGCACAAGGTATCCGAGAAGTTTCCAGTTTTATCATTCCATCAGCATAACTGAGTCACAACAACTATTCATGTAAAAGTCATTCCATGACAGAAGTACCATGTGCCCACAACATCTGATGACATGCACTAAACCAAAACCCTTATATACTGGCTATATACAAAATAAAACCAGATCAGATTCTGATATACAATATGATACTATTGTGTGATGATAGTGTATTTTAATACAATAAGCCTTAACCTTAAAATACAGCTTTCCTGTTGCTCAAATAGTAGAGCATGGTGCTAGCAACGCCAAGATCATGGGTTCGATTCCCAGGGAAAGCAAGATCAGATAAAAAATTTAGAAACTGTAACTTGAATGCAATGTAAGTCGCTTTGGATAAAAGCGTCTGCTAAATGCATAAATGTAAATATGTGACCCTGGACCACAAAACTAGTCTTAAGTCGCACGGGTATATTTGTAGTAATAGCCAAAAATACACTGCATGGGTCAAAATTATTGATTTTTATATACTTTTATGCCAAAAATCATTAGGATATTAAGTAAAGATCATGTTCCATGAAGATATTTTTAAATTTCCTACCGTAAATATATCAAAGCTTAATTTTTAATTAGTAATATGCATTGCTAAGAACTTCATTTGGACAACTTTAAAGGCTATTTTCAAATTTTTGGCACCCTCAGATTCCAGATATTCAAATAGTTGTATCTCAGCCAAATAATGTCCTATCCTAACAAACCATACATCAATGGAAAGATTATTTATTCAGCTTTCAGATAATGTATAAATCTCAATTTCAAAAAAATGTACCCTTATTTTTTTGGGTTTTGTGGTCCAGGGATATAATAAACATTTCTTGCATTAACTACAAAAATTGTGTCATTGTGTCATTTTAAATGTCAAAAATTTAAAATGAGGTAGGAAATTGCTTTTCAGTTTTGCTCATAAAATCTAACAGAAATTTATGTTACAAATCGGTTTCCTAAAATTGCACCTAGGCACTCATTTTTCCTATGACTGAAAAAGACGCATAAGCAATTTATACTAGAAAATGCTGTTGTACAATATATTAGAACTGAAACAACCTTATACAAGTATAATGTTGTAAATCCCTGGCTTGTGCAGCTCACTCACCTACACACTCCATGGTGCCATTGACAGTGAATCCTTCAGGACAGCTGGAGAAACACCGCCCTCTGTGTGAGTACAGGCCCTCCTTACATTTTGTGCAAAAGTTTCGGCTAAAACATGCCTCACAGTTTTCTATTTTACATTCTGAAATAAAGAAAGACAATAACAGTTACATTTTGATTTTACAAAAACATTTTATTTAAATAATTGTGCTTATTTTTGACATTGAACAAGTGGACCACCAATCTGGTGACTTATTATTATGGCTCTTAGAGTTTCTTACCCAAAAAGTAGTCAGTGCAAGAATGTCAAGACTCTCATATGGTTTCCTCACACCTCTGTCTCATTATAAGCCTGCCGTCTTTGATCAAACTTACAAACTGCCTCAAATTGGGGGTAATTGTGGATTTTGGCAGAATGAAAACCAGACACCTACCAAACGAAACAGAATCCACTTCCCCACCCATAACCCCTTCAAAATTATCATCATTATCTCATTTTGATAAACAGGGGATCTAGTTCTTAACTATAAATCTCACTCTTTTCTTTTGGTGATTTTGGATAAATCCTGAAAGGGTTTACAGTGAGGTCCAAAAGTTTAAAACCTGATGATCATGTCATCCAGAATGATTTGAGATGTTTTAAAGTACTTCAGTGGAAGCATGAGCAAATGTTCTCATTTTAGGTCATATTTCTTTGTTTGAAATCCTAAAACTGATTATTTCCCGTTTTAAATGTAATTTTAAATCCCTTTTTTTTCTCCTGACTGACACAGACTGAACTTTAAATCGAGAGAGACTGCAAATAATTTCGCAAAACAGATTTCAATGCTAAATTGCCGTGACATACTTGAAAATGTGCAAAAATAAGGTTCTTAAATTTCCGTTCGAATACCTGGGACATTCTCAGAGCAGCAGCGCACGGATATCTCAGATATCGCCGGGTCCCGGCCAAAAGCAGAAGACGGCCTAACAACATACTTGAGCCGTGTTTTTTGTTATAACCTCTGCTCTCAATTACTACTTTAAATGCCTGACAACTAAATTAGTAATGTTTGGAGCAAATTCTTTTGCACTCAAGCATTTACAAATGTACCCTTAATGCAAGACAAATGTTGTTAACAAGACATCATGGGGAACTGGAGACAAATCAAATGCATGAAGCTGATTGAATAATTGCAACGGGGCAGCCACTCAGAGGCCTGAGATGAAGGAGGGATTCGCATGCACAGCCATCTTTCAAAACAGGACAAAAACCCTCAAAATAAGAAAGAAATGAACACGTCAGATGGAAATGTTGACAAGAAGGGGTCTGGTGACGTCTGGAGCGATTTGGAGTCGACACCTGTGAATACAACGTATTTTGGTCTCAATGTGTGGGTCATAAAAATACTTAAGCTAACAAGCGGACAGCTGCATGTGGTATTTCAAAGCAAGTGTAAAGTATACAGTCAAGAAATGATGAATTAAAGGCTCCAGAGGGTTGTGAAATAAAAACAGTGCTCCGCTAATTTCTCACTTCCCTTGATGCTAACATTTAAATTTAAGGTTATCTAGAATGAAAGTTTAAATCAGAACCATCTGAGAGGTATTAGGCGGAGTGATGCAAGAGTGTATCTTGGTAACAAAAGTATTTTCTTCCTATAACAAAATATAATGACTCCAAGCTGTGGTTCACACTAATTGGCTATCAAAATATGCTTGAAAAGGGAGCAGGACGTTCAATTTACAACTGGAAAAGCTCTGGTAGGTTGAAGTTAGAAAAGGCTCAAATAAAGCTATTAATTTCCTCCAACAACAGGAGTAAAGAGGTACCACCAATCAATTTACGAGAGGCATTTCCTTGTTTATTCACAGTTATCCCCTGCTTTGCCTTTATCACTATAAAACTGCTCACGCACATGATGGGAACAGACCGGCCGAGTCTCTGGCTGAAACCTAGAGAGTGTGCTATTAAAATAAAGAGGATGATTAAAGGTAAGTCCTCGTTATGCTTGTTGCGTAGGGTTTGCGTAGAAAGACCGAGAAATATGGCCAGAGTTGAACTACCATGAACTCTGCATTTACAGCCTACAATAATAACACAGACTTCCTAGAAGAAACAGACAAACAGCCACGTATTACCAATGTTTTGCTTTGCATTACATCCCCCAACCCTGTTGTTCACCCACAGAGTAAGAGAAAACAGATCACTGGCTCAGCATTTGGCATCCACAGGTCAGATGCGCTAGTTTAATGTCATTGGTGGTTACAGTATTAATGAATGTGGTGAATATTGTGATTGTTTCGTAATTGCACAATTTGTGCCATCTTTCCAATGATGTTAAACACTGTATAACTGATGTTAAAGCCTTGCAAATGGGCTAAGGAAGGTCATTTTATGACGCTGTGCTGTTCAGATAATTCATTTTTGTTATGTGATAACATACACGGCTATTGTTTTTTATGCAAATATGTCTAAAGAATATATATATATATATATATAAACATCAACATTTTTACAATTTAAAACTTCTATTTTTATATATAATGTAAAATAAAAAAAATTAAATGTAATTTATCATCAGTCTTCACTGTCACATGATCCTTCAGAAATCATTTTAATACGCTGATTGGCACAGCTTACCTTATTATCTCCAACTTATTTACAGTTTTGAAACTAGGAAAATATACCAGTAGAGCAAAGACTCACGTGTGCATTTGTTCATATCACGATTTCGAATGCCATAATATCCAACAGGACAGGCAGCGAGGCAAATGCCTATCTGACGGATGTCATTCCGCTCCAGTAGGATGAAGAGCCGGGGTCGACATTTAAGACAGCCGTTGTACTCTGAGCAGTGTTCACAGCCATTCGAGCACGATGGTGGTACTTCAGTGCTTACTGATGGAAGAAAAAAAAGAGAAATCGGAGTGAGCGTGATACTGGCAGCGTTTCCTTACAGTTTAGAAGACCCTTTGTAATCCCAAGTGCTTACAATGACTAGTTAAGTAAACTAGTTTTGTGCTTTCCACGGGATTAGACAGCTTGATTACAATGTCACTTTCCAGCCACTGCTACCTGGATTTGAACCTGTAGCCTTTGAATAAACAACCAAGATGAGTTTACCATCACCTCTAAATATCAAGATAAATAAACTCATTATATCATACAAAGAAAGACAGACGACAGACCGACCGACCGATAGATAGATAGATAGATAGATAGATAGATAGATAGATAGATAGATAGATAGATAGATAGATAGATAGATGTCATGCTAGTTAAACTATGGACCAGCACTAAAAACACAACATGTGACAAGTTATGGTGGTTATTTCAGCAGTGATGTGTATAATAATACAAACTCTGTATGCGTAATATAATTCATTTGGGAGAGCACTGTGAGAACTGGCTATTAAATTTGGGACATCGCAAACAGATTTCTGATGGGTCAGCTAGGGAGAAAGAGGCCTGAAACTTCAGTCTGTACTTGTTCTGTCCAGGTGCCCCAAAACGCTGACACATGACAAAATAAAATCAGTTACAGATATCTAAGAAATCTCACTCATCCCTTGAGACTTCCATGCCTTGCTTGTAACATCCAAAAATTTCTGAGTTTGAGGCCAAGAAGAAATAAACGATTACTCCGAAAGCATGTCAGAGTGCACATCCTGTTCCTGGTAGCATGACTGGAGTCAAAACTGCGGTCATCTGCTATAATTTACGGGTCTATGTGTGTAGCATTAGCTCTAAATATACACTCTCACAGGGCAATCAATCTCTGTGCTGAAAAGTGTTAAAACGGCATCCCATTGTAAATAAGCTGCGAGTACAGTAAGTGATGCAACGTAATGGATAAATACAACCCTTACATTTACATATTTTTACTGGAAAACATGACAAAAATAACTATTAGATCACATAATCTCATCCCTCAAACTGAAAAAAAAAGCTTTTAACCACTAATATCAATATTAATCTACCATTAATATTCAGTAGCAAGGACTCCCTAGTGGGTTCAGCTGAAAAGGACTACCAAAAAAAAAGTCCATAAAAAGATTATTACAAGTGGTTCATTTTCAGGCAATGGGTGTCCATTATTCGATTACGGCTTTCCTTTCCACAGCTGAAATAAATGAAAAGGTCTCTCAGCAGGAACAATAAATATGAAACTAGAATTATAAATAATGGATATTAATGATTGTTTTGCACGGGTCTATTAAGCAGCAGGAATCTTGGTTATGTTTACCTTAGTCTCGCGTAGCCAGACCTTCAGACTGACGGCTGAAGGTCTGGAATAGATGGCAGCTTTCATTGGCCAAGGCCCGCCCATGAGGCCGTTTGACCGACATGTCAAACAACCAATCACAGTTCGTTTTGTTCAGCGTCACGTTTCGGGGCGTGGAAATGTTACCACAATAACAGACCGGTGTGTGAAACTCTCGGATGTATTTTAAAGATTCTATGCCGCGAACTTTAAATATTTCACATACTTTTGAAAATCCAGCGTTTAGTTGTAAGTGTTTGTCGTCACAGTTGTAAACACGACGGCTTTCTTCTTTCGTGAGGGGGTTTGGCGCCACAGCATCTTTGTTTCCAGGCGGAACGTTAAAGAACACAACAAACACGTCTCCCGGAAATCCTGTATAATTCAACAAATCCGACGACGACTTCAACACTCCTGAAGTGTTTCCAGATAAGTGTGCCATATGCATCAGACGTTTAGCCAACTGTCCGTGGGCGTGACGTCTGAGGCTGAGACTAGGTTTACCTTGCACCCATGCTAAAAAAAGACAGCATTAGTTGCCACTGCATTTCTGGACAGTGTTATATCATTATGAGTAGAATGTCCTCTTTGGATTTGCCTTTTCAAGGGAAAGATGACAGAAAGTGCACGTAATAAATAAGACCTTTTTTATGACCAAACCCATAGTGAAATCATCATACAATACTATCCAAAACTTCATTACTCTAATGGTAATCTAATGGTAATTTATTAGCAGAGAATCGAAAATTTCCCCGAAATGAAAACGTAGTTAATATAGTAAGAGCATCATTAAACATAATGGATCAATCCATAGGATTGGACATCTGGCTTAGCATAGTGTATAACTTCTGCCTGCATTCTTATCAATGGTCATTCACTAGTTCTAATAAATCAATCCAACTTGAACTTGACAGCACCGTTCATGAAGAAAAAAATGACTCTCAGATGATTGTAGCCAATTAGTCTAAAGTCTAAAGATCTTGCTTTTATTGCTTTATTTGACTTTTTAAGTTAGCATGTTCATTATTTATGCATTTACATCATGTTAATCTCTGGTTTGTATTTCAAAACAAAAGCACCTCCAGACTTATTTTTTCAGAATCTGGGCTAGAAAGAGTCTTTCATTTGAACAATTCAAAATTGGCCTTAAAATATACTTGAAGAACATATTAAACTGTAAGAATGTGTAAGATAGCAATGTTATTTTTTTGTATCAGAATGTGTACACATCTTGCTCTTTCAGGTTATTTGTATTGCATTTTTGCATTTCTTAAAAAACAAGTTTTTTTTGCAGCTCACTCACGCGTTTCCCCCTTGAAACCATAAAATGAGTAATTTTATCCAGTCGAATAACATTAAACTATTTTGCTATCCCCGAGAAACATTAGGTGTGGTGATGAATTGTACATTAAAATATAATAGCTTTCCACTTCATTAACAAGTAAGTGTGAAAAAGACCTAAATCCGAGTTGCCTACAATGTGGCTGGTTTACAATGACCTAAACCTCAGAGAGGAACAAAACAGAATTTTGCATTTAGATGATTTCTTAGAAAGCAGTAATAAGTCTTCATTAGCAGCGTTTTGAGGAACTACAGTTCAATAAACAAGACCTTTGGCTACATCTGTCACATTCATTGATTCGAGTTTAGCTGGAAAAATATCTAAATATCCCATTTACTGCATCAGACTTGTTTTCAGAGAATATATCTTTATTTATATTTAATTGATGTAATTTTCTTATCCACTAGCAAATACATTTTATCTTGTTTAAAACATTAGCCTAGCAAAATTTAGAAAGGTTTATGCGTAAAGCAAGAAACAAATTTTGCTAATGGAGTAAGGGAAATAAACGTAAAATATATTCCCTGCAAACAGATCTTATTGCTTACACAATTTAAAAAGTAAATTTATCTTGTTTAAAGGATGTTTAGAAATTTTAGTGGACAAATGGGGCAAAAATACTGATTAAAAATATTTCTGCAATGTACATGAGTGAGCAGAATAGCTGAATCCCTTTTTGAAGCGACAGGCGCCGTGCCATAAAATGAATGTACAGAGTGGTATCATAATTTAAAATTGTTTATAACGAACAAAAATAAACACTTAGACAAAATGAAATATTAGATGTTTTGCTGATATGGTTTGGATATTTTAGAGGGAGAGAAAAAAGCAGCGTGACTGCTGATCACTCACTTGTATAAAAACAGCTGTCAGAGGTGTTTGCTTTCATTTTGTTGATAAAACTGCTTGGAAACTCCGCTATCAAGAAGCACTGGTCAGAGGAGCTTACGGTGAGGTCAAGAAGTCTTAACAGATTGTGAAGCATTAGCAGATTTATTTCACCAAGTAACTCACTGTTTATTTCTCCTCAGATAGCTTTACATTCTGGCATTGTGTTTTGATTTGCACTTCTAGGCTTCCTCGTGCTACATGATTTTTAGCTTTAAGCTACCTGCTATAACTCTCACAACAAAATATATATTTGTTTTGTTGCTTATAGTTTCTGGCAGGCGTATAAATGTAAAAAATACTATTGTCTCTTAATAACAAAGTTAAATAAATGCAGTCTAACCAGTAGCAAATGCAATGCAGATTGGTTCACAGCCAGTGTAGTTTTACCTATAACCTCCTCTAGAGGAGGCTGTACACTCCTCAACACTGCCAGTAGTAGTCAATGTACAATTTACACTGAATAATGACAATCTCAACCCTTAAATTCAGATAAGGATAAAAAAAAATTGATTTGATCATCAGGTTGACTTTTTAACATTACACCGAATGTATTATTGAGTATTTGATAGCAGTACACAAAAATAAGACTTTCCATAAGCATAAATGTGTTCTTTAAAATATGAAATACTAAACCTACTAAAATCAGCGCTCTTACTATGAGATGTGCGCAGATATATATAATAACTTTGGAGGTTGATTTCCCACCATTATTCCAAAGTCTTGGAGTATTTACTTATGGAAAATTTGATAGCAGTACACTAAACAAAAAAATAAGATAAGCCTCTTTCAATAAACATAAATGTGTACTTTAAAATAAGAAACACTAATTCTATGTCAGTGCTCTCTCACGCACAAGAGAACTTATGCAATATTTCAGAGTGAGTTCTGCTGCGTGTGTGGGTTTCAAAACTAACTTTTCCAAAAAGAAGAAAAACAAAAAGTCATAAAAAGGTAAGAGCTGCTTTGAAGCCAGACGAATTTCAAAAATGTAGTGTATTATATTTATGTATTCAGGCAACAACAATTAAACTCTAATGAGTGAAATTTGGCCATGCTTAGGAACATAACATGCTCATTTATAATTTACCCTTAAAAAGCATAGTTGCTATTAAAAGCAACAGAACAGGTTCTACACATCCAATACCCCACAAAACTGGCTGAAAAAAAACATTCCAAGGAACTCAGAAATGCTCTAATGAGCCACAAATAATAGGAACTGACATGTGAAATGTTGCATTGTGTCTCAAGGGACAGTGAGCTATCTAATGATATGACCTTAAGAGACAGAAAGAGACATCAGCACTCACTTCGTCTCTGTCTTCTTGCTTTGGAGGCCTTGAGGTTATCGCCATGACCCATGGAGCTGAGGAAGACAACTGCCAGCACCACCAGTCCCAAATGCATAGTCCCTGCTGCCCAGTCACGCTGGGTCCCGCCTGCAGGCAGACAGATCACAGCTGAGGGGGCCCCTTTCACGCTGTGGCAGGTGAAACGAAGTCGACTACAGCCGGCCGCGACGCCCTTGGCTGGAGGCCTCTGCCGCTGCAAGTCCGTTCATGTTCGGAGAACAAACCATAGCACTCAAGAGGATGAAGATGAGAACGATGAAGTTCTAGGTGTGGAGAGCCGGGCGAGATGAGAGATGAGATCTTGTGGACAACGAGAACTGCCCTTCAACCCATGAAGCCAGGGGCGAAACCGAGAAGAGAGAGAAGCTCGTGGCAGTCGCAGCCAGGAGATCCTAACGTGAGTGAGCAACCCAGCCCAGGAGCATGTGTCTTATTAGGGATGCTGGGAGGAGGAGGGGGAGTGTCGAAAAAAACAAAAGAGATGGAGAGAGGTTCTGGATTCCTACGCGTGACAACGCATCCGTCAGTGCCAAGATCTGCTGCGGAGAGACAGACAAAAAGGGGCGAGCGAGGGAAGGAGGGAGTTGGATGAGGAGAGGAGTGGAGTGGGTGAATGGGGGGAGAAAAGCACAATGAGACATGTATATAAAACGGTACTTTGTTAAGTCAGCATGTCAAAAGAAAGTCAAAATATCTAGCCCACGGGAAGAGATGCAAGTTTTTCAATTTTATGCTTTGAAAAGTGAATACTTTAAAAACAACTTTTACATTTTCTGTAGACTGTCATAAAATACTCTTTGGAATCAAGGAAAAGACAACGGAAAGAAAATAGCCTTACGCAATAGCCTTCATCTCTATCACTGCTCTTTCTCAACGAAGTTCAGCATTTCTGCACTCTAAATTTGTTAAATTGATTCATGGAAGTCTGGTTTGGAACTAAAAATGCAGACACAATAGTTTTTGAGCAACATAACCCGAAACTGGTATTTTGTCCGTTTAAACCACACATTCCTGCCATGCTTATTTTTTCCTTGGCCAGATAGATTCATGAGCCGGGAAAGCAAACAAAATGTTTCATTTTAAATGTAATTTCCCATTAAGACTGACAAGAGCTGAAGTGTCCGGCCGCTAAAGCTAAAGTTGATTCGACCAGAAACAAGGCACCGTGAAACAAATACCACAATAACCTTCGGTCGATGCACATCCAAAAGTATGGAATGCAAAAAAAAAAAAAAAAAGTTTACCCCCATCTGTCAGAAAACAATAGACAGAAAAATGTCTCTCAAGCAGCGAAAGCGTTCACATTTACGCCTCTCACTATGACAGATAGATATGTTTATAGAATGATTCTTAATCACATTCCAGCAGAAATGGATGAGCGTTCTGGTTTTACGCAAGAGAGACATCATGCCTGGAAGTATCAGGAAAGCAGGGCCATATTTGGCCACAGGTCCTCTGGATCTTGCATCATGTTATTTGTTAATTCTTAGCACACCAAAAAGTGCTTTTAAATGCCAACAAAAACTCGACAGATATCTATATTTAATTTTAGCAATTCAGCACTCCTCAGAAATGAGAAGCTGACTCTATAAATTGTCATTTATGAACCAACATGCAAGACAAACATGAGTTTCCCTAAGTTTGGTTTGAATTTGACTTCAAACGGGTTAAAGTACAGTGGGTGGACACTTTGTGCACATATGTCATGCAATTGTAAAACATTACTAAGAAAAAGTGTAATAGTGTTTAATTGTAGCATGACAAATATCACAAACAACAACAACAAAAAAATCTCTTTCTCTTTGCTAAATGGCTGTTAACAGGATCTTTTGGTTACAGTGATGTGGTAAAACTAAGCGAAAGCAAATATTAATAACCCACATACACAGATGTGGTAGCGGATGTGGTTTAAATTAAAGAAAAATAAGGAAATAATATTTATCTTGCACATCAGGTATTAAAACAATGATCACGCTCCAGTCTGGAAGGAATAAGAAGGAATCTTCTTACAACGTCCTCTCTTTCCACCAAAACTTACTGACATCTTCTCTCCACTAAGTTTATTTATCTTAGACAATGAATAATACTCCAATGTCTTCGACACTTTCTCCGTATTTATCAGACAGAGCCAAAACCTCCTGTTGCCTGCTGTTCTTAGCACTCGTCAGCAATATTAATTAGGAGAGATATGTCCAGTCTGACGCACAGATATGCCATCGCCCTGGAACCAGAAAGGGGATTTATCCAGAAAATAAAAGATGATGTTCTGTGAGAGGAAGAAAATAAAGCTCAGGTGAAGTCAAAAAAGGGAAAATATCTGGAGATATAAAATCTAAAGGAAAATGGCAATCATAAGGAGAAATATAAACAAAAACAATGCATAAAGCCGTCCTCTTTTACCAATAATGTTTATCTAAAATTGAGTCTAATCCAAGCAAATCTTTAATAAATTATACTCTCATTTCCCAAATAAACCTCTGAGTGTGACACGAGGGGCATCCCCACCATCTGACTGATTATCCCTTTGAGCTTGTCTTAGGGCACTGTGACAACTCTTCATGTTTGAAGTCTCTCCTCTCTCATCCATTAACAGACAGCAGATTCTTCTGTTTCGCTCATTCAGCTAAACAACAAACCAAAACTCGGTTTCATTTCATGAGTAGTAATTTCGATTGTCTGTTGTGCAAGTTCTCTCGATGCATCAGCTGCAAAGCGCAACAACTAACTTAAGAATATAAGCTTCACATCACAATAATAAAGATTAGTGAAAACCAAAAATTTTCATGGAAACCAGTTTTGAATTTCATTCCTTTTCACCTACTCTCTGCAACTGATCTATACATTTGTTTGGCTGCTATTTTGTTTCATTCCATCTAATGAACCTAAAATTAGACTTAACTTTGAACTATGTATGCTTTCTGTATACAAAATAAATCAGCTAAATAAATACATATTTTATATATGCATATAAACTATAATAATATTAAAGTTCTATTATGAAATAAAATATATAAAAATAACTTTTTTACTCAGACAATCAACTCGCAGGCCACCTGGAATCCCACCGGTGGTCTCAGCTTTAGTCTTTTTCAGTATATCCACAACTGTTTTTCTTTGTTTCTGCGCTCTGCCTTTTTCCGTCTTGTGTGACAAAGGCCAACAGCCAAGCTTATTCCACAGAACATATGTTCGAGCCGTTGCATTAGGCAGCAAGTTCAGGCGGAACCATGAAAAAATGTCAGAGCAGTAAACAGGCCATAAACAGAGTCTGTAATAAAGCAGAGCAAACGCAGAGTGTATGTCAGTCTGGCCTGCTCTGGAACCATGGCTCAGACCCCCTGGAAATCCTCTGCTCCAGGAAACCCAAAGAAATGTGGAAAGATAGTTAAACGTTCAACATCCCTCACAAACAGCTTGCTATAAAAGCTTATGGACTAAACTCAAGATCAGAAATGGTGATGCTCAGACAAAGAATTAGTGCTGGTGTTTAAAATGGTTGAATAGAGTGTGTATTTGGCACATAAAGTACTTTTTCGAATAATGTTTCAGTATACATGGCAGCCAAACGTATAAAAATACAAAACTAACCAATGATCATGCAACAACTATGACTAAAGTGTACAATAAATCTGATGTCTTCAGTCAGCATGGCAATCCATGCGATTCAGCACACTTAAGGGGGAACCCTCTTTGCCCTGAACATTACACTCTCTCTTGATCTGAAGTGAATCTACGCCAGCACCCATGAGTGAGGACCACAGCACCATCATCAAAATATCTGTCTGTGACAGTAAATGATGCTGTTAAATCTGTGTACTGGCACCAGGCGTGCACCTGTCTTCTTATCTATACCGTCATTTCTCCCTTTGGACTGGTCCTCTCAACAACACTTACTGGTTTTACTGCAGAAAGCTGGTGCCAGATTACCCAACACTGGGCCAGACACAGAACAACGGATGTTTAAAAGCCATAAGATCTGGATTTTAGGAACTGGCAGAACAACACTTGGATATCCCTCCATCTTTAAACGTGCAGCGTCTCTGAATAGCTGCTTGCTCACTGTTTTTGTTTTCTATTTGGCCCTCAATAACAAATCAGAGACAAACACCAGAGCATGTCATTGATTAGGTAATGCAATTTTTTGGTCTAGAAATCCGAATTACTGAATAATAATAATAATAATAATAATTCCAAATAACCAATACTAAAAAAAAATCGTATTATTATTATTAAGAATGAACTAATTAAAATAGAAAAAATAACAATAACACTGCTAACAACAATAATAATAATGACGATAATTATTGTTGTTTAATATGTTATTTAATATTTAGTATTTACAATAATAATATTTCGAAATAATCAATGTTTTTCTTAATATTAATAATCGACATTTTAAAATA
This sequence comes from Schizothorax lantsangensis, assembly GCA_027422415.1. Lineage (NCBI taxonomy): Eukaryota > Metazoa > Chordata > Actinopteri > Cypriniformes > Cyprinidae > Schizothorax > Schizothorax lantsangensis. Next base: position 24,759,320 of record CM049850.1, read on the forward strand.
CAATATAAACAAATAACAAAAATGACTGTTGTTTTTAATATTTTATTTTAAAACGTAATTATTAAGAGTAAGGTGCATATTATTAATATTTATTAATTAGAATTATAATAATAATGATTATATTTAAGTTTAAGTATTAGTTAAAATTTTGTATCACAAAATGATAATAATAAAACTGAAGTATCAAACATAGACTTTCCGCCGTAGCCTAAGCATTTCGACAGATAATCCGATAATAAAAATATTATCTAGGTCAGATAATAAAAATGTCAATTTTCGAACAATGAAAAGTTCTGCGTTTAGAGTCATGGTCCAAGGAAATTGGCTTTTAGTATGTTAAAATAAATGTATTCCTTGGCGATCTCTCAGACGTAAATCAATATTTGAATGCACTAGAAGTAATGAAGTAAACCGATCGTATAACCTACCTACTATGTATCGCGAGCCTCATATTGATCCACTGAGCGCGAGGCTCTAAATGTGTCTGTAATATGGGTTTCTCCTCGCGCTGCTAGCAGACACCAGCGGCTGAGCAACAGACTACTGGGATTATTATGGGACAAGCGCTTCTTGACTTGCTTTGACTTCGGTTAAAATGTCATGTCAGTTTACATCAGTGTCCCAGTGCGTAATCTGAGCAATAGTGGGCATGGGAGAAAGGAAAAGAAACAAAAAAATGACTTTAAATAGAAAATCCCAAGGATAAATCCCCTAATTCCACTGAACTGCGTTTATAATGGAGCCGACAGAGGCCTGGTTTATTTTACAGTTCTCTGTCGTAATTCTGAAGCAAGTCCCACATAAATCCACTTTTAAACTCCGGAAAGCATCCAAGTCATTGCGGACAGCTTCTACCTCACGAAGTTTGCATCCAACTCCATCTAGAGCCGTTTCTGCGTGCTGGAGGTTGAGCTGGCCCCACCCCTCAAAAACACACACTGAGAGACAAAAAACCTGTGATGGAATTGAGTCGAAATGTTGTTTATTTAGATGTTCACCTAATGGCAAACATCCATCCATCTATCTGTAATAACTAAATAAATAAAAAACTTCTGTCGAGACCTTCAAAGACCATCTTTATTCTTTGACCGTTTGAATATTTCATAATATGCAGGGAAGTAAGGAATTTTCCAAACTTTGATTTTAAACTAAAGTAGTAAATTCTAATATTTGATGAATATGAATAGGCTTTATGTATTTTATTCTTTGTAAAAAAAAAAAAAAAGCTTAAACTTTGCCAAAGTTCTGACAATCAGCAAGCGTCTTGTTTACTGTCTGCTGTGCATGAGAATCTACAAACCACAGACACTGAGCTGAATGTTTTCCTGATTTGCTGGGTAAACGCATTTGCTACCTCAATGTGGCATTAAAAAAAAACATCTAAATTTGCCTTTTCATTGTATATTTGTAGATTCAGATGCAGCCTTTATGTCACCTTTGTTTATGAATAGATTTATTTAAAAAATAATAATGATTGGATAACTAATTCAGAGTCTGGATCTAAACTGAGTTCATTAATTAGTGACCTCTGATTGAAAGAGGTAAAAGGCAAGAAAAACAAATGTAGAAAAGATGGGCTAAATGTTTACTTGATTCTTAAGAAATTCTTTCATGACTCAGTTTTATGCTTAATAATTATTCTAAACTGTAACTGCATGGAGACTTTTAGCACAAGAGGTCATATTCTTTTACTTGGTGTGATTTATCTTCCTCTGCTTATGTAGCCTATATTGCATAGAATTTATGCATTAAACAACCTCTTTATTTAAAATCTTTCCAAAGTTATTTGATTTTGCACATTTGCAGTAAATATATTGATATTTTTTTCCCAAAGGCACACTGTTTATAACGTACACAAATAACATTGATGTTACCATTACATAGTCACATTCTAGCTTTTATTCCTGGGTGGCACCTGATAATGATTCTATGCCCAGAACACATGGACAGCATCCAGAGTAACACATTAAACAGCATAATCAGTATGTTACAAGGCTGACATTATAAACTCTGTCAAATCATTTAGCAAATAAAGGAACTTTATACCTGCCAGTGAGCCATTAGCCTGCATATGCTTACTGCTGGGAAGTCACGCTATCATTTGATATCAACGAAAATAGCTCATTATACAATATTCTTTCATAAATACATCCAATAACAGAAGCACTGCAAAATCATTTTTCATGTTCAGCACCAATCTTATTGTGGATTAGCATATAGGCAAGAAATCACACAAAGTAGGCTAGTGACACAAAAAATGTAGGCTATAAGTAGCCAAATTCTGACGAATGACTGGCGAATTACGTCATATCTATGGCCAATCAGGAAAATCCACCGCGTTTCTCAGTGATGAGAAAACTACTTTGAAACTGCATCTTGCCAAGACATAAATTAGGCTAATCATAATTTATAGTTGCTGTTTTGAAAATTAGTATGACTATAGAAAAATTGAACAACAATATAGGCCTAAGTCAAATTAAGTCGCAAACATAGTAAACCATCATGATTTAGTCAGGTTTTAATCTGTTTAGCCTATGGGTGAGACTTCCGGGTCATTAGCCGCTATAGGTAAATAACGAGAAGAATAACAACGTGCAGTAAACGGTAAAACTGTTTGCACTACAAACCAGTGTGTTCATAATTAATATAATACATTACAATAACATGATAAGACACCAATTTTCAATATCAAGCAGCAAAACGAACTGTTTCGAACAGCTAAAAATAGCTGGACGCGGATGAGACCAGAAGCTAGACCCATAGAATTTACAAATGGCCGCGCCCATTTTTACGGCAAGAAAAAGGTGGATAGATGAGACTATTTAGGATGAACCAAAAAATATATACACGTAGGCCTATATTTAGGATGAACCGATTCACTAGAACGAACTGGACTTTTCGACATATGAGAGAGTGAACCATTTGGGATGACCGACTCACTCGGACGATTTATTTATTAGTGATTCAAGATTTCTTCAAGATTTACTTCAAGATTTGTTCAGGATAAGAAAAAAAAAAAAAAACGATGTAGAGTTTGGTCGCTGTTTGTTGGTAAAAACAGCTCGTTAGTGAACTGCTGAACTACTGTTTGCACAGCTAAAAAATGTAATTAAATAAGCGAAATTCAGTTACTCACCAGCACGAGCGTTTCTTCAGTGCTGCTCTTGACTAAAGGCGTGGAGAGCTTCTTAAAGCCTCGGATAGTTTTGTGTAAAACTGGGCAGATTATTAGGATGGTTATGCTAGATAGTGACAACTGTGGCTTGTGAGTTAAAACAAGTGCAATACTGTCAATGTTTTTTTCATAAGTGACCACCACTGTACTCACACTCAATCTGTGATGGAAATGTTGAGGTAGGTTAATTAATTAATTCATAACTCAATCTTGTCAGCTACACTTTAAACGTTTCAACTGTTGTTAAGCTTGATGGAAAGCACTGTACTCAAATATTATTCACCCTTGGCAATATACACATGTGTAGGTTAAGGTTTTAATAAAACAATTAAATAACGAACTAAATGCAAAACTAGAACATTTTTTCCAGCTCTTTTCCAGTAGAACACTTCCAAATATTTATTGACTCTCAGTGTTTTAAAACTTTACCAATGCTTGATTGTAGGCCTATAGTGCACAACCAGCTACTTGCCATTTAGTGGAAGCTTTTCACACATTTTTACAAATGATCCTGATCTAATGAGAAAATGTAACTATACTATAAATGTAACTATTCAAGTTGTCTTATGAATTTGTATGGATTGATTTGTATAAAAACATAACATTTTTAGAGCAAAAAAGATACAACCCAAATCCAACCTAACCAAAACCCTCAATGGGGCGTAAGCAGATTGTAGCAGATTGTACAGAATGAGATTGTACAAATTCACCAATTTATCAAAAGTTTTATAGTTTAAAATAATTACAAATTACCACGAGAGTGTGTTGTCCTGGCCCACTCCGGTTTGGGGCTGAGCCTGCAATGTTTGTGTTAGCAAGCTATGATTTATTTATTTTTTTAACCACCAACTTACATATATCATGATGATCTCTAAGTCATCTAGATTTCCTCAATTGTTTTAGCTTGTCTTCTGCTTGACCAATCCTTGGATTGCTTGGATAAAGTTTAGAGTGCGTGCCATAGTCTAATAAAGAGCAGGAGAGTTTTCTTATGAGTTTTGGCTGAGCTACCAATATAAAAGAAAATATGAATTGTTTACACCAGATCTGGCCTCATATAAACCAATCTTGCATGACATGGAATCATACTAAAAGTTTTTCCTAGTTCAAGGATAAACGTTTTATCAAAAGTTTCCACTGAAAACAGTTAGCCCACAGCACAGCTTCCATCCTTTCTCCATTAGTCTGTGAGTTTAAACAAGGATTAGGTGTTGCCATTTTAATTTAGGTAATTGAGAGCCATTTCCTGTCTGTTTATTGTTACCGAGAGGGATCAGTATGTAAAGGAAAGAATTTAAAATGAGCTTTTCTGGATATTTTTATACATCTGCATCTGTAACTGGGAGGTTCAGGAAAGTCAGATTATCATTATATCATTTAAAATCAATTGATTTCCTATTTTTATTTTAGTTTTAATTTTTTCAATCTAATGTTCACTGACACTCTGTGAAGGAAATCGAAAGAAGTGTGCGCTGTGCAATTCTGAAATCAGTAGTCAGTATTTTATGGTCCGTTCACAGCAGCTAAGAGTTGACCTGACCTGACCTGACTGCATATGAAGCTGACATCAATCATAAAGCACTTTCCATTTCCTCACAATCCAACAGGGGCCCATAAACATCAGTTCCTGGCGATTGCTCTAATCTAACATATACCAGGAAAACTTTGACCCGTCTACAGTTTTTGCTGGCATTTAGTCTAAAATCTGCTAACAGGTAGGTTTAATGTCAAGTATTTTGGGTTGCCTTGATTTGTTACAATCTTCTAATTTCTTTAAATGTGGAGCGAGATATAAAAACTATTTACGTGTGTGTGTGTGTATGTATGCGTGCCTCCAATCGTATGTTTCTCAGTGAAAACCATCAAGATGGTGATTGCAATTTATTTTATTAGTAAATTACATTTAATTAAATCTCAATTAGTTTAATCCTGTTGAAGTGAAAACCAATTTCTATAAATTCGTCCAAATTAATTTCAGGGCCTGCAGAGAAATATCCCAACAGCATGATGCTGCCAGGACTGTGACAACCTCCTAAGAAGCTGTAATTAATAAGCATCCATGCAGCAGTTGTTGTACACACAGCTCACCAATCTCGACCATCTTCCATGTTGTCATTGGCCAAGTAAGTGGTTTCAAAAGTGAGACAGAAAATGTTACTAACCTCCAACATACAAATACTGCATACAAAACACCTCTAACAGCAACATGAGAGTTTCCATAAGATGTTACTGATGTGAGAAAAAGGGTGGTTATGAAAGTGAGACTTGTAATGTTATCTGCCAGCAAGCTTAAACATGCATGCTGTCAAAACAAAACAGGATCATTTCAACTGATTCAGTGTAGTAGGTCATTTACAAAGGAACCAATTTCATTTTGTAGATTTTGATGGTTCAGGCCTTTTTTGACCAATTCATTGAAAAGAACCGAATTAGAAGAGTCAATTATTCCAGAGCTTCGGCTTGTTCTGATTCCATACACACGTCATTATTGCTAAAATATTGTCATGAAAAATTAACAGTTTGCATTTATTGAAATAAAAAAGCATTTATTTGAAATAGAATTAACAAATGTCTTTACTGATCAATTTAATTCATCGCTGCTGAATAAAATGATTAATTTCTTTCAAAAAATGTGACTAACCCCAAACATTTAAGCAGTAGTGTATATGTAATGTAAAAGACACATAAGTTGAAAATAACTCGCTATTGTGAATTGTACTTAAATAAATATATTCAATACATTTAGCATTAATGTAACTGTCCATCAATAGCTAGGCTGTTTCTTGAGTGGTTGTTTAGGGAGATATTTTGCTCTTTTTATCATCCACCAGGCCAAGTCCAGTTGATTGGAAAAGTACACTAAACAACTCACATTATTTGAGGTATCATTAATATCTTTAATAATTAGGTTTAGGGGTTTTGAAAAGCTTTGATATGGACTACAGCTTTGTTTCTGATGAAATATGCTTGCAGTGTAGTTGCAGACCTCTATACAGCCCTCCAATATTGTGCTAACTTCTTGACTTTAAGTGCGTGTGTTTTATGATATTTCCTGGACAAAATATGTTAACATTGGCAATAGGTTGTCTTACTGTAAATAATTCCACGTTCAATATATAGCAGTCCTTCTTTATTGTTAATGTTTTGTCCAGATATGGGCAGAATCGCTGCTTGATTAATCTACAAGTTTCTGAAACCGTTGTAATTTTTCTGCTCTGAATTGCTTATGAAGTTTTATCTTTAAACCTGATCTTTAAGCCTTTGTTCTCAGGGGAACTTGAAAAGCTTTGAGTATAGGTACCATTGATCATCTTAAAAATGTACTCAGTGGTAGCGATGATTTACACTGTTTTTAAAAGTATCAGATACACAGCATCTGTTTCTTTTCACTGGCGCTTTGTAAAGTAACACACGGCAATGACTCTTGCAGACACCAGGAGATGAAGGAGTTCTATTGTCCTGTTCTTTTTCTCACAGATCATACTGTACCTTTGAGCCTGTAGAAATTAATAAACGGTTATTGCCATAATCCACCCCCTAGGATTTTAATCCAGCACTCCCCATGAACACAGAGGCGAAAGGAAAGCAGTGGTGGTCTCGCTCATATAGAAGAGTATAATAAGTGTCTTCAAGAAGGGTGAAGAATTCACAGTGGATGCAAGACATTAAAGAAAGCATTAGCGCTAAAGAAATGGTGGGAAAAGGGGTTTTCTGGTGTGGGGTTCATTCAAGGGAATAAATCCTGTCTGAGAGCTACTTTATATCAGATATAATTCCACATAGGGGAGGCTGGGGCTAGTTGTCACATGGAGAAGATGTGACAAGATATGTTATCTCAGTAAAACATAAAAAGGTAAAGTAAAACTACACTAGAGTCAGGATAAATATTTTAAATGTTGTAAATTTATGTAATTCGTTCATTGCAGTTGGGCAAAACAATAGTTTCATATTTTTTGTTACCATTTCATGAATTGCTCTGTTGTTCATAATTGTTTTACTGTTAAAATATTGCTAAAAAATGTGACAACATAACCCAAACTGCATCTCTTTAACTACAGAGTAACAGTTATTTATTGGAATCTATGGTTCCATGAATCTTTAGCATGTTTTCTTCATAGTAAGAAAAAAAAGGTTATTTTGGAAACCCACACTGCTGTGAAAACTCCCTTTCTGATTTTTTTTTAAAGATGTGATGTGACTAGTGACTAGACTGTGACTAGACCTGTTGCCACCTAACTATTGCGTTCCATTCCTGGATGTCTGGCTGTCAGTTAAATCTTGTAATATTTTTACGAGCGATTTAAAAAGGCACATACAGCGTTTACTGATGAGATTTATGACCTTTGGTTTTCATTTGGGAAGGACTTGTGAAGTTTATGGCCAAGCGTCTGCTTCTTCAGACACCCCTCTTTCTTAGTAGGGAACAGAAAGCAAATCTCTATAATGGTCAAAGCAGCTATCATGTGTCTTGTACAATTTGTCGTTCTCACATGGAATGATTTAGTATTGACTGTGCGGTTGTCTTGTGCAGAGCCATGATCTTTAAGATGGAAGTTTTATGATCTGATGTAATTTTGCGTTGTGCCATTTTCTTCAGATGTATTTTAGATGCAATTTTTTTCCTTTTATTTTCACCCGTGGCTTATACCTAAAGGGATAGTCTAACCAAAAATGAGAATTCTGTCATCATTTACTCTCCCTCATGTATGTATTTCTTTCTGTAAGTTATTTTAAAGAATGTGGGTATCCAAAGAATTTCAGGTCCCATTGGCGTCCATATGAAGTCAGCGGAAAACCAAACCGTTAGGTTAAAAGCATTTTTGAAAAAATATTCAGAAATGTTTTAATGACATGAGGGAGTAAATTAAAGGGTCTGTCCCTTTAATGTAACATCCCCTATATCATTCCATTTACAAATGGTATTCACTTTAAACCTCAACAAAACCAACTGTTGCAAAAGTGATCTTTTCACTTTTTTTATTTTGGTGTGAACTGAAATTGTGTTGTTAACCTGTGGTGCAAGTATCAGCAGGATTCTTCACACTTTCCATGCCAAATCAAAAAGCATTCCCAGCTCCCACCATCATTGCTATTAAATGTTAAAGTTAAATACCCATAAACAGTGTTCTTGGACATTGAATTTTACTAGCTTTGCTGTGATCGTTAATTAAATTTACAACACGCTTCTTAAATTTGGTGATTGCAGACGCCTCCAGCTGTATTTGGTCTCTGGAGCTCTGCAGCATGAGACGGCGTTGCAGTATTATTTTCATATTTCCAGCTAAAAGAGTAGAGCGAGTGTGGTGGAGAAGGCAAGGATAGAGAAGGCAATGACATGGACTTTAACCTAAAATGCAATGAGACGACTTGGAACAGAGTTAAAAGCCCATATTTACTCAAACAGCATCAATGCGGTCCCTCTCCAAATGGGAGTGCCACACGTCACTTAGCCTGCCAAGAAACTTCCCCAAGGGAGCACTTAAAATGAGCCAGGCAGCCTTTGCAGTGTCAGATAGAAGATGCTTGTGCATGCAAATATTATAAAATAGACTTTATTAAGGTAATAATTTTTGCTGAAGTCCATCAGCCAATGGTAGTTAAGGTTGTTGTAATACCTCCAGGGTAGACTGCAGAATGGCCGGTTTAACGAGGGACCTGGGGATTAATGATGTTTAATGATAGGTTTATGACTCCAGCATCTAACCGTTCAGAGCAGCAGGATGTGAACGTCAAAATAAAACATATGGATGTTCTTCAAATCTGTCATGGCTTAAAAAATGGAAAACAAAAAACATCATCATAATCCTTTGGCTAAAAGAGAGAAATGAATAATAGGCCAGAGTAAGAAATAAAATAAAGTACAATGCCGTGTTGTCACTGGTTAATGGATTAAACATTTCTGGTTGGTCCAGGGAGAGAAAGAACCATGTGAAATGTTGTAACATTGTTCATAGAGAGAGAGACAGACCGTCAGTCTGTCACGAACCTGTGACTCTGTACTTCGAATCATACATGATTCGATATGTATTATATGTAAATATACACTGAATTACAGTATGTGCGTATAGATCTTTTTTGTCTTTTCATTCACATTAGGTAATTGATTTCAAATGGCACCAGAAATGTAGTCCATTTTACATGAACAACAAATGTTTATAAATGCTTTAATGGCTTAAAGAACATTGAATTCATGGAATTATTAGGTCGATTTTATTGTATTTAATCAGAGAGATTAATTTAATTAAATTTAAATTATAAATCGTATTTATTTAACACATTTACCTAAGTTTTCTTCTGTTCTATATGATTTCTTGTGCTTATCTTAATGTTGAAAGGAATTCAAATTTTGAATAAAAAGATCAATATAATATTATAGTGTAGCTAGAAGTCTTTTATGCACACTGGCTGCATTTATTTAATAAAAAAGTAAGATAATAAAATTATGAAATATAATCACTACACTTAAAATACAACCCGAATTCCAGAAATGTTGGGACGTTTTTTTAAATTTGAATAAAATGAAAACTAAAAGACTTTCAAATCACATGAGCCAATATTTTATTCACAATAGAACATAGAGAACATAACAAATGTTTAAACTGAGAAATTTTAAAATTTTATGCACAAAATGAGCTCATTTCAAATTTGATGCCTGCTACAGGTCTCAAAATACTTGGAACGGGGGCATGTTTACCATGGTGTAGCATCTCTTTTCAAAACAGTTTGAAGATGTCGGGACATCGAGGTTATGAGTTTCTGGAGTTTTGGTGTTGGAATTTGGTCCCATTCTTGCCTGATATAGGTTTCCAGCTGCTAAAGAGTTCTTGGTCGTCTTTGACGTATTTTTCGTTTAACGATGCGCCAAATGTTCTCTATAGTTGAAAGATCTGGACTGCAGACATGCCAATTCAGCACCCGGACTCTTCTACTACGAAGCCATGCTGTTGTTATAGTTTCAAGTTTCAAGTTTCAAGTTTTATTTGTCACATACACGACTATACAGAGACTGTATAACCAGCAGTGAAATGAGAGTCGGGTCCGCTCCATGGACAGTGCAAATATTGAAAAAACAACACAAGGGAAGTAAACATAAGATAAAATGAATGAAAAATAAGATATAAAGAATAAAATATAATGTAAGAGAATGTGCATGACAGTAAGCTGTAGAATTAAATATTAATATAAGCATGACTGTACAGAGAGGAATGTGCAACAGGTTATACATGGTTGACATGAAGCAGCCAATCACAAAAATAAAATAAATATAAAAATAAGATACGATTTACAAGATACAGAACGTGTTGTGTGCAAGTGTGCAAGTGTGCAAATGAGCAAATGACACTGACAGTTATGAGGTAGTTATGAGGTAGAGATTAATAATGAGTGTGTGATTAGTGATTTGAAGTAAGTCAGATGATGTTTTTAAGAGGCTGACTTTGAGTTCAGGAGCCTGATGGCCGTGGGGAAGAAACTCCTCCTGAGTCTCTCTGTTTTTGCCATCAGGCAGCGGAAGCGCTTACCAGATGGCAGCCTAGTGAAAAGACAGTTACCAGGGTGATTTGAGTCTTTGATGATTTTGTCAGCTCTGCCTCTGCATCGTTTGATGTAGATGTCCTGCAGAGAGGGGAGAGCCGACCCAGAGATACGCTCAGCTAAGCGCACAACTCTCTGCAAGGCTTTGCAGTCTTGGCTGGAGCTGTTTCCATACCACACTGAGATGCACTGAGACAAAACACTTTCTATGGTCCCTGCATAGAAAGTTTTCAGGATTGTTGGTGAGACCCTGAATTTTCTCAGTTGTCGCAGATGGTACAGTCTTTGCCTGGCTTTCTTGACCTGTGTTTGGATGTGTGTAGTCCGAGTCAGGTCCTCGGAGATGTTTACACCGAGGTACTTGAAGCTGCTTACTCTCTCCACAGGGGTCCCACTGATCATAAGAGGAGTGTAGGGCAGCAGGTGTCTCTTTCTGAAGTCCACAATCAGCTCTTTGGTTTTGCTCACGTTCAGAGAGAGACAGTTGTCCTGGCACCATGATGTTAGTCTCTCCACCTCATCCAAGTATGCGGTCTCATCATTGTTGGAAATGAGGCCCAGAACCACAGTATCATCAGCAAATTTGATAATAGATGTGGATCTGTGAGGGGACACACAGTCATGTGTGTAGAGAGAGTATAGCAGGGGACTCAGAACGCAGCCCTGCGGGGCTCCTACGTTCAGGGTGATGGAGTTTGAGGTGTACTGGCCTACCATTATAGCTGCAGTATGTGGTTTTGCATTGTCCTGCTGAAATACACAAGGCCTTCCCTGAAATAGACGTCATCTCTAAAACCTTTATATACCTTTCAGCATTCATAGTGCCTTCCAAAACATGCAAGCTGCCCATACCGCATGCACTTATGCACCCCCATACCATCAGAGATATTGGCTTTTGAACTGAACGCTGACAACATGGAAGGTCTCCCTCCTCTTTAGCCCGGAGGACACAGCGTCCGTGATTTCCAACAAGAATGTCAAATTTGGACTCGTCTGACCATAGAACACTTTTCCACTTTGAAACAGTCCATTTTAAATGAGCCTTGGTCCACAGGACACGACGGCGCTTCTGGACCATGTTCACATATGGCTTCCTTTTTGCATGATAGAGCTTTAGTTGACGTCTGCAGATGGCACGACGGATTGTGTTTACCGACAGTGGTTTCTGGAAGTATTCCTGGGCCCATTTAGTAATGTCAATGACAGAATCATGCCGATGAGTGATGCAGTGTCATCTGAGGGCCCGAAGACCACAAGCATCCAACAAAGGTCTTCGGCCTTGTCCCTTTACGCACAGAGATTTCTCCAGTTTCTCTGAATCTTTTGATGATGTTATGCACTGTAGATGATGAGATTTGCAAAGCCTTTGCAATTTGACGTTGAGGAACGTCATTTTTAAAGTATTACACAAACTTTTTACGCACTCTTTCACAGATTGGAGAGCCTCTGCCCATCTTTACTTCTGAGAGACTCTGCCTCTCTAAGACATCCCTTTTATAGCTAATCATGTTACAGACCTGATGTCAATTAACTTAATTAGTTGCTAGATGTTCTCCCAGCTGAATATTTTCAAAATGTCTTGCTTTTTCAGCCCTTTGTTGCCCCCGTGCCAACTTTTTTGAGACCTGTAGCAGGCATCAAATTTGAAATGAGCTCATTTAGTGGATAAAAGTGTCAGATTTCTCCTTTTAAACATTTATGTTCTCTATGTTCTATTGTGAAAAAACATTGGCTCATGTGATTTGAAATTCTTTTAGTTTTCATTTTATTCAAATTTTAAAAAACGTCCCAACATTTCCGGAATTCGGGTTGTAACTATTTTCTATTTTAACATTGTATAAAATGTCATTTATAATAATTTGTGGTGCCAAAGCTGAATTTTCAACATCCATAAGAAATCATTCTATTATGCTGATTCAGTGTAGCATTTCATTATTTCATTATTAATATTGAAACAATTAAGCTGTTTATTATTTTTGAGGAATTTTTCAGCTTTTTTTTTTTTTTGATGAAAAAAGTTAAAAACAGCATTTATTTGAAATACCGTATAATGTGTGTCTGTTTGTGTTTTAATACTTAAACATTTTATCATTTTAGATACTGTCAATCCTTCCAAATGTGTTTCATTGTATTTCCAAATGTATAGGATGTATGTGTTGTGTCATTTTGACTAGTGCTGTGTAGTGTTGTTTAACTGTGATTTTTTTGGAGCATAACAGACATGGTAACTATGAACTGTCTTGGAAAAGATTCTCATTTTTGGGACGACTGATAAATCTTCTATTTGATATTTATAATGTCAAAATGGTTCCATCCTTTCTGTCTTTTCACAAGGATATTCAGTGCAGTGCATGATTGCGTTCTGTCTTCACCCCTAAACTTTTCTTTTGTTCTTGTAAAAGCTCATTTCATCCATCTCTTATGTTTCACTGCAGAACTCACAAATTGTAAAGTTGCACTTCTGTTCTTGGGCTTCTCAGTGCATCCGCGATGTGCTTTCTGAAGTTGTGCCTGTATGGTTTTCTTCATATGGTAGTCATTGACACACACTCTTTGTACATGTGTTACTGATGAAAGACGGAATCAGTTATATTATAAGCAGGCATTAATTTGTTTGGTTTTCTTTTTCTCGTCATCTCCATATGAGATCTTTTCATCATTGCAATACATCAGAGCAAACAAACCACTATGTTGATGAAAAAAATGCAATAAACTTAGGAATTCCTGAACTCAGTTTTCATACATTTACCCGTTTACATTTACCAAGAAATCTGGTTTATATGTATCCTTTGCATTGATCGACTTTCTTGCTGCATTACAATAGTATCACTGAAATATATAAAGGACATAAAAGCCCATCCATCATCCTCTCCTTTCAAACCAAGAAACCAATAATGGCAACAGCGTGAAGTGTATGTGAGAGACATGACGTCTGAAAGTCAAATCAAATCGGCTCTGAAATCAAACCAAAGTGGCCTTTTAAGGCTGCAGAACGAGATACAGCCTGGCACCAGGAGTTTGACCTGATCCTACAGCTCTCTTATGGCTGGGCAACATTCCATCTTGACTGATTCGACATTTCTGCACACTTAGTCTGAAAGGCAGGGTGGTATAAACAGGGTGCGATGCAGACACCCTAATCCCTCCACAGCTCATACATTGTCTGCCATCGGGTTAGTCGCTCACTGGGGGTCTGCAGCATTTGCAGAAATGTTAATCCCCTCCCAAAAGGAACATGGCCATCATCTAATGCTGAAGTGTGGGAACTGCTTAGTAATGCTTGGGATATAGATAAAATCTATTTTTCTCTGTTTCATAGCAGCCACTTTGAAATGTCTTTGTTTTTTGTGTTAGTTCTGGCAAGAAATACTATTTATATGTATTATTTATACTTAATGTTAATAATTAATAATTCAATTTCAAAATACTATTTTAAAATTTTATATGAAATAAATAGTTTAAAAAAAAAAATTTATTCTAAAACTGCAAGAAATCCAAAGCCATAAATCTAGAAAGTTGCATTCCAAATTTAAGGTTGATATCTCCAAAAATGAGCTTTCAGTACGATTTTGTTTGGGCTCAGTACCACACATTTTGTCACAAACGGGCCAGACACAAGCAGGTTAGTGAATAACAAGCAGGTTTATTGAACAACGGAAGATGGATGATCGTGGAGAGCAATGGCAGGTGAGTGAAGATACTGAAACCAGTCCTTAGAATGCCTTGTGGATTACTGACTGTCTATTTCTTTGCAGGATAGTTGGAGCTTGGGAGTCCGAGAACAAGAGGGAGCAACATAGGAGATTCGCTGGAGTAACACTGGAGAATCTTCAGGAAACTGGAAGGTAAGTATAAACAGGTTAGTAGCACAAGGGAGTCAGGTACTGTTCGGGGTAATGAACGGTAGACCGGTGATAGACTGGGTGCAGCGTGCTCTTGAAGGTGGCTTGATTGGGGATCTGCAGGTGATCAGAACACAGGTGATTGGGATCGGGTGTAAGTGGTGGTTGATGACTGTGGTAACGGTGAAGGCTGTGGCTGTGTGACTTCTCTGACACATTTCAGCTATACAAATTTGTTCCCCTTTCATGTCCAATGTGGTCACAAGGAGTATGACTAAAGCCCTATTCGGACGGTAATTGTTTCTCAGGGGGACGTAAGTGATTTTCACCATATACAGGGGGTAGTTGGTGATTTAATTGCCGTCCGAATCCAGGATGTCGGTGTTTTTCTCTCACCACCCCTGTGAAAATCCCTGGCAGAATTACCTACTGTTTTTTGACAAAACGCAAAATGAAAAACGTAATAAAATAAAAGGAAATTTCATATGCCTGGGTACTATCAAAAATAAATAGATCGGTGGATACTGCAATCAGCGGATCATTCCAAGTTCAGCAAGTTCACTAAGTACAGAAGACAATGACTTTACTGCAAATTATAATTTTGCTACAATTTGTCTTCCTGTTCAAAAGTCATCCAAACTCTACTGAGAACATTCAAATAAAATGTTGCCTTGCCATGCAAGTAAATATGGAACTCAAGAATGTTATGGGAAGTATTTTCTTTGAAACCCTTCCCACTGCTTCAAGATGAGGATTGATCATTCTGGAAACAATGTGCCCAGAACATCACAACAGCCAACATGTGCTGGCCATATTATGACTCATATGACCAGGCAAGAATAGCACTGGCTACAAGTAGCACTTAGCTGACTCGTCTCAGCAGGTGCTGTCACTTTCAGGTAATAGTGTTTGTTTTGGTTAAGATGAATGGTTGTCATCCGTGGATCAGGTGCTGTTCTGTTGAGGTGTGCTTGTATCGGTTTGTTCTTTTAGATAGTGCAAACACAATTCACTTGGGTATGACTCATTTGAGATACAAATCAAAGAATCATTTAAGATTCCTTTTAGAAACATGCTCAAGAACACCTTTCTGTCTGATGTCTAATCAAGAACATAAGGGCTTTTCTGTAATCATGCAACCCAATCTACGATGGTCTCCATTCCATTCCACAAATGACTCGACACTGTCTCTCAAGGGACACTAGAAACATTGCATGAAGTACTCTCAAGACGATTTAAAACATGTGCGAGTGATGTGCTCTTAGGTTTCAAAAGAACAGCATTCTTGAGTTTGATCTTATATCAGTACAAATGCATCTTTTAGACTGTGATCTAAAACATTTCAATTGAATTATGGTACATTTTATTTTGCTGGTTCTGGGGCCAAATAACAGCTCGAAGAAATTATGTATCAAAGGTATTCCAGCATGAAAAGTGTTTGCACACGTTTGCATTCTCAAACTTTAGTTAAATCCAGTACCATGATGTTCAGTCTAATTTAAAATAGTTTAAAAGAAATAAATCATGTCAGTATAAAATGGAAATGTTTTTTTTTGTTTTTTTTTTTTCAGTAAAAGCAACAAGACCTATCTCTGGTGTATGTAGGACTTCTCCAAGACCCTAAAAAGTGTGGGGTCTGCAAGATTATTTTATTGATAATTCATTAAATTGATAAAAAAAAAAAGTGAGAGTAAAGACATTTATAATGTTGCAAAATATATCTAAAATAATTAAATGCTGTTCATTTCAGCTTTCTAACAATCAAAGAATTGTGGTTTTCCATAAAAATATTAAGCAGAACAACTGTTTTCAATACAGATAATAAGAAGAAATGTTTCTTGAACACCAAATCAACGAATTGAATTGAATTGAATTGAATTGAATTGAATTGAATTGAATTGAATTGAAATGAAATTAAATGAAATTAAATGAATTGAATGATTTCTAAAGCGTCATGTGACACTGAAGACTGAAGTATTGGATGCTAAGATTCAGCTTTGCATCACAGGAATAAATTGCACTTTATAATATATGATATATAATACACTTTATGATATATAATAGTATATAATGTATACATTATAATGTATGTATAATGTAGAACAACTGGGCATCATATTTAGGCTCTCTAGCACAGAAAACACATTTGTGCAAACACTTCGGCAAAGCTTTGAAAAATCTTCAGGCCATCTTCATCTCTCAGAGACGGACTGTAGTTCAATCATTAGCTTATGCTCTCTCCAGTCCTGTCTTCAGTCAGATACACAGACATTTTTTACAGAGTCCTAACAAGCAGAGCAATTTATGTCCTATGGTATGAGCTCTTTGGGATTGAACTCAAAGGTTGTGCCCTTATTTCACTGACACTACTCATCTCCGGGAGGCAAAGGGAGCCTGAGGTGAAGGTAAGGCCCTGAAGATCGAAGCCATAAAGCTGAGGAACTGCCTGGCTTTTGTGCAAAAGGATGATCTATACTGGTTGGTGGAGCATAAAACAATAGCTAAGGTTACTGTTTGCCAACCTAATGTAGGCGTAGACAACAATCCAGTATCAGCTAGACTCCATTAATCATCAACTAAGACACGCAAAGAGGTGGTGAACTAACAAGTTGGACACCACAAAAAATCTTCTAAAGATTCTTTGTTTCTCCAGGTCAAAATAAAATCAAGATTTTTCAAACTACCTGAAGGAGGAGGAAAAGGCAGCTGTCCAAGGTCATGTTTTATGGGTTTATTTATCTTGCCACATGTTCAACCATGTCATGCTTCCAAGGTAAAAATTAAATTGTTAAAAACAATTTAGAGTGTCTTTAAAAAGCACATTTCATCAAGGTATAATGCCAAGGTCTTCAATATTGAACTGGGTTACTTGTCTAAACTCTTTCAGACAATTATAAATGCTTCTATAATGTAATTCCCAGTGAAATACCTCAGAGTATTTCTTTTCTGGGGATCAGGTTGAGAATCTTTATTCTTCTCAGTTGTACTGGAAGATAGCTCTGGGTTGATATTTATAGAGTAAAGTAAATATAGCATCAAAGCCAGAAAGAAAAGCTCCTGTGGTGCAAGCATGAATTTTCAAATCAATTTCTTGACTGCTGGCCAATATTCAGTCTGAAAGCAGTTTATGCACTTTCCTTGAGACCTGGGTGAAAGGAAACCTTGCCTTTGACTGTTGAAAGTGTATCAGAGCAATTATACTGACGTGATTCATGGTCAGACCTTAATGTTCTTGGCTCTCGAACTCCTGCAAGATGATGGTCGGCCAAGCTAATGTAGGCAATACATTGCCTCAAATGGGTTTTACTTGTCCCAGACAGATTTAAGATGTGATTTTGGTATCAGCTGAGACATGTGCAAGTGTTGTAGCAAGGATATTTCTAAATGATTGGCACATTCTGAAATTTGACCTTTAAAAATCTGAACTGAGATATAATAACCTTTAAGCAGAGGTGGGTAGAGTACCCAAAAACTGTACTCAAGTAAAAATAAAAGTACTTATAGAAATTTTACTCAAGTAAAAGTAATAGTCTGAATAGTTACTTGAGTAAGAGTAAAAAAGTATTGGATAAAAAAAACTACTCAAGTAGTTAGTTAGTTACTTTGGATCATATATACTGTATATCTACAGTCTATTTTTATATAGATATATAGATAACATTTATGTAATGTGTGTGTGTGTGTGTATACACACACACACACACACACTGCCGTTCAAAAGATATTTAATGTAATTTATTTGAGTGATGCAAATCAGATTTTTCATCAGCCTTTACGCCAGTCTTCAGTGTCACATAATCTTTCAAAAGTCATCCCAATATGTTGATTTATTATCAATGCTGTACGTTTTAGCTTTCTATTCATCAAAGAATCCTGAACAAAATGTCACAGGTTCTAAAAAATATGAAATAGCAAAACTGTTTCCAACACTGGTAATAAATCAATATATTTCTGTCTGAAGGATCATATGACTCTGAAAACTGGATTAACAACTGATGAAAATTCTGATTTGCATGACTGAATTAAATTATAGGCTATTTCAAAGTATATTATATATACTGTATATATATAACCTGACACGGAGAAGAGTAAAAACCGAACATCTGAACATGACGAAACAAATGCACATTGACGGATCTTCTTCCGTCTGTTCTGCAAAATATAAACAAATGTAGCCTATATTTCTGCAAACGCAAGTATTGTGAAAATATCAATATTAACTGTGTCTAGGCCAGGGGCGCCGTAAGGGGGGGGGAAAGTTAGGACGATTCTAAGGGCCCGACGATGGGAGGGGGCCCCCAAGGGGGAAATGTGATTTCTACCGAGGGGAACGCTATAGCCCTGCATTTCAGCCCAGCCCCGACGGGCCCCGACTTTTATACGCCTCTAGGGCCGGGCTTCGATCGGGCCAATTTTCATGTTATAGTTCAGATGCAGGCCGGGCCTCGGGCCTGTTTTAGGCTTCTCCTTATTTTTATATTTTAGATGAAGATGATGATTCTGACTCACATCTCCTCATTCATGGGCGGCGCTAGGGAGGGGCTAGCAGGTGCTCCAGCACCCCCAAGAAAAACCAATAAGTGATTTTATTATTCATATAAAATAATAATAATAACCTGTTTTGGTCAAATTTACTATTAATTGCCCGGCTCCCCTTGTCATTGATTTAGCACCCCCTCATCACCTGCGTTCAACATTCTCTGTCGCCGCCCCTGTCCTCGTTAGAAGCACCTTTAGAGAGAAGTGCATCTTCACGGATTATAATGAAAGAGTTCTTGTTTTCGATTTCGATTTATTTCGTTAAGTAGTAATTTAAAGATTTCTATAGATATATTTATCATGTCTGTGAGTCATGTATTCGCTGACTTTCGGTTCATTTTTGTGAAGCGCTCCTGTTCAAGACGAGACGGCGCATTGTTTTCTTTATTTTATCAAATTATTTTATATATTTTATAAAAAGTTTTGTTGATATTGTGAGTGCACAGAAATAAAAGTAGACCCTTTACAGTTCCGAATGATGTATTACTCTTACCTTTATGAGCAAAAATTAAACCGAAGGTTGTTTCTATTGAAAAAAAATGATTGCGCTGGTGCCTCCATCTCCTGCGCTTTAGCTTCCACTCTCTGCACAAACTAGGATGCAGCACACATTTATCTAGGTTTAACGTTTAAACATTGTTATATGCTTGAACTGTTTTAGTATATCTGTAGATTTTATTTTAGGCAAGTCGTGATGATTTGAGAAGGCTACATTTATCAAACATGGCTATGATCAGTCTTCCGGTCTGCCGCTGTCCTCTTGGTCGTTACTTTAAGAAAGAAAAAAACGTATTTAACGAACAATAAAAATGCTCCAAATGTTTTTCTAAATTAACTTTAGAAAAAAACGAAACGAAATATTATCACTTTGCCATTACATACAAAACTGAACAATTTTTAATAGCTGAAACAGTATAATCTGATTTGGGAGAAGGGGAAAAAAAGACCGGCTCTGGTCTGACTCGGGCTTATAATTCTGTTAAGCTGTCGGACACGTGCCGGGCTAGAGCCTGAGCGTCTCGGGCCAGGGCCTAATTTGAGGCCCGTGTGCAGGGCTCTGCCGGGAACGCAATCGCGATTTCTACCTAGGGGGATTCTACCGGAACGTGATCTGTACGGAGGGGGAAACCAACACCCAACCCCCAGCCCTCCCCCCCCGCCCCCGCAGAAGGGCCCGAGTGAATATGCTGTTCAGGAGGCCAAGAATCCGTAGCGGCGCCCCTGGTCTAGGCAAAGGTGTTCCTCCTGGAACAGGTCGCGCGCCGCTGCGCTCAACGCTCTTGATGTTCTTTAAACTTTCTGTTGCGAGAACCACTTCAGACGACTCAGCGCGTGCGGCAGGGAACTGAACGAATCATTCAAACTGATTTGCGAACCGATTCACTGGTTTGCCAAATGGTTTGATCAAGCCTTTGAACAGAATTGACTCAAAATAATGAATCATTCGCAAATGGGCATCGCTCATTGCCCAGAGAAAAGTAGAAGGCGCGTTTGGAATAAATTGAAGAATTTTAACTTGTATTGCATTAAGATAAAGTAACGAGAGGAGCGTCGCCCACAGTAACGAAGTAAAAGTAGTTTTTTCACTAAAAATGTACTTGAGTAAGAGTAAAATAACCCATTTTTAAATATACTCTAAAAGTATTAGTTACCCAAAAAATGTACTCAAGTAAATGTAACGAAGTAAATGTAACTCGTTACTACCCACCTCTGCCTTTAAGGCCTTTCCACACTGAGCGCGATGCGAAAAAGCCTTCTGCTAATTCACGCCTGCACGCTAGGTGGCGCCGACCAACAATGCATTTTTTCTTCATGTAACTTAGCGTATGTATCTCGTGTGGTTTACATCGTCCGCTGCTCAATATACAGCATTAAGATAAATTAAGATAAATAACTTGTGTTTCTTCATTAGAAACACAAAATATCCATAATGCTTACAAGAATACATCTGAAATCTAAATAATTAGAGGTACAATTAGCATCAAGCTACATTGAAAATGTATGTAATTATTAACCTTTTTGCTCAAAACCCACTTTAAATCATCATCGAGTGCTTGTAATAACTTCCGATTGTGATCTAAAATGGATTTTGATTCTATAATAGGCAGACAGGCACTCTTTGTATGTTTTATAATGGACTGATCGATACCTGCTTGTCATGTGTCATGTGGTATTGTTAAAAAAAAATACCATGAGCTGCATAAAAACATACAGAAAACCTATCTTCATAATTATAGGTCTATTTGCTTTCATATTTCATGTGTAGAAAAATATTTCTCTCTTTTTTTTATATAGCCTACGGAAGGGCAAGAGATATGATTACATTGACAGGTCATAGAGTGAACGAGCTCTGACTCATAAACACTAGGCTGGTGGAAGATAACCATAAGTAAACCACACGAGATACATGAAGAAAAAATGCATTGTTGGTCGGCGCCCCCTAGCGTTCAGGCGTGAATTAGCAGAAGGCGAGCATTCTTTAGGGATGGGCGATACCTCTTATTTTATTTTCGATCCGATACCGATATTTTCAAGCCCAGTATCGTCGATACCGATACCTGTAAACTAAAATGATCTTTTAAATTATTAAAAGTATATAATCAGTAATTATACTCACTTAATATTAGATTTTAAAGCCATGTTTGTTTTTAAACATTTCACAGGCCTTTTTTTGTTTACACTGTCAGAAATGAAATATACTAAAATATTAAAATAAAAACTTAGCCCTTTACTGGGGCAGTAACCTCAAAGGTGCACCTATACCCCTAAAAGGGAGCATATTAGTACCATACCAGGGAAGTTGTGGCCTAATGGTTAGAGAATCGGACTCGTAATCCAAAGGTTGCGGCTTCGAGTCTCAGGTCCGGCAGGAATTGTAGGTGGGGGGAGTGAATAACGAGCGCTTTCTCCACCTTCAATACCACGACTGAGGTGCCCTTGAGCAAGGCACCGAACCCCCAACTGCTCCCCGGGCGCCGCAGCATAAATGGCTGCCCACTGCTCCGGGTGTGTGTTCACTGCTGTGTGTGTGCACGTCACTTTCACTTTCACCATGCAAGTATGCATGCGTTAAGGGTATAGATAAGTTACAAAGGTGCACCTTTGAGGGTACCTCATGAAAAATAAACATGGTGTTATATACAGTAAGTACTAAAATGTATTATTATTATTATTACCATGGTAAATTTGTGGTTACTACAGTTTTACTACAAATACTGTGGTAAAATGTGGTTACTGTAATAAAACCATGGTTACTTTTTTTAAAAGGCTGCCAGGCTGCTGTACTCCTAAAGGTAAAACTTTAGCATATTTTTTTCTGACAGATTTATTAACAGCAATTACAGAACATAACAGAATACATTTGAACTTTTAACAACCAGTTTAAATTTACTTACACAAACTAGCCTATTTAAAATAAATATTACATGCACACAAAAGTTTGGGGTTAGTAAGATTTTGTAATATTTTTGAAATAAGTCTCATGCTCACCAAGGCTGCACTTATTTGAACAAAAATACAGTAAAAACAGCAATATTGTGAAATATAACAATTAAAATAACTATTTTCTATTTCAATATAGGCCTATTTTAAAAATGTAATTTAAAATGCGTCTGTGATCAAAGCTGAATTTTCAGCATCATTATTCCAGTCTTCTTCAGTGTCACCTAGTCCTTCAGAAATAAATCTAATATAATTTGCTGCTCAGGAAACATTTCTGATTATTATTGCTGCTTCATATTCGTGTAGAAATCGTGATGCATTTTTCAGAATTAATTTTATATATAGTAATAATGATATGTAATATAATGTAATAATGTGGCAATGATTTCTTATGATCTACTTATGCTTCTGATGCTTTTGGGAAACGCAGCTCTATTTGAACAAGCCCTGTGACTGAGCCATGCGTCAGCAGCGAACGCTGTCTGTGATTGATTGGTTTTGTCTTTCAGCATTTGCGTGTGTTCCGATGAGCAGGAGAAATAGCTCTATCCAACACAATTGTTCGCTAATATAGTCTATTTTTCCATTTAGAAGCTTATTTTATGCACCGAATTTCTTAAAATTAGTGGTTAAAAAAAATGCACATTAGAATCGATATTTTTATGTGAGGATCGATCCTTTCGATACAACATCAGTATAGAAAGTATCGATACTTTAGGATCGATCATCCCATCCCTAGCATTCGTTTCGCGCTCGGTGTGAAAGCAACATTCGCGGGCGATTCCCCTCGCTTTTTCGCATCGCGCTCAGTGTGGAAAGGCCTAAAGATGGTAAGTTTGTCTCTTCATCCGAACAGATTTGTAGCTTTACCTCACTTGCTCACCATTGAATCCTCTGCAGTAAATGGGTGCCGTAAGAATGAGAGTTGAAAAAGCTGATTAAAGCATCACAATAATCCACAGGTAATCCACACAGCTCCACTCCATTAACATTTTATGAAGTGAAAATCTGCATATTTGTAAGAAAAAACACATCATTAAGCCATTTTACACTGTCACTTTTGGCCAAAATATGAGTCCATAATCCATAGTAACGCTTCCTTCAGTGAAAAATGCTGTCCTCTGTTATCCTCTTGCATCAAAATTTCTTTGTTTAGAACTATTTTTGCTTGTGAATGGTGCTTGATCTGAGTGTCTGTCACCTGACGATACATCTTTTTCACCGGAGAAATCAATATTATGGATAGAGGACTTGTATTTTAGCTGGAAGCAACAATTTGAAGTTAAAAAACATCTTGATGGATTTGTTTATTACAAACTAAATAGATTTTCACTTCATACAATGTTATTTAATGTATAGAGTCACGTGGATTACTTTTGGATTATTGTAATGTTTTTATCAGCTGTTTGAACTCCTCATTCTGATCAGAATCAGAATCAGAATGAGCTTTATTGGCCAGGTATGTTTACACATACGAGGAATTTGTTATAGTGACAAAGCTCCACAGTGCAACAGAATGACAGCAACGGGACAGGACACAGATAACAAAAGAACAATATACAAATAGGCAATGTACAAAATAGCAAAAACACTATGCAATACAGACAATCATGTGTGTACAGGTCTGACGTGCAAATTTGAAATGGAAAAAAAATAAAATAAAAAATATTATATATGTATGTGTGGTGAATAAATAATTGTAAAATAGTGTTGTGTGTTCCACGTTAATGTCAAGTGTTCATGAGATGGATTGCTTGAGGGAAGAAACTGTTCCTGTGTCTGGTCGTTCTGGTGCTCAGAGCTCTGTAGCGTCGACCAGATGGCAGCAGTTCAAAGAGGGAGTGTGCTGGATGTGAGGGGTCCAGAGTGATTTTGCCAGCCCTTTTGCTCACTCTGGATAAGTACAGTTCTTGGAGAGTAGGGAGGGTTGTACCAATGATTCGCTCAGCAGTCCGGACTACCCTCCGTAGTCTTCTGAGGTCAGATTTGGAAGCTGAGCTGAACCAGACAGTTATTGATGTGCAGAGGACGGATTCAATGATGGCAGAGTAGAACTGTTTCAGCAGCTCCTGTGGCAGGTTAAACTTCCTCAGCTGGCGAAGGAAGAACAACCTCTGCTGGGCCTTTCTCACAATGGAGTCTATGTGAATGTCCCACTTCAGGTCCTGGGAGATGGTGGTGCCCAGGAACCTGAATGACTCCACTGCAGTCACCGTGCTGTTCATGATGGTGAGTGGGGGGAGAGCAGGGGGGTTTCTCCTGAAGTCCACGATCATCTCCACTGTTTTGAGCGTGTTAAGCTCCAGGTTGTTAAGACTGCACCAGACAGCCAGCTCCTTAACCTCCTGTCTGTAGGCAGACTCGTCACCGTCCTGAATGAGGCCGATCAGTGTGGTGTCGTCTGCAAACTTCAGGAGCTTGACAGAGGGGTCTTTAGATGTGCAGTCATTCGTGTAGAGGGAGAAGAGCAGTGGGGAGAGAACGCAGCCCTGAGGGGCTCCAGTGCTGGTGGTGCGGGTGCTGGATGAGAATTTTCCCAGCCTCACAAGCTGCTGCCTGTCTGTCAGGAAGCTGTTGATCCACTGACAGACGGAGGTAGGGACGGAGAGCTGTGTCAGTTTATTCTGAAGGGTGTCCGGGATGATGGTGTTAAAAGCAGAGCTGAAGTCTACAAACAGGATCCTCACATAAGTCCCTGGTCTGTCCAGATGCTGCAGGATGAAGTGCAGTCCCATGTTGACTGCATCATCCACAGACCTGTTTGCTCTGTAGGCAAACTGCAGGGGGTCCAGTAAGGGTCCAGTGGAGGCCTTCAGATAAGCCAAAACCAGTCTTTCAAATGATTTCATGACCACAGACGTTAGAGCCACAGGTCTGTAGTCATGAAGTCCAGTAATTTTGGGTTTCTTTGGGACGGGGATGATGGTGGAGCGTTTGAAGCATGAGGGGACTTCGCACAGCTCCAGTGATCTGTTGAAGATCTGTGTGAAAATGGGGGCTAGCTGGTCAGCACAGGATTTAAGGCAGGCTGGTGACACACCTTCTGGGCCTGTGCTTTCCTTCTTTTGTTCTTTATGAAGACCTGCCGCACGTCATCTTCACTTATTTTCAGTGCAGGTGTGGGGGAGAGGGGGGTTGCTGGAAGTGTTAATAGTTGTGTGGAGAGGTGTTCAGGGTGGGTGTGGGGTGTTTTTTCAAACCTGCAGCAAAAGACATTCAAATCGTCTTGATGGCACCCATTCATGCAGAGGATCCATTATGGAGCAAGTGATGTAAGTGTTACAGTAACAGTAACAAACTCATCTACATCTTGGATGTCCTGATCATGAGTAAAGTTACTTTTTTGGGGGGTGAACTATTCCTAAAAATAGTACATGTATACAACTTAGGCTAGACATAATCAAATATACCAGAATCAAAACAAAATTTGTTTAATCAAGATCATCCATTGCAATTGAGCTAGGACCAAAAACCAAAATGTAGGAAAGGTCAACATGTCTTTCAATACCACTATTATATTTAGATTCATCTTTCTTTCTTTTGTTCTTTTTTTGCATATATTGTATTTAATGTAATATAGACAACATCAAAAAAATAGTATATTTCACTAAAGCACTTCTCTAATGCTCCCTAATTTTGTTCTTTGTACTGTATATCATGTTTCCACTGCTTTGGACAAAATCAAAGTATGGGCTAATATTTCCTAAATGTGTTTTGCTTGGAACAGACTGTGCTGCAATCCTTGAGCTATATTTTATGCTTCCAAATGTGTAGTTATTAACAGAATAAAATCTCCCATCTCAAGCCCTTTGAAAAGTGGAACAACGTACAAGGCTTTGATCATTTAGAATGATATAAGTGATATTGGAAAGGAAAAAGCTGGACATCTTACCTTGCTGGGTAGTACATCAAAAGTCCTGGCGTCTGGTAGAGCGGTGGAGGAGGATTTTCTGTGAAAGGAAATGAAAGCTTCAATATTTTGTGGTCACTTTTAAAAGGTTTTAGGACATGCCATGTTAGTTTTTGTCATTTAGCCATTTTTCCTATTTGGTCATTATACTGTAAATTGGAAACCACCGAGTCGTATCAGTATGGCCAGTTGTTTGTTCTCAAATCATTTTTTGACACTGATGAACACACTCTTTTTAACATTATGCTTGCTCTCCAAAGCATTATTTATTAGCCCAAGGAGTTGCATTAAATTTTAAATCTCAAGAATTCACATCACAACTGGTGCAAAGTTTTCTTGTCCCTGCCCAGCATCTACAAACTCCATGTATTACCCAATAAAAATCTGAGTAATAATATATTTTTTTATATTATTATGAATTTATTGTTATTATTTTTACTTAATACCTCTCCACAGATGTTTTGGAACCGTTAAAGGTGTTAATCAATTGAAATGTCCTCTTTTTCACTCTGTCCCGTCTCTGTCCTGCCAGTATCAACTCTGGTGCTTTTTACATTACAAGGCTAATAAGTTCATTGACATAAAATGGAAGAGATTGTGAGAAACATTCTGCTCCAGCTCTCTGAGTGTTTGGTTGCATGAATTTTTGCACCTCAGCTCATTTTTCCTTTACTTTGAATCCAAAATTCAGCACTGTAAACTTACAAATACAACAGAAAATGTAAAAACAGTAGATTTTACCTTACAAATTTAATTTACATGATGACCTTTGACTGGCAACTCTTGAGTCTTTCATCTGCTGTTGTTTTTTGAGCTGTTTTAGATGCTCTGGTTGTTTTTGGAACTCTTGGTGTGTATAAAATATAGATCAAATCCAGTTAAAAGATCACACTGCTGATACAGAGAGAATAAGTCAGAAAACGTTTCATTGTGTGCCAGCAATGCTGAACAAATACCGATAGAAATACCTGTAGTGTAGATAGATCGTACTGGTTGATATGTCTTTATTTGCCTTCATTTCATGCTTTCTGCATTATCTTCTCAAAACGTGTAACTTCAAGTTATCTGTTGAATTACTAAAAAATAATATAGCTGTAATACAGGACTCTAAATGCTTGCTTAACTGATGCTGTTAAACCATTATTTAATAGTTTAAATAAAGAGGGATTTTAAAAGTTATTTGTCACATCTTGTCATTTTGATGTTCAAACAATTTAAATAATGAATATAATGAACAATAAAAAGAAGGCATAAGCTTGATCAACGTACTTCATGCCAGTCAATAGCAGACGAAGTCCTTTGCTCACACTGAAGATTTCAGCATCTGCAAATACACAAATACATCTGGTTATTGGACATATCTGACAACTTGTTAGGACTGGAGAGGTTGTTGCAAACATAATCCAAAATAAACATTTTTTGTAAGTTAAGCATTTTTTTTTTTTTTACTGTCTGAAGCAGGAACAGATGTATGATCCAGCTGATGAATTGAAACCATCTGAAACAACTCTTACAATCTTGCTCTATAAATATACCTTTCAACATGTTTAGTGTGAGATCAGGAAAAAAAGCAATAAGAAGGAGAAGAAGCAACATGTTTGTCAGCCTTGTCTCCTGGTTTCTCTGGGGCAGATGGTGAGCAAGTGCTGCACCTGACAGTCTTATTATACCAGTTTTGTTTGTTTGTTGTATAAATAAATATAAAATAATTTCTTACGAGCTTTAAAGTATGTATAGACAAGAACATCTGAATGATTGCATGATTTAACTTTAATTTGACAGAATTAAAATGTGCTTTAATCCAAGCCCTCTGGGTCATGGCACCAGATTTATCCCCTAATAGTGTTTAAAAACTGACATTTTGCAAGTGCTCGCAAAACACTTTTTAATGTACACAAAGTTAGCTCATGTTCTTTCAGTGTGGGGGAACATTGTCTGTTTAGCTCTTGATTTTTATCCAAAGCAATTGAAGACTAGGGATTTACTGAAACAATCATATACTGTATCAGCATATTGCTATTGCTCACAATATTCTGCCACGCAGAATATATGCTACATACCAAATAGCATACAGATGGAATCAATACACTACAAGTGGAATCATTTTATCTGAAATGGATTGATAATTTAATAATGGGTAACATTCATCAAACAGGGTACAGTCGGTAAAGACAGTAATCCCCAAAGTTCAATAAATGAAATTAACATTGCATTAGCAAAGAAACAGGACAAATAAAAATACAACCAATAAAACAATTTAAAATGGAAAGGGCAAGTTCAACACTTTCTCGCTGTTCAGATAAACATTCTCAAACTTTCAAATAAACACTTTCACGCTTTTCAAACAAACACTTTCAGCACTTTCAAATAAACATTTCCATGGTTTCATTTGTTTTTGCCAAATGGAAGATTCGGGTCATTTAGGTCAATTAAGTCAAACCAAATTCTTACTATTTCCCAAGCTCATTTGAGTGAAGTTCAACAAAATCCAGCTCTTTGAATAATTTAAAAAACTGTAAACTAAAAACACATCCGTTAAAATGATGACGCAATATTAGAACCGCATCAAATGCACTATTACTGATTTTCCACGGCCTAATTTTTAAAATGCTTGAGGAATTACACTCAATCAGGGCTGGTTTTAGTCAAATACAGTGACCATAGACAAAATGCAGGTCTTAACAAAAACATTTTTTTTATAATTTTTAAATTAAGCAACTGCATAAAGCAATTGTTATCAGAAGTGTGCAATTGTGAATTAATATGGACTTAAATATCACATTTACATGAGGAGGGGTCCCAAACCCCAAAATGACTGTATTCCTTCAGACTTGTAAAGTAAGTATTGGACCTGTTACAGATTGTGAAATTTTAAATAAGCCTTACAAAATACATATGAATAAAAAAAACTTCAAATCATGGCTGACAAGTTCACTCTAGTAATTTATTACTTCATTTATTGCAAACAGTAGTGCTAATAAATAGTGTAAAGATCTAATCTGAAAGGTGTATTTATTGTGCCACCTTCTGGTTAGCGATGTCAGAACCCACTTTAATGGTTTATTTGTGCCAATCAAGAGAGAGGAAATTACCAGAAAACTTTCTGTCTCTTTTTTTGTGTTGGATATTTAAAAGGAAGTGGAAATATGCAGAGAGAATGTCTCTGCTTTGCGCAAAGCCCTTCAACCTGCTAATGTCAAAATGATGGAGTCATTCAATAGAAACCAGAGCTGTGAACTGTGTACATCCGTGACCTTAGATGTGCCCTGTGTACTGTACAAGCATAATGAAATGTCAATATGCTTGTAATTAGTCTGTCACTTTGCAATAAACACAATGAATCAAAAATCAAATTTATTTTCAAATGAGACAAAGCTGGTAGAATATCAGTTGCATGTAAGTAGTACTAAATCTCCATGCCACAAAAAGCATCATTATCTAAGTAGCACAAACAAAAGAGATTTGATGCTCTCTCTTCCTCCTCATCCTCTTCCTCTTTGAACAGCAGGTTCAAATCTGCTTCAGTAGCATGGCAGTAACATTGCATAACAGCAGTTACATATGCACAGCCTTCAAATCAGATGATCTATGAATGTACAGTGTCTCTCTTTATCAAGATATATAGGCTATGTATTCACTACTCCAGGCCTGTCGTTCTGTGTACGTCTGTTAAGTTTCCAGACAAATGAGCACTTTAGGAAAGCAAAGGCCCTTATAATTATCCATTCAGTGTGCAACCATATTAAATACAATCACGCTATACACTTATATACACGGTGTGTTATGTTGTAACTTGTTCAAATGGATGCTGAAATAATAATTGCATTTGCGTGCAGTGTAAAACAGCCATACTCCATCATAAAACAATGAATGATGTTAGTTAAGTTATCATTTTCAGAAACCCTGCCAAGAAATATGATCACTTTTTATGAAGAAATAGCTAAATTCAGGTCATAATTTATTGAACACGTTTGCTATGACACATTAATCTTAAACTTAAGATCTGACATAACATGTTTGCAGCTTATTTTTCCATCCTAATTCTTACTAAATTTCCTTGTCTGAAGTCATTTTTTATTGTTTTAAGATTGTTTTAAAGGTGGTTTTATTTGCTTGAAATAAAGGCAATAAATTTCTCAGAGAAGATATACACGCTCACACTTACATTCACATTACTGTAATCTCTGGGAGTATAGATGAGCTCATCTCTTGGCAAGTAGCTCTCAAACTGAGTTCAACTCTGATTGGCCCACTGTAGTCCTCTTTTAAAGGAGTCATATGATGCGATTTCATGTTTGCCTTTGTCTTTGGAGTGTTACAAGCTGTTTGTGCATATATAAGATCTGTAAAGTTGCAAAGATTAAAGTCTCAAACCCAAAGAGATATTCTTTATAAAAGTTAAGACTCGACCACGGTGTGGGAAGATTTGCATAACACCGCCCAAACGTATACGCAATGAAAGAAGGCGTAACTTTTATTCTCGCTGTAGTATTGTTGTTGCCGCCACCATGTCGTGGAGACGCTGTGTGTTTTGTTCGGGTGTGCCCTGTTTTTTACAGTCTATGGGTGTGCCTCACATGTCCTGAAAAGTGAAGCTGTGGGCTCTTTGATCGCCCCCTGGTGGCTGGCTGCAGTACAGGTCATAAACCCCGCCCTCTCCATGTAAACGAATGAGACTTGAGTCAAAATAAAAAAATAAATTACACTTCCAATACAATTTTCCGAAATATGGTTTTGGTCATTTAAGGTAGTTGTTATCACGCTGATACATGGTCAATTGTTCATTTTTGTGATAAGTTTGATTTTAGCTAGTAATTTGATGCTATAAAAACGGGCCGTGTCATTTTGGGTTTGGGCGGGAGTTTGATTCCGCGGCTCCACCTCACGACACTACTGCGCAGACTCTGGCTCCAAATGACGTCATTTACTCACGATGGCAGCGGCCATATTGAGATGGCTTCACTTTTCTATAGTGGAAGGAAATGGAGACGCGTCGTCCATCTTTTTTTTACAGTCTATGGTTTCGTTGTGAAAGAGAAAGTACTTTGTTTGGCCTTCCAAATGAGTACACAACTAAAAATCAGTGGTTAAGTTATATTTGCAACACTGTTCCAGAACAGTACACTGCAAAAATTTGAGTGTGTGCAGCGCATTTTGCGGAGGACTGTTTCCTGATCCTGGGAGAGAGTAGCCTACAATGTGAACACTATGAATGGCTGTGAACACTATAAAGTGGGGCAATTCAGTCTGGTGCTTCTGACTCACAGCCTGTAAGTACGTTTCGATATTTAAAGAATTTGCTACTGACTATTCAAATGCCAGTTTTGAGCAGTGTATAGAGTAGTGCTTGTTTGGCGTTTCTACAATCACAAATGCAGACATGGTGTTATGTTTACACGGCGCGGCGCAATGCGTAAAAAGACCGTATGAGTAATTATAATCAGTAATCATGTTCTCACTGAATGCAACAAATGCCTCATTTATAGTGGGTTTTATTGTTTTAGTCTCATCGCGCCCACGGATCACAACATGGTAAGGGGCGTAACATTTCCGTCACACGCTTGAGTTATTCGGCCAGTCACAATGCACTGGATAGCTGGCCAATCAGAGCACACCTCGCTTCTCAGAACGATGAGCTTTGTAAAATCGATGCGTTTCAGAAAGGCGGGGCATAATGTACTGTATGTGGAAAATAATGTGTTTTTTGAACCTCGAACCGCGTAAACACATTGCATTGATTACACCAAATACACAAAATAATGTTCTTTTTAGCAACATCAAATGACCCCTTTAAAGGTCCCATATTGTACACCTTTCTGGAGTTTTATTTTAGGTTTTGATGTCCTTAAGAATATATATTCGCGGTATAAGTACCAAAAACCATCTCAATATATTTTTACAGCTCTTTTCTCTGGAGCTCTGGTAAAAACAGGTCGATTTGTCCTGTCTAATTAATATTCATGAGCCTCTCTTCTGATTGGCCTGTTGTTTTCTGAGTGACGCACGGCTAGGCCAACCACAGGTAACTAGGGTCATGAAGGGCCGACGTCACAATTACATCACCACAATTACCATCGTCAAAAATGCTTGTGTTTGCAGCGCACACTTCTTGTCAGAAAAGGTTCAATAAAGTCTTGTCTTTTGTTGTTATGGGCGCCTCTGAAGATTTCTCTGAAGATTCATCTCACGAATATGTCGTGTATGAAATATTGTCTGTGTGCATGTGTGTAAAACAACAAACTGACGATTTATATATCATTTGTAATTGTATATACATTGTTGTGATTAATTGTGGCTGGAATAATAATGTAGCTGTAAAAATAGTTGCCTGCTGAAACTGATGTATTTACACCTTCATCATGACTAGATAGTCACGGTGAGTTTGTCTTTACTATACATGTTAGACATGATCCACCTCATAGTAACAATCCTGTCAGATCGTCCATCCTTTGAGTCAGAGTGTAATGTTACAGGTCAGCTGATCTGGTTTCGTCCGTTAAAGTTAACTTTAACGTGTTGTTGTTGCTCATGGACACGATGCTGTCTGGGGGTTTGGCAAAAGGATGGTGGGCGGTGCTCGGGATGGTGACTGAAGGCGGTGACTGAGTAGATTGGACGTCACATTTTTACGGAAGTCACAAGGACTCATGAAAAAACACAGCAACTTTATTCAGGCTGTGTGCATTTTACTGTGGACTGACGGTTTTGAAACTTATATGGTAGTTACATAGCCCCTAGATCTCTGTTGTCATGAAAAAAGCCAGGAAATTTCAGTTTTGACAATATGGGACCTTTAACACAAATTATGTCATTTTCTTGACTAAAACATATTGAAATATTGTCAAAATGGCTATGATTGGTGACATTAATCTGGAAACTTGAGTTATTTCATCACTGGATTTTCCTGATTATTCAGCACGGACAGATTAAATTGATCAAAAGTGATAGTGACAGTCAAAAAGCTATTAAAAATGCTGTTCTTTTAAAGTTTTTTCATCAAAGAATCCTGTTTGTATAATGGGTTACACATAAATATTCAGCAGCAACTGTTTTTACCATAAGATGATGTTTTTTGAGCACCAAATCAGCATATTACAATGATTTCTGAAGGATCATGTGACACTGAAGACTGGAGTAATGGCTGCTCAAAATCTGGCTTTGCCATTGCAGGAATAAATTACATTTCAAAATATATTTAAATAGAAAACAGTTATTTCAAATTTGAATAATTTTTTCAATGTTAGTGTTTTTACAGCATTTTTTAAATAAAATAAGTACAGCCTTGCTGAGCATATGAGACATTCAAACACATTTGAAAATGTTACTGTCCCAAAACTTTTCTTAACTATAACAGTACACTTGTATTTCAAGCTAACAGACATGTACTATAAACTTCCATATGTCCTAATGTGTTACATTTTTTAATTAGTAAATTTCCACACACAAGCCATACATCTTGAATGCCTCGAGGAATGTCTGATGTTTTCCATTTTCATGCAGTGTGATGAAGTGACAAGGTGAAGTAAGCAGGCACCCATATGGAGCTGCTGTCTCATTATTACATCAAATACACTTCTCTTGTGAACCTACAAACTAACCGAACTGTATGTTTTTGTACTCCTAATTGTTCTACTAAAACACACCAACCGCACACATGCAAATGCCCTACAGCTGCTGGCTGCCAGTGTGTCTAAATGAGCAAAAGGTACGCAAAATTAAAAACACTGCGATGAAAAACACTCCATATGATGAAAAGGCCTCTTGCTGGAAGAGCTTCATGATATGAAGACTGAATGACCGCCAACTTTACTTTGTGCATCCCTCTTATACTATGTCTGCTTGAAATCAAGGCTCTGCACCAGATGCTCTCACAACCTGCATTCCTGCAGCAGGACCGTGCATAGTTCACACATCCTATCAGCCGGCTCTATTTAAATATTTTGCCGTGCTTCTTAATTTTTCTTCTCACCTGATCCATTCCAGATGTGCGAGCCACAGGCTAAGTGAGGTGGCAGTAAATTGCACTCTTATGTTCTCATTACACACCGGCCCAGCTGTGTGTGAGCGCTCAGTACAGTACATGCCTAGTATTTATCATATGACAAATACACATTATGAAAATGTTATAATATTGCTGTGCCAGATGGGTTCTGCCCTTCCAACTACATCAGATGCCAAACCGTTGAACGTGATATTCAACACAGGTACTGAATAACAAGCTCATGAAGTTATGGCAACAGACACCTCTTATTTCGTTCAGCTCCACCCTGAGAGACAGAAACATGGACTATAACCTCAAAATTCCCTTCATACTTGAAGAGATAGTTCTCCATAAAATGAACACTTTGTCATCGTTTACTCACCCTCATATCATTCCAAACCATTTTTTCACGTGGTAGAAGAACACAATAATATGTGTTAAAGAATGCAGGTGGTCGCTATTTTCTCTGGATTGAGATTTGAAACAAAAATACCCTAACGGTGCTGTAAATTCATCTATACGACTCTCATGCGGTATATTCTAAGCTGAAGCCTTATGACAGTTCACACAGAACACATTTTGTATTCCACTGCATTCTTTTAAAACATTAAATAAAATATATATAAATGAGAGATGCAGAATGGAGGTTCAATTTTGGTGCTTATGCACTAGACCAGGGTTACTCAAATCTTTCCCTGGAGGGCCAATCTGCTGCAGAGTTTAGCTCCAACCCTGATCAAACTCCAACCCTGATCAAAAAAGAAGACGTAACTTTTATTCTCGCTGAAAAAAAAACGGCCTCTGGTCTCCTTTTCGTTAGCATTAGCCATTATGCTTTTTTGGCTAAAGATTGCAGGCTTGCCTTCTAGTGGCTTGGTATTGTTGCCTCTGTCGTGGAGACCATATATAATACATATGCATATCTATGGTGGAGACACTGTGTGTTTCCAAATATGGTAAGGGGCGTAACATTTCCGTCACACGCTTAAGGTATTCGGCCAATCACAATGCACCGGATAGCTGACCAATCAGTGCACACCATGCTTTTCAGAGCAATGAGTTTTGTAAAAATCAACTGTTTCAGAAAGGCGGGGCAGAGAGGAGCAACAATAATGTACGGTATTTGGAAAATGTGTTTTTTTTATCCTTAAACTGTGTTAATTAAACTGTGCATTACACCAAATACACAAAATAAAGTTCTTTTTAGCAACATCTTATGACCCATTTAATATGCTGTGCAGCCAAACACAGAAGTGTGTTCTGCTTGAATCGGCTTTCATTAAGTATGAATGCTGATATACACACTAATTAAATTTAGGAAGTTCATAAATAATCAGTGTTGGGGAAATTTACTTTTAAAAGTAATGCATTACAATATTGTGGTACTCCCTAAAAAAAGTAACTAATAGCGCTACCACTTACTAGTACTTTTTATGGAAAGTAATGTGATGCATTTTGTGTTTCTTCTTCTCATTTGACCTGGGCTTGCTGAATTGTTTTCAATATATGTTTCAAAAAGTTATTTTGGCAAATGTAAATGCCCTTTCACACCAAAAGTAAAATGAATAAGCCCCAGGCTGAAGGAAATATAAATTTGCATCAGAAAAAACCTTTCCGCTGTGCTGCTATTCTGAATTGCATGAAGAATAGTTCAACACTCTTCAGCAATAATAAAAAAAAATGCACAACATCTCTGCACTTACTCCTAAATTGTCTCAACATGGGGACAGGAGAGCTGTCTGTCAATACATGAGAAAACAAGGTAACTCGCATTACTTTTTTTAAAAAGTAACTCAGATATTTTATTGTAATTTTACTTTACTAGT
Source organism: Schizothorax lantsangensis (assembly GCA_027422415.1). Lineage (NCBI taxonomy): Eukaryota > Metazoa > Chordata > Actinopteri > Cypriniformes > Cyprinidae > Schizothorax > Schizothorax lantsangensis. The sequence goes on from CM049850.1 coordinate 24,795,567, forward strand.
TACTTCAAAAAGTAATCTGATTGTGTTACTTGTAATGTGTGACCCTCAACACTGTAAATCAGGCCGAAGTGATGTTTTGTTCAATTTATTCTTTTGATTTGGATCTTTTTAATGAATCGTTTGATCCAGTTTACAAATCCGAAATGACTTATTCATTCAGAGCAGTCAAAAGCTCACTTTACGCTGAGTCATGTGGATGGCCTTTATTACAGGCTACTTAAAGCTTTAAATATCTTGGCCTACATAATGCAGCTATTTTAAGCCTAGACAGCATCCTCAAAATCTATTGGGTGAATAGGCCTATATGTGTTAGCTGGCAAAACAACACTGTAAAAAAAAAAAAAGTTGGGCAAACTTAAAAGTTTAAGGCAGGGGTGCCTAACCCTGTTCCTGGAGATCTACCTTCCTGAAGAGTTTAGTTCCAACCCTGATCAAACTCACCTGTCTTTAATTATCAAGTGCTCCTTCAGATCCTAGTTGGTTCAGGTGTGTTTGATCAGGGTTGAACTCTGCAGGAAGGTAGATCTCCAGGAACAGGGTTGGGCACCACTTGTTTAAGGCAACCAGCTTCAGCAGATTTTTGAGTTTTCTCAACGTCTTGTTTTAAGTTTATACAACAAAAAGTTGAGAAATTTCCTAAAAAATAAGTTGAGAAAACGCAAAAATCTGCTGAAGCTTGTTGCCTTAAACTTTTAAGTTGGCTCAAAAAATTTGTTTTAATTTTTTTTTTTTTTTTTACAGTAAAGTTGATTTGTTACCAAAAATGTTGCCCCTGTTTTTGCATAAAAAAAATTAAAAAAACTAATATAGATGGGCAAGAAACTGACATTATTTTCCTCCAAGGTAAGTCATTGGATTTTATCATACTTAAGGCCACCCTGGAAAGGTGGTAATTATTTTCGTGCATACAGACGACGGCGGCGTTGAAGCTCTTTTATTTGCCGTCAAACGGTTGATCACTGCCGTGTGTGTGTGTCCTGTCGCAAAATGCTGCGAAAAGTCCTACACGACGGTAATAGTTTGATTAAGGTGTTTAAATGTCTGTACCGCACTTCAGTAATGCGACTAAAATAGGAATACTCCACATGTCTTAATTCGATTTGTTTACTTCGATTATGACTTTAGCTGGATTAAGGTAATCAAAAATCTCTGTTTACATGGTAGACTCTTAATCAGAGTATTGTCTTAATCGTATTAAAATCGGATTATTGATGTCCATGTAAACGTAGTCACTGACTACGTAGACACGTAGGACTTTTCGCCGCATTTTGCGACAGGACACACACACGGCAGTGATCAACCGTTTGACGGCAAATAAAAGAGCTTCAACGCCGCCGTCATCTGTATGCACGAAAATAATTAACTGCACTTGAAACTTTCATAAAATGAAAAATGAAATACCCAAAACTGTATATGGCATCATCACGAAGACGAACTATATGTTTATACGTGAAATTCTTGAGGGGACGTCAGATGGCGTCGCGTGGTGACGTAATGACGCATGCCATTAATCGATCTATGTACTATAACATGTAAAACGGGAACATGAAAGGATTATTCTAAAAGCGACTCATGTAAACACCTTAATCATAATATTGTCTTATTCAGAATAAGGTAAATAATTAGATTACTGATGTCCATGTAAACGTAGTCACTGTTTACCCAAACACCACACGGTTCAAATGAAATTAACAGGTTCTTTATAGTCATGAGTGCTGGGTCTCCTCCAAGGGCTGATTCATTTTGCTTTCCTCTGAATGGATTCTTAGAAGTGCAGAGCTGAAAAGGAAGGAAAACATTTAGTTGGAATGTGAATGAGGAAAAATGTCATGAAGATGTTGCTTTATTGTGGGCAGATCACTATGTTGATGTCATATGTTTTCTCTACAATTTTGAAGAGATTTGTAGATAAGAATTAAATCAGAAAAAAAAAAAGTTTTATTGACCACATGCAATTGACAACAGTCTACTAAGGCAATTGTTGGCATAGCCATGGGAACATTTTTTGAGCTGGGGGGGGGGGGTCACGTGACAAGAGTGATGCGAGAAGACTGAATGATGGCAGATTCAAAAGCGCTACTTTTGTTAATAAAATTTTCATTTCTTCTATCTTGCTGGGTTTTCATTAAAATATAACAAAGAACCACAAACTAAGCATTCGTTTTAAATAAGGGAAAATCTTATTCATTTTGTTAATAAAAGTTAGATGTTTAATATATGCAAATTTGCCAATTGTACTATTTTATGGCTTGTGTGTTTTAATTAATAAGATAAAACACAAACCACGATCGTTTTAAGGTAGCCTAACGGGAAATCCATGTTAAATGCTGGTAAAATATAGGCTATCCTTATTCGTGTTGTTAATAAAAGTTCAAAGTTTAATACATTTATGCATTTAGCAGACGCTTTTATCCAAAGCGACTTACATTGCATTCAAGTTACAGTTTTACATTTTATCGGCTCTTGCTTTCCCTGGGAATCGAACCCATGATCTTGGCGTTGCTAGCGCCATGCTCTGCCACTTGAGCTACAGGAAAGCTTAATAAAGGTGAATTTGTCATTGAACTATATTTATTGTATAGCCTTTTTTTTTTTTTTCATTAAGAGTAATATTTAATCACCCGTAAGCAGTAATGTTGTTTCAAGAATAGGAAAGTCCTAATGTTAAAGATCAAAATAAGCGCTACAGATGTTGAAAAAGCGAGATTTTTTTCTGCTGAGGTAAAGACGCTCTGGCTCGTTCTCTGCTGTCTTTTTGCTATGTCTGCAAATGATTGTTCATTTTTAATTTGGGAAAGGCACAGACATGTTACAGGTTATAATATAGGCTAATCAAAAAATCATGGCAACAATTTTTATTTATTTTTTTAAGTTGAACTGATTTTTAACCGTTGTTTCTTGCCATTGTAGGGCTAGGCTACTTTTTTCAATGAATTTTAATGAATATACAAATTAATAAAATTAATTTTATTTTATTGTCACAAATTGTTCATTCATTTATTTTTAACACCGCACCCCCATTTTTTTGTGGGCTACACTCCAGGGGGTGCTGCAGCACCCCTACTTCCCGCGGTAATGATTGTTGGTACAAGTATTGGCATGCATTCTGAATAAAGACGAGTCATAGGAAAGTACATACAAGACTAATTCATACCAGAGAACATTTGGAGCTGTGTTCCAAATGATCTCCTTAGGCTGTTGGTGATGTGATGGTAAAAGCCCCATTCACTCAACACACAAAAGAGTATGGACTCGGTAATGAGGTGCAAGACATGACTTTCTGTCAGAACTCAGCAGTTAACTTTCATATCACTTCATTGGAAGTTTGCAAAAGTGCTGAAATAAAGAACAAGGACACAAGTCTATTATTCAGGGATGACTTTCCCCAAGGTGATGCAACTTAACCTTCTCTTTAAAATAAAAAATTTATTTCGCTTGGCACAAAGCCTGGGCAGACAAAAATGGTGTGATCTCGGTTTCAACTAAATGAGAGGCAAAATTTATGGAAGGAAGTGCAGTAAGACAGTTTTGGCAGTGCGAGCGCCTGTGCAGATGCCTGCCCGGCTAGAGAACACCATTATCTGGCAAGGCTCATTCATCAAAGGAACATGGGGGACCTTACTCTAATTTACAGGTCCTGGAGCATGCATCAGATTGAATGTTATATTTGGCTGAAAACGTCATCTCCACTGAGAGCTGGCTGCAAATTAAGAACATTTTCTCATACTGCTGAATATCTGTTAACTCTCCATTAATACTGCAGGTCATCTTGACCCATCTGAAATTTTAAAGGGATAGTTCACAAGACAAAATAAAATAAAAGTAAATTCTTTCATCATTTATTTACCCTCATGTTACATTACCTGTAGGACTTTTTTTGTTCAGTGGAACATAAAAGATGTTCTGTGAGGAACAGGTCCAGATATAAAAATCACAAATGTCTTTTGAGTATACCATTTTGAATATGGAAAAATAAAATTTGAGAGATACTACAATGGGGAAATTTTTTAGTCTAAAAAACAAATAAAATTTCACTGTTCTTTATAAAGCATATCATATGGAATAGTTGGAGTTGTAATGATTCACTGCTCTGAGACTAGAAAGAAGACCCAAATGCTGCTTTTTATTCCCAGTGGTCCATGAGAGTCCAGGAAACAGTAAACAGATAATCAAGGGAATCCAGGTACAGGGAGGAGAGCAAAATCCTCAGAAACCAGAACTCAGAAATGCAATTTTAACAGAGTGAAGACATCACAAAGATTAAATGGAAACACTGAGTTTATATAGGCAAACCTCAACAAGCAAACCAGTCACAGGTGGAGGTAATCGGGCCATAAAGCGTTCATGCAAAGGATTCTGGGAAATGTAGGAGAAGCTAAAGAATAGGAAGGGTACCCTCCGATGAAGATCATAGGGCACTCCAGTGGGTTTAACAGGAATATAGGACACTAGTTTTATTTGGACTAGTTTTATGGTATTGTTTGTCATTGTGCAGCTGTATGCCTCCGGACCACATTCACTTTTATTAAATGCAAAAAAAAAAAGCAACATGTAACAAAACATCTTTATTTATGTTTTACAAATGAGATCAAGTAAAGTAAGTCATTTTAGGAAACCTATCCCTTTTCGATATTCTGGAAAAAAAAATCTCACTAATTTCATTATGCTTTATCTGATCAAAGATGGTTTTTTGGCACCTTTATTTAACATAAAATAAACATCAGTGTTTCATTTGTGTTTAATTCTGAACATTAGAGCTGGTCAAGAAAGATCACTCATCATTGTTGGTAAAAGAAAGAAAAAAACTGTAAACACAGATCCACACTGAAAATCTTCAAATCTAATTTATTTCCTGAGGATAAACAGAAAGTTTCAACATTTAGCAAAATGTTAAACAACATTCAGATGTCAAATGAATAAGAAATATTGTCAGATTTACATGATAAGCCAGTTAAATTCCTCTTTTATGACCAGATTGGCTGATACCATTAAATGAATTGAGAGCAGCAGTACAGAACGTTGTTTTGTTGGACTGTGCTGGGTAAACATGTCATGTGTGTTAGATGTTAAAACAAATCTCTGGCACCTTGCTTTGACTGTGGTTGATGCAGGTTAGTCATTGTGACCTGTGTCTGGAGAGGTAGTGTGAAAACACACACGAGAAAATGAATATGCAACCTTAGAAGGCAGCAAAGCACCTTGGAGATGCTCTGTTATATTGCTTGATTGTGGTTACGAAGGGCCCGTGCCCTCAGTAAACCTGGGTATCAACACACTCTATCTAAAGTGCATCCATAACTCATGTAAATTTACATCCCAGGAGAACATCAAGTGTTATGGATCGATGAACCGTGCGTTCTAGATGCATCAGAAGACTCTTTGGCTGAAGCCAAGGATCAAAGAAGCCTAATTACATTTTGCATATATTTCATTGAATTTTAAGGGTACACAAACGACATGTAACAATGGAACAGGAGTATGTAGTGATTCACCTTGCAAATGCTGGCTGGCTTTAAGCCATAAAGGAATGTAAAGGTAGGATTGAGGCTGACATATGACGAGTCATAGACCCATATTTACTCAAACCACATATGATTCTCTTGGAAACAGCTGCTGAAAATTCAAGGCCATTTTCTGAATAAACATCATCAGACCCAAACACTAATCATCTCTGTTCAGTTTGATGTCAAACAGACATGGGCCTGAGTAAAGAGTAGAGAAGAGAAACGGGAAAAGTCATTTGATTTCACAGTCAAAGGCGGTGAGGAATCTGAGGAGAGTTGGCTGACTGCTCTGAAATTCTAAGAAATAACTTTTTTTGAACAAATTTCCCTGTTGTCCTATAAAAAAAACTATTTGCTGACACTCAAAGTCAATATTTAAATAACATGCTTTTTGGCCTGTATCAATACACTCATTTGTATTTGTGTACGTGTGCGGAGGGAAAAGAGAAAGCACCAAAAATCTTTGACGAGTCTTTGACAAAATACATGAAGACATATTCACCTAGTTCGATGTAGAGATTGAATGTACACCAATACATTTGGCCCACAGAAATGAGGTAAAATGTGATGAACAGACAGGCCAAATAATCCACATCTTATCTGTTTGGTCCACTCAGATGTGAAAGAGAAGTAAAAACCTTTTGTAACATCCAAACAAAAGGATAGAGGTCTTCTGGCCTCTTGGAATGATGTTGAAAAATGAAATTTAATGATTTTGGTTTAGTTTCATTTAAAAAATCTCAATTCCATAGCACAGCCAACAATTCTTCCATGACAAATTTAATTTTAAAACGTACTTATATTCTATGGTGCCTCTGTAACACGATTACACAGCTAACATTTACTTCTTACAGTTGAATGAGATTATAAAACTTTTCCATGATTTAGTGGTTCTTTTCAACCTGCTCTTCCTCGGCCAGACAGGCAGAGCCAGTGATCTGAACTGACCACAGATGTGTTCCTTTGAAAATCTTTAAAGCATCGGTTTATAATCCACAGAGTTCGGACATTTTGAACATTATGCACTCAATCAACATCCAGCAAAGTATTTTTTTCTCAAGCTCTTATGTGAACTGATTTTTTTCCCCTCAAACCACTAAGTGAAAGGGTGGAAACTGAATGTCTACAAGGAGATAAAATGGATTATAGTAGCTTGGCTTCTTTTGATCTTTACTGAGTAACTTCCTCTGGAGAGATGGGCCTGCGTCACACTTTACAGTCCAGGTATAGCGAACAAAGAACAGAAGCACAGAAGTCAGAAAGAACACGACTAAAAGCTAAATGGCCTGCACTGTTGTCGCTATCTATGTTAAAGGGCAAAAGATAACCACTGGACCCACAGGCTCCCGGGTTGCCCTGTGATGTGAGCTTTTTATAAGTAAATAAGACATTTCTACAGCTGATGATTTTTCATTGAGTCAAAATGTTGCTGAATTGTGATGATGAATAATAGATACAAAATCTTCATGATTTCTTTTGGCTAGAGTAGGTTTATTGAATTAGCTATTGTTTAAGATCACAAAAAAAATCATAATTTGATGCCTGACCATCCAAAGTACACCCAAACCCCTTCAAATACCTGAGGACCATCGGCAAGCCAGATGCACTTACGTGATGCAAAGAGAGACTAGAACTTCATGACAGCTTGTCTGACTTTTTCGAGATGGAAGAGCTTGTTTGTTTTGGCTAGACTTAAAACAGACTTGGTCTGGCAGCGCTAGAGGTTCGTGAAACTGAGATTGTGGGTGGAGAGCCATTTTTGCATTACACTTCAGATTAACGCAGGTTTTGATGAAAAAAATATCTTGTGGAGATATTTCTCACCAGAAGATGATTAGCTGTGCCAACTAAGGACTGCAAAGTCACACTTTTTGGACAGACTATAATATGGACTACATTGCAAACTCGACAGTGCGACAGTACATTTCTATTTTTAATAATGTTGAAATAGCATGGGATAGCTAATTCACTTGCCTTCTGTGACAAGTAACGGTTACACAATATATCTTTTAGTTCATTCATGGTTTTAGACAAACAGAAACTGAGAGAGAAAGGAAAATTAGCCTAACATCACTGCACACACACCCGAATGCATCCATCCTTGTTCATGGTCAATAGAATGTCTTGTGTTTTCAACTGTGTGTTTTACGGAGTGGAAAGACGAATTAATTTGAAATTCCCCACCTCATAAAATAGTTACCTTTTTTATGAGATCAGGTTGGTCCTTTTTTGCATTCAGGCCCAGTATCCACTATAATTTTAACATAGGAATAGAAGTGCACCATTTGTATCTTGAATGTGCAAGGCTTCGGTGTCATCGCTTCACGTTATTTTTAGCTGCACAAAACAGCTCATTATACTGTGTTAGACTGCAAAATGTTGTTCATATTCTTCTAGCTATTTACATAGAGTGACTAAAAGATCAATACTGAACATGCAGCAAAAATCTAGCTTTTTGTGTAATTAAACAGTTACATGTATACATGATTAGGCATGTAAAAGTAACTTCGATTTAATATGCATTAAGCAAAGCTTTATAATTCCTACTAAGCTTATAATACTAAGTAATACTAAGCTTATAATTAATACTAAGCTTATAATTCCTACTAAGCTTATAATTTGAGCTACAGGCTTTCCTGTAGCTCAAATGGTAGAGCATGGCGCTAGCAACACCAAGATCATGGGTTCGATTCCCAGGGAAAGCAAGAGCTGATAAAAATGTAAAACTGTAACTTGAATGCAATGTAAGTCGCTTTGGATAAAAGCGTCTGCTAAATGCGTAAATGTAATAACTTGGCTTAACTATAAACCCAAGTTTATAATGTGTGTTCCCACCGCCCCCCACACACTTTTCGGATTGCTCATAAACTCCTGGCTAGCAGGATTACAGATAGATGTTTTCCTGTCTATTGCTATGAAACAAGTAGAAGAGCTTCTGGCTGATCTTCTCAAAACAGACACAGTGCGACACACAGTATGAAGAGGCCCACCGAAAGGGCCAAAAAGAAGTACAGCAAAGTTCAACTTGTTCATCACACACTATTCCAGTTTTAAGGATCAAAAATGAAGCATGTTATTTCCTTGTCTTCAGCTAAATGGTGAATTACATTTGGCAGAGGGGTGCTCATAAACACTGGTGGTTTGAGGAGCGTGCTCCTGGCATTATCTCCATTAACGGCTGTGATTAATGTGGTGTGAAAACTGAGGCTACAGGGAGCAGAGAGCTAAACAAGTGGAAGCTTCAAGGAGTAACTTAACAGAGGATAAACACATTAGAGGAATGTAGCACCACACACAAGCCACAGTCCTGGCTCAGATGCACCTATCTGCATCGATTATTCACTTGTTCCATTAATTGCTCAGATGCTCAGAACCTCCAGATACGATGATCCCGTGTGATATTATATAAATTAAATAAAATGCAAATAATTTTGTCCTTTATACTGTCATTACAACTAAATTATTTCAATGTTAACTTGAAGCTATTTATTTTCATTTTTCATTTTCATTGTTAATGTTAGATATATATTTATTATCAAAAAAATAAAACTTTTTTGTGGGACCCACACTTGTAAAAAATTTATATAATAAAATGTATTTAAAATACATTTGATTCATGCTAAGTATACTACAAATACATTAACATATTTATGTACTTCATAAAAATACCCTGCAACTGTACTTTTGTTATAATAACTGCTATACTTAAAGTCTGCTAAATTGCAACAACTCATTTTGTACTTAATGCACTTTAATTGTGCAAAAGTAGTGCTGAAGTCCAACTAAAGGTATACTGAATTATATTTAAATGTGCTAAAGCTGAACTATTGCAAGTATACTTCTGATACACTTTAAATATCTTACATTTAAAGACTGATATTATTCAAAGATCATACAATCCTCATCAACAGTGACATTAAAACATTTTAGGCTTAATATTAAGAAATGTACATTGTGCACAAGTAGTACTCCAAATAAAGACAATATGTCAGTAAATATGAACTATACTTAGTATGAAATGAAATATGATATTTTTAATAGGGCAGTTTTTAGCATCCTCCAAAATCTGACCCCTTTGTTTCTGGACTTCTTTTCATTTTGAAACATTTTGGCTTCTCAACTTCATTAAAAAAAACACCTTTATTAATTTATTGCAGAAATGGGGCAAAGGTTATACACATGAAGAAAGTATGTGTTTTAAGAAATGGCGGCACTGACAACATAAAAAATATTTTATTTAATTTGAAGCCTGCAGTGTTTCATGCTAGCTATACATTGCTGTCCGATAAAGATGACTAATGTGTCTTGTTGAAATATTATCCAGAGATGCACATATGAAATCATAAGACTCGACGTGACTGTGCAGTGTAATGGAATATCTGTCATGATGAGGCATGTTTTGATTATCCCGCGGCGAGGGTTCGATTCGAAAGAGGCATGTACCTTTTAGCCTGTAGCATCTTCTGCATCTGGAATTTGTCTAGTGACAAAGAGAAGCTCGAATGTTTTTAGTCAAAAATATGTTTATGATTTCTACCGCAGCATATTATGGTTTGATAAAAGAACGTTAAGGGGGAAACAGCCTTATTGCACTGTTTATAAAAGATCATTGTGAATTTGGGATACTTTTTGTTTAACCAGAAGCCCTTATTTTGGTTAAAACGATATGCTACGCTTACAAACGGATGAAAAATTTCAGTGTTTACATTTATAAATTCGAGAAAACACGCTTCTTGTTCTGTCTCACATCACCACTTATATTTCTATTTGTTTGTGTCATAATTTTTTACATTCAGAAATCAGGGTGAAAGACATGTTTATCTAATGTTTAGATTTTTTTTTTCTTATGAGGCTGTTAATATAATAATTACTGTACTGAAAAAGGTTTTCCGTTACTAAACAATGTTATTAGAAGTCTCTAGAAAGCCTCCGTGATTGTCAGGAATGAATTGTGAGGTCACTTGTTGAGATACAGATGATGGTCATATTGCATTTCCACATGTTTGCCAATAACATTCACCACTCTGATACAAAAAAATCAGCCTCTGGCTTTTCCTTCGAAAGCTGTTTCAATCAAACCGCCGAATGTCTTTGAATGTCAAGAAAACAATGATTTTATAAACAAAGATTTTGGCTTTTGTAATGACTTCAGTTGTGGTAACTGTGGATAGGGTGCATATGACTTCCTGTATTAATGCTCAAACATTCCTTTCCCACGTTCTTGAAATAAATGAATAAATCGTAAATGTAAGGTCCAATTATGCTAACTTGTCTACGCTTTCATTCTTTTGCTTTCGCATAAAAGAGCAACTGTTTTTGCCTTTAGTCTGTTAGTGTTTTTCCTCCCTGTTTTGCCAGTAGTCAAGTGTTGCCAATAGGGTATTTAACTTGATGGTGAAATGACCTGTTTAGCCTAAATCCTGGTTTAAGTATAGCTTTATCTGTACTTCCCTTTGCTGATGAGAATAATTGATAGCATTTGGTCTTTTAAAAGGACAAACTGTCTGCTTTCAATTTTTTTTAAGCTTTAATCTTGTATTTACCAGTGACTCAGCTGTAATTTGCTCAGTGCAGAAGGGGTGATGAGGCCGGAGGACATGATGACTGACTGTTGAAAGGTAACTCTGGAGCTGGAGGTCCATATCTGCACTACAGATGATTTTCATATTTAACACATTTTTAAAGCTGACTTTGAACATCAGTTTTACACAAACACTAAATGTTAACTTATATATGGTTTATCATATTTAAAGAATATTAATCAAAAACAAAATGCATTCATATAATGTTAACACATAATATGAATTCAGTAATATTAAATGTATGAGATATCAATAATATGAATGTAAAAGTTATAATATAAATAAAATAAATATGTATATTTATTATAATATAAACACTCATTTTCAATATTACATTATTTCACTCCTATTTATTTTCACTCTTATTTATTATTATTATTATTATCCAAAATAGTGTTTATATGTCTATTCTGACTTAACCAGTGTCTTAATGGCCCGGTTTCACAAACGGGGCTTAGCTTAAACCAGGACTAGGCCTTAGTTAAATTAAGAAATTTAAGCAACTTCTACAAAAATGCCTTAGAAGAAAACATTAAGGTGTGCATCTTGACACAGAACAATGACACTGACATATTTTAAGATATGTCAGAGCAAGATATTTTCAGTTGAGCCAGCTCAAACATACATTTTAGTCTGGGACTAGCTTAAGCCTTGTCTGTGAGACCAGGGGTATATGTTTTCAGAATTGAATCCTTAATTTTATTTATTTACTTTTGTTGTTGTATTTATATGTGTGCAATGAAAGCTTCATTACCAATTAAAACTCCTTAAGCAAGCATACTATTAGTCATATTATTAAATATATCTATATATTACATAGTAAGTTACATATTATGTTAAATATAAAAAATATATAAAAACATTATTAAAAGTGCAATATCATTATTCAATATTAATATTTTAAATTATATTATAAATAATATAAATATCAATCATAATATAAATTAAGCCAATTATATTTTGTAAATTAAAATTCTTAGCAATCATATATAAACATATATTGCACAATTTTTCACCTCTTCTTCTTTAAGGAGTAGTCAGATTGATTCGATTTTAGAATTCTAATGAATAAATAAGTATAATGTATGTTTGATGCAACATGTTTTTTAAACTTTCCTATTCTGCTTTTCGTAAATAGGAACATTTTAGATTTTTTTTTATTAACGTAAGAATCATGAGTTTTTTATAACCCCAGAATGATAAAGATGATCAGGTCCTGAACAAATAGCCTGCTCTTATTTCCCACCACCAGCCAGACACATCCAAATCCAGCAAAGGGTCTCGAGCCATCATTTCTTTCTCATCATTAGTTTACTGGCAGCTCTGAGAACAGATTACGTGAATACCTAAAGGGATATCATGACCCTACAACTTTACCTAATCTTGATGGAAAAATCAAACAAGCAAATTCTCCCTCCTTGACTGAAACAAAGTGGACCTATCAGCAAGCCATCTTAAAAATACCTCTCACTTTGGCATCCGTTGTTGGAGCACACTTGTTTGCAACTGCTGTTAAATTGCTCAATAAAATATAATACATACTGAATCCTTTATTTAGGATAGCATTGCTCAATATCTTCTATTATCTAAAAAGAGTTCATGCAACCTATGCTGTTATTTAGTGTTTAGCTTGAAACTGTTGTGTCCTCACTTGACTTTTAGTGTCAGAAAAAAGATTCACCATCCCAGTGGAATGCGAACAACAGTTTCACTTACATGTTATTTTATTATGATGATATTTGGCAAATGTAACAATGTTTAAAATGTACAATTGCACATCAAAAGTAGCTCAACAATTTTCTGGAATAAAGATTTGTCTCTACAAATCCTTCTCCAGATATTCTTTAAATATCTAGTTCTTCAATATTCAAGCCAAATCATATTGCTCTAATTAATACTATACATAAGCAATTTTCAAATTATCTTGACAGCAGTTTTTCACAGACAAAAGTGTACTGTTTGAATTCAGTCCAATTTTGGAGAGTATTGTTTTTATCGTGGCTTATACCAAGCAATCACAGAAATGAGCCTGGAGCTTTCATAAAAGGATTTGAAACAAAATATAGAATTTCATGCAACCACAACTTGAATAGCCTTTCAGAGACAGTCCTCTGAGAAAATGTCTTAGGAAATCATGTTTATTTGCCTCTCATTTTCTTTTGTGATGTCAGCTTAGCAAACTGGACGTCAGAGAAATTAGGGTCTTAAAACGGCAAATTAAATCTGAAAATATTTCTCATGTTGTCACATTTGATTTTAACTGAGTAAAAGCGAACAACTGGACAAAAACATGACAAAAAAAAAACAAAGACTAAACTGTTTCTACAATATTAGTGCAAATCGGTGCACAAGTTTCCATTTCTCTCAAAAGACTATAAGACTGAAGATATTCCTTATACTGAGTTTTCATTCATATATGAAATGTAGGAAAATTATAATATTGTGTATCTTATTATGTTGGAATAAAAGAAAACGCAGGAAAAAAGGACAAGTTCTATTTATAATTGAAACATCAAACTATTAAAGAAAATCTCTGATATTTTCAAGATTCCAGTGATGTGTCTACAGAATACAAGTATTATACAAGGTATGCCTGGTTCTCATTGACTGTGTGGGCTGCCCCAGAAGCCATTATCTACGCATTCCACACAGGCTCTGTGCAGGTTTAAAGTTTACACGATACACCGGCTGGCAACGCAACATGTATTGGTGGTCCAAGCTGAAAACTGTTTAAATGCATCTGTGTAATGTTTGCTTTAATTCTATTTTGACAATGAGTTTATAGTTCCTTTTTCCAATTCGTTTCCTTTAACTTGAGTGAAATGTAATCTTGTAGTAGCCTAGAACATGTGCTGAAAGAAAGCAGGTAAGTCATACATCCTGTTTTAATGTCAAATTTCAAGCAGCTCTCTTTAATTGGTCTAAAATCATAAGACAAAGTCTTGATTCAGTGTAACGAACAGACCTGGTCGAAGCAATGCAACTGAAGCAACAACTATCCCGGCATGCCCTCTTCTGGGTATGCTGAGTCCTGCATGAATTTAATGTGTGCATTATCAAGTCATTCTGAAATAAAATGCAACTAAGAGTTTCCCAAATTAAATATATTTGTCCTGATAGATAAACAATATGGGGGCGATAACTGTATTGATGCTGCAGTCTAAGAAGACATTAAAGCAAATTCTAATGCTTAGTCAACCCTGGTTACCAGCTTCAGACTCAAATGTATTGAACAAATAAAAAGAAAATTAAACAAGAATTGGCCATTTAAAACATGGTTAATTGTGCATGATATGTGTCTTTTATCAACATCAAGATTTTAGGTTAAATTATTAATGAAAGAAACAATGAGAACAATTTACCAATTTTAATCTGTTAGTTTCATTTTAATGGTTCTGCTGTGTTATACAGGCATTTTAAAAGTACAAATATTCAATTTAGTTAATCAGTTCAGTTATTATAAGGTCATGAAACTACATAATTATAAAAGATGTTTAATGTTGTTTGAAATAAGTTCGTGACCTCGGTATGTTAACCAACCACAGACCGGTTTATTCGCTTGTGTACACTGACATGAATTTGGGTAAATTGAATTGTGGCTTTGTAAATTCTCGTTAACTCAGATTTCATTCTGAAAACCTACAAACAGATTCGCTCTGATTTGATGGGAAACGAAGAAAAAAAATTCGTCGCTTGAATGATGACGTATTTCCGGGTTTCTGTAGTTTATTGTAACACGTGGAAATCTACAGTGGACTAAAACTCAGTTATATTTCTTTATTTACAGTATTTGGACTGTCCCGGAGTAATCTATCACAATGGTCAAGCCAAAATTCAAGGGAAAAAGCTCCATAAATCCCTCAAGCTCCAGCAGTAATCCCGGTAAGATTAATAAACCGCTGGTCTGGCTGTGAACTGCTAACGTTAGCCAGCTAAAGCATTAGCCAACTGTTTTTGAGGAATCTATGAGACGTTCTGTAGTTATGTTTTCACCGTTGCCTGTTGGTAGAGCAGCTTTCTTCAATGTTTACAGGGTTATTAGTTGATTTCGTGTAACCATGACTTCTGTCAAGCCTCCAGGTGTCTCATTAGAGGCTGCTGACACTTGTATTAAGACCAATCATGTCTGGGTACGTTAACGTTACCAAATTGCCGTGTTGAACATGACATTTATACGTGTTCAAGAATAAATTAATTACAAACTTGTTCTAGATTGCTACCACAATGTTTGACTGTTTTTCAGAAATGTTTAGAATCAGAGTCATTCATTATCTTTATTTTTAAGGGATAGTATTTGCTCTCTGCTTTCAGGGAGAATTATTCTCCATTATGAGAGCATAAAAGTACGCCCCATGTTGTTCGTTTATGCCAAATACTTGCATTGAATTAGCATAAATTGTCAGTCTGAGAAATTATGGCTGTCACTTACAATAGATGTCATATTTGAAATATACCACATATTTGTTGTCTTTTAGAGCCATTTTGATCCAGACCCTGGTTCATTTCATACACTGCTCATAATAAACTACTTATTAAATAAAAAGCAATATTTCTCATTAAAATGTTTTGCATATCACAACCTGATCCAAAGTTGAAATATTTTGAATGTAATGAAGGATTATTTATGGCCAAATGCTACAAATTGTACACTACTGTTCAATTATATTATATCAAAAGTGACAGACATTTACAGTGTTACAAAAAAATTATTATAAATAAATGCTGTGCTTTTGAACTTTGTTAATTAAAGAATCCTGAAAAAGTATCATATTAAGCAGCACAAGTGTTTTAAACATCTATAATAATAATAAAAAAGTTTCTTGAGCACCAATTTAGCATATTAAAGTGATTTCTAATTCAGCTTTGCCATTACATATTAAAATATATTTAAATAGAAAAGTTATTCTAAATTATATTCACAATATTGTTTCACATTATTACTGTTTTACTGTATTATGATCATTTAAATGCAGTCTTGGTAAACAAAATATATTTTCTACCTCAATTATAATTGGTGGACATCGGAAGTGACACAAGGGACTCTTCTGTTAATCGTGGCCCTTGTGCTTTGATTTAACGATCTGTCACATTTATGAAGTGTATATAAAATTATTGTAAATTGCGCTATGTCCCTGTGTATAACAATGTATATCTCTTTTAACATTCTCTATCCCACAGACCGGGTCAAGGGAGCTGGAGGGAACAACATGAGGGACCGTGCCACTATCAAACGCTTGAATATGTACAGGCAGAAGCAGAGATGGTAAGTCATTTCCAAAATTACAAAATGATAATTCATAATAGACTCAGAATGAGCTTTATTCACCAAATGAATACAAACACACGAGGAATTTTATGGTTTCTGGTAGCTCAGGCTGGTTACATACATTTGTATGTAACAAGACAAAATAAATAAAAAATACATAATTGAATTAAAAAATATAAGTAATATACAACTAGATGGAGTAATATGCATTAAACACTAATCATAGAGAGAGCTTATTTATTTATTTTAAACAAAAACAAATCCCAACCCTAACAAAAATTAAACATTTTAAATAATAATGAAACAGATATTTTTTTATTCATATGCCCACAGTAACAATCGAGGAAAGGTGATCAAGCCCTTGCAGTACCAGAGCACAGTTGCTCCAGGAACTGTGGCCAGAGTTGAGCCCAACATCAAGTGGTTTGGTAAGAGCAGTGCATTTTTTCTTTGTTTTAATTAGTCTTAGCCATCTTTTCAAAGTAATATTATAGACCACTCATTCTGTGGTCACACCATTCATATTGCATGTAAATAAGTCTGATTATGTGAATATTTATTTGGTTTTCCCATATGCTTCCTGTGCAGCCAATACACGTGTTATCAAGCAGTCATCCTTACAGAAGTTCCAGGAAGAGATGGACGCGGTGAAGAAAGATCCGTACAGAGTAGTGATGAGACAGAGCAAACTACCAATGTCCTTGCTGCATGACCGAATAAAAGCACATGTGAGTATGGACTCAAGTTACACATACATGCTGTTTTTATACAAAAATCATGTGGCGTGATGTGAGAAGACGGGTATGCTCATTGTTTGCATGCAGTTTTGTTTGCTGTTTTTCAGAGCAGGCAATCCAGTTTATTTATATTTATTTTTTTCCAGTTTATTTAATCCAGTAAAAAGTTTATTTATAATTCACTTACAACCAGAAAGTATCAATAAAACATGTATGAAATCAATTTAATGCAATTTTATGTCTATTCGAGTATTATAATTCAAGTTAGCAACATGGTAACATCTAACTCTGGGCTTTACATGAGTATATAACATTTCTGTTCTATTAGTGTTGATTAATATTTTTAATTTGCCTTTATTTTAAAATTTTCAGTTTTCCTTTTAAATTTTGTTAGGTGGTTTTGTCATTTTTATACTCTTTTTATACATTTTTCTTTTTCGCTGTAATATATTTTATTTTAGTTTTAGTCATTATTATTTTAAGCAAAACATTTTTTAATGTTTTCATCTAATATTTATATTTTATTTCACCTTATTTCATTTCAGTGACTTAAAATGATTAATACTACTTTTAGTTAAAGGGATGCTACATGTGCTGTTTTTATGGTACACAAAAACAAAAAAATCTGTCTGTGTAGATCATTCCAAATTTAGTCAAGTCAAGTCAAGTCTGCTTTATTGTCAATTCTTCCACATGTACAGTACATACATACAGAGAATTGAAATTGGGGGGGGGGGGTAAGGTCCTGGGGATGTGGGTAAGGTCCTGGGGATGTGGGTAAGGTCCTGGGTATGTGGGGAGCTGGGGGGGGGGGGTCGTAGTGTCAGAGTTCAGTGTTGCGTGGGGTAAAAGAGGGGGGGGCAAGGACGGGAGGGAGTTCAGCTTCCTGACAGCCTGATGTATGAAGCTGTCCTTCAGTCTGCTGGTCCTCGCCTGGAGACTCCGCAGTCTCCTCCCTGATGGCAGCAGACTGAAGAAGCTGTGTGTCGGGTGGGTGGGATCACCTGCAATGCTGAGGGCTTTGCGGGTGAGACGGGTGCTGTAGATGTCCTGGAGGGAGGGGAGAGAGACACCAACGATCTTCTCAGCTGCTCTCACTATCCGTTGAAGGGACTTGCGGCAGGACGCGTTGCAGGCGCCATACCACACAGTGATGCAGCTAGTCAGGATGCTCTTGATGGTGCCTCTGTAGAAGGTGCACATGATGGGGGTCGGGGCTCTGGCACTTCTGAGTTTGCGGAGGAAGTAGAGACTCTGCTGTGCTTTCTTGGCCAGTGCCGCAGTGTTGTTAGTCCAGGAGAGGTCCTCTGTGATGTGCACACCCAGGAACTTGGTGCTGCTCACTCTCTCCACAGTCGCACCGTTGATGGTCAGAGGAGCATGCTGAGCGTGCACTCTCCTGAAGTCAACAACAATCTCCTTCGTCTTCTCCACATTCAGAGATTGTTGTCACTGCACCACCCGGCCAGGCGGCTCACCTCGCTCCTGTAGTTTGTCTCATCTCTGTTGCTAATGAGACCCACCACAGTCGTGTCATCCGCAAACTTAATGAAAAGGTTAGAGTTGTGTGACGGTGTGCAGTCGTGGGTCAGCAGAGTGAAGAGGAGGGGGCTCAGCACACATCCTTGGGGGGCCCCTGTGTTCA